>OY728160.1:1751447820-1752697820 GCA_963277665.1 Viscum album | reverse complement strand
TTTATTTTACCCCATAAAAGACTATCTAAGACTAAGAAGCTATCAAACGCACCCAAACAAGGATGATAAACCAATCATAAACAAGGGAGTTCCTGTAAAGCGTAACAGGGTGTTACAATCTCCCCATAATAACCACTTTCTACCCCCCAAAATACCTCAAGATCCTAGATATTCAAAAAGTTAAGGCCAATTCTTACTCATTAATGATTCCCACTCCTATGTCTCATTGATATCATGTCTGCACTAACACAGTACCTGGACCAGATGAATCATTTTACCACACAACATTTTATCTTGGCGATATATAATCTAAACTATCTTTCCAATAAGGTTTTATCAGGATCAAGATCAATATCCTCCCATATAAACACATGGGAAGGATTTTTTATATACCTCCCCATCTATGAAACATGAAACACACCGTGGATGGTTTTCATTCTATACAAAAAAGTGCAACTGATAGGTCACCGCTACTACAAATACGGCTTTTATCAACGCTAAAAAAGGCCTTTAACAGTGCTAAAAAAGCGCTATAAATTCCGGATAAGATAAAGGGGGGGTCCCCTTTATCAGCGCTAAAATAAGCACTGATAAAGGATACTTTTATCAGTGCTTTTTTTAGCGCTGATAAAAGCCCCCTTTTATCAGCGCTTTTTTTAGCCCTAATAAACGTTAAAAAAATTAAAAAAAATTAAAAAAATCTGTAAATCGGAGGGGGATTTTAACAGCGCTTCCCCCCCCCCCCATTTATCAGCACCCCCACAAGCCCCATCCACGAGCTCCACATTTTATCAGTGCTTTGTAGACCCCTTTAACAGCGCTATATCCCCCCTCCCCCAAATTCACTCATATGCGTGCCCTTGCCTTCCTCTACCAGGTTTTGAACTCAAGACCTCCCCCCATACGTGTTAAGCCTTTACCACTACTCTAATTTGATTTGTTCTCCAATTAGTGGTATATCTATATATATATATATATATATTTAGTTATATTTATTCATGTATTAATATAAATTTATATAGTTGTATTAATATATATATATATATACATATATAGTTATATTTATATATTTATATATTTATTTGTATATTTGTATATTAATATTAAGTTATATCTATTTATTTATATATATTTAGTTATATTTTTTATCCATATATTTATTTTTATATTAATATATATTTATAAGATTAGTTTTCAATAAAATTATAAAATATGTTTTGTTTTGTGTATGTATAAATAAATACATATATACAACACACACACACACACACATATATATATGTGTGTGTGTTTCTATAAGTATAATTATACATATTTATATTTATATATATATATGCATATACATATGTTATAATATATATATATATATATATAATATATATCAATTTGTTAATATATAGACACACACACATTTTATAGGTACATATAAAGTTAGATTAATATATAGGTATATAAATATTGATATATTGGTATTTTAAATAAAATGGATATTAGTTATTATTTAGATAAAGCTAATATATTTTATATGTAAATATGTTTAATTATTTATTCAAAAAATTAATTTTTATGTGTGAATATATTAAAAATATATATATATTGTTATATATTTGATTATAAATAGCAGTTCATTATAAAAAACAATAAAATTTCAAAGACATAATATCAATATGAATGTAATACCTTGGAATGAATTCAGTCCCCACAAAAAAAATGCAATAATACCCCCTTAAAAGAGGTTGAAAATCCACAAAATGTTAAAAAAATCAGGGTATCCAAACTAAAAACTCAGTTTTGGAGTCCTTCTAGGCCTTTTTTGGCCTTGAAAATTGTGACAAAGGCTTTACTTGGGTCACCAGCGTGTAGAGATCATCGGAGGCTTCGATTTGATTTGCTGTAGAGCTCAAACGGACATCCGGATCAAAAGTTATGGTCGTTTGAAGTTCGAGTTGCATTTTCAACATATTTTGGATCTTTTTTAAAAAGAAATTATTTTTTAGTCTTCAAATTGTTATTAAATGACTATTACTACATAATAATTAGAAAATTATTTATTAAAAATATTTTTTTATAAGCCATTTTCACTAAATATCTTATATATTAAGTGTAACTATATATTTACACTTATCTAAAATATATTTAAAATTATATTTAAAAAATATATATTATATTTATATCAATATAACTATATCTATATATTTAAATTTTAATATATTTTTTAATAATTTTTTTTGAAGCCGACCCTTTATCAGTGCTTTTGAAAAATGTGCTGATAAAGACCCCCCTTTATCAGCGCTACTAAAAAAGCGCTGATAAAGGGGTAATTTTATCAGCGTTTTTTTAGCACTGATAAAGGTACCCTTTATTAGTGCTTTTCTTAACACTGATAAAGGTACCCCCCCCTTATCAGCGCTTTTCCATTAGTTCTGATAAAGGGTGGTGCCGAGAAAGCCCAGTTTTGTGGTAGTGCACCCTTCCTAGTCATCCAATGAACTCAAAGAGGCCCACAAACCTTGGTTCCAACTTACCCTGCTTACCCAAACGACAATGTCCCAATAAAGTTGAAACTCTGAGAAAGACTTGATCACCAACCTCAAACTTTAGCAGCTAATGATGAAGACTCGTGTAATATTTCTGACAACTTTTTTCCTTGATCAATCTTCTCTGAATCAACTACACCATCTTTGTTATCTTTTAAATGAGACAGGGCCCAACTAAGGACCACTCTCCCAACTCTTCCCAACCTAATGTATACCTATATAGAAACTCATATAAAGCCTAAAAGGGAACCATATTTATTGAATCCTACAAACTATTTTTATAAGAAAATTCAAGCAAAGGAAAAAAATTCCCAATATCCTCTGAAATCAAGCACACAATCATGGAGAATATCCTCTAGAACCTAGATATACCTCTCTATTTTTTCATGCATCTTCGGATGATAAGTCATGATTAATCTAATTTGGGAACCAATAATCTCTTTCAAACCTATCCAGAACCTAGATGTGAACCTTAGGTCCCTATCTAATACAACCACAGAGGTAACCCCATGAAGTCTCACAATCTCTTGGACTTACATTTCCCCAATCTATTCCACGTTCATCGTCTCCAAAATATGTAGGTAATGCATTGATTTTGTGAGTCCATCATGATCACACAAATCACATCCTTCCCATTATGATTTTGTGGAAAACCACAGACAAAATCCATGGAAATATCATTCAACTTCCATATCGGAATGGGTAAGTGCTGCAACAACCCTACAGATCTCTAGTGTTCTGCCTTAATTCTCTTATAAGTAAGGCACTGTGATAAAAAATCCTCAATCGACCTTTTCATCCCCTACCACCAATACTAATGTCTCAGAACATGATCTATCTTGGTTGTAGATGGGTTAAGAGGCCAAAAATAATGTTTTACACTATCCAACAACTCTTACCTCATGGAAAATGGGACAATCAACCTACTATTGAAGCACAAAGCTCCACTGGGAGACTGAGACCACTTGCCTAAAGTCTCTCTACTATAAATCCTTTCACTAAAGCATTAAAACTTTGTTTCTATAACCAAATTAAGCTTAACATGCTTATAAAAAGATGATTAATCTTTTATTGAAGTCAATATCACCTTTCCACCAATCTATTTCACTTCCTAGATCATATCAACCAACAAACGCATCACAAACCACTCCTTAACTAACTACTTCACAGCTTGTGTTGGTAATTTTCTGCTTAACACATAGGCAACCACATTCCCTTTCCCAGGGGTATAATCAATATCAAAATAAAAATCCAAGAGATACTCTATCAAATGTATCTTTCCCAAATTTAGATCCCTCTAAGTAAAAAATATATTTTAGTCTCTTATTATCATAATATACCATAAACCTCTCCCAAAATAGATATTAACACCATGTTTTGAGTGCATTAATAACCACTTCCAACTAAATATCATGGGTAGGGTAGTTTTTCTCATGAGCGAATAACTAGTGTGAGTCATAGGCCACCACATGATTCCCCTGCATCAAGACACATCCCAAACCCAAACCATAATCATCACATAAAACATCATAACCCAATATCGGTTCCAAAAGAATAAAAACTGGTGCTGAATTCATCCTCACCTTCAGCTCCTCAAAATATCTCTAACACTTTTCATTCCATTCAAACTTTACACCCTTACAGTTAAAAGTTTTCATCAAAGATATGAGCATGGAGAATTATTGAACAAATCATCTATAGTAACCATCCAAACCCAAGAATCGTTATATCTTAAACACATTTTTTGGATGCTCCCAAGACAAAACTATGTATACCATTTTAGGATCTACTAAGATACCCCTATCATATATCACATTCCCTATAAACTTCACTTCCTAGATCCAAAACTTACATTTGGGAATCTTACCATACATACAATGATTCTTTAAGGTTTGAAGAGTGATATAAAAATGTTCCATGTGCTCCTCCTCTAACATGGAGTACACCAAAATATCATCCATGGGCACAATAATAAATGATTCCAAGAACTAATAAATAGTCTGGTTCATTAAATCCATAAACCCCACAGTAGAAATAGTGATAATGAATGGAATAACCAGAAGCTTAGAATGCCCAAATCGACTCTTAAATTTTGTCTTAGGTATATCATTTTCTCATACTCCCAACTCATGATACCTCGAGTGCAGATCAAACTTAAAAAACCAACAAGCCCCTCTAATTTGATCAAACAGGTCATCAATCCTTTTAAAATGATACTTTTTCTTAACGGGGACAATTTGGAATGGTAGCAATACTATAATAGTACTGTAGATGATACTGTAGCGGGTACTATAACGGGAACTATTTGAAACTATAGCAGCCAGGACTATTCCCTAGTTTGGGCCTTCATTGTAGAGACTCGATGCTTGACGTACATTGACATTACATTACATTTGTGGAATACTTAGTACATAACAAAAACACACATACAAGGATCGTAATAGTTTAGTGTCTTTGGAAACTCGGAATATAATCTTCTAATCCTGGTGAAAGATCTTCAACATCTCCCATAAAGATCTTCCTTCTTTTAATACCTAAAACCTTTCTTTATATCCTGGGGAAAAGAAAACATAAAAGGGTGAGCTCAAATGCTCAGTAAGGGTAAACAAAAGAAATATCAATCACATCATTTTCATAAGAACATAACATTTTGGAAAACTTAACCTGCAAAAGAGAGCATAATTTCATAACATGGGATACATCATAGTAGTGAAATGAAATCACAATAATCATAACTTAAAACATTAAACTTTGTGGCATACACACATAATCATAAAGAATCATTTCTTGTTAGTCAAGACTCATTTCCAAGACTATCTTAGTGGACAAAGTCCCTTTCTGAACTGAGTCACCCTTGTTTCAGTCCTGTTTCACTGAACCGGTATAACCTACCGTTCCAGCCATGTCTATATCATGAGATATAAAATTTTTACCCAATGCATTGGATGGAGATATAGGTCCCACCCATCTCATAATGATACCATTCTTATGTGTTCCAAAAAATCATAAATCATACATCATATCATAACCCATGTAATAAAAACGGGAATCTTAAACATCATGACATCATAAAACAATTCATATAAGATAAAGGAATTCATAAAAATAATTCCATCACAACATAATCAAATCAATGTAAAATAGGGATAGAAACAGGACCCTATATTATTTTAGATGGAAAATAATTTTGATAAAACACTTGAACTACATTCCTGAGGAAAATATCCTTTCTACTTCAAAAACATTTTCTTTTCTTAACATGTCATAAAATTTTAAACTAAAAGAAGTTTATTAAAAATAAACTTGAAAACATGTAAAGGAAGATTCTTGGAAATAATGTTTTAAAAATCCATTCATGCCGTATAAGTTAAAAAACATTCTTCTCGTACTTTTGTCGGAAAAGTCAAAAAGTACCTCGTACGAAAAAATGACAAAAGATTCCTTTCATATCTTTTACTAAAAACTCACCGAAGTGTAAAATAGGATTTAAAAAATTTTATGTGAATGGAAATAATATTACATATTGAGGAAACATGGATGTGGATGATAAAATACACCCTAGTAAATTCTTCAGTATAAACAATCTCGGATAAAAATGAGATTGTGATATTTCCCTTACCTTAGGTCCGATTTGCTTCGTAAGTGTCAGAACCTCCTGTATAATGATTTAAATAATGTCATTGACTTATTACAGAATCATATTCATTGTTATAATATCATATATGGTTCACTTATGACTTTATATTACCCGTTCTTTTGTAAATTCCATGTTAAAGAGCGTTTTGGGTAAAATTGTTTCATTTGTCGTCCGTGTTTTGACTTGTAATTATTCATATGATTACTTAGATCATGATTAATTAATTCCAGAATATAAAACATGATTTATATATATATATTTAGAATATACATATATATAATAAATCAATAAATGGAAAGAAATACACCGTTCATGGAGACGGTAGGCCGTACGTACGCATGAACGCTGTTTTAGTTTCCTTATTGAGTTGAACGGAATTAAGTAGATGACATTCATATATATACATATAAATCCAATATCATTATTATGTCATATATTTCATGATTACTTATTATATATACTTTATAATCATTCAAGAATGGTTTAAAGTGGAGAATGAATCTAATCGCGTCGTGGAGACGGTAGTCCGTACGTACGCACGAGCAATGATATCGTTCTCATGATCATGGGACTGTATTGGAGTGTATGTAAACTATTTCAGAATCAATATCACTTTAAAATAATAATATATAGTTATTATTTACACCATTATACCCATCCAAGTAAGGTGGTGGTGGAAAATAGATTTCACCACGGCGTGGAGACGGTATTCCGTACGCACGCACGCACGGTGATTTCGTTTTCCGTAGGATGGATAGATGGTGAAATAGGATTGTTTCATAATTATAATTACATATCAGTATATGAGTGATACTGATGATATGACTTCATAATGAAACAACTTAAGAAGAAGAAGTGGAAGAAGAAATAAAGGTGAAAGAATCGGTAACGGAAATTACCTCTTCTTTGAACCGCCTCTTTGAGACCTCCTCTTAGGGCACTAAAATTGGTCTTTGAGGAAGACCAGAACCTTTAGGAAGTTTCTAGGAAAGTGGAGAAGTGAATTTGGAAGGGGTTGTCCGAGCTTGAAGGCTCAAAGTTGTGTGAGGAAGAGAAGGAGGAGGTGCCCTTTTATAAGGGAGGAGAGGGGCACCTTTGGAATAACTAAAAATATTATTTTATTATAAAGTCAAGTTCGGTTTTAAATAGCTCCAAATTGATTTATTTCGAGGCTAAGGTGGGGATGGGTCGAAATCCTCTCATACAATAGAATTTAGACAAGTTTAGGTTCCTATTTTAACCTTATAATTTAGATTTAACATTAAGTTAAATAATTTTACTTTTACCGTGTCTTCTTATGTTCTTACACTATAAGGTTAATAAACTTACTATAAAAAGCCAAAAGAACCCCAAGTTGTTTATTATTAATATATATAACCTTATCTAAGTCATTTGGAAGAACCTTAGATTTTTAGGAATAAAATAACAATTAATAATATAATATTTGTTTTAAAAACGATTTTATGTCAATTTTGACACTATTTAGTAATTGATTTTTGTGAAAATCATAACAGAATTATAAGTTCGAAAAAAGTTAATTAAATAAATTCTAACATGTCATATTATCCTATAAAATTATTTTAATTCATAAAAAGTCTCAAATTATATTTATTTGGGTATTTATAACATCAATTATGTCAATATTTCATTAATAAGATAATTACTGCATCATCGTTATGTCATAAACAAATTAAAATATTTAATGTCTAAAAATTACATATAAAATACCATTATGTAGTAAATCGTTTTAGCTTTCTAATGAATATTTATAGTCTAATTTATCTTATGTATAACTCTATATTAAAAATGTTTTAGTAAATAAACTTTGATTTTAACTCTTTTAACTCTTCTTTGAATTAAATAATAATAAATGTCCTAATCTAATTCAAGTGGGCCTAAATGGTCATATTTTATTCCTAAGTTTGTTTTTGGTCGAATTACATTTGTCCAATAGAATTAGGACATGTGTTAGGGTAATAATAATATCATTTCTACCCTTAATTACCCTATTTACTTTTAACCGTGGTAAATAAAAGTAAAAAGTTACTATTCACCAAAAATTATTTCCATCTCATTGAACCACATTTTACTTACTGACATCAACCGTGTCTCTCGGATTTTTGAAATTCTACTCACAGAAGTGGTAAAATTAAGTTTTATGAAAAATTCAGTTTTTTTTTAACTACCACTTAGTGGTTTCACTATTTATCAAAAATTGAAAGTTTTCAGAAAAATACCAAAAATTAGGCCTAAGCTATATTTGATATTATGAACTCAAAAATAATTTCTATTTTACCAAATTCAAATCATATCAGTTGCATTAATTAATTTAAAAATTAATTCCCGTCGTCAAAACAAATGGCCTGTTTTTAAGAGATAATAACTATCAAAAGATTGACACTTGTTTATAACTGGTTTAAATGTGAAATTACATCCAATGACCAACATTGTATTAAATTGAAAAAATATATTCTAAATATACTTTAAAACCACTCAAATTAATAATTTATCACTATTAATTATTTCGATTGAAAAAGTTGGTTTTAATTAAAATTTAGTAATTTTCACTATTCATCAAAATATGAAAGTTATCCGAAAATCACCAAAATTTCACCCTAAGCTAATTTCGATATTCCGAATCCAAAAATGAAGTCCATTTTGAAAAATAAAATTTAAAAAATTTAAAAAAGTGGTTATTACTATTCATAACGGCTAGTTTTAATAATAGCATATCGTTGTTTAGTGAAACTTGGTATTGCGTACTACACACGCTATCAAAAAAGGTCGCGATTGCTTGTAATGAAAGGCAAGTCAAGGATGCATGTTGTGCAAGCTCCTTTTGGTGTAGCGTACAACACACGACATTAATGAAATTAAAAAGAATATTTTTCATAAAATCTCGGGGTGTTACATTCTACCCCCCTTAAAATGAATTTCGCCCTCGAAATTCATCGGGGTTATAAATGGTTTACTACTCAAAAGTTTATTTAATAGAAACCCACATCGTAAAAAGGAATACCAAAACCAATCTTTATAAACAAAAGTATGAAACGTAATGGTTACCCAAATAAACTAATCACTGGGTTTCCACATAGGTGAAAATATGGATATGGAAGAAAAATCTAACCATCATGTTCTGATGGAGAGTGGTAGAGAACATGGATATGGAAAAACCAACAATCACAAATCCATAAATTTGTGACGATCTAAGGTACCATCTGATTAATCAGATATAAGAGCACTAGGACAACATTTTTGGTTTTCAAGATCGTTTCCCTAAAGTTGAAGAATTTGAATTAGAATAAATACTTACTTTATTTTGGTACAATCTCACTGTTGTTTGTGCCTTGAACAATTTACACTTCATCTCTTAAATAAATGAAGTTGAATTTGTTATTCGTGAAGTGTTAGCAGATCATGTGATATAATGATGGGTCATTCCATCTGTCTCAAACAAAAGGTTAGCAAAAGTTATTAAATATACATAAGTCATTCTATAGTGAGATTAATCATATATGGTTCCTAAAATGGACTTATACTTCATATATCATACTGCTTAATATAATAAAACTAGTTTCTACTAACCAGGGACTTACTGTAGGCCAGTGGTAGGCAATAAAGGCCAGTCGCACTTCGGTTGTGGGTTCGATTCCCACAGCCTTGTCCGACGCGATGGGATGTCGTTCGTCCTGCAGGTTGTCCTTTTTCTAAAGCTATATTACTATAACATCCCATCAATAATATCGAAAAACGTTTTATCCTAACTTATGTCCAACATAATCCATTCTAATCTTTAGGCTTATCTAAAATACTTCGGTCCAAGCTCATAGTATAAAGAAAATGATTACTCGAAATGTCACAGAACAATCACGTGAATGCCATCATTTATCCCCCATATATCATAAGATATATCTTGTTGGTCAAATTACAAACATGTTAATACCTTAATCATGTATTCTCTTGAAGAATGAATACCCATTGAACCTTAGTGAAAACATGAATGCAGTTAAAATTTAACACCTTCCACATACCCAAATCCTCAAAATTCTATATACTCAAACCATGATATCACTTAGTCCTTATATCAATCATGAGCTCATGAATACTGTTAAACATTTCATTTTCTCGTTTTCCCTTCATTATGCGCATATCATCTTATTTCCAAAAATATCTCAATCACTTTGAATACCACATTAGACCAATACATAAATATTCCAATACTCCATGATACAACATTATTTTGGAATCCCATTACATAAACACTTAATCATTCCACCACATTGTTGTCATATTCAACATCGCCAATAGTGATCGCATGTGACTTCCATTTGTCCTTTGCCTTAAGCGGTTTCTCATGTCGATCATCACTAACCCTTGGATTAGGGAATTTATTAGCATAATGCCCTATTTCCTTGCACTTGAAGCATTGAAGTGTTGGTGGTGCATTCTCTGCAGTATTTTCTTTATTCACGTCATTAGAAACCCTTTTTCCATTACTTCGACACTCAGCTGCTCGATGACCTTCTTTTCCACACTTAAAACATTTTCTAGTCCCTTTAAGACAATCTCCACCATGCTTCTTCCCACACTTTGAGCATAAGGAAACATTCATCTTCTTTTCACCATTATTCTGAGATTTCTCCTTGAACTCCATCTTTCGTTTCTTGTCAAAACCATGAGATGGATATGTAACACCAACTTCCATTTCTACCTTGATAGCACAATGCACAATTTCTTCATAGATACTGAAGTCTCTTATAGTTAATTCCCTTCGAAGACTTGGTTTTAATACACTGAAAATTGATCAACTTTACTTTCAGGTTGGATGATAATACCAGATGCATACCTTGCAAGTCTTGTAAAATTCGCTTCGTATATACCAACAGATTCATCATCCTTCTACTTCAGCTCAAGAAACTCCTTTTCCATCTTTGTTCAAAGAATACAAGGGAATTACTTACTGAAAAACAAGTTCTTGAACTCGTCCCATTCCATGGACTCAATTTCATCTCTTGGCCTCGTATTCTTGATAAGATTCCACCATTGATCAGCTTCACCTTCCAAACGATATACTGCTAAGATGACTTTATCATGTTCAGAACATTGAAGAACTGAAAATATATTTTCAGTGGTACTGATCCATTGTTCAGCAACAAGTGGATCGGAAGTCCCACTGAAAGAAGGTGGACGTTGCCTCATGAAGGACTCAATATAATATTGTTCCCTTCTCTGCTCATTTGGAAGTCCAGAATGATTCATAGCTTGTGTAAGTATAGCAATAAGATTTTTCACTCCATCTCCCATAACATTTGTTTGTTCAGGAGGGAAATCATTGCATTGTCCATTGCATTGATCAACACGGTTCCTTCGGGTTCCATCCATCGTCTAAAACCCAAAAAGAATAGTGTGAGAGGCAAAAATCATGCTAAGGAAAACAACAAAATAAAGGGGGAGTACCCTCAATATCTAACATCTTAGGTTAAATTCTAAGATCGTTAGCACAATTCTAGGACTATAACCTATACGTATACTTAACCTTAGAGACATCCCTAGACATACCTTAAAAGTATCTCTAGGGATCTCACTAAAGTTCTCGCATCCTAGTTTCCAAAGGTTCACTAAACCTTTCCTCTGATACCAACTGTAGAGACCCGATGCCTGACATACATTGAAATTACATTACATTTGCGGAATACTTAGTACATAACAAAAACACACACACAAGGATCGTAATAGTTTAGTGTCTTTGGAAACTCGGAATATAATCTTCTAATCCTGGTGAAATATCTTCAACATCTCCCATAAAGATCTTCCTTTTTTTTAATACCTAAAACCTTTCTTTATATCCTGGGGAAAATAAAACATAAAAGGGTGAGCTCAAATGCTCAGTAAGGGTAAACAAAAGAAATATCAATCACATCATTTTCATAAGAACATAACATTTTGGAAAACTTAACCTGCAAAAGAGTGCATAATTTCATAACATGGGATACATCATAGTAGTGAAATGAAATCACAATAATCATAACTTAAAACATTAAACTTTGTGTCATACACACATAATCATAGATAATCATTTCTTGTTAGTCAAGACTCATTGCCAAGACTATCTTAGTGGACAAAGTCCCTTTCTGAACCGAGTCACCCTCGTTTCAGTCTTGTTTCACTGAACTGGTATAACCTACCATTCCAGCCATGTCTATCTCATGATATATAAAATCTTTACCCAATGCATTGGAGGGAGATATAGGTCCCACTCATCTCATAATGATACCATTCTTATGTGTGCCACAAAATCATAAATCATACATCATTTCATAACCCATGTAATAAAAATGGGAATCTTAAACATCATGACATCATAAAAAAATTCATATAAGATAAAGGAATTCATAAAAATAATTCCATCACAACATAATCAAATCAATGTAAAAATAGGGATAGAAACAGGACCCTATATTATTTTAGTTGGAAAATAATTTTGATAAAACACTTAAACTACATTCTTGAGGAAAATATCCTTTCTACTTCAAAAAAATTTTATTTTCTTAACATGTCATACAATTTTAAACTAAAATAAGTTTATTAAAAATAAACTTGAAAACGTGTAAAGGAAGCTTCTTGGAAATAATGTTTTAAAAATCCATTCATGCCGTATAAGTTAAAAAAAACATTCTTCTCGTACTTTTGTCGGAAAATTCAAAAAGTACCTCGTACGAAAAAATGACAAAAGATTCCTTTCATATCTTTTACTAAAAACTCACCGAAGGGTAAAATAGGATTTAAAAAATTTTATGTGAATGTAAATAATATTACATATTGAGGAAACATGGATGTGGATGATAAAATACACCCTAGTAAATTCTAAAGTATAAACAATCTCGGATAAAAATGAGATTGTGATATTTCCCTTACCTTAGGTCTGATTTGCTTCGTAAGTGTCTGAACCTCCTGTATAATGATTTAAATAATGTCATTGACTTATTAGAGAATCATATTCATTGTTATAATATCATATATGGTTCACTTATTACTTTATATTACCCGTTCTTTTGTAAATTTCATGTTAAAGAGCGTTTTGGGTAAAATTGTTTCATTTGTCGTCCGTGTTTTGACTTGTAATTATTCATATGATTACTTAGATCATGATTACTTAATTCCAGAATATAAAACATGATTTATATATATATATATATATATATATATATATATTCAGAATATACATATATATAATAAATCAGTAAATGGAAAGAAATACACCGTTCATGGAGACGGTAGGTCGTACGTACGCATGAACGCTGTTTTCGTTTCCTTATTGAGTTGAACGGAATTAAGTAGATGACATTCATATATATACACATAAATCTAGTATCATTATTATGTCATATATTTCATGATTACTTATTATATATTCTTTATAATCATTCATGAATGGTTTAAAGTGGAGAATGAATCTCATCGCGTCGTGGAGACGGTAGTCCGTACGTACGCACGAGCGATGATATCGTTCTCATGATCGTGGGACTGTATTGGAGTGTATTTAAACTATTTCAGAATCAATATCACTTTAAAATAATAATATATAGTTATTATTTACACCATTATACCCATCCAAGTAAGGTGGTGGTGGAAAATAGATTTCACCACGGCGTGGAGACGGTATTCCGTACGTACGCACGCGCGGTGATTTCGTTTTCCGTAGGATGGATAGATGGTGAAATAGGATTGTTTAATACTTATAATAACATATCAGTATATGAGTGATACTTATGTTATTACTTCATAATGAAACAACTTAAGAATAAGAAGTGGAAGAAGAAATAAAGGTGAAAGAATCGGTAACGGAAATTACCTCTTCTTTGAAGCGCCTCTTTGAGACCTCCTCTTAGGGCACTAACATTGGTCTTTGAGGAAGACCAGAACCTCTAGGATGTTTTTAGGGAAGTTTATAAGTGAATTTTTCAGGGTTTGGCCGAGCTTGAAGGCTCAAAGTTGTGTGAGGAAGAGAGGGAGGAGGTTCCCTTTTATAAGGGAGGAGAGGGGCACCTTTGGAATAACTAAAAATATTATTTTATTATAAAGTCAAGTTCGGTTTTAAATAGCTCCAAATTGATTTAATTCGAGGCTAATGTGGGGATGGGTCTAAATCCTCTCCTCCAATAGAATTTAGACAAGTTTAGGTTCCTATTTTAACCTTATAATTTAGATTTAACATTAAGTTAAATAATTTTACTTTTACCGTGTCTTCTTGTGTTCTTACACTATAAGGTTAATAAACTTACTATAAGAAGCCAAACGAACCCCAAGTTGTTTATTATTAATATATATAACCTTATCTAAGTCATTTGTCCAAACCTTAGATTTTTTGGAATAAAATAACAATTAATAATATAATATTTATTTTAAAAACTATTTTATGTCAATTTTGACACTATTTAGTAATTGATTTTTGTGAAAATCATAACAGAATGATAAGTTAGAAAAAAGTTAATTAAATAAATAATAACATGTCATATTATCCTAGAAAATTAGTTTAATTCATAAAAAGTCTCAAATTATATTTATTTGGGTATTTATAACATCAATTATGTCAATATTTCATTAATAAGATAATTACTGCATCATCGTTGTGTCATAAATAAATTAAATTATTTAATGTCTAAAAATTACAAATAAAATACCATTATGTAGGAAATCTTTTTATATTTCTAATGAATATTTATAGTCTAATTTATCTTATGTATAACCATATATTAAAAATGTTTTAGTAAATAAAATTTTATTTTAACTCTTTTAACTCTTCTTTGAATTAAATAATAATAAATGTCCTAATCTAATTCAAGTGGGCCTAAATGGTCATATTTTATTCCTAAGTTTGTTTTTGGTCGAATTACACTTGTCCAATAGAATTATGACATGTGTTAGGGTAATAATAATATCATTTCTACCCTTAATTACCCTATTTACTTTTAACCGTGGTAAATAAAAGTAAAAAGTTACTATTCACCAAAAATTATTTTCATCTCATTGAACCACATTTTACTTACTGACATCAACCGTGTCTCTCGGATTTTTGAAATTCGACTCACAGAAGCGGTAAAATTAAGTTTTATGAAAAATTCAGTTTTTTTTTTAACTACCACTTAGTGGTTTCACTATTTATCAAAAATTGAAAGTTTTCAGAAAAATACCAAAAATTAGGCCTAAGCTATATTTGATATTATGAACTCAAAAATAATTTCTATTTTACCAAATTCAAATCATATCAGTTGCATTAATTAATTTAAAAATTAATTTCCGTCGTCAAAACAAAAGGCGTGTTTTTAAGAGATAATAACTATCAAAAGATTGACACTTGTTTATAACTGGTTTAAATGTGAAATTAAATCCAATGACCAACATTGTATTAAATTGTAAAAATATATTCTAAATATACTTTAAAACCACTCAAATTAATAATTTATCACTATTAATTATTTCGATTGAAAAAGTTGTTTTTAATTAAAATTTTGTAATTTTCACTATTCATCAAAATATGAAAGTTATCCGAAAATCACCAAAATTTCACCCTAAGATAATTTTGATATTCCGAATCCAAAAATGAAGTCCATTTTGAAAAATAAAATTTACAAAATTTAAAAAAGTGGTTATTACTATTCATAACGGCTAGTTTTAATAATAGCATATCGTTGTTTAGTGAAACTTGGTATTGCGTACTACACACGCTATCAAAAAAGGTCGTGATTGCGTGTAATGAAAGGAAAGTTAAGGATGCATTTTGTGCAAGATCATTTTGGTGTAGCGTACAACACACGACATTAATGAAATTAAAAAGAATATTTTTCATAAAATCTTGGGGTGTTACATTCATGCCACCAATTTGGTGCCCGAGTCCTTTAAGGACTTCGGACCACCCAGGCCTTTGGGCCACCTCAAGGCCTTCGAGCCACCTTATGTGCATATGCACACCAGACAACCTATAGAGGAACAAGCTCCAGAAGGAAGATGAGCAAGGAGCTTTCACCATAGCAGAAGCTAAACCGATTGCAAGAATGAGAGGGTATGGCGCCTGCCATTGGGAAAATCCTGTGCATGCACGGTAAATCCTAGCTAAACATCCATGCGAAGGTGGAGAGCTGATTTCACAATGAAGATGCTGGGGAGGAGCAGTTCCAAGTAGTTATTCTGGGTTGTTTTTAATGTTTGAAGCCTAGGGGAAATGAATTCCTCTAAGTCCTATGTCCCATGTAATACTTACACCGATGGGCCTTATAAAGGGCTCCACCTCACCCCTTGAAAGGTGGATTATCAAAAATCAATAAAAATGAAGGCCTTCAAGCCATTAAATGGATAATCAATAAAAAGTCTAATTCTCCAGTATTCCTTCTTAGAAAAGAGGATAGGTGAATCCCATTGTGACATGATAAGACTAATAAATCCATTAGACTCTAGTTTCTCAAGATGGACATTAAGTTCCACTATCTAAATGGGTTACATATAGTAATATTACATAGAAATTGGCATTATATCATAGAGAAAGTCGTAGTAAACATGACCTCTCTCTAGGGAGGTAAAATAGAAAAATCACCCATAAAGACCTTAGGGTATTCACACACCACAACAGGAAGTCATCCATCTAAACAAGGGTCAAATGTATTAAGAAAAATATCTAACAATTGGCATGAGATTATCCTAGCATAAGGAAGAATGGGCCCTACCCTTCCTAATCTAAAGTCACATACACCCTGGAAAATATGAGTGACCCCATCGGTAGATAATAATTGAACCCAATGGAGATAATAGTCACTCTAGTATTTAACAATAATCATCAAATCCATGCTAATAATCAAGTTTAATATGTCAAGATCAAGAACTAAAAAGTCCCACTCCACCTCAAAGTTGGCCATCATCATCTGACACATGGGACATATGAAACCTTGTTTGTACTTTTTTACCAAAGGTGTGGAAATATCCAATAAGAATATAAGAATTTATGAACCCAATAACAACACATTAACTAGCTTTGAAGATATAAAAAAATATTATCACATGTATCAAAAAAAGTTATCATAATAAATAAAGAGATAAACACCATGCCTATAAAAATAAATGGCCCCACTTTAGATTCCTATAGAATACACTCTACTACATAAATTCATCATGTATTAACCACATTAGAATCTCCCTTATCCTAAGGATTAGACCGACCACCCATGAAATCATCTTCACGAACCTGTGTACTCTTGGTAAGAGTGGATCCTTCCATACTTCTCTGAGATATCTTTTCACAAAAACATTGTAGATGGATAGATCATCCACAAAGATGACAAGTCTTGGGAGCCTCCGCACAGTTAGGATTTGTATAAACTTGTCTTCCACACTGGTAGTATACAACCTATTGTTTCCCTGTTGAATCCTATGAAACTATCTAGAAGAAAACTGACCACTCTTATGCTTCATCTTCTTGCTAGAAGATACACCCTGGCTAACCACTGAACCAACTGATGCTCTACCCAAACCTTTCTTCCTGGCTATTTCTACCTCATCCAAAGCTTCCATGTTAAATAATTCCAAAAAGGTTGGATGGAACGTGAGTATCAACATCAACCAAATATTATGCCTTATCCCAAAATCAAACCTCCAAGCCTTTAGGTACTCATTAGTGACAAGTTATGGTGGCAGATATACCAACTTATAAAAATGGGTAGAATACTCTAGAACAGTATGATCCCTTTTTCTAAGGTCAAAAACTCCCCGGCCTTTTCCACATACAATGTATCAGGGTAAAAATACTGGTTAAATATTTTATTAAAGGAATCCCATGTAAGATACTCATGTAAATTAGATTTCATAATAGATTCCCACCATATCCTTCCCAATCCCTTGATAATATATGTGGAAAACCTTCCTTAGATTCTTCAGGAGTCTTTAAGAAGTTTAAGATCTTATCTACCCACTCAATCCACTCCTTAGATTCCTAGAGTCATTTTTCATCATGAAAGACAATTGGATGCTTCTTAGTAAATTTAGAGCCATGATCCACCATGTGTTCTAGTTTCCTGACACCCACTTTACCCAGAGTCTAAATAGTGTGGATAACAGTTTCTACCAAAGTAGGTTCCAATAGAGGGGTTTCCTATGAAACCTTTCTCATATCTTCCTATCTCGGATTTTTAAGAGATCTTATTAGAGTCATTATCTAAGAAAAGACAAAAACCAATCAGTCGTGAGAAAAATAAAAAACCATAGGACCAACTTCGGGCATTGATAACAGAGCTTTAAAACATTAATAATTTAAATAAATCATGAAAGAACTCACTTAAAAATAAACGTTTAAATTTAAATAAAATTCCCATAAATTTTATTCAAATGACCCCCAACTCCAAGTCATGCGCCTGGTAAAATTCCCTAACCACCCATGGTAAATCAGTTTTAGTAATGGAAGTGAGCTAGCTGGGTCCCTTTTCCAGACATACTATCCAAATTATGATGGTCCTAACTCCTATCTACCTAATATATAGAACCAAACTCAAGAAGTGTAAACACACTTCAGGATGAGCATCCCTTTGATAGTAAATTGTAACGAACCAACCCGAGTCAACTATACAAGCCACTCAAACCATCTCATCAAGTAATATAGATAAAATAGGATAACAGAAAATAGTTTTGAATATAATAAAAACAAGACTTACCACCATTGTACAAATTGTTGAGTCAAAAGTCCTCTTTTGACTTCTATATCATGTTTTGGAAATCACAAATGTATTCTATCATATTTTGGAAATTACAATTGTCTTCTATCATGTTTATCGTATCGTACAATGTTGATCGTACTGACCATATCGTATCATACAATACTGATCGTACTAACTCTGTCAATCGTACCATACTGACTATGTCAATCGTATCGTACTGACTCTGACAATTGTACCATACTGACTATGTCAATCGTATCGTACTGACTCTGACAATCGTACCATACTGACTCTGTCAATCGTATCGTACTGACTCTATCAATCGTATCGTACTGACTCTGCTATTCAGATGTTCATTACTTGTTTTGGTACTTTGTCAAAAGCACTTGTTTCATATGAATCGTACCATTGCTTATCAATATATATATCCTTTTTTGACCAACACGATGTCGTTTATTTAGTTACAAACTAATCAAAACGATGTCGTTCTTTCTGTTTCAATATGAACGTTATGATGACAGGTGTCCAAGTCCCTCCGATTTTTCAGAGAAATATGACCGTTGGAGGCAACATGACCGTTGGAACCCGAGGCCTATAAATAGGAGGTCATTTGAAGCTGAGGGATGATGGTGAAATTAAAAAGAGACTTCGTGAACTACCAAGATTCTAGAGAGAGAGACTGTGACTTCTATCATCTGCCTTGTGCGTCCGATTATCATATCGAGGGCTTTCATGTGATTGAAAGACAGAGGTGTCGATTACCTACAAAATCGAGGGCTGCCGGGGATAGGCAGACAGTCGTGCCGATCATCATATCGAGGGCTGTTGGGGATATGCAGACAGACGTGCCGATCATCGTATCGAGGGCTACTGGGGATAGGCAGACAGACGTGTCGATCATCGTATCGAGGGCTGCCAGGGATAGGCAGACAGACAGTCCGATCATCGTATCGAGGGCCCACCAAGGTGTTGGTGAGACAAACCTTTTATCCTAGGTGAAAGGATAACCCTTCTCTTTGGGTTAAAAGAATTGTAATTCTTTTACATTTCCGTTGTTACTTATATTAGAAAGGAATTTGTATTGTTTCCTTTCTTCTTTACTTTTTCAATTGTAATTGTTTCAATTACAGTCATTCTATTACATATTGTATTGATTGATTCTATACGCTTTAAGGTAGAATCATTCATCTTTGTATTACTCTGATTATTGTGTTCATCTTGAATACAATTGTTTTATATTACATTAGTATTACAATACATCATACCTTTTTATATTCAATACAATTGTGGGTGTTTGTATTTGTATTAGTTTAAGATCTTTTAAACTAATCTCTTAGTTTCTAAAACTCAAAGGTTTTTAAACCTACAATTCACCCCCCCCCCCCCTCTTGTATTGTACCATCTAATAGACATACATATCTATATATTCGATCCAACAATTGGTATCAGAGGAGGTTTTCCACTAATTTGTATTACTAGCTTTATTTCTTTCTTATTACTATCTTGAATACTTACTACACTAACATGTGGAGTGGAAAAGTTGTTTTTTTATTAGATGGTAGGAATAAATATTGGGTCAATAGACAATCTGAATCCTTCTAGACCACCAATCTTTGATGGGAATGATTATGAGTACTGGAGAGATCGTATGAAGACATCCGTTATCAATACTGGTGTAGACAATTTTATTATGCTTACTGGAGGTTACAAAATTCCTGACAAAGAAATCAGTACTTTCACCAACCAAGAGAAGCAAGAATATCAACTGAATTACAAGGTACGCAATACTTTATTATGCTCTATGACCAGGAATATATACAGTCAGATATCTTCATGTGAAGCAGCCAACTATATTTGGAAGAAATTAGAAGTCACTCATTTTGGTACATTCAAGGTTATAGAAACAAGGAGAGCAATGATTCGAGCAGAGTATCATGGATTTGTTTTTCCTTATGGAGAGCCAGTATGTAAAGTGCAACAAAGGTTTATGACAATTGCCAACAGTTTACAATCTATGGGAGAAAAAGGTCTTGATGATGAAGCTCTAGTCGACAAGATTATAGATATAATGCCAAATGAATGGGAGTCAAAAAGGACATCTATTGATGAAAATAGAAAAGTTTCCCAGATTACTCTTGATGAACTCTTTGAAACTCTTCTACAGTACGAGACAAGAATGAAGAGAGATGCTGATTTCAACAAGAAGAAGAATGGGAATGGAAGTGTAGCCTTTTCATCTAATGCTAAAACGCCTGAAAGGATTACGAAGTCTAAATCCAAGAAAGTTGATATATCTGATTCAAGTGATTGTAATCTTTCGGATAATGAGTTATCCAATCTTGCTCTGAGGATGAACAAGATCGTGGGAAAGAAAGACTTTCAATATAGATTCAAAAAGAAAGATAGGAAGGATAGGAAAGATTCAGAGGTAACTTGTTATGAATGCAAGAAAGCAGGACATATAAGGCCTAATTGTACTTTACTGAAAAGGAAAGATAGAAAGGAGAAACACTCTGAAAGAAACAAGAAAAGGTTTTATAAGACAAAGAAAGTCTTGAAAGCAAATGATACGTGGAGTGCAAGTGGTAGTGATTCCTTAGATTATTCTTCAGAATATGAGACATCAAGACAAAGGAATATTGGACTTCTATCCAGACTACCAATTAAAGATCATTGTCTCATGGCTAAGGTACATAATGCTGAAGCTATTACAAATGTCTCTTTGAATTAAAATTGTACTGATAATAGATATTATGAATCTTTAAATGATGAATCTTCATCATCAGAAGATGATACATTACCTACTTTTGAAGAAGTCTCTAGATTTTCTAAATTACTTGAAAATGAAAATTCTAAACTCAAGAAGAGACTTGAAAAATAAAATTCTAGAATTTCAATCTTGACTAAAGAAATATCAGATCTTTCTAAAGATCTTGATGTAAAAACTTCTGTTTTTGAAAGTATTTTAAAAACCCTTGAGAAAGTTAAATCTGATAAGGATAAACTTTCTAAGGATCTTGAAACTGTAATTTCAAAGAAAACTATTTTAGAGCCTAACTCTAGTTCAAATTCAAATGTTTTGGAAAACAAGAATTTGGTTTTAAAACTAAAGTCATATATTTCTTCCTTGAAAAAATGTTTTTCAAACTTTACTCATGGAAAGGAAAACTTTGACAGGATGTATTCTCAAATTAGACCTTTGAGAAATCGTTCTGGTCTTGGTTATACTTATTCCAAACCTGTTTTTAGAAATAACTAATTTGTTCCTCAAAAAACCACTTTCTGTTCTAAGTGTCAATGTGGTGGACACGGGAGAAGAGATTGTTCTCTTAACAAAACTCAATCTTTAGGATTTCATAAAGCTCATTTTGAAAAACAAATGTGGATTCCTAAAATTCTTTTATCTAACCCTTCTGGATCCAAAAAAGTTGGATTCCAAAAAACTAATTGTTTCTTTTTCAGGAAAATGAGAAGTGTACCAATACGAATATTTGGTACATGGATAGTGGTTGTTCTCGACACATGACTGGAAACGAATATCTCTTTGAAAAGGTTATCAAAACAAAAGGTGGAAAAGTTACCTTCAGAGATAATGCTCAAGGAATGATTGTTGGTATATGTAATATTGTTTCAAATGTTTTTTGTGAAAGGAGATATTATTTTAAAATTTATCGGAACGCAAGAACAACTTGCTGACATTTTTACAAAACCATTACCTTCCGATAGATTTGAGTTTATAAAACAGAAGCTAGGAATGATTACATTAAAATAATCATTCATATCTACTTCATGTTTTACAAATCTCCTTACAGTAAATAACTCCTCTTGAAAGGGGGAGGAAATTTCTTTCTATGCTTTTATATTTCTTTTTATCTTATCTTCTTTAACTATTTACTCTTTGGATGTGTGTATTCATTTTTCTGTTTATTGTATTGACAGTTTTATCGTACCATTCATTTTTCTGTATCGTATTAACAGTTTCATCATATCAACCGATGATGGTAATGATTTTCTTTTCCATCGTATCGACCGATGATGGTAATGATTTTCTTTTCCATCGTATCGACCGATGATGGTAATGAGATTGTTTTCCATCATATTGTCAGTTCATGGTAACAATATTATTTTTCATCGTATTGTCAGTTCATGGTAACAAGATTATTTTACATCATATTTTCAGTTCATGGTAACAAGATTATTTTCCATCATATTGTCAGTTCATGGTAATAAGATTATTTTCCATCGTATTGTCAGTTCATGGTAACAAGATTATTTTCCATCGTATTGTCAGTTCATGGTAATGAGATTGTTTTCCATCGGCATGTCATTTGATACTTCTATTTTATTTTATTTCGTACGGTTGTGTATTCTTTAATCCTAAAACCAACAACTACCTTAAGTTCTCCGGCAGGTATTTTCCATTTTTTTTTCTTTTCTTTTTTTTTTTCAATCCTAACCATTGATATCTTTTCCTCTAATCCTGAACGTAGAAGATCAACGGTCACTCCTTTTTCACCTATAAATACCCCCCCCCCCTCCCCAAACCCACATTGTTTTTTCAGGATTTGAGGCGAAGCTCTGCTCCACCGGTTATAAATCATCATACGATCTATCATCGGCATCATCTTTATGTCTCAATCCTCTTCTAATACTCCCGCCAAAATGTCGTCAAAGACTTTTACAGAGAAATAATTTAATAGAGAAAGGTTAGCTTCTCAAGACTTTTTTGATTCATATGATTCCACAATCAGAAGAATCATTCTATTTCAAGGATGGGAACATTTTTGTGTTGAAAGACCTGTTTCTCAAGATCCGGTTCTCTTTGATGAAGTTTGTCATTTTTATAAAACCGTATTGTTCGACAAAGATATGACTATCAATTTTGTTGTATATGATAGAAAATTGTCTATGTCTATGAAACAAGCGGCACATTTTCTGAATGTTTCTGTAGAAGGGGATTCTTTCTGTCCATCTCACAAACTACCAGAGGAAGTTGGTACGTTTAATAGAGAAAGTGCTGAAAAGACTTTGTTTGTTATTAATGAAGAAAAGAGAAAAGTGTCTCATCTTTCACCGGACAATCTTTTTGTGACTTTATGGATGCAAGGTTTTCTTATCCCAAGGATAGGGGATAGAGAAACTCTGAAAGTTTCTGATATCTTTATGCTTGACTATCTTGTAAATATGAGAAAAGTAAATCTCATGGGGTATGTTTTTGAAACCATTAAGAATGTCAAGACAGGAGGGATTAAGTCCCAAATGATTATGTATCCAGCCATCCTTACGAAGTTCATTCTCGAAATTATGAAGTTTTGTAACATTCCTTTGAAAGGAAACCCCATAGATTTGAAGCCCTCTTGGATTAGCAAGAGTACTATGAAGAAGTTGAATGTTTGTTTTGATCAGAATTCAAAACTTTTTGTCAGATATGTAGAAGCTGAATTGGCTCAGAATCAATCGGAACCTATGTCAGCCAAAGACATTCAATCTATTGGTGTTACTCAAAAGTCTGATCCACAAACCAGTTCAAAGCCTAAGAAGAAGCCAAGGTACAGTAAGGAGGTTGTAGCAAAATGGAGAAAGAATAAGGAACAGAGAAAGGAAGGTGATCCAAAGTTCGGACTTGACCCGGCTGAGGCTTTTGCAGAAAGAATAAGGGTAGAAGAAACCCTTAAGGCTGAAAAGAAAAAGAAAACTGTTTTGAAAAGAAAGGCTCAAGATTTTGATATCTCTAAAGTTTTGAAAATGGTTGAGGATTCTAGTGCCCGAGTTACGGAAGAAGTGCACCAAGAGCCCATCGTACAGAGTCCTCCTGAGGAAGGAAAACAAAAACAAGTGATGGAAGAGATAGAAGAAGTGGAAGAACAAGAAGGAGACTTTCTTTTAGAATTTCTTAAAATTTCAAAGAAGAGTAGAGAGGAATTGGTTCAAAAGCTGAGTGAAGGTGTTCAACAAACTCCTCATGCCGATCAAGCATGATCTCTGAACAGAATGTCATCTCAAGAAAAGCAAGGTGCTCAATCCTCTCACACAGATAAAGTTGTTGTCATTAGTGAAAAAGTGGAAGAAGAAAGAAAGCAGAAAGAAAAAGCAAAAGGAAAACAGCCAGTTGTTGACTCAAGCAGATCGTATGAACTAGCATCGTACGATGAAGATACTGATTCAGAACATACAATCTCTCTCAAGAAGAGTGATTACATTGTTCATGTTTTGAGAAGGGTTGAGAAGACCATTCCTTATTTTCCGAGGCTGGAAGGGAAGATTGATTTTATTACTGACAATCAAAAGAAGAAGTTTGGCTCTGTAAAAGAATTGAGGAAGAAAGTTTTGTCAGTAGAAGACAATTTGAAAGTTCTTTCAAAAAGTTCGGTTGCTTATAAGAAGGCATGCAATAAGATGACTAAGTGGTCGTACAAAACAGAGAGCTCAATCAATGATCATGAAATAGCTATTGAAGATATAAGAAGGTTGTCAAATGAGCTTGCAGTTGCTTTCAATAATCTTGACAGAGAAATGGTTGAAAGGTAGAATCTTTTGTCTTCTCAAAGAGCCAATGTTCCTTCAGTGAAAGATTTTCAAGAGAGAATGAATGTTTTCCAATCTGAATTCTCAAAGGTTTCATCTTTCAAGGATGAAATGGTTTTGTTTAAGAATCAAAATTCTATGTTATCCAAAGATAACAAGAATGTGCAAAACAGAATTGATACTCTTGAAGAAGTAATCAGAGTCTAGGAAGAGACTATCAAAAATCAAGATCAGATTTTTGCAGATCAACAAGAACTTCTCAGAACTCAGGGTGAATCTATTTCTAAAGACAAGAAAGAAATCAAAAAGATGAAAGTTGTTCTTCATGAGCTCATAAAGAAGGAGAAGTAAAGGGAAAACAAATGACTTTTATTCATTTCTTTGAAAGCTATCTTTGTTTTGTAAAAACTTTTATGATCCTTTTCTTTTATCCATTATCCTGTGTTTATTTTTTCTAACTCCTTCAGACAATTCAAGATTACTCATTTCTTTTTGTAAATCACAAAGGGGGAGAATGTTTACAAAGGGGGAGAATTTTTTTTATAAAGAGGGAGAATGCTTTACAACACTCTTAAGGAAAATCTACGAATACAATCCTTAGAAAAGTCCATACCTAAGGGGGAGTTAGTTTTATTCAAATTCATTTTCAGAAGAGTTTCCAATAACTCAGGGGGAGATAAGTATTTCTTGTTACATTTACTTTGTGTGTTGTGCTTTCCAAAAAGGGGTAGATTGTTGAGTCAAAAGTCCTATTTTGACTTCTATATCATGTTTTGGAAATCACAAATGTATTCTATCATATTTTAACAATTACAATTGTCTTATATCATGTTTATCGTATCGTACAATGTTGATCGTACTGACCATATCGTATCGTACAATACTGATCGTACTGACTCTGTCAATCGTACCATACAGACTATGTCAATTGTATCGTACTGACTCTGACAATCGTACCATACTGACTATGTCAATTGTATCGTACTGACTCTGACAATCGTACCATACTGACTCTGTCAATCGTATCGTACTGACTCTGTCAATCGTATCGTACTAACTCTGCTATTCAGATGTTCATTACTTGTTTTGGTACTTTGTCAAAAGCATTTGTTTCATATGAATCGTACCATTTCTTATCAATATATATATCCTATTTTGACCAATACGATGTCGTTTAGTTAGTTACAAACTAATCAAAATGATGTCCTGCTTTCTGTTTCAATATGACCGTTATGATGACAGGTGTCCAAGTCCCTCTGAGTTTTTCGGAGAAATATGACCGTTGGAGGCAACATGACCGTTGGAACCCGAGGCCTATAAATAGGAGGTCATTTGAAGCTGAGGGATGATGGTGAAATGAAAAAGAGACTTCGTGAACTACCAAGATTCTAGAGAGAGACACTGTGACTTCTCTCATCTGCCTTGTGCGTCCGATTATCATATCGAGGGCTTTCATGTGATTGAAAGACAGAGGTGCCGATTACCTACAAAATCGAGGGCTGTCGGGGATAGGCAGACAGTCATGCCGATCATCGTATCGAGGGCTGCTGGGGATAGGCAGACAGACGTGCTGATCATCGTATCGAGGGCTGCTGGGGATTGGCAGACAGACGTGCCGATCATCGTATCGAGGGCTTCCAGGGATAGGCAGACAGATAGTCCGATCATCGTATCGAGGGCTCACCAAGGTGTTGGTGAGACAGACCTTTTATCCTAGTTGAAAGTATAACCCTTCTCTTTGGGTTAAAAGAATTGTAATTCTTTTACATTTCCGCTGTTACTTATATTAGAAAGGAATTTGTATTGTTTCCATTCTTCTTTACTTTTTTAATTGTAATTGTTTCAATTACAATCATTCTATTACATATTGTATTGATTGATTCTATATGCTTTAAGGTGGAATCATTCATCTTTTTATTACTCTGATTATTGTGTTCATCTTGAATACAATTGTTTTATATTACATTAGTATTACAATACATCATACCTTTTTATATTCAATACAATTGTGGGTGTTTGTATTTGTATTAGTTTAAGATCTTTTAAACTAATCTCTTAGTTGCTAAAACTCAAAGGTTTTTAAACCTACAATTCACCCCCCCCCCTCTTGTATTGTACCATCTAATAGACATACATATCTATATATTTGATCCAACACAAATAATAAGAAAAAAGATACTATAAAGACATAAAATCCAATTCAAAATATCCTAAACCATAAAGTATGTCAAAACCCCAAGTGACCAACAGTCACCTCCAGACCAACCCAAACCAAAATCAGCAGCAACAAGAGAAGCAAGCATGGTACAATATGTTCTTCACTTTACCAGAATCCTACAATACAACATCTAAAAATTCCCAAAGGCATAGGTAGGGTATGATACAAATCCGAGTATGATACCACCATAGTTTTTATATAAGGTCTAATATCAAGAATGTAACAATTATAGCATTTAAAACAGAATAGTTTCACAAAGTACTTTCATAGATTAAACCCAGTTGTAAATTATTTTTCCATTGGATTTCACAGATGCTTTTTATATTCTCAAAACAAAAATATGAAAAGTGGATGTGATAAAACAGGAAATCATATCCATACATAAAGAGGTAAACAGGTAAACACATATCTATAAAACAACCTATCATGAGAAGCTATGTGATGCAACCTCTTTTTAAAACCAATGAGAAACAATCCATAATTAAAAAAATCATGCAATAAATAACCATATATGAAAAATAACCTAACATTTGGGCTCTATCATATGGTACACTACATACTAGACACTAAAAATCTAAATAGTCATAATTTTGGATCCAATCAATATTGAGTCCTTCCAATCGATACCACAAAAGGTTACCTCCTAGTGGTGTCATACACACACTAAGGCTACTTGTGTCTCTTTCTCAACACACCCAAGGTTACCAATGTAAAATTGTCCAAATTTATTTCAAAACATTGATCACAATTTTATAAAAAAAATTCAAAGCCAATCCAATCCTCATTATAGTTTTAAAACCCATTTTTAAATCAAGAAAATATGTTTTCAAAGAAAAATATTTTTAAAAAATATTTTATTTTCCAATAAATCCTTTAAAACCACATATCACTTCTAATCAATGAAAAACACAAATGGATTTATCAATAATGACATGTAATTCATAAAATTAACCAATTTTATAGAAACACTTACCTCAACATGGTAGAAACCTATCTTCCTTTGACAACGATGATCTGAAACCAAGAGAATGACCTTCAAAATACAAGGCACACCAAGAAACTGAAAAGGATCGATAGAAAACACTATCTAATCATAAATCTGAACAAAACCATATCCATAACCAAATATAGAGAAAAACCAAAAGGATTACATACTAGAAGAGAAGTAAACCAACCTCAATGGTGATCAATCTCTAAACTAAGTGACCTGGAAGGAAGGGAACCCTCTAAAATTTCCTAGGGAGAGCCTCTAGGTCTTGAGAAAGGAATCCTGTAATGAATGAAATAAGAAACCACTTTTTCATCACCCCAATATCCCAACCCTCTACTATTACATGACATTTAATCCACTTACATTCCATATAATCCGTGAAGATCATATATGCTGAAAAACTTGTCACCCTTTTATTAAAAATCTCATATTTTACATTACACGACATGTAAATCCTTCACTCCATTTATCATTTAATAAAATATTTCAATAAATGGATACACATCATGTAACTTCCTTACACAAAGTGTAAATCCCTAGTAGAAAGAAAAATATGAAGGTTTGGGTAGAAATACTCTAAGACCCTAGTCCGCACATTCTTCAAAATTGGGAAGAACCTCACTAAGTATTAAAAACATTTATACCTAGACTCAATTAATTAAAATAAAAAAAAATACCTAAATTTTAGGTCATTTCCCCAAGAAAAGGATCTCCATTCCTAAGAAGATCAAAGATGCACCCAAACAAGGACGATAAACAAAGCATGAACAAGGGAGTACCTGTAAAGCATAACGAGGTGTTACATACATTCTATATTTTGACCAAAAATTGGTATAAAAAAAATAAAAATTTATTAATTCTTGATTATTTGGAAAGATAATAAAATTATATAGATTTAATTAGAGGACACAAAACTCAAAATACATATCAATCATATTCTAATTTAGGTTATAAATCACTACATGTTTTCAGTATGAATTTTTTAGTTTTCCCGAACTAATTTTCTTTTGTATTTTGATGATATGTTGAGCTATATTAGTCCAATTAAAGTAATTGTTAATTATATGGAAATATAATGGAATTATATAAATATAATTTAACTAGAGTTAAATCCGGTTCATCTATTTTGAATGTTTTTTAAGTATGAAATTGTTTAAGTCAAGATATCTACAACTTTCAAAATTTGGCTATGTTGATTTTTGGATATGTGAGTAATTTACTTATGTGAGAAATAGATACATGGATATTTGGTTATGTGAAAAAAATTTCCAAAATGAATATTGTCTTTGTAGTGAAAAATGGTTATGTGAATTTTCTTATGTAAGTCGGCTATGTTGATTCACCTTCCTAAAATGCCTACTTGATTCGCCTATGTGATTAACCTATGTGATTCACCAAAATGATTATCTTATGTAAATACCATACATGAATCCCCTATATGGATTTTCCAACATGGTTTTGTGATTTTTTTTATAGGATATTCTAAAAACTATAAATTTTATATGTTTTACATAATTCTTGACATTTAAATTCACTGCATGTTTATTATGGATAAAATTAGTGTTTTCTTTGTTTTATAATTACTTATTAATTATTTAGAATCCCTGTGAATATGTTTTAATTTTTTTATGTTGAATTTAATAAGATTATCATGGGTCCAGGCATGCATGAATATTCATGATAAAATTTTGAACTTGAGAAATTTAAAATCAAACTGAATGAAATATGAAGAGTCAGTCTCAAATATTTTCAGGGTGTATTTCTAGGATATTAATGATTATTATTAAATGATATATTAAATGTTCTAATGGGATTCATTGGGTATTTTTTCTATTTTATGGAATTTTGAGATAAACTTTAATAAATATTGTTTTCATTTATAAATTATATACATGTATAATATCATCTTGGAAATAAGCATGGACAACTATGAAGTAGTTTGTTGAAGCTTCATGCTTGATTCTAACTTTTAGAAAATAAAAGATGCAACAATATTCATATTTTAAAGTTGTTATGCATAAATAAACTCGATTATATATCAAGTTGACATAATTAGTGTAAATGATGTTGGTTGAGGATTACTTCAACTGTACAAGTGCTTCATTTTTCTGGTGATCAACTACTTCTCCCATCCAAACTAAAAAATATTTGATCCTTTGCTATAGGATATTTCACTACTGCATCAACACTCATATACTAGAATTTTACATTTGGTTATGTGGTTCTACTTCTTCCTATTCTTATTTTGTGTGCATAATAATAATGGGTTATACTACCCATTAAAAGGTATGAATATGGGTTGTGATTCCCAAAAAAATTATGAATTTTGTTTGTGCTTCCAGGGGAAAATGTAGACTACTTGGTTTGTTCCTCCATGGGTTAAAAATGCAGAAATTTCTAGGTTTAAGCTACCAAGAGGTAATAGGATTGTGATTCCAGGAGGGAAAAGGTCATTGTAAGATTCCATTATATTGGTTATAGTGGGTGACATCTCTCTCAATTCATGAGAGGGGTAAAGAGTGGAGTAGGATCATTTAGATCTGAACCACTATAAAAATCTCTTGTGTTTATTTTCTTCTATTATCTGATGTACTAATTCTTGTTAACTCTGATATAAAGTTTCATTAAAACTATTTTTAAAAGGACAATTTACCCCGATATAGGCTATTTTTCATCTTAACTCCAAACTAACAACATAATTTGATGCTACTTAAGCTTTAATGGGGATAGGATCCAATGATACCATCCCTACTCTTTCTCTGGATGGTTTATGATTATTGATGATGAGATGTTTATGAATCCCACTTCTTTTCCATGGGATTTCAATGATGAATTGATGATTTTTTTTATGAAATCCATTTATTTTCATGAGTTCTTTTATGATGAATTATTTATGATATTGTGGAACATCTATGTATGGTTTTCATTATGTGACAGTGAATTCATTATAACCATAGATGGTGGTTATATTCCAACCAAGGATGATGGTTATGTTATAACCAAGGATGGTGGTCATGTTATAACCAAGGATGGGTGAGACCTATATATCCCTCTAATTAAATGGATAATAATTGATATATCATGAGATAAACAAGATTAAAATGGGGATTGACCCCAATTCAGTAAGAGACTTTGTCCACTATGATAGTCTTAGAAGTGAACCTTGACTACTATGATGGTTTGTGGAGTGAACTCATACCACTATAATAGCCTTGACTATAAGCCTTTACTACTAAGGAAATGATTTTTTTATGATTATTTGTATGCCAAAAAATATATGTCTTATGATAATGTTATGTTATCATGGATCATGTTCTTTGATTCCTTTATGATTCATATATTATGAATGGATTATGATCTATGATATTAGGGTATGGTTTTAAAATGTTATTATAATTTTCTCATACCCTTATTATCCTATTATGTAGATATCTCACTTGTTTACCCCTTACTGAGCATCTTAGCTCACCCTTTATCATGTTTCATTTACCTAGGTTATAAAGAAAGGTATTATGTATGATATGTCTAAGAAGGGTGATATTTGTGAATAACTTAGAGGGATGTGATGTAGTTCACTTATTAACCAGTTGTATATGTATCCATGTTTTCAAAGTAACTAGACCTAAATGATTTTGGCATGAATCGTTATGTTGTGTAATGAATATTCATTTATTAAGATGTAATGTATATGTATGAAAAGTGTGGGTTATTATAGTTGGTATCAGTGATAGGTTTATGTAACCTTTGTAAACTAGGATTAAAAAACTAGTGGAAACCCTTAGGATGAGTCTAAGTATAGGAAAACATCCTACACTACAGGAAAACAAGCGTTTTGCGCCGGTTTCTTCGCGGTGGTTTTAAAAACCGCCGCGAAATGTGTAAAAAAAATTAATTTTTTTTATTTATTTTTTTGAGGATTAGCGGTGGTTTTTAAAAAACCATCGCGAAATAGCGGCGGTTTTGGTAAAACCTCCGCGAAATGAAAATAAAATAATAATAAAAACATGAGAAACCTCGAAATCACTAAAACGACCATAACTTTTGATCTGGGCATCCGTTGGAGCACCACGACCAGTCAAATCGAAGCTCATGAAGAGATCTATAAGTACGTATAATCAAAACCATGAGATATTCTAAGCTATGGAAGATATGAGAGTTATAAGAAAGTTAAAAAAAAGTTCTCCAACTTCAAACGGTCATAACTTTCGCTCCGGGTGTCCGTTTGGGCTCTACCACATATCAAATCGAAGCCAGCGAAGAGAGCTACGCACCAGTTCGACACAAATAATCTTCTGTCGTGTTTTTTGACCCCAAAACCCCTCCGAAGACCTCCAAAACCTCGTTTCCATCACCGGTGTCCCGTCGAACTTGTCTTCAACCGGACCTAACTTTTGATCTACGTGTCTGTTCGGACTCCTCCACCTGCCAAATCATAGTTCGTTCCATGAGATTTGGTTTAACTGGTCACGACGCCCACATGGACTCCTGGATCATAAGTTATGGCCTTTTTATTGGGTATCGGGTTTGTTATGTTTTTTGATGACTCATTTCTAGCACATGTTCCCCGTCAGCTTCTTTTTAAACAGTTGTAACTTCCGATCCGTCGGTCCATTCGGCCTCTTTCACCTATCAGCTCGAAGATCGTTTTATGATCTTTGATTTGACTGGTCGCGGATCTGGAATGGACTCTCGGATCATAAGTTATCTTCGTTAATGTGAGTCCAATTTTTTTGTCACTTTTTGACTGTTTTGACGGGTTTTAACGGTTACTCCATTTATTACTATTTATTTGGGTTTCCATGACTTGTTATCTTTATCAATGGTTTTTTGTGAGTTATTATGATGATTATGTTGAATTCTTAAGGGGTTTTCCAGAGTTGTCATGAGTTTTCATGCATTCTCATTCTTTCTAATGCCTCATTCTTCATGCTTCTCCATCTGTTTTCATGCGTTTTCATGATTTTTCACCCCTTATCACGTCTTTTCATACTTTTTCATTTGTTTCATTTATTATTTATTATTTATTATTTATTATTTATAATATATTTTAATTTATTTATTATCTATTATTTGTTACTGGTTATTTATTATTTATTGTTTATTATTTATATTTATTTATTATTTATTATTTATTATTTATTATTTATTATTTATTATTTATTATTTATTATTAATAATAATAAAATATTATTATTATTAATATTTGTTACTGGTTATTTATTATTTATTATTTATATTTATTTATTATTTATTATTTATTATTTATTATTTATCATTTGTTTTATTTATTATTTATTATTTATATTTATTATTTGTTTATTATTATTTATTATTTGTTTATTATTATTTATTTTTTATTATTATTTAATATTTATTATTTATTATTATTTATTATTTATTATTTATTATTTATTATTATTAATAAAATATTATTATTAATAATAAAATATTATTATTATTATTAATATTTGTTACTGGTTATTTATTATTTATTATTTATTATTTATTATTTATTATTTATTATTTATTATTTATTATTTATTATTTATTATTTATTATTTATTATTTATTATTTATATTTATTATTTATATTTATTATTTGTTTATTATTATTTATTATTTGTTTATTATTATTTATTATTTGTTTATTATTATTTATTATTTGTTTATTATTATTTATTATTTGTTTATTATTATTTATTTTTTATTATTTATTTTTATTTATTTTTATTATTAATTATTTATTATTTATTATTATTCATTATTTATTATTTATTATTTATTATTTATTATTTATTATTTATTATTTATTATTTATTAATAATAATATTTTATTTATTATGTGTTATTTATTATTTAATATTTATTATTAAATATTTTTTTATTTTGTATTTATTATTAATTATTATTTCTTATTATTTATTATTATTTATTATTATTTAGTATTATTTATTATTATTTATTATATATTATTTTTTATTTTTTATTTTTTATTTCTTATTTCTTATTTGTTATTTTTTATTTGTTTATTATTATATATTATTTGTTTATTATTATTTATTGTTTATTATTATTTATTGTTTATTATTATTTATTGTTTATTATTAATTATTTTTAATTATATTTATTATTTATTATTTATTATTATTTATTATTATTTATTATTTATTTTTATTATTTATTTTTATTATTTCTTCTTTATTCTTTATTATTTATTATTATTTATTGTTTATTATTTCTTATTTCTTATTATTTATTATTTATTATTTATTATTTATTATTTATTATTTATTATTTATTATTTATTATTATTTATTATTTATTATTTATTATTTATTATTTATTATTATTTGTTTATTATTTGTTTATTATTATTTATTATTATTTATTATTATTATTTATTATACCTATTAGTTATGTATTATTTGTTTTTTCAATTAATATATATAAGTATATTAAATTCTGTTTATTAACCACATGGCGAGCTTGCTGGAGTTGTAAAGTCTTTGGAAAATATGCAAGAGGTTATGGGTTCAAATTAAATTATGTTTATTAACCACCTGGCGAGCTTGCTGGAGTGGTAAAGTCTTTGGAAAATATGCAAGAGGTTATGGGTTCAAATCTCACCAAACGCAGTATTTCTTTATATTGCATTGGCATGGGCATGTGCATGTGCATGAGTATGGGCATGGGCATGGGCATGGGCATGGGATGTGTATGCATGGATAAATAAAGTAAATAAAGTAATACGAATTAAAATAAATATGAAATAAATAAATAAAATAAATAAATAAATAATATTTATTATGCACCTAGTCTGAAACTCCTGAGTGATATACTTTGGTTAATTAACATTTTATTTACAAACCATCATAAAGGATTTGAATAGATAATGACCATGGATGACCTAGGTTAAACTTAAGGTTTAATAGATTGAAAAAAAGGTGTCATGATTTATAAATACTATAGAATATTCTTTTTAGGATTATTTGGTTTCCCGCTATTATTAGTGTTTCTTGCGCTATGGTTTTTGGTTTAAATCAATAGAAGGAACTAGAAGAAAATGGGTTAACATTGAATGTGATAGACAACGAGTTGTGGAGAAACCAAATGGGGGGATGACTGGAGTGAAGGATATTATGATTATTCCTAATTTTTTATCATGGTATATTATTAAAAACATGCACATAAAGCAACTCTCATACTCACCGAAGAAGTAAAGGATAGAGTTTGTCGAGAGATCTGGTGGTGGAGACCATGGAGGAAATAAGACTCAGTTTCCTAGATAATGTGGGAACAAGGTATTAAGGGAGTGTCTTAAAGGGATTAGAAGATTTTTTATGTGTGTAGAAGAAGGGAATATAATAAGTAATTTCTGATAAAAAATGAAAATTCATGTTAGCGCAATAGATTAGAATAATGGTTTCCCTAAGGCATCATCAATGGTTGAATGTTTTAAATTTGGAAAGTATGGGAATTATTCAAATCAATGTCCTAGGGGGAAACCCAAGGAGAGGATCAACAAGGTTACATGAGTAAGGATTTTCCTATCAATGATGAAGAGACTACAAATGACATATAAAGAGGTATTAAGGAACAAATGATGAAGCCTAGTAAATGGTTTTAGAATGAATTGGTATGATTGAAGTGTTTATGTATTGGAATTCAATAATTTTGTTATATGAATCAGAAAATATATATATGGATTATTTTTTCTAATTTTGGATATAAATATTTGAAAGAATATGTTAAATGGTACTGATGAACAAGAAAACTTATTTAATGGCAAGGTGATATTTTATGGAAAACACCTGATTAAGAAAAAGATAACCGTAAATTATTTTTTGATGTTAAGATAATGGTTTTTAGTTTGGATAAAGAAATTACATATATAGATAATATAAATTTGATAGTATTGATGACCTTGGAAATAATTAATATAACAAAGTGGTTTATATTATCATTGATAGAGTTTACAATATTTTTGGATTTAAGGAATATATTCAATAAAATGTGGTTTTATTTAAGGAATGAGGAAGCACGTATATCTCTATTAAAATTTTATGGTAATTCTAGTTATTACCTTGTTTTATGAGAATAAAGGGTGTTCCCAATCCCTATGGGCTGGCGACTCGCACTCAAGAATCAAAAAACTAGAGGGAATGATTTCACCCAACCTAAAGAAAAAAAATCACATATATATACATATAAAAGAGAAAAATAGTTGAAGAGAAAAATATTCTATATCTGAAAGAATACATAAAAAACAAAACAACTCAAAAGTATCAAAAATATCTAATTGGAAATCCAACAAAAATGGAAAACATAGCCAAAACTATATCTCAATGTGATAGAATGGTAAAAATCTCACCATCTCACCACTAGCTACCCACACACATATGGAAGAAAACCTCACCACCTCACGGTGGCACCATGACTTTACCTACATCTAAATATATCAAAGGTTTACACACCGCTAAAGAGGTGTATAGGGTGTGAGCTAACAGGCTCAGTAGGATCCCATCAAATTGATCCATAACAAGTCTATGTACAATAATATGAACATTATCAACTTTAAAGAAAACAATTCTTGATAAGTAGTTAACATTTTTTATATAAAAATCATGGAAAAACATTTAATTTTACCAATTTCCACATTTCCAAAACAATCATGGTGAAATAGTTCCAAATCATTTTATTACATATATCAAATAATATGTATCAAATAAAATCAAATCATGCATCACATATCATATCAATACATAGTAGTACAAGATAAAAGAGTATAAGATAGAATCATAGGTAACATCCCACCAAAGATCGCTATAGAAAAGGATAGTTAGGACACTCATACCTAAACATAGAAAATCATGTGCATCAAGCCTTTATACATATGAATCTAATATAGATATAAGAGAAACACCCCAAAAAGTGAACCTCCAAATAATTCTATCAAGTTTATTGAACAACAGGCCTAGGGAGAATAGAAAAACCCCAGGAGTGAACACTCCAATAGTATCAATGAATGAAGCCTATTACCACACCTTCCACCTAAGTACCCAAGGATTCCCATGTGATCTATTTTCCAAACCATTTTATCAAAAAAATTCTTTAAAAACCATTTTAGTAATCCATTTCACAATGATTTGAAATTACAATTTTATTTTACCAAACAAAGGGAAAGCCATATTTTACCAAAAACCCATTTTCACACACACATATCCATCAATAAATCATGCCATTTCATTTATAATTTTTTAATCAAAACTAGAGAAATACAGTTCATCCAACATAGGCTAGATATGGAACCACCTACCTCAAACTAAGGCCACACACACCTAAAATGGAATCCACTATAAGAAAAAACACAAGGGAAAATGGAGACCCTAGAATCAATCCACACATCTCAGAATCAATTCAGTTTATAAAAAGGGCTAGTGAAGTGGATGAAACAACCGATACCTCAAGAAACTCACACAATGCACCACAATAAACACAAGGGATAGCCTCTGGAGGAATATCACACAGTAGATATAGAAGGAATCATGAAGATAATCATCATAGATTAACGGATTCATAAACACAAGGGTGCTACCACGTTCAAATAAATAAAAATGAACGCGGGGATTACTCACCCAAAGATAGGAATCCTGATCACAATAATGATCAATCACCAAATGAAAAAAATTTAAGGGTCTAAGGTCTCCAAAATCACTCCTGAGGGCCTCTAGGTCGAGATAAAAAATATCACTTGGATGAATGAAATAAGAAATCACTCAAACATAACCCTAAAAGAATTTTCTATGAGAATTACATGGTGTGTAATCCCATTACATGTCATGTAATTCAAAAGGTCGAAAAACTCTGATAAATGTACTACCTTTTCACAAAAACCTAACTTTTTCTAATACATGATGTGAACTAGATACACGGTATGTTATCCTTTCATGCTATAAAACATACTCACAGCTTGTTCTCGACAGACATTACATGGCATGTAATCCCATTACATGACATGTATTTATCCTAGATATTGTGAAAGTCTATTTTTCAGTAGAAAAATCCAAACCACTATGGATGTTCTCTGAACTTAGGGAGAACCCAGAAATCCACTAACACATTTATACCCAGACTCAATTAATTCAAAAAAACATACATCCTTGAACTTTAGGTTATTTTCCCAAGAAAATTCTACCCATCCTTGGGAGTCCCAAGATGAACCCAAATAAAGAAGAAAATGAATAAATAGAATGGAAATACCTGAAATTGGGTATCAGGATGTTACAAAATCCCCACCATAAGACTTTATATCCCCAGTAATTCATGTTGAAGAATGGTGTCAAGAAAATAGTTGAGGCCTTTTCTCCCTCATCAATGATTTTTGCTCCCAAGTCTCAGGAGAATATTATTTGTGTCTTCATAAAACTCTAACCAATGGAATCAACTTCCTACACAATACATTCACCTAATCATCTAGGATCTCTACTAGATGCTCCATAATAAAAATATATATACCTAACTCACTCTTTTCTTAACTCAAAACATGACAGGGATTGGGATTTTATTTTCTGAGATGCGATATGTGGAAAACATCATGCATTCATATAAAATGAAATGGAAACACTAATGGATAATCAACATTCCCAAGCTGATTAGTGACCTCAAATGGTCTAACATATCTCAAAGCCAACATTCTCTATTTTCAAATATAATGGTGAACCAACTAAGGGGAAACTTTAAAGAAAACCTGGTCACCTACAGAAAACTCCATAGGATGATACCATTGATCTAAATAAGATTTATATTGACTCTGATCTATAACTAGATGTCAATATATGTCATGAATACTCACTAACATCTCTTGAACCAGACTCGATCCCACCAAATAAACTTTTCCCACCTATGACCAAAAAAAGGTGACCTTCATGGTAGACCATAAAAATCCTTGAAAGGATACATTTTGATTGGTGATTTATAAATAATTTTATAAGAAAACTGAATCTGTCCTAGATGGATATCCCAAGATCCACCGAAATCCAAGATACAGGCATGGAGTAGATCTTCTAAGATCTGAATAGAAAGCTCTGTCTGCTTGCATGTCTATGGATGGTAATTTGTAATCAACCTGACTTGATTCCCCATCTCCTCTTGTAGACTCCTACAGAACCAAAAAAGTAAACCTAGGATCCCATTATGAAATAATTCTAGAAGTAACCCCATGTAACCTCACAATCTCCTACACAAAAATCTTACCTAGATATTCAAATTTTTTGGCGTCCTTAATTGGAATGAAGTCACCTGACTTTTTCAACTGATCAATCACCACCTAGATAGAATTCCTTTATCGAGATTCCCTGGTAATCCAACAACAAAGTCCGTAGACACCTCTTCCCATTTCCAAACCAGCACTGTAAGGGGATAGAGAAAACCAAAAGGTTGTATATGTTCTACCTTTATATGTTGGTAAGTTTAATAGTGGGACACAAAATTTGCAATGTCACGGATCATACCCAGCCACCAAAATCATTGCCTCCTGTCATAATACATATTCATAGTTCCTATAAGAATGACCCAAAAATAACTAATACAATAAAACAAAACTATTATAATCATAGATTCTGGGATGACAAACTGATCCCAAAAACAAAGAATACTATATGAAGAGAGAGACCAACCAGAAATGATCACCACACTATATAGGGTTTCTTGAATTATTTTGAACTCATCATCCTCCTACTGACTCTATATAATAGATTCAAGGAGAAATGATAATAACTAAACACTATTCAGAACCATACATGAAACATCTTACTAAGAAACTAGGTGAAATCAAGCAAAGAGTCACATAAGGTTCTACTCTTCCTTCGACTCCAGAATAGCTTATGATGGTACTTTCAAGTTTATAGAATCTATAACGACATTACCCTTACTCGGGGTGTAGGCGATGTCAAAGTCAAATGTTTTAAAGTATTCCAACCACCACATCTATATTAGATTCAAGTCCTTCTGAGAAAAGATATAGCTCAGACCCTTATGGTTAGAAAAGAAATTTAACCTCTCCCCAAAAATATAGTTTCATCAACACTTGAGCACAGGCATGATTGAAAAAATCTATAAATCATGAGTATATTTATTCTTATCATGTGTTTAAAGATGAAAATATCCTTAAGCCACCACATGATCATCCGGAATAAGCACGCAACCCAAACTAGCACCATAAGCATAAAAAACCATACACGTCTTACCAGACTCAGGTAAGATTAGAATTAGAGATGATGTCAAAATTCCATTCGTCTTTTCAAAAGAATAATGAAACTTTGAATCCCATATTAATTTTATCCCTTTCCTAGTAAGAGAAGTCAAAGTTGATTCCATCCTAGATAAATTATTGAAGAACCGTCAATAATATCTTGCAACACTAAGAAATATTCAAATATCAAATACATTATGTGGATCTTGCAAAGAAAAAATAGCCTTCACCTTCTTAGGATCAACTGATAATCCATTCTCAGAAATCACATGCCTCAATAACTTCACTTATTTAATTCAGAATTTATATTTCAAAATATTTCCATACAAATGGTGACTACTCAAGATTTACAGAATTAAACTCAAGTAGTGATCTTTCTCATGCTCATATCTTGAACAAACCAAGATTTCATAAAATAACACTACCACAAAAGTGTTGATATAATCATGTAATATCAAATTCATCAAATCCCTAAAAATTCTAGGAGTGTTAGTTAGACCAAAAAACATCACTAGATATTTGTAATGTCTATACCTACTCTAGAAATCCATATTCAGTATATTAGACTCCTACACTCTGATATGATGATAACTTGACCAAAGATAAGTCTTTGAAAACCACCTTTCCTCCTTTAACTGATCAAACAAATCAACCACATGAGGCAAAAAGATAATTGTTCTTAACAGTTGCCCATTTCTTTTGGTGTTGGTTCTCTAGAACCAACCTCTGTATACTTTATGATAACTTGTATTCATGGTTTTTAATATTGATAAACTCCTTACCACAACATGATTGTTCTTATGCATAACATAGTATGTGATCATGTCCTAAGAGTAGATATCACACTAAAAAGTCATATTAGTTCCCTACTATGATGAGAACCCAGAAGTGCTACAACACTATTATTAAATATATGTTCTATAGTTGGAAGATATCATTTGAGGGACACAAATGATACATGCTATTAGGGGTGCAGACTTATAGAACTTTGAGTCACCTTCTCATAGTGTATTCCCTTGGTAATATCTAGTGTAAGATGTTACGGGAATGAGACCTTGTAATAGGAAATCCACATTTATATGTATCATTGGATGTTCCTATCTGTGAACATGTGTATTGATTATTTGGCATTAATATTATTATTAATGAGTATTGTGAGTTACTTACTTTGATGTATTGATGAAAACCATGATGGCATATGTTCATGGCGAGGTAGAATACATTGGGAGCATAATGAGTAATATTTCCTTAATGAATAATGCGAGAAAGTATTTGTCTCATCTATTCTTTAACAGAAGTTTATATCTAAATCCCTTTAATGTAAATGATATAGACTAAATAAATCCATGTCCATTGTGTTCTATAGGCAAGTTTAATTTCTATAAATTAAAATTAAGATACATCGACCACATAGGTTGATGACACCAGCATGCAACCTGCTTGATTAGAGATATTGTCATAAAGGTATTATATTACACATTAATCGTCCACATGAGGTATTTTGTCATTAAAACATTAACTTATTTCTCTATGGGTTCCTTATATTGTTACTAGACGCTAACCTTAGACTTTAGGTAATTTAACCTAATTCCACTAAGAAAGAGTCCTAGAGGGTCACGCACTAAGTTTATCCAGAATCTCAGTTAAATAATATATATTATTATTTATTATTTAAGAAGTTGAATAAATATTATTCCCATGAATGGTTTAATTATTTTTTATGTTTTATTGATCATATATATTACATCACCAGTTATTCGAGATAATATAATGTGAGAATAATATTTAATAAATATTAATTTTCTATTTGGTGAATATAATATTTATTTATTGATTGATGAATAATGTAGTTATATTTATTTTTTAAATAAAGAGTCATTATTCATGGCCTGATAAATATTGTAGAGGAATAGAGGACCGAGTTTTAGGTTCAGTGATAAATAATATATATTTAATATTTTTTGATTAAATAATATTTAATTTAATTTTCAAGTTAAGCGCATGTCAACGAAATAATATTATTATTATTATTTTGGATATGAGGTTCCATAAGGGATTAAATAAATAATAAAGATCACTTGTGAAATTATTTATTTCTAACCCTAGAGATATATAAACCCAATTATATTATTTTCATAGAGATCCAATTCATTTGAGTTGTGCATAATGATAGAAGGAGAGAATCCTCTCAATACCTAGAGATATACCTCTCTAAAAATGCTCCCAAAAAACAGAGAGCGATATTCCTCCACCTCCCACTCTCAAGTCAAGAGAGATCAAGGAGATCACTTTGGAAGCAAATCTCATGGTGATCAAAGTTGAACAACACTGGTCATAGGATCTTCTGTGCTAGCACATATATATTCCTATAGAAACATTAAAATATTTTTAGAACATGTGTGGATCGCCGCTAGAGGGAGTATGCTCTTGATTCATACAACGTAATGACTTTACAACATAGATTTTTTGTCATATCCATCAATGAAGAAATAATTCATGCAAGGTAATTCTTTAATTGATTAAATTAATTATAAATAATATTTGATGATCCTATCTTGGGTTATGAAACTTTATCAATTTTTTGTTTTCTTTGATTCAATCTCGTTGATCATGGTGTTTATCTTCATGTAGATCACGGATTGATCATTGATCATAAAAAAAATTAGGCATGACCCATCGCATGATTCTACTATGCCCAGAACCATCAAGTGGTATTAGAGCGGTCAAATAATTATTTATAATTATTTAAAAATCATTGATTGATTTACACATTTTTCATTTAGTTTTCAATTAAAGTTTAATTTTTCTTTTAATCTTAATTTTTTAGATCTTCTTCCTCCTCCTTCATTTCTCATAGATCTCATCAAAATGATTAATTTTATAAATTAAATAAAATCAAAGAACTCGTCCGAAGGTGCTGAGGATTCTGGACAGATAACACATGAGTACACACTATGTAACTAGAGTTACACACCATGTACTTGTGTTCAATGCACTAGAAATTAATTCAGACTATGTATATTAATTACACATGGTGCATTTAATATCTTACACCACATGTTGATTATTCCAGCATGGTGCATGGTCAACTGGAGTACATGCCTCTTAGACCATATACACAGCATGTAGTTTTGTTAAGTCACAGATGGGCTGTGTATTTCCATACATGGATTACCTGAATGGTGATTGTGTAACTTAGAGACCACATGTCATGTATTACTTTATACACATTTTGTACTCCAATTTTTCTGAGGCATGGTTTAAACACTGAGTCCCTAGGCATGTGTCTCGGATAGAAGGTGAGAGATATACACACTGTATAGCTCACCTGTATATGTCATGTACTTATACCAAATTACACAGAATTAAAATTGATTTAATATACTGTGTAAACCTTATTGACATGTGATTTCATGTATTCATTAGGTTGATAGGGCATACCATGTGATGGGTTTTAATATATATAAATTAATGTTTAATTAATTTCTATGTAATTTTTAGATCTTCATATCATGTGTTAGTCGTATGACAGAAATTAGAATACATGTATTGAAGTGTGAAATGTTTCATAAAAATAATGTAATTCGTGTAATCAATAAGTTGATAGTATATGTCATGAAAGTACGTGATAATTTGTGTATATTATATGTCACAAGAGTAAACTACATACAAGTATAAAACATTTTGGGTAGATTTGGATGGGTATTCACCATGTTGCCTCCAAGGTAAATTTATGAACATAGTTACTTTTAATTAAATTTATTTATTTTGTTTAGAAATATGATGGATGGGAATCTCAAGGAAATTTGAATAAGAATTAAGATAAAATAATTGATTAATTGAAGAATATAGTTAATTGATTCGAGCGTTATTTTCCTTAATTAGAAATGATTAAGAATTAAATTCCAGTTTTATTAAATGTGTAATTTGTTTCATACATGTGGATGATCATGATAATAGATCAGACCTTTGTATATGATTGGATTTATTTAATTTATTATGGAATTAAATTATTCACATGTGTGTTATCTATCCTCTTATTATGTAAGGGCCTTCATTCCAATGGTTTCTTTTAAGTAAATCCCTTGTTTCACTCACCTTTGTGTGAGTAAAAGAATATTTAAAGGACGGAGATCCCAAAATAGTGGTGGTGGTTCAAGTTTGGAGTCCAGAAGAAACCAACCTAATAGAGATACATAAGTGGACAGGTGGAAAGTTGTAACACAGATCTTAATTGGTACAAGGTGTTTTCCCCAAGGTCAACGGTTAGTTTACCAACCACTAGATAAACTAACCACTAGTAAAATCTCATGATCATACCACTTTATTATTTTATTTTAGTAAAGTTTCATGGATATTTTATTTTTGATGTTTTTTCATGATCACATGAATTAATGAATTAAAAAGCATTCAAGATATAACTAAAATAAATTGTATTATGCATAAATATTATCTAAGACATGGTTAATCACTTAATTAAATCCACTTAATATTAACAAGCATGTAATAAAGATAATAATTTGAAATTTACACATAAAAGGATAAAATCTCTCAATTATATATATTAAGTCAGTATAGCCTTCCACTATTTCAATTAAAATTGAATCATAGTTCAAAGTGCTTGACCATCCAAAGTTGGGGTGCTTTCAATTATCAGGGAATTCTAACTTAATGTTTTGGGTTTACTTAAATTTGTTCACATGAAGGGTTGAATTCCAAAGTAGTACTTGGTGTAACTGATATGAAAGGGTTGAGGAAGTCTAATTTCAGGATTTTAGGATTTGGGAGTATGCTCAATAGATCAAGGATCTATGAGTTAATGTGGTTGGTATTTTGAATGCCTACCTAAAACCATTCATGTTTCTTGACCAACCAAATTTTGGGTAATTAGAAGGGTAATATGGATCCTTTCCACTAGAATATCCATGAAATAGGGTATTCCAAATCCAATTTTGAGGTCTATTAGATTTTGATAAAATAGTGGGAGAGTAATAAATTTAATATTTATTTATTTATCTAAATTTTATCTAATAAAGTAATAAAATTGTTCTCATATTATTTTGTAGAAATATAAATAAAATGAATTAAAACACATCACTATGATCCATTATTGAGAAGGAAAACCTTTTCAACGGCATAAATTTCAAAGATTGGAAAAGGTGCTTACGTGTTATCCTTCACCCTAGAAGGAAATTTTATGTTCTAGAAGAACCTATTCCTGAAGTGCATGTTAAAAATGCTAGTGATGAAGAGTTAAAACTCTATGAGAAAAATTTGAAAGATTCCATAAATGTTCAATGTTTTATGTTATCATCTGTGACCAGTGATATTTTGAAGTAACATGAGAACATGGATGCGTATAACATGATATCTCGCCTTCGAGATCTCTATCAAGAGAATGCGAGACAAGATAGGTATGACATCTCCAATGATTTGTTTACATATAATCTTGGATATTCTACACCAGATAGGCCTCATGTAGTAAATATTATTGGATATCTTGAACGTTTAGACATCATAGGGATTAAATTATCAGAAGAGTTGTGTGATGATCTCATACATTCATCACTACCCAATACATTCTCTAGTTTTATTATTAATTACAATATTTTCAATGATAATAAGAGTCTTTTAGAACTTATTACTTTGATTTTACTAGTGTCTAAGGACATGGGGAGTGATAAAACTATGGTCCTTATGGTGAATAAAAAAGTAAGAATAATGAAAATGGGCCAAATACACACATTAAGTATAAAGATTTTGAGCACCATCCTTCTAAGAAGAGGAAGATAAAGAGAAGGGGAAAGGAAAAGGAGGTATTATGTTTTTTATGTGGTAAGTTAGGACACTAGAAGAGGATCTTCACCTAGAAGAAAGGGTAAGCTAAAGGTTTGTTAATTATCGAGTGTAAACTTTCAATATCTACACATTGGGTAATAGATATAGCTTTTGGTGCTCACATCTACATCCAAATGCAAGAACCAAGTAGATTCTGAAATATTTCTATAGGAGTGGTGGATTTGAGAGCTGCTAATGGTATAAGGATGGATTCTATATCCATTGGTGACTACAACCTCTCATTTTCAATGGGAATGATCTTGATTTTAAAATATTTGTATTATGTATCGACGGGTACCAAGATCATAATTTTTGTATCATTCCTAGATGTAGATGGGTTTATTTTCACATTTTGAAATAAAAGTTGTTTCTTTTATAATAACGAAATATATTATGGTATAGTATATTTAATTAATGGCATTTATGTATTAAATTATGAAATCACAAGAGCTTCAGCCCGGTTTGTGAGGACTCGGCAAGTGCATACAAGAGACCCGAGTTCAAAACAGGGTGGAGACATATTTCTGGGGGTACTATAGTAGTACTGTAGCAGTACTATAATAGGAACTATAGCATGCACTATTCGGTACTGTTAGGTACTGTAGCAACCGGAACTATTTATACATTTGGGCTTTTGGGCCACCGGTTTGGGCCTCAGGTCCTTTAAGGCCTTCAGGCCACCCAAGGCCTTCGGGTCAGTAAGGCCTTCAGGCCACCTCAAGGCCTTCAGGACACCTAAAATTGTGCTTAAATGATCATACAGACTTTGCAAGGAGAAGACTCCGGATGGGGATTTAGAGTAGGAGCATTCACCGTAGCATAATCTAAGTGGATTTTTTAAAAAGAGAGGGTATGGAATTGCCATTGGGACCAGCCTGTCTTTGCACAGGAAGCCTAGCTGAACAAGCCATGCGAAGGTGGAGAGCTGATATCACGATGAAAAAATCTAGGGAGGAGCGGTTCAAAGTATAGTCTATATATTTCCTAAGACCTATGGGTCTTATAATCTCTAAGCCTATGGGACTTCTAATGGTTCCCCCTTATCCCTTGAAATGTGGGTTATTGAAAATAAAAAAAAAAGGTCGTTGGTCCATTTTGGGTATGAATACCAAATATTGGAAATTGATAACAAGTCATGTTCACACGACTCATATAACACCCAGTTATGGCATCATTATCTCGGTCATATAAACGAGAAGTGTTTGATAAAGCTCTGTCAAGATGGTTATTTAGACTCTTCTAAGCTAAAACCACCAGAAATATGTCATGCTTTTTTAAAAGGAAAAATGACCAAACCTCCATTCAATGGACAGGTTGAAAGGTCCATAGATCTTTTAGGATTGGTATGCACTGAGCTGTGTAGACCATTTCTAGTAGAATTTAGATGTGGGTATTCATACTTCATATATTTTACTGATGAATTAAGTAGATATGGTTATGTCTACTTAATGAGGTATAAATATGATTCCTTTAAGAAATTCAAGTAATTCAAGAATGGAGTATAGAATTAACTTGGAAAAATATAAATAAGCTTTGATCGGATCGTGGTGTTGAATATCTTAACCAAGAGTTTATCGAATTTCTATGAGATTTTGGGGTTCTATCTCAACTCACTCCACCTTACACTCTATAGTGGAATGGTGTTATTGAAAGGAGGAACCATTCCTTGTTATAAATGTTAAGATCGATAATGAGTCATGATGATCTTCTATTATACTTTTGGGGATATTCATTACAAACTACAACATACTCATTAAATTAGGTACCAACGAAAGCGGAAAATGGAATTCCCTTCGAGTTATAGAGTGGAAAGAAACCTGTTTTTTTCATACACATGTATGGGATGGTAAGGAATTTGTTAATTCCTTCTCAAGAAACAAACTAGTAACCTAGGGTACAATGTGTATTTTTATAGGGAATATCAAGGAAAAAAAGGGATACTATCTATACAACACCTTATAAAAGAAAGTAATTGTCACTAGACAATCCAGCTTTCTTTAAAGGGAGAACATCCTCAAAAAGGATACTAGGAGTAAATATATGAAGGATTGAATAACAATTGAGAAGGGGGGTTTAAACAGTTGTTTTCTTTTTATAAGTTTCAAAACTTTTAAAAACTTAACCCCTGCAACCAGTTAAGATTTATTTCCTTATCAAATTTTAGTAAATACTTATGCATGTAAAAGTAGGAAAGAAAGTAAAGCACACAAGATTTACATGATTCAGCATTAGTGTGAGAATTTGCATCCTTTAAAAATCCACTCCTACAAGTTTATGAAAATACACTATTATGAAGAAGTTAATAAAACTTTTTCTAACTCCCGTTAGACACCTTCTATCTCCTGATAAGAAATTTATACTGACTCTCGTTAGTTTAAAAAAATTTCTTATAAAAAAATTGAGCCAAACAAAAGAATAAAGACTTTTTTGAAACTACTACACAATTTCTCAGATTGAATCCTTAGTCTGATTTGGTTGAACCGATTTTCTCAATCCAATGATTTTGGATCTAATTCTCTCAATATGATGAGTTTTGATCTGATTCTCTTCATACAATGAGTCCGAATATGATTCTCTCAATATGATGAGTCTAAATATGATTCTATAAATATGATGAGTCTGAATCTAATTATCTAAATATAATGGACTCAATATAATGAACCCATTATCAATATGAAAAAAATTAAAAATATACTAAAATTATTAATGTGATTTACCTCAGCCCGATTGAATAAATACGATCTTATCAATACAGTATTTCTCAATCCGGTAAACAAACATTCAACTGCTTGATCCTCCTAATTAGATCTCTGGTCGGTGATGACTTTCACTTGATATATTCAGTGCTCTTCCTTTTTACACTTGTGTGAAAAGTCCAAAAATTAATGAATTATCTGATAAAGTATTTATAGGAGACTTAGAAAACAAAGTTGGAAACATGAAAAATTTCCCAAGTTCCTAAAATTTAAAAACTCTAAAAATATATCGAATTTAAAATTCAACTTTGACCTCTTTAAACCTCCTTATATTTCTTCAAGATTTATGAAAAATTGAATTTTAAGTTTGAACTCTTTAATTCTTCATAAATCTTCTAGAATCTTTTATTTGAGTCTTCTTCATAATAAGATCATTACGATATGTTTTCTTCTTATCTAATTACAATTTTTGTTTCTTTATTAGCTCTATATAGTTTCCGTTTCCTTCTCATCTCAATACAATTTCTATTTCTTTCTCATCCCATTATGATGGAATTCTCATTATGATGGAATTCCCATTATGATGGAATTCCCATTATTATTGAATTCCCATTTTATAACTTTTAAATTCTTCAAACCTCTCTACCATTTCTTAAAAATATTTTATCATGAAAGTTTTCATGATTTGTGAGAACTTTATGACCAAGAAAGTATCATCTAATTTATTTTAGAAAGTATGAAAATTTTCTAACTCCTGACTTCACTTTCTTCAACACACCTCCTCAACTACAATATGACTTCTTCACTCAAAAACTTCTTCTTTATATAATTATGGAAAAGTAAAACCTCCAACCAAAATTTTCACCTATGATTCTTTTGGACATGATGATATTGAATTTCATGTTAATGGACCTAAATACAATTCTATGCATGTGGTGTATCCATTATGATTCTCTAAGTTTGATAAAAAACTTTCTATAAAACAAAACTCTTCTCCCCCTTTATCTTTGGATTCAAACTTTCATCAACATTCAACTTTATAACAAACTCTAAGTTCAGTGAATAGTTATTACGATGGATATAGATCTGATTCCTGAATAAAAAAACATTCTTACACAAAAATGTTAGTTGTCAAAAAATAAAAAAAAACTATGTTATAAAAATTTATCAAAAATTTTCTTCAATCTCCCCCTTTGGATTTGTTGACAACCCTTGTTAACAACTTTTAAAACTCTAAGAATTTTTCATAACGTAAAATTTGTAAAAACTCAAGTTTTTAATTTTATCAAAACATATCCTTTCTCAAAAGAGAGTGTACTGACACAACACCATTGGATAAATTAATGTTTTTGAAAGAATTCCAACCCTCGAGGGAAAGAAAATTTTGTTTCCATATAAAAATAAACGCCCACTCTTATATTTTCCTTTATTTATTTTATATTTCTCTCAATTTTATTTTTCTCTATCCCATTATATGATAACCACAACTTCATATTAATAAAATAAAGCTAAGTAAAAACTTCTTACAAATTAAAAAATTGTTACTTTCTCTCCCCATTTATCAACTTAATCCAAAGCATGGTGGGGATTCTTCCTTATGAGGTTTAAGAAGTCATGGGAGGAGGATGAACATGGAGTTGTAGCCTCAATTATACAAACCTTTATTTAAGCATTGATTTTGTAAAGATATCACCAATATGATACTTTTTTGAAATTTATTCTAGAAAAACATCTCTAGCAGCAACATTCTCTTTTATAAAGTGAAAATCTATATCAATGTGTTTTAATATTTAATGAGGGACAATATTTTTAGAAAGATCAATTATAATATGATTATCACAAAGTATATTCAATGGTTTAGAAACTTTTACTTTAAAATCTTACAACTGAACTTTCATCCACAACATTTGAGTACAAACCTTAGTAGCTACAATATATTCAGATTCAGCTATGCTCAAAGTTACTGAACTTTGTTTCTTACTATGCCAAGTCACGCAACATTCACCTAAGAAATATGTTCCCCCTAGGGTTGATTTTCTATCATTACAATATCCATCCCAATCAGTATCAGTATAACTATAAAACCTCATATCACTATTTATTTTGTATAACAACCCATATGAAGTTGTTCCTTTGACATATCTCAAAATTATTTCTACTACGAACATATGTGATTATTTCAGAATACTTTGATACCTATAATACAAATTCATAGCATAAAAAATATTAGGCATTGAGGCTATAAGGTAAAGAAGACTTCCTATCAAATTCTGAAATTTTTTTTGATTCACACTTATTCTGGATTCATCTTTACTCAACTTTGTGATCAATGAAATAGGAGTTGAAACTTATTTTGATTCATCCATCCCAAACATCTTTAAGAATCCACTGGCATACTTTTCTTGAGATAAGAAAATATATTTTTCTTTTTGTTGAACCTGTAAACCATGGAAGAATGTTAATTATCCCAACATTGACATTTCAAAATTCTTATTCATTTCTTCATAAAACTCTTTACACACTTTTTCTTCATCCCCATAAAAAATTATATCATCCACATTGACACTTGAAATTAGAGTTCTATACTCAACATATTTCACATACAAATTTCTATCAACTTTTCCTTTTGAAAAGTTCAACATTATCAAACAACTTTTAAGCTTAGAATAACATGCACAAGGAGCTTGTTTCTTCCCATACAAATATTTTTTCAATTTAAAAACTTTTTTTTCATTATCATCCAGTAGAAACTAATAAGGTTGTCCAATGTAAACTTCTTCCTCAATCTCACCATTTAAGAAAGATAACTTTACATCCATCTGATAAAATTTGTAATTCAAATGAGAAACCACTTCAAGGAACATTAGAATAGTTTTTAGCATTGCAACAGTGGAAAAGGTTTCATCAAAATCCAAACCTTACACCTATTCATATCCTTTACAAAAAATTTCTTTCATTATTTCTTGAAACTTCTCTATGATCATTCAAATTTTTTCTATAAACCCACTTTGTTCTACTAACATTTTTATTTACTGGTCCCAAAAAAAGTTCCCATTTTTCATTCTTATCAATCTGATCCAACTCTTAATTCATAGAATCCACCCATTATTTGTGTTTAATAGACTCTAAAACTGATTCTGGTTCAACATTTGAGAAAAGTGAAGTCTGATTTTCTAATCTCAACTTTTTTCTGGTCTAAACCAAAGCCTTCTAATTCCCAATAATGTTTTTGAATTCAAAATGTTTTTTGTAAGTTTGGAAATTTCAAAGTTTCTTTCTCAACTGAAATTTCCTCATTACACAATTATTAGGAATATTCATAAGGGTGTTTTGAATTACTTTCACTATTTTTAGAAATCTCATGTTTAACCTCCTCAGAATTCTCAATAACTTTTTTAACGGAACTTTGATTTTAAATTACATCCACATCATACAAGTCTGCCAAATTTTATAAATATTTATTCCAAAATTTGTAACTTCTTTCATTTGGTGAATATCCCATAAAAGTTCCTTCCTTGGATTTCTCATCAAACTTTCCCAAATCTGGATTTTTTATTTTGAGAAAACATGGACTTCCAAAAATATTAAAATATTTCAATGAATGTTTTTGTTATACCATATTTCATAAGGAGTTGTGTTGTTTTTTAATCTCAAAAAACATATATTTTGAACATGTACTATAGTAATAACAACTTCTCTCTAATATAACTTTGAAATTTTCTATTCTACTAATATACTTCATCCCATTTACACCAAACTTCTATTCTTTATTTCTACTACTCCATTTTGTTGTGGAGTATAAGGAGAACTATACTAATATTTGATATCATTCTTTCTTAGATAATTTTCGAAAGTAATGTTTTTGAATTTGGTACCATTATTTGTTCTTAAATTCTTTATGGAAACCGTTGTTTCTTTATCAACATATTTTCTAAAGAATTTGAACATTTCAATGGCCTCTAACTTGTGATATATAAACACAATGTTTTCATCTGAGTGAAATCATCAATAAAATTGATAAAGTATAAATATCCTTTTTTTTATTTATGTTTCATCATCCCACATAAATCAGAATAAATAATCCCAAGCGATCTTCTAGATTGAATATCAACTCTTTTATAACTTTTGTAAGTCATATTCCCCTTTTGAAAAGTTAAAAAAACATATTATTTTATTCCTTTCAATTCTAGAAAGTTTCAAATCGTATCATATTTAGAAATTTATTCATACTTTTCTTTATAAGGTTCCCAAGTCTTTGGTGCCACAATTTTTTTTCATCTTCCATACTCAAGTAACATGAGTTATTAAATTATCCTATTTGGAAGAGATTATCACTGGTTCTTTCTCCTTTTATAATAACTTTTCCATCTTTCACACTTTTAATAATATAAAATTATTTTCTAAAAGAAAATTCTTTTCCATCATCAAAAAGTTGACTTACACTAAGTAATTTTTGTTTTATCCCATCAACAAATAAAACTTCCTTGTATTTCAACTTTTCCACTTCAATCATAGTCGTCCTGATTCCTCTCATTTTTAAGGAACTATCATTACCAAAGGTAACTGCTCCTCTATCATGACTTTAAAAATGTTTCAATATTTTTATATCACCAGTAATATGTGAAGAACAACCACTAATAAGTATTCATGGTTTTTCCCTTTTACTTTCTTTCAAAGTTGTCTCAATAACAAAAGCTCTTTACTCAACTTTCTTCTTTTCATAATATTTTTATTTTATATCATAAAGAATTTATTCTATAAGAAGTTACATACATATTTTGGAATGATGAACATCTTTATCACATCTTCCACAAAATTCCTCTAAAAATTCAAATTTATTTTTTGTTGGAAAGTTTCTAACTTCTTGAGAATTCACCTTTTTAACTTTCTGTAAGTAAGGAAAGTTTCTCATTATAATTTCACTATTTCTTATACTTTGATACAACCTTTTTATGGGTAGGGATAAGTTGTGCCAAAAATTATAATTTTTAATCCCATAGATTCCACAACACCAAAAATAGCCATAAAATCTCGATTTTCAATTCAAGAGTGATCTTTCTCTATAGAAACTTTGTTGTGGTTATTAGCTTCTTTCATCTCTAATATACTAAAGACGTAGACCATATTTTCTTTTGAGTGAGTTTTCTACTTTTATAGATTTGATAGGTTTCTCACATCATTTTTTCAACCAAGATTTTCCAATACCTATTACAAAACCTGAAATGTTAAAATAATTATATGAAACATTATTTTATGTTACAGAATATTTCACCTAATTCTCATATTGAGACTTCTCAAAAACATTAGAAGTATTAGATTTTAGTTTTGAAGCTTTATTTAAGTTTTAATTCATCTTCCTCAAGTTACTTTTAGACTCAATAAGTTTTTACTGAAACTTGTTAACTTCTTATTCCTTAGTTTCTAACTAATTACTAAGATCTTCAATAATATTTCCTTGTTCAACAATTATAAGTTTGTAACTTTAAATCTCTTTGATGTATTCATCCTCCTACTTGATGAAATATTTTCTTCATTAAGTAACTTCTTCAAAATCTGTATTTATCATTCCTATATATTTCTTTAGAGATTTTTTCTCTAAAGACATGTAATAAGATCTATTCTGAGATGATACTCTCTATAAGATTATTTACCACCTTGTTCACTCTATGAGGAGTCTTTTGTTTTATAAACTTTGGAAATGAAAGTTCTGAATTTTTCTAAACTTTCATCTTGAGAAGAATTTTTGTCAATTGAGTTTGATTCAACTTTCTTACTCAAAAGACTTCTTTTAGTAAACTTCTTCATGTATTTTCTTGATGGATTTTCTTCTTTATCATTTTTTTCCGCTTCTTACATTGAGTATTTTCATTAGAATCATTTCTATATTCTTAAACATTCTTCTTAGAGAAATTCATAGCAAAGTGTCTGATTCCAGCACACTCAAAACATTTGAGATAAAGTTTACATTCATATTTTCCTTTTCCTCTTTGATAGTTCTTGGATAAAAGAGGCATGATTTTTTATTCAACACATCATCCTATTTATCTTCTAAGTCACAAGGATTAGATTCTTAAACATCTTTCTCATAGCTTCAAAAAATATTTCATCTTTTATCATCTTTTTAAACATTGGATTTTCCTCATTTAATAAGCAAAAATAAAGTTATGAAATTCATCAAGAGATAAATCATCCTTATCTTCTAATGAAGAAATTTTAGAATCAAACCTATTTGAAGATTTTCTCATAAGTTTTTTTACAATCAAAGAATCTTACAAGATATCTCTAAATCCTATAATGTTTCAAAAAAATTCATTTAATCTAGTGAAGCATTCATCAATTGTTTCTTCATCTCTCATTCTGATGTCTTCATACTTACTATTCTAGATTTGTAGCTTTTCTTCCTTACCTTTAGTAGTCCCTTCGAAAACATTTTCCATCTTGTCCCACATAGTTTTTAATGTATTGAGACCAATCACCTTTTGATAAAAATTTTCTGATAAGGACATAAGAATAGCATTTCTAGTATTTCCATCAACTTTTATATTTCTCTTATCAGCAAATGTCATCAAGGAATATTTCTTGATAGGTGGAAACCCAATAGTATCAGCATTAACAACTTCTGCTATAAGAGATAAGAGATAAGTAATAATTATATTTTCCATCCATAATATTTTTTCCATCAAATGTAGGAATTTCTCTACTATTGATAGAATTTATATTATCCATGATAAGGATTCAACAAGGGTACCTGCTTGAATGACCTGAAGGCCTTTCATTTTTTATTTTTGATAATCCACCTTTCAAGAGGTGAGGTGGAACCATTATAAGGCCCGAAGTCTTAGAGACAATTACATGACTCGTATGTCTTAAAGGGAATCACCCAGACAAGACAACTGATAAGGGGGGGTTGAATCAGTTGTTCACTTTCTATAAGTTTCAAAACTTTTCGAAAATTAATCCCTGCAACCTATTAAGATTTATTTCAATATCAAATTTTAGTAAATACTCATGAATGAAAAATTAGTAAAGAATGTAAATTATACAATATTTAAAAGGTTCATCCTCAGTGTGTGAACCTATATCCTTTCCATAGCCACTCTTGTGGGTCTATGGAAATCCACTATTATGAAGAAGTGAATACAACTTGTTCCAAATCCCATTAGACCTAATCTATCTCTCAATAGGAACGATTATACTAACTTAATGTTTTCTTATAAAAAAATTGAGCCAAAAAAAAGAATAAAGACTTAGTTGAAACTGCTTAATAATTTCTCAGTCTGAACCCTCAGTTTGATTTGGAAAGATCTGATTTTCTAAATCTAAAGATTCGGGATCTTATTCTCTTAATACGATGATTTTGGATCTAATTCTCTTAATACGACAAGTCTAAATTTGATTCTATAAATACGATGAGTCTGAATCTACTTCTCTCAATACGATGAGTTTGAATTTGATTATCTTAATATGATGAACTCAATACAATGAACCCATTCTCAATATGAAAAACTCAAATTCTCAATATTATTAACCTTAGTCCAATTGACTCAATACGATCTTCTCAATACAATCTTGCTCAATCTAGTAAACAAACATTTAGCTATTTGATACTCCTCATGAGATCTCTGGCTAGAAATGACTTTCACTTTATTTCTTCAGTGCTCCACCTTTTTTGCTTGTGTGAAAAGTCCACAAATGAACGAATTATTTGATAAAGTATTTATAGGCGACTTGGAAAACAAAAGAGGGAAACTTGAAAACTTTCCCCACATCCTAAAATTTCAAAACTCTGAAAATATATCACATTTTATCTTCGAATTTGACTTCTTAAAACCACATTAGATTTCTCTGAGATTTATGAAAATTTTATTTTCAATTTTGAACTCTTCAATTCTTCATAAAACATATGTAATGTTTTGTCTTATTCTTCTTTATAATAATATCATTATGATCTATTTTCTTCTCATCTTATTATGTTTTCTGTTACTTTCTCAGCTCAATATGATTTCTATTTCTTTCTCAACTCAATAGAATTTATATTTCTTTCTCATCCCATTATGGTGGAATTATCATTACAATATAATTCTCATTATGATGGAATTTCCATTATGATGGAATTATGATTCTGCAACTTTGAAATTCTTCAAACCTCTCTACCATTTCATGAAAATATTTTATCATGAAATTTCTCATGATTTTTGAGAAATTTATGACTAGAAAAGAATCATATAATTTAGTTTAGAAAGTATGAAAATTTTCTAACTCCTGACTTCACTTTCTTCAACAAGCCTCTTCAGCAAAAATATGACTTCTTCACTTAACAACTTATTTATTTCTCTGATTATGGTAAAGTAAACCCTCCAGAAACAACTTCTGACTCTAATTATTTTGGATCTGATGATCTTAAATGTCATGATGATGGACCTGAATATGATTCACTATATCTGGTACTTTCTAGTCTAATTATCTAAGTCCAAAAAACAATCAGTCTTTAAAACAAAACTCTTATCCCCATTTATCTTTGGATTCAAACTTTCAGAAACTTTCAACTTTCTAACAAACTCTGAGTTCGATGAATCTTCATTACGATGGATATGGATCTAATTATTGAATAAAAAAATATTTTAATACAAAAAGGTTAGTTTTCAACAAATAAAAACTTCATTAAAACAATTTATCACAATGGTTATTCAGGGAGAAAGATTTAATCTGATAAAGTTAATTCTCAAGATAAAAAAAAGTTGGAACATGAATAGATTCCACAGGTCCCCATGGAAGAATTAGTTTGGGAAATACAAGCACTACCTAAGAGCATAAGAGAGGTACGAGAACCAGAGAGATATGGTTTTCTAGTCACCAAATATGGTGAGTATTTATTGGTTTAAAATGATGAACTTCTCTCCTACAAATAGGTAGTAGAGAGATCATAAGATATAAGATGGAAAGAAGCCATGAATTCTGAAATGGATTCCATGCATCAAACCCATGTTTGGGTTCTGGTCGATGCTCCAGTTGATGTAAATCTTGTAGGCTTAAAATGGGTATTCAATAGAAAACTAGACAAGAAAGGTATATTAAATACCTATAAAGCAGGGCTAGTGTATAAAGGGTTTAAATGGTGTTTAGTAATTGACTACGATGAAAACTTTTCACCATTTTCCATGTTTAAATCCATCAGAATTATACTCAATATATCAACTACCCATTATTATGAGATTTGGTAGATGGATTTCAAAACTACATTCCTTAATGGGAACCTTCAAGAAGATGTATATATGACACAACCATAAGGGTTTGTGACTCTTGGTGATTCCAAAAGGATTTTCAAGTTGCAGTTATCCATTTATAGATTGAAACAAGAATCCAGGTCGTGGAACATTTGATTTGATAAAGATATAAAAGTGTTTGGCTTAATTAATAATAAATGTGATCTATGTGTTTACAAGAGGTTTAGTGGAAATGTATTAATTATCCTAGTAATATATTTTGATGACATATTACTTATTAGAAACGACATAACAGTCTTAAATCCTATTAAGGAATGGTTAAACAAATGTTTCTCTATGAAGGAATTAGGTGAAACAACCTATATTATAGGGATCAAGATCATTATCTATAGATCCAAGGGGCTTCTTGGACTAAGTCAAAGTAAATATATTGACCAGATGCTAAAGATATTTTGTATGGAACAATCTAAGAGGGGATTGGTTCTAGTATCACATGGTTTACATCTTTCAAATAAAATGTGTCCTTATAAAAAATAAGAGAAATAGATAATGAGTAAGATCCCATACACTTCAGCAATAGGATCAATCATTTATTCCATGTTATATACTATACTTAGTGTTTCCTATGAATTAATCATGGTAGGAAGATATCAAGATGATCCAAGAAAACAGCATTGGTCTACTGTTAAGGCTATCCTTAAGTATCTGAAGAGAACTAAGGATATGTTCTTGGTGTGTAGAGGAAATAAGGAGTTTTCCATCAGGGGTTATAATGATGCTAGTTTTCAGATAGATCAAAATGATCTAAATTCATAGTCAGGATATGGTTTATATCTCAACAGAGGAGCTATGAGATTTAAGAGTTCAAAGAATCCATTTTTCACTGATTCTACAGCGGATTTTGAGTAAATAATGTTTTCTGATGAAACCAAGGAATCAATTTGGATATAGAACTTTTTCTAGGAGCTCAATGCGGTACCTAGAAGTAATGACCCTATCACATTGTATTGTGTTAATACTACAGTGGTGGATCTTGAAAAAGATCCAAGGTTTCACCAACAAACAAATCATATACTCTGGAAGTATCACCTCTTGAGGAATTTTTATTAGAGGGTTCAATTTGTAGTAAGTGGAGTACCCACAGAAGAAAATTTAGTGAAACCCTTGACTAAAGGCCTATCTCAGCATAAGCATGAGTATCATTTGAGAACTAGTGGACTAAAGGTTGTTAGTAGTTATCTCTAGTGTAAGTGGGATTATGTTGGATTTGTTTCCCTAGAACCAACTTCTATGTACTTTATTATAACATGTATTCATAGTTTTGAATATTAATAAACTCCTTATCACATCATGATTGTTCTTCTATGTAACATATTATGCGATAATTTCCTAAGAGTACTTGTAGCACTAAAAAGTTATAGAAGTTCCCCGTTATGATGTGAACACAAAAGTGTTGTGACACTATTCCTAAATATATGTTATATAATTGAAAGATATCATTTTAGAGACAAAAATGTTATAGGATATCAAGGGTGGATACTCGTAGAACTTTGAGGCACCTTCTCATGGTGTACACCCTTGGTAATATCTAGTGTAGGATATGTAACGACCCAAACATTCATTAATAGAAATTCCTCTTGGTCTTTTTTTAAATGTCTTACTATGTAAAATGGTTATGTAAAACATATGCACTTCCTTGGTTTTACGTTTTTGAATTGTGACCATTGCTAATATAGCTGTTGAATGGTGATCACAATATTAGTATAAATATAGGGCTTTAATAATTCAATTTACTCAGACAAAGGAAGGGATGGCCTCATCCATTAGAATTGCTCCATACAAAGCCCATTTTTCGGATCTCAGAAAAGAGGTGGTGTCATTGGGCTTTTCTCTTGACCAACCCCAAGCTAAGATTCAATAGGTTAAGCTCAAACAGAACCATCTACGGGGGAATTGGAAGTTGATAGAGATCACCACATGGGCAATGTTATATGAGCCACCCCAAGAGTCTGTCACCATCATGCACCTTACCCTTAGGTCTTATGCGGCTGTTTTAATGGGTTATGTAAAAAATCCCTAGTACTATTATTATGTACATTATTTTTTTCATATAATAAATAATGTACTTTCATTTAATTATTGTTACCTTGTAAATTGGTTTTTTTAAGCGCAAATAGTATATTTAGTTAATATTCAACTAAGAAATCTATTTTTATGAATTAATGGATTTTTTGAATAAAATAATATTTTAATAAAATATTTTTATTATTATTAAATTACTTTCTATTAAATATAAATGATTGTATAATTTTATGAATGAAATTGGAATTTTTATTAAGGTTTGAAAGCCATTTTGTCAAAACCCATGAATTTTTAATAAATGGCGGTTTTTATTTTAAAAGTAAAAATTCACATATTTATAAAAAAAATTAGATAAAATGAATATTATTTTTGGAATCAGGACGTCGAAATTATCCAACAGAGAAATTTTCATAATTTTCTGAGACAGTCGAATTTTTGGGAAAAAATTAAATACCGTTTAAATATACAATGTGTTTTATGACATCATAATTACCCAATAGTGATGTAATAAAATACTATAATTGATATTTTCTGCCAATATATGTTTTATTCTTAAAATAATGTGATTTTATATTTTTTTGATTAATTTTATGATGCCTTAGTGGACCCTCCATGACTTATAAAACATTTTGTCTTTTTAAATTGTTTTCCTGGAGTGTGTGACTCACCTCCACATAAGAAACCCTATTGTTTTAATAAGTTCGGACTTTGGCCTTATAAAAAAAATTCCACTCCCCTTTGGAAAAAACCATGGTCTGGTTTGTGGTTTTGTTTAGTTTAATGTGAGGTGTCCCAAACCTAAATAATAAACAATTCCCTCTCATTTCCTATATAAACCCACCAAAGCTCCCACTTCTTCCTCACACAAAGCCTTTATAGTTTGCACAACCTCGGCACTCCTCTCTCTATAATCCTCCCAAGGTGCCTCAATCTCCCAATAATCCTCTCTCAAGACTTTGGAAGCACACTTCCGAGTAAGGGTTTTCTTCCTTTCTCATTTTTGTCCAATATTATTTAAGTTGTTATTCCCTTTTAATTTCAATTATAAATGTTGGGTTATTGTTTCCCACCTCCCCCATACTACCCACTTTATGTTTTAATGATGGGATACCTCTTTCTCTCTCATTAAATTCCTCCCATGTACACCCGTTACTATGCTGAAATTCCGAAAGACATTTCTCTCTCCTCATTTAAATTCAAGCAATTCATTTGTATCATAAATCTAAATTCCATTACAATTGTTGGGACATGTATTTATATTACCCCCTTACTTTCTATTTCATGTACATACGATGAGACACCCCTTTCTCTCTCATCAACCATTTTTTATGAATTCTAATGTCACATCGTTATGCTGCCGAAATTGTACCACGTTTTTCCAAGCCAAAGTCATTGTGTAGTGAATACCATGACCATTTCTCTATCAAGGGTATTCACCTTTCTGTACATTTACTTATTGATTATAGAGTTTCATGTATTAATTCTACATTCCTTTATCTTGGAATAAATTATTATGTTTAATGAATCCATGTGGCACACTTATGCATGAAATGAAATGTTTAAGAAGGGTGTGCCCTAATAGCGCTCCAATGCATTGGGTAAAGTATAGTATCATGATACATCATGTGAAATGAGTGATGACTAATGATAATTCAATTGCAACTAGGTTTTACTCGTGCTTCATGTGCAATGAGGTATTACTCATTCTCCTTGTGCAATGAGCCTTGGCTCATGCTAATTCCATGTTAAGTGTTGTTGCCACATTTCCATGTTATGATTATCTTGCTTTATCATGCCTTTATGTTTATGCTTCTCTTGTGATATATTGATATGTCTATTGTATAACATGTATTGTATTCCTCATGTTATTCCATGTTTATTCCCTTACTGGGCTTTATAGCTCACCCTTTTCTTATACATGTCCTCAGGTTATCCCATGCAATGCTAAGTACGAGGGGATGTAGTGGTCGTGTAAAGGAAGTTTTAAATAAAGATGTTTTATTTCATGTTTTAAGTTGTTATCTAATGATACTAAGCCCCAAATACACTAGACCTCTCGATATTATATGTTTTATCAAGTGAATTTTATGTGATAAATCATGTTTAAGTATGTAATAAAAGATCAGGGTTGTTATAGTTGGTATCAGAGGATAGGTTTAGTTATTTTTGGGATTAGGATTAGAAAACCCTAGTGAAGCCTTAGAGAAAAGACTAAGTATAATAAAAACATCCCTATATTTTGGTGAGTATTGAGTAAGTGGTTTATCAAGAAAATACATCCCTATCTGGATACGAGCAGGTAGAGGCGGCTCTGGCATAGATGTATCCTAGGGGTAAAAACCGAAAACACCTCTTTGAGCTAGACTCAAACGGGAACTGGTGCACGACAACAGGCCTTTCTACACTCTTGGTTATGACACTCCCGAGGGATATTCTTTGGTAAATTCAATAGCTTAGTATGAACCATTATTAAGGGAATTAAAAAAAATTCACAAAGAATATATTCTAGAAAGTAGATCTTGGATAACATAGATTGAAGCCAATAGATTCATAAGTTAAGGAAATAAAAGTTATTTATAAGTCATCAGTTTTTAGATTTGGATTACCATTTATGTGTTACCCCTAACATTCCTTTTATTCCAGCCAATGGCCAGTAATAGGAGGGCTCAGGCTAACAACCAATGTGAAGATCAATGTGATGACTCTACTAATGAGATGCCCAATCCAATGGGAGTGGGAATCACAAAATTTGTCATGTTTCTCTCTCAGTTAATTCATGCTTTGAATTGAAACATGGGTCAATAGGAACGTTCAACCCCCTCTAAGAAAGAACAAGTTGCTATCGAGAGCTTCATGAGACAAAGTCCTCCTACTTTTAATGAATCGTTTGATCCCTCAATCGTCGAACAATGGATCAACTCCATTGAAAATATCTTATTCATCCTTCAATGTTCTGAACAAGACAATGTTTTTCTGGTTGCTTATCATATGGAGGGTGAATCCGATCAATGGTGGACATTGATCAAAAATATGAAGCCTGAGGAGGAGATTGAGGCGTTGGAATGGAAGGATTTCTGGAAGATGTTTTTCGATAAATATTTTCCACGCACCCTCCGGCTTAAGAGGGAAAGGGACTTCCTTGCCCTCAAGAAAAAATATGAATAATCTGTCAGAGAGTACGAGGAAAACTTCACAAGGCTTGCATGATATGCCTATGGCTTTGTTGTTACCCCCAAATGCAAGGTTGACTACTTCTTTGGTGGGCTGAAGCCAAGCCTGCAGAAAGAATTGGTGATCTGTGACTTCGACAGCTTTGAGGAAATTGTCTGATGTGCCCTCAAGTTTGAAATGGATATTGGATAATCTCAGGGGTATCATGGGGATAAGAAGCGTAATGTGGACTTCAATACTGGTGGACCGATGGATAAATCCAATTGTTCTAAGAAGATCCATCACCCCACTTGCCAATGGTGCAGAAAGAAGCATCCTGGAAATTGCCTAAAGGGGACAAGGAAATGCTTTAGGTGTGGAAGAGAAGGTAACCTAGCCATTAACTGTCGATAAGAGAAACTCGTGGCTACGACAGAGGATAACAATGCTCTGTTTGACTCTCAACATGTTGTTTATTTCTATAACTACAAAGAACTAGGGAACCTTGCAAATCAGTGCCCTAAGAAAAGGGTTTTCGGAGGCAACCAATAACCTCCAAAGCAGCAAGGGTGAGCTTTTTCCATCACTACCACTAAAGTGAACCCCGACAATGAAGTGGTGATAGGTATGCTAGTTATTCATTCAAGAATACCGAATATACTTTTTGATTCAGGTTCTATGCATTCTTTTATATCTACAAAGTTTAGTAGAACAATCCCAACACCACCAAAAATCATGGGAGTAAAGATGTTAGTGAGTATGGAAAATGGGGAAATCATTGCATCCCATGAATATAACTCCTCCCCTGTCATGATATGTGGATTGAACTTTCTAGTGAACCACACCATACTCCCTCTAGTGTTATTTGATATAATTCTTGGCATGGATTGGCTTTCCTTATATAGAGCCAACATAAATTTCTTTGAGAGGGAAATCACTCTCCATGTGGAGAATCGACCCCCGATTCTGTAAAAGTGCAAGGAGGCGGATGAATCTTCTTTAGCTCCATCATCTCAAGCGTGGATATTATTTCCCTATGAGTACGCGTATCTTGCTCAGATGATTGGGTCCAAGGAATAGACCATCCTTAAAGACATGCCTATTGTGAGGGAATTCGCTAAAGTGTTTCCTGATGAATTTCTTGGTCTTCCTCCTATAAGATATGTTGAATTTTCAATTGATCTTATACCTGGGGAATTTCCAATATCCAAGACTCTGTATATAATGGATTTTGTGGAGATTGAAGAGCAGAAGAAACAACTACAGGAGAATCTGGATAAATGGTTTATATGCCCAAGTGCTTCACCATGGGGTGCACCAGTCCTCTTCGTCGAGAAAAAGGATGGGTCAATGTGCCTTTACATCGATTATCGTGAGCTTAACAAAATCATGATAAAGAACAAGTACCCTCTGCCATGGATTGATGACTTGTTTCGTCAGCTGCGTGGATCATAATACTTCTCCAAGGTAAATTTTTGGTCGGAATATTATCAAGGGAGAAGAAGGAAGATATCCCCAAGACTACTTTTTATACAAGGTACGAGCACAATGAATTCATATTAATGCCTTTCAGACTCACCAATTCTCCAGAAATCTTCATGGACTTGATGAATAGAGTCTTTAGATATTACCTTGGAAAATTTGTGGTAGTCTTTATAGATGATATTCTAATATACTCCAAAACCAAGGAGGATCATGAGGAGCATCTAAGCACTGTACGAGAGACCTTGCGAAAGGAGAAGCTCTATGAAAAGTATAGTAAGTGTGAGTTCTGGTTGAAGGAGGTCTCATTATTGGGTCATATCATCACAATCAATGGGATATATGTGAATCCCTCCAAGACAACTGCAATAAATGGATGGATGAGTCCAACATCAGTAACGGATATCTGTATCTTCTTGGGGTTAGCTGGATATTATTGATGATTTGTGAGAAATTTAACGAGATTTTCCAACCCTCTTACCAAGCTAACTCAGAAGGGAGTAAAGTTTCCTTGGAGTGATGAATACAAAGAAAGCTTCAAGGAGTTGAAAAGGAGGCTTATAACTACGCCTGTGCTCACACTACCCACAAGTGGAGAACTCTTTGTGGTGTACAGTGATGCTTCTAAGAATGGCTTCGGTTGTTTGTTGATGAAAAATGATAAAGTGATAGCCTATTCCTTAAGGAAGTTAAAAATCCATGAGAAAAACTATACAATGCATGATCTGGAGTTGGCGGCTGTGATCTTTGCCTTGAAAATCTGGCGGCATTATCTCTATGGGGAGAAATGTGAGATATATACTGACCACAAGAGTCTAAAATATATATTCACGCAGAAAGAGATTAATATGCGCTAGCGAAGATGGATAGAGCTCATCAAGGATTATGACTTCTCAATCCACTACCATCCCGGTAAGGCAAACAAGGTGGTGGATGCTCTAGGTAGAGAGGATCCAGCATCTTTATCAATGATGAGAATTGAAAAGGATCTGATCTTCTTAGATTTTCAAAGGATGTACATGGTAATCATTAAGGGAGGAACATCATTAATCATTTCTCAAATGATTTATCAACCATCCCTCTTTGAGATAATAAAGGATGCTCAAAGAAAAGATGTAGAAATTCAGAAAAGGGTGGAAGCTGTTAGAAATGGGAAATCCTCTAATTTCAAAGTTGATGAGGAAGAAGTTATAAGATTTGGGATTCAATTATGTGTACCATCTGATCTAGAGATAAAGAAGGATCTATTTAATGATGCACATAGCTCAACCTTCTCTATCCACCCAGGGATCAAAAAAGATGTATCGAGATCTCCAAGAAAACTTTTGGTGGGACAATATGAAAAGGGAGATTATTGAATATACATCAAAGTGTCTGGTATTTCAGTAAGTGAAGGCTAAGAGACAAAAGTCTAAGGGGATGATACAACCACTACCCATACCAACATGGAAGTGTGAGAACATTACCATGGACTTTGTCACTAGACTTCTAAGGACATACAGAAGAAATAATGCTATATGGGTCATTGCGGATCGTCTTACAAATACATCTCACTTTATCATGGTTCGAGAGGACTTCCCATTAGATCAACTTGCATAAATTTACGTCAAAGAAGTGGTAAGGCTGCATGGAGTACAACTATCTATTGTATCCGACCGTGATCCTAGATTCACCTCGAAGTTATGGAAAAGCCTCTAGCATGCTTTGAGCACTTAACTAAACTTTAGTACATCCTATCATCCTCAAACTAATGGCCAATCTAAGAGAACTATTCAAACACTAGAAGATATGTTGAGAGCGTGTTCTATGGAATTCAAAGGAGGATGGTACCAACATCTTCCACTGGTTGAATTATCCTATAATAATAGTTTCCACTCGAGCATCCAAATGGCACTTTATGAAGCCATGTATGGGAAGAGGTGCAGAACACCAGCATGTTGGGATGAAGTCAGTGAGCGTAAGCTGCTAGGACCATAAATGGTCAATGAAATGGTAGAGAAGGTAAAAACCATTCAGGAACATATCAAGGCAGCCCATAGTTTATAGAAGATTTATGTAGATAACCGTCGACGAGACCATGAGTTTAAGGTTGGAGACATGGTATTTATATGCATATCCCCATGGAATAAGGTCATTAGGTTTTGAAAGAAAGGGAATCTAAGTCCTAGGTACATCGGCCCCTTCGAGATTCTTGATTGTGTCGGGGTTGTGGCCTATATACTAGCACTTCCACCTACTATGGCCAAAGTACATGATTTCTTTCATGTATCTCTCTTAAGGAAGTACATACCGGACCCTTAACATGTACTCTCTTCAGAGGAGATACAGCTATAGTATTATCTTTCTTATGAAGAGCAACCAGGGACAATCTTAGATCATAAGGAAAAAGTCCTACGAAATAAGACAACGCCCCTCATCAAAGTGTTGTGGAAAAACCACAAGTTTGAAAAAGCGGTGTGGGAATTGGAGGAAGTGATGAAGCATATTTACCCTCATCTTTTTAGTGTGGGAAAAGAAAACTTTGAGGGTGAAATTTCTTAAGGGGGGAAGATTGTAACGACCCAAACATTTATTAATGGAAATTCCTCTTGGTATTTTTTTTAAATGTATTATTATGTAAAATGGTTATGTAAAACATATTCACTTCTTTGGTTTTAAGTTTTTTAATTGTGAAAGTTGATAATATATTCGTTGAACATTGCTCACATGATTAGTATAAATATAGGGATTTAAAAATACAATTTACTCAGACAAATGAAGTGATGACCTCATCCAGTAGAATTGCTCCATACGAATCCTATTTTTCGGAGCTCAGAAAAGAGGTGGCATCATTGGGCTTCGCACTTGACCAAGCCCAATATGATATTCAACAGGTTAATCTTGAACGGAACCATCTACTAGTGAAGTGGAAGTTGATAGAGATCACCATGTGAGAAATGTTATTTGAGCCACCCCAAGTGTCTATCATCGTCGTGCACCTTACCCTTAGGTCTTATGCGGTTGTATTAAGGGGTTATGTAAAAAATCCCTAGAACTATTATTATGTACATTATTTTTTATATAATAAATAATGTACTTTCATTTTATTATTGTTACCTTGTAAATTGTTTTTTTAAAAGAGAAAATAGTATATTTAGTTAATATTCAACTAAGAAGTCTATTTTTATAAATTAATGTATTTTTTGAATTAAATAATATTTTAATAAAATATTATTATTATTAAATTAATTTTTATTAAATATAAATTATCGTATAATTTTATTAATGCAATTATAATTTTTATTAAGGTTTGAAAGCCATTTTTGTCAAAACCCAGGAATTTTTTATAAATGTCAGTTTTTATTTTAAAAGTGAAAATTCTCATATTTTGAAAATTATTTATATAAAATGAATATTATTTTTGGAATCAGGATGTCGAAATTATCCAATGGTAAAATTTTCATAATTTTCTGAGACATTCGAATTTTTGGGTAAAAATTAAATACCTTTTAAATATATAATGTGTTTTATGACATCATAATGACCTAATAGTGATGTAATAAAATACTATAAATGATATTTTCGGCCAATATATGTTTTATCCTTAAAATAATGTGATTTTTGATTTGTTTTATTAATTTTATGATTCCTTAGTGGACCCTCCATGAATTATAAAGAATTTTGTCTTTTTAAATTGTTTTCCTTGAGTGTGTGACTCACCTCCACATAAGCAACCCTATTATTTTAAGAATTTCTGACTTTGGACTCATAAAATATATTTTTTCAATCCCCTTTGGAAAAATCCATGGGCAAAAACCATGTTCTGGTTTGTGGTTTTGTTTAGTTTAATGTGAGGTCTCCCAAAGCTAAATAATAAACAATTCCCTCTCCTTTCCTATATAAACCCACCCAAGCTCCCACTTCCTCCTGACTCAAATACTTTGGAGTTCATCCATACTATTACCTCCTTTCTCTATAATCCTCCAAAGGTGCCTCAATATCCCAATAGGCCTCTCTCAAGCCTCTCTCAATCCTTTGGAAGCACACTTCCAAGTAAGGGTTTTCTTCCTTTCTCATTTTTGTCCAATATTATTTAAGTTGTTATGGCCTTTTAATTTCAATTATAAATGTTGGGGTATTGTTTCCCACCTCCCCCATACTTCCCTCTTTGTGTTTGAATGATGTGATACCCCTTTCAATCTCATTAAATGCCTCCCATGTACACCCATTACTATGCCAAAATTTCTAAAGGAATTTCTCTCTCCTCATTTACATTTAAGCAATTCTTTTGTATCAAGAATCTAAATTCCATTACAATTTTTGGGACATGTATTTATATTACCCCCTTACTGTCCATTTCATATAAATTTTATGAGACACCCCTTTCTCTCTCATCAACCATTTTTTATGAATTCTTATGTCATGTCGTTATGCTGCCAAAATTGCACCACATTTTTTCAAGACAAAGTCATTGAGTAGTGAATACCATGCCCATTTCTCTATCAAGGGTAATAACCTTTATGCACATTTACTTATTGATTATAGAGTTTCAAGTATGAATTCCACATTCCTTTATCATGGAATAAATGATTATGTTTAATGAATCCATGTTTTATGATCCATGTGGCACACTTATGCATGAAATGAAATGTTTAAGAATGGTGCTCCCTAATAGCGCTCTAATGCATTCGGTAAAGTATAGTATCATGATACGTCATGTGCGATGAGTGATGACTCATGATAATTCAAGTGCAATGAGGGTTTACTCATGCTTCATGTGCAATGAGGTATTACTCATGCTCCATGTGCAATGAGCTTTGGCTCATGCTAATTCCATGTTAAGTGTTTTTGCCACATTTCCATGTTATGATTATAATTATTTATCATGCCTTTATGTTTATGCTTCTCTTGGGCTATATTGGTATGCCTATTGTCTAACATGTATTGTATTCCTCATGTTATTCCATGTTTATTCCCTTACTATGCTTTATAGCTCACCCTTTTCTTATGCATGTCCTCAGGTTATCCCATGCAATGCTAAGTATGAGGAAATGTAGTGGTCATGTAAAGGAATTTTTCAATAAAGATGTTGTATTTCATGTTTTAATTTGTTATGTAATGATCCTAAGCCCCAAATATATTATACCTATCAATATTCTATGTTGTATCAAGTGAATTTTATGTAATAAATCATGTTTAAGTATGTAATAAAAGATTAGGGTTGTTATAGGATATTATGAGAACAAGACCTATCAATAGAAAATCCACATTTATATGTGTTGTTGGATGTTCATATCTATGGACATGTGTATTGATACTTAGATATTATGACTATTATTAATGAGTGTTATGAGCTGCATACTTTTTAAAACCTTGACCTTTTCTAGAGATATATCAGGATCATTTGTAGGTACTCTTTTTCTTTTATTTGAGTAATTTTCTTTTGGGTTTTACCTTGGGGTGTGTTTGGGTGAAAACATGTGAAAAATGAAAGAAATAGGGTACTGCACGGTTGGTGCCTGATTTTCCCTAACCGTGCACCCTGGCCCTAAAAACCGTGCAACCCAGGATATTGAGGGTTTCCACTACTGGCATACGATTCATCAAACCATGAAACCTAAAAGGAGAAACTGTGCACTCCCCTATAAGAGGTGCACGGTTAAGGTGCATGGTTAGGGTAAAATATGCACCTTTACCTAGTAAATTGTGCAAGGATTTTTTTAGTTAACCCAAAAATTATATTTTTAATTACCTGAACCCCCATACAAACCCCTATTTTTCCTTAACTCAACCCATAATGTCTTTTCACGATTTTGGAGCCTCCAGGATAGATTCCAAGCCATTACAACCTCCTTTCTTTGTGATCTGAAGCTTGGAATGAAGATCTTCACCCCTCCTGATAAGAGGATCTCATCCCATATGGGTTTCTTTCTATTTCTCATTCTTTTCCCATTCGTTATAGGGTTATTCTCCCCTATTTTTTTGGATCTAGATCTAGTCTTCTTGGATATAGATCTAGAATTTTTGGATCTTGATTCCTATGATCTTGAATTTAAGTTTATGATCTAGATCTTGTTCTACATCATTGTTTCACTTCAAATTTGGTATTCTTACATTGGTGATCATTGTCAATGAATTTAGGTTAGTGGTCTATTATTCAAATCCCAAAGTCTTGATTTCAATTATGTGTATGTAATAATGTAATATCTATTAAATGATTAATAATTGAGTTTCTTAGATTGAATTAATTAATTTGGTGAATTAATTAATTGAGAAATTGTGAAATTGGGAATATTGGGTTTGTGAATTGGAATAAATAATTTCTGAATTAATTATAGAGTTATTGATAATATTTATCTTGATTAATTAATTTTTGAATTAATTAATGAGAATGGTTGGGATTGTGCAATTTATGGATTGAGAATAAATAATTATTGAATTAATTATAGTGAGATTGATATTATTGGATATTAATAATTAATTTTTGAATTAATTATTATTATATTGAGATTTTTGAACTGTAATAATTAATTATTGAATTAATTATTAGATATTGTGATGATTATTAAATTGATTTAGATGATTAATTAATTGTTAAATTAATTAATGTAATTGATGTGATTAATTAATTGTTGAATTAGTTAATGTAATGATGTGAGTATGAAACTATTGAGTTTAATTAATTAATTAGGGAATTTATTAATTATGTAGTAAACATGTGTGGGACAAGGTCTGTTGCATCAAAAATCCCATAGTGTGAATTGAATTAATTAATGGTAATAATGGAATTCATATGTGATAAATGTGTGTGGGATAAGGTTTTATGAATCAAAATCTTATAGTGTGGATTTAATTAATGAATGATAATAATTAAATTCATATGTGATAAACATGTGTGGGACAAGGTCTTCTTCATCAAAATCCCATAGTGTTAATTGAATTAATGAATGGTAATAATGGAATTCATATGTGATAAATGTGTGTGGAACATGGTATGCCACATAAAAAGAACAAAGTGTGGATTAAAACTGTAAGAACCCATATCTTCATTTCAGGTATGAATCTTGATTTTAGGTTGTTTTTTAGGAAAAAGAATGAAATGGGGTTTTTCTAAGTACACATCATGTACTACTGTGTACATGTTGTGTACCCAGTTACTGCTTACAGCCACGTCCTGGATGTGTAACTACCAAGTACATGGTTTTGTGGTGACCTGGCAGACCGCTTAAGTTGGGGGCCGATTGAGGCTAATACACAGCGTGTAGTTTTAATTAACACGTCGTGTATTTTTACTTTTAATTGATATATCAAAGTGGATTCTCATATTATGTCTTTAAATGTATTCTTCTCCCCAAGGTTTATACAGGAGATCAATGGAACAACCGAAAAACTCCAAACCTCTCCCAATTCTCCATCTTTGCTTCGATTAAAACATCATCAAGTGTGTTGGAATACCACTAACAATTTCTCAAAACCCCTAGAGCCTTTATTCCTAATTCATCCTCTCTTGTGATTTATTCAAGGTTTTTGTGTTTTTTACCTTTTTGTGTATCTATGCTGATATGGGCTGATTCAAGGTCCTAGGTTCAAGTATATGAATCGTACGACACCAAGGTAGGTGGTTTGTTCCTTTCGTTGTTTGTCTTTGGATTATATATGCTAAAAGTGCCACATACCCACATTTGGGGCATTGCTTGACTTATAATTTAACCTTGTTTATTACCTACTATGGTTTGATTGATTGATAAAGGGTTGTTACTTATGCATAATGTTAGATACCTTGTTTATAGGACACCCCAAGTGTGAGTTCCCTTGTTTGATTGATTATAGATATTGGGTCTGGGGTGACGGTTAGGATTTCCTTGTTTTTAATGCCTTGTTTTGTTAGGATGGAGTTACTGATCATATAAAATTATTGTGTTTTTCATTGTGAATGTTGACCTTGTGGATTGGACTGTGAGAGCTTCCCAAAGGGGTTAGACCCTGAGATCTGCCCAGGTGGTCATCTATAATTGTTTGCATTAGACCATGAGAGTTGCCCAGGTGATCATTATTTTTTGATTAAATTAATGTTAGACCCAGGGGTTTAGACCATGAGATCTTTCCTCGGTATTCATTTTTAATTGATGATGCTATATTAGACCAAAGGGGTTATCTTGTGAGATCTTTCCTAGAGGGTCGTTATTTAAATGATTAATGCGGTGTTAAAAAAAGGGGATAGACTGTCACGACCCCCTCCCACAAAAGATGCCCCTCCTGAGCTGGCAATGGAGAAAGGGAGATAATGACCCCCGAGTCCCGCCTCTAGTAGGCCCCGGGGTGGCGACTAGCACCAAGGGTATGAGTTTTTCAAAAATATGGGAGGCATTAACCTTTTTATTTTTAAATATCGGGAAATAGGACAAGTCAACCACTAAAAAGGAAAAAAGGGAAAGTGTATAGAAATAAACCCAAACCATTCCCACATGCATGTTTAAACAATTTTATAACAAGGTACAAGTACAAGAAAACTCAAAGTACAATACCAAAGAAAAAAAAGGTACAGCAATAGCAACAACTCCAACTGTCCGACTAGTAGGGTCCCGCACGGCCATGGAAGTCCTCCTGGAAACCTGAAAGTAAATGTAGGGTGAGCATACTAGTATACTTAGTAGGGAAACCTAAAGCTCTCGTGCACAAGTGGGGAGACATCCTAATGTCCCGTGAGAACAACAGAAGAAACCTATCAAGGAATTCTATCCACCCAACCTCACCATCCACACTCACCAAAACACAAGCACAACAGGTAGTAGTATATAAGAAACAAGAGTATTGGGTACCCCGCACTATTTCCCTTTAGTTAGTTACTCTTCCTAACGAAGAACATCCTGACACTGCCACACTCTCCCCGCCCGCACACATCTGGGCCTCACAACCACGTATCCCGCCCGCACACACCTGGGCCTCACAACCACGTATCCCGCCTGCACACACCTGGGCCTCACAACCACATATCCCGCCCGCACACACCTGGGGCTCGTCCCGAAGATTCTTGGGAAACAGAAGAACCTCCCTGAAGAGTCTTGGGCTAAAACCACCCCAATCGAAACCTACCTGAAGAGTCTTAGGTGTAAGGTCACCTCAAGCCATCACAGCCTAGGGGAGAAGGAGCAGGAAGGAGCAGGAAGGAGCTAGTAACTAAGGGAAAAACACCCTCTCCCATAAAATGGGAGTGTTCGGCACTAAGTGCTCAACATGGATGGGGTGCGATAAAACACAAAAGATACAGATATATATACATATACCTACCACACAGCCCAACCTATGGCTTCTTAAAATGAGAAACTGAGCACGTGCCTCAGAACTACTACTACGAAGCATGCATACAACAAACAAACCCAACCCCCTTTAGGTTTTCACATTTCGGTAGAAATAGTTATTTATTTCCTTAACTACTGGGAAACTATCCACAACTAACCACACCAATCGTTCGTAAAACATATCCCTGTCATCCACAAATCAAGTTAGGAAAACACAAGCAACACAAACATGTCCCTTCTTATTAACCAACCAACTCCATTGATTATTATTCCCGTTCCACAATCATGCCCCACCATTCATTAATTCTTCCACTTTTATTTATTAATCACAACCCACTATTCATTCACAACAAACCCAACCCTGCAGCTATGCTTCCAACCGCCATAACCACAACTGCACCAAAACCCGTACATCAATATCCCTGTAATACCATTTATTGCAGCCCCACTACCCATCACCATTATAACATTCACACCAACCCAAAACCAAGTCAACCGCAGCCCTACTGTTCACCTGATCCACAAAAACCCACAAAAACACCCCCAACACATGCCACGTAACCAATCCAACACCCACATGTTCATTATTCCATTTTGTTTAACCAGGGTGATCACACAAGGGTTCTAGATTTTCATTTAATCAGCCAACTTTATGTGATTATCCAATTTCCACATTCCACAAGCTTCCATCCATAAGAAAATACAGAAGGAGAGGTCACAATTTAATTGTGTAAGAAAAGGCCCCCAACGACCGTGATTTTCAGAAGGTATAATCTCATTAAATTCACAAATATAATATAAGAGGATATAAAAAGTAAAGTAACAGCAATCACTAACTTCCCAACCCCATTCTTTAACCAGTTATTATCTTTATTAAATGTTTCAACTGTTTCTCATGAAAACAAAAGGATACCCGCCCCGCATGATACAAAAATTAGAGAGACAAAGGTGAGATCCCTACTTCAATAGGTTCTTGATTGCAACGCTCCTCTGGATCAACCATAGAAGACCTTCGTCGGCGTCCGTCACTTTTGTTGGGTCCCGGCAAAACCTCCTCGGGTGGAAGTCGGAAAGGAAAGGCCGAAGGAAAGACAACAGACCTAGGCTCGGAATCTCTGCCTCGTCGTTACGATCCCGTGGCCGCTGACGAATCGTAAATCGGAGCACGGACGAAGAAGTTATGGAAGAAAGAGCCTTCGAGTCTCTTGGGAGAGCTCTGCTCAGAGGAGAGGGGAGGAGAGGTGTGAGTTGAAAGGAGGAGGGGACCCCTCCTTTTATAGGCGTGAAAATAAAAAGTACACGGCGTGTACTTTATGGTACACGGTGTGTACTCGGTTCTTTCACACAGTCTCCACGCGGCTTCCAACACGGCTCCACGACCGTTGACTGGTCAACACACGGTTTGAGGGTAACGCATACGCGGGGAAGGACTACACGACGTGTAGTTTAGACACACGGCGTGTACCCATTTATTGCACACGACAAGGACACAGCTCCAACACGGTACACGGCCATTGATTGGTAACGCGTACGCGGGGAAGGACTACATGGCGTGTAGAACTGGACACACGGCGTCCACCCATTATTCTACACAGCAAGGACACGGTCTGCAACACGGGGTATACCCGGGAAGGGGGTACATGGAGTGTACTCAAACTACACAACATGTAGTTTCAAAATTCTGGAAAATGTGGAAAAGTCCATTTTACCCTCCAGAACACTTCTTGAACTTCTTTTTGACAAAGGAATGGGCCAGAGAGGTCTGGGCCATTACATCAGATACCTCTTAAAACATTCTCGTCCCCGAGAATTCAAAACCAACCTAGAGGAACCCAACAAGATACCTCTTAGGGTTCTCGTTATAACAGGAACCCAACCAACAACCCTAATCATATGTGTTAGGAATTCCTTCTCCTATGTCGAGATATTATCCGCTTTAGGTGGCACTGACTCGCCTGCACGGGTTTAATCGCATCCTCATTAATGCGTCTCGATTAAGAATTGGGTCTTCCCACTTTCATACATTAGGATTTTTCAACTCGCACTAACCCCAACACCACACAACCAACACACTGCCCGAACACGTGGGTTTGGGAAATTCATTCACCTATGTTGAGATATTATCCGCTTTAGGCGGCACTAACTCACCCGCACGGGTTCAATCGCATCCGTGTTAATGCATCTCGATTACGGGTCAGGTTTTTTTCCCTTTCCCACACATCCGGACATGTTACACATTACCAAGGAACATGGAAACAAAAGGTCTCACAACTGACAAGACAAGAATTCCATATATCAAAGGTACAGAGTACAACATCAACACAAGCTCAGAAGAACAAGGGAAAAACACAAGTCAAAAAAACTCCGGGTACTGAGCGTGCATCTGGGTCTCTCGCTCCCAAGTGCTCTCCTCGAGGCCTCCATGCCTCCACAACACACGAACCAAGGGAATGGTTCGTCCATGGAGCACCTTCTCTTTACGATCCTCGATTCTGAATGGTCGTTCCTTAAAGGTCGCGTCGTCTCCCATATCTAACTCTCTCCAATCAATAACGTGGGAGTCGTCGTGTAAGTACCGACAAAGCTGGGAGATGTGGAAGACGTCATGAACCTTCTCCAACTGAGGTGGCAGGGCCAGCTGATATGCCTCCTCGCCGACTCGCCTCAACACCTCAAAAGGTCCGATGAACCTGGGTGAGATCTTACTCCCTTTCCCAAACCTCCGCTGCCCCCGTTGAGGGGAAACCTTCAAGAACACATGATCTCCCACCTCGAACTCCAAGGTCCTCCTCCAATGATCAGCATAAGACTTTTGTCGGTCCTGAGCCGCTTTTATCCTCTCACGTACAAGCTGGACTTTCTCTGTGGTGCTATGCACTACCTCTGGCCCAAGAGCACCTGACTCACCAACCTCTGCCCAGCAAATGGGTGAACGACATGTCCTTCCATACAAAGCCTCAAACGGTGCCATGCTAATAGTAGAGTGGAAGCTGTTGTTGTAGGCGAACTCTACTAAAGGCAAGTTTCGTACCCATGATCCTCCGAAATCTAGAACGCATGCTCGCAGCATGTCCTACAACATCTGGATAGTCCGCTCTGTCTTCCCATCGGTCTGGGGGTGGAAAGCAATGCTAAGGCATAGCTGGGTTCCAAAATCATTTTGTAACCCCCTCCAAACTCTTGAGGTAAACCGAGTATCCTGATCTGAGACAATAGTCTTTGGGACTCCATGAAAATGCACCACCTCTTCTACATACCTCTGTGCTAAGGTACTCACTGGGCCCGACTCCTTGATTGCTAATAAGTGATCCAATTTCATCAGTCGATCCACCACCACCCAGATAGCATCATAACCACCCTGAGCTCTGGGTATTCCTGTGACGAAGTCCATTGAGATGTCATCCCACTTCCACTTGGGGACATCTAAAGGATGAAACAAACCATCGGGAACATGGTGTTCAGCCTTAACTTGCTGACACACTAGGCATTTATCCACAAACCCCGCCACTGCCCGTTTCACCCTGGGCCACCAAAACTGTTCCCTCAGGCCTCGGTACATTTTTTAAACTCCTGGATGTACCGCCAAGGCTGAGCTATGTAACTCACGTAGAACTACCTCACGCATTGCCTCCGGAACAAACAAACTTCCATGGAAAAGCATCTGATGTCAGCTGTCCTCTGACCATCCTTCTAGAGCATTCCCCTGATCGACATGATCTCGCATCACTTCCGCCTCGGAGTCCCCCCACTGAGACTCTTCCACTTGCTGCAACAAGGAGGACTACACCGTCATCTGAAACAAATAGCCTCTAACACCTTCTACCTTGGCATCCAAGTGCAAGGTAGCCAACTCTCCCATCGCCTTCCAAGCATCAGCAGATTCCCGAACCACTTCCTGATGCGACTTCCTGCTCAGGGCATCAGCTACAACGTTGCCCTTACCTTCAGTGTAAGAGATCTCAAAGTCATAGTCTTGGAGAAACTCAACCCATCTCCACTGCCGCAAGTTCAGGTCACACTGGGAGAAGATATAACACAAGCTCTTGTGATCTGAGAAGACCACAAAGCGCTCCCCGAAGAGGTAATGTCGCCACAACTTCAGTGCGAACACTACTGCTGCAAGCTCGAGGTCATGGGTGGCATAGTTACGCTCGTGGGGGAGTAACTGCCTAGACCCATAACAGATCACTCCCTTCTTCTACATCAGTACGCACCCCAGACCAAGGCCAGAAGCATCACAAAACACCTCATACAACAACCCTTCCTCTGGAAACCTGAGTACGGGAGCACTGACCAACTTCTCCTTCAGGTATTCAAAAGCTTTCTGGCACTGCTCTCTCCACAGGAAGACTTGGTTCTTCCTCTTCAAAGATGTCAAAGGAGAAGAAACTCGAGAGAAGTCTGAAACAAACCTCCGATAGTAACCTGCTAACCCCAGGAAACTACGAACTTCTGCCACGCTCTTGGGTGCTGCCCAAGAAACAACTGCCTCCACCTTCGACGGGTCCACTGACACTCCATTTTGAGACACCACGTGCCCAAGGAAGTGTACTTCCTGTGTCAAGAACTTACACTTCGACAATTTCCCATAAAGTTGGTGGTTTAGAAGGACTTCCAAAACTGCCCTGAGATGCTCAACGTGCTCCTCCTCTGACCTTGAGTAGATCAGGATTTCATCGATAAACACAACGACGAAATGGTCCAGAAACTCTTGGAAGACAAAGTTCACAAGTCCCATGAACACAGCTGGTGCATTCGTAACTCCAAACGACATCACTACAAACTCTAAGTGCCCATACCTGCACCTGAAAGCCCTCTTCGAGATGTCACTGTCCTTCACCCTCAGCTGATGATATCCCGATCGTAGATCAATCTTAGAAAAACAACATGCTCCCCTCAGCTGGTCGAAGAGATCATCTATCCTTGGGAGGGGTAACGGTTCTTGACCGTTACTTGGTTCAACCTTCGGTAGTCTATGCATAGCCTGTGACCACCATCTGCCTTCTTCACGAACAAAACTGGAGCACCCCATGGCGACATGATGGGTCAAACAAAACCCTTCTCCATCAGATCATCAATCTGAATCCGCAACTCCTGCAACTCTGAAGGTGCCATCCGATAAGGGGACATCAAAATCGGACGGGCACCAGGCTGTAAGTCTATCCCAAACTCAATGTCACGTTGGGGGGTAGAGTTACAACCTCCTCAAGAAAAACATCTAGGAACTCACCAACAACCTCTGGGACATCCATCATCTCTGTATCAGTTGGAACCACTGATAACCCGCCCAACAAGGAAAGGAGAGGCTCCACACGCCGGATTCCCCCCTGATAGATCCTCTCGCCAACAAAAGATACGTGCTACCCATCCACGTCAGAGAACACGACTCTTCTCCGGAAGCAGTCGATAACGGCACTAACAGAAAACAACCAGTCGATGCCAAGGATGGCATCGTATGGCTGCATCTGTAATAGAAGAAGGTCCCCACTAGATCGATGTGGTCCCAACGCCAGCCCACAACCCCGAAAAACACAAGATACGCTGGTCTGGCCTCTAACTGGTGTACTCAGTACTAGTGGTATGGAAAGTCTCTCTACGTCTAGTCCCAAAGCATGGGATAGACTAGGTGCAACAAAAGAGTGAGAGGCTCCCGAATCGAATAAAGAAGAAACAAGAGTGCTGAACAAACAAATCGTACCTCGCACCACCTCTGGTCCCACTAGAGCTGCCAACTCTGCTGCATGCAACTGTCCACGCCCAGCTCCTCTGCCTCTCTGATGTCTTCCACCTCCATGACCACGCCCTGGTCGAGGTCCCTGAGGAGCACCCTAAGGTCGGCCTCCTCCCGCAAAGTCTGTCCTCGGAGGAGCATGGTACTGCTGCTGTTGGAAGGTCCTCGCTAGCAACTGGTGCTGCTGAGGTGGGCGATGAACCTGCCCACATCCACCGTACTGAGCTCGGGTCGGGCACCGACTCTGAACGTTCCCGAAACCTCCACAAGAAAAACACCTCGGTCCTGGGCTCGTGGAAAAGGGATGAGGACCCGAAGATCTGAACTGGAACTGCTGGGGCCTGCTCCCTACTGGCCTGAACCTGGAAGGTCCCGTCGCAGGAGACCTACTGCTGACTGCCTTCCCCTTCGATGAGCCTGGCTGGATCCCCTCTCATGGTGCACCTCCCAGTGAGTGCATCCTCTCTACAACCTCTTCCTTCTTTTGTATCGCCAAGTACTTCGGAAGGGTGAATGGGGTGACAGCATACTGGAAGCGAAGGACGAAGCGCCTCCTCCCAATGTCTTGCCCGAGACTCCTCATCCAGAAAGAGATCTGGAGAAAAGCACATGAGATCCTTGAACTTGATCCCCATCTCTCATACCGACATACTCCCCTGCTGAAGGGAGAGTAACTCCTGCCGCTTCTCCGCCTTGATCATGGAAGAAAGGAATTCCTCTCGGAATTCCTTCTCAAAGTTATCCCGTGGAAACTCTTCCTCTATCCTCTCTCCGAGGTAGAGCATCCACCAATGTCACGCTGCACCTCCCAGCTGACTGACTACTAGGGGGACCCAGTACTCCCTCGGAGCACGGATCAAGGTAAAAGTGATCCCTAGCTCCTCAAGCCACCCCTCTGTCTCTGTATCCTAAGTATTATCCTCGTACTTCTTGAGGGTCTGCCGCTGGAAAGAATAGAGAGTCTTCTGCCACTGGCTATCTTCCTCCTCTCGGTCAATCCTCAACTAATCGACCGCCTAAATCTGCTAGGCCTCGGCCATCTGAGCCACCCGGGGACGACGTCCAGGTGCCATAGCTGTACGGTAAACAAGGATCGCCTAAGCCCAAGTAGTAAGGAAAAACTCAAGGTTTCATTTCATAATTTTATTTAAATTTCTTTCCCAGAACACCCAAATCAAGTAAAACACAATCATGATGATGCATGTAGCTTCCCTAGGGTCTCTACCCTGCAATCAATGTAGTCTCACTTGGTCGTTCGGTGGGCTCAGAGTCCTTGCATCGGATCACGGGGGGCCCTAAAATCCCGTGTCCCAGCCGGTCTTCCCTAGCATATGTCACGCACCAAGATTGAATAACACTGTTGCCCTACCATCCCATGCAATCCTCACTGTGCCTAACTGCAGACTCTATACTATCTCTCAACCATCACCTCTGATACCATTCTGTCTTGACCCCCTCCCACCAAAGATTCCCCTCCTGAGCTGGAAATGGCGAAAGGGAGATAATGACCCCTGAGTCCCACCTCCAGTAGGCCCCAGGGTGGCGACTAGAACCAAGGGTATGAGTTTTTCACAAATATGGGAGGCATTACCCTTTTATTTTTAAAGATCGGGAAATAGGACAAGTCAACCACCAAAAAGGAAAAAGGGCAAGTGTATAGAAATAAACCCAAACCATTCCCACATGCATGTTTAAACAATTTTATAATAAGGTACAACTACAAGAAAACTCAACGTACAATACCAAAGAAAACAAAGGTACATCAACAGCAACAACTCCAACTATCCGACTAGTATGGTCCCGCACGGCCCTGGTAGTCCTCCTGGTAACCTGAAAGTAAACGTAGGGTGAGTATACAAGTATACTCAGTAGGGAAACCTAAAGCTCTCGTGCACAAGTGGGGATACATCCTAATGTCCCATGAGAACAACAGAAGAAACCTAGCAAGGAATTCTATCCACCCAACCTCAGCAGCCACACTCACCAAAACACAAGCACAACAGGTAGTAGTATATAAGAAACAAGAGTATTGGGTACCCCGCACCATTTCCCTTTAGTTGGATGCTCTTCCTAATGACGAACGTCCTAACGCTGCCACACTCTCCCTGCCCGCACACACCTGGGCCTCACAACCACGTATCCCGCACACAGACACCTGGGCCTCACAACCACGTATCCCGCCCACACACACCTGAGCCTCACAACCACGTATCTTACCCGCACACACCTGGGCCTCATCCCGAAGATTCTTGGGAAACAGAAGAACCTGCCCAAAGAGTCTTGGGATAAAACCACCCCAATCAAAACCTACCCGAAGAGTCTTAGGTGTAAGGTCGTCTCAAGTCATCACAGCCTAGGGGAGAAGGAGTAGGAAGGAGCTAGTAACTAATGGAAAAACACCCTCTCCCATAAAATGGGAGTGTTCGGCACTAAGTTCTCAACATGGGTGGGGTGCGATAAAACAAAAAATATACAGATATATATACATATACCAACCACACAGCCCAACCTATGGCTTCTTAAAAAGAGAAACTGAGTACGTGCCTCGGCACTGCTACTACGAAGCATGCATACAACAAACAAACCCAACCCCCTTTAGGTTTTCACATTTTGGTAGAAATAGTTATTTAGTTCCTTAACTACTAGGCAACTATCCACAACTAACCATACCAATCGTTCGTAAAACATATCCCTGTCATCCACAAATCAAGTTAGGAAAACACAAGCAACACAAACAAGTCCCTTCTTATTAACCAACCAACCCCATTGATTATTATTCCCATCCCACAATAATGCCCCACCATTCATTAATTCTTCCACTTTTATTTATTAATCACAACCCACTATTCATTCACAATAAACCCAACCCTGCAGCCCCACTGCCAACAGCCATAACCACAACTGCACCGAAACCCATACATCAATATCCCTTTAATACCATTTATTGCAGTCCCGCTGCCCATCACCATCATAACATTCACACCAACCCACAACCAAGTCAACCGCAGCCCTACTGTTCACCTGATCCACAACAACCCACAAAAACACCCCCAACACATGCCACGTAACCAAGCCAACACCCACATGTTCATTATTCCATTTTGTTTAACTAGGGTGATCACACAAGGGTTCCAGATTTTCATTTAATCATCCAACTTTACGTGATTATCCAATTTACACATTCCACAAGCTTCCATCCATAAGAAAATACAGAAGGAGAGGGAAATATTTAATTGCGTAAGAAAAGGCCCCCAACAACTGTGATTTTCAGTAGGTAGAATCTCATTCAATTCACAAATATAATATCACAGGATATAAAAAGTAAAGTAACAGCAATCACTAACTTCCCAACCCCATTATTTAACCAGTTATTATCTTTATTTAATGGTTCAACTGTTTCTCATGAAAACAAAAGGATACCCGCCCCGCATGATGCAAAAAATAGAGAGACAAAGGTGAGATCCCTACTTCAACAGGTTCTTGATTGCAACGCTCCTCCAGATCAACCTTAGAAGACGTTCTTCAGCGTCCGTCACTTCTGTCGGGTCCCGGTAAAAATACCTCGGGTGGAAGTCGGAAAGGAAAGGCCGAAGGAAAGACAACAGACCCAGGCTCGGAAGCTCCGCCTCATCATTACGATCCTGTGGCCGCTGACGGATCGTAAATTCGAGCTCGGACGAAGAAGTTATGGAAGAAAGAGCCTTTGAGTCTCTTGGGAGAGCTCTGCTCAGAGGAGAGGGGAGGAGAGGTGTGAGTTGAAAGGAGGAGGGGACCCCTCCTTTTATAGGCATGAAAAGAAAAAGTACACGGCGTGTACTTTATGGTACACGGCGTGTACTCGGTTCTTTCACACGGTCCCCACGCGGCTTCCAACACGGCTTCGCGGCTGTTGACTGGTCAACACATGGTTTGAGGGTAACGCATACGCGGGGAAGGACTACACGACAAGTAGTTTAGACATACGGAGTGTACCCATTTATTGCACATGACAAGGACACGGCTCCAACACGGTACACGGCCGTTGACTGGTAACGCGTACGCAGGGAAGGACTACACAGCGTGTAGAACTGGACACACGGTGTGCACCCATTATTCTACACAGCAAGGACATGGTCTGCAACACGGGGTATACCCGGGAAGGGGGTACATGGAGTGTACTCAAACTACACGGCGTGTAGTTTCAAAATTCTGGAAAGTGTGGAAAGGTCCACTTTACCCTCCATAACACTTCTTGACCTTCTTTTTTACAAAGGAATGGGCCGGAGAGGTCCAGGCCATTACATAGACCATGAGAGATTCCCAGAGATTCATTATTAAATGAATAATTGTTATGTTATACCATGTGGATTAGACTGTGAGATCTTTCCCAAAGGATTGCTATTGAATATTTGAATGATTTTGATGAGCCTTCCAAGCTAAATAATAAGATTGGACTTAGTCTTCTTGATTGATTAGATGGTCTTATAAGATGTCTGTTATGGTTACTTTACATGGGGGATACTGAGCTTAGGCTATATCCTAGGGTTACATGATTCAATGGATGAATAATAAATGTTAAATGAATCTAATTGAAAACTGTAGGATTTTTTACTTTTGAGTGCTTCCTAGTTCATTTCTTCTATCTTGCATATTACCTATTATATATATTCACTGATAGTTAGGCACAGATCTTTTGGTGGTTTCCTACTAAGACTCGTCTCAGACTCTATTTGGGTCACACTTTTGGACCCAAATAGATTATATGGTTGTAGGTATAGATAATGTCTATAACCCTTCTTCATCAGTTACTTGATTGTTGTTAGAGCTGGAGAGCATAGGACCAAGCTGAGGCTTGTGATGTTGCTGGAGTTTATTTGTTTCTTTTGTAATTTGGTTTCTATATTACTTTAAAGCATTGTGACTTGTTTGGATATTTTATTCAATAATTATTCCCTGAATTGTATTTATTTATATATATATTGTGACTTCTATTGGATTTACTTTAATTATTTCGCTATTTACTTTTGTGGTATTAATGCTTCTGTTTTTGTTTTATATTTAGATTCCACTATGTATACTCTACCAATGAGGGAATATTTTCCCCAGTCTTTTACCATATCCCTCATTATTAGTTAGTATCCTTTGAAATTTGGGTAAATGCACTTGAGGTTATGTGACCAACTAGGTTCAGGCACTTTTGGGTGGCACCTAGATCTGAGACGTTACAAAGTGGTATCAGAGGAGTTTCTTTTATGATTTGACTTACTATTTAGAGCCAATAGACTGGGATAGGAAGGAATAGGTAGTTGTTAATAAGTTTTTCTCTTGAGTATCTACCCCGTATATAGGGAAATCCATGTTACCTCGAATATTTCAATTTTTTTGGTTCTGCAATTGTAACAGTTGATTTGATTTCACTATTGGCTGATTCACTTGTTTTGTGATTTTATGATTGATATCATTATGGTTTTATTTTTGCTGCAACCCGATGAGATGATGGTATTCCATCTCATGCATCATATAGAAACTTTCTATAGATCACATGTCATGCATCCATGTCATGCCCTTTAAGGTTCCCTACTGATTGCATGTTGTTGTGATAGATTTTGTGCTAGATATGCATGTTGTTGTGATAGATGTCATGATAGAAATACCTACTATGTTGATAAGATATAGGTATATGTATGTTTCATTGGTATGGATGCCAAGATTTGGTCTCTGAGGTGTTATGGACCCTTTTGGACTGGAATTTGGTGGATCATTTTTGAAATTTAATTGAATTATATTAATATATGATATGAATTAGGATGCCAAACTTTGATTCGTGAGGATTATGGGCCCTCACAGATCGTAATTTGGCATACCTTTGTCCAAATTTTGAGATTTTTGGGGTTTCAGAGAAGTTTCATAGGCTTACTTTCTGGAAACCTAGACAATGCGGCATGTGATGTTATGAACACACACCATGTGTTCTTCTGTTCTGGAAGAAACAACTTTTCTTAATTACATGTCGTGTACTGAATGTACACTCTGTGTATTTGTTGACCATATGACTGAATGTGTGAGCAGAGACACGGGGTTGGTAAACTCTTGGTAGAACATGTTGTGTACTGGGATTAATGTCGTGTTATAGTCGACCGTGTATCCGGCCGTGTGAATAACGACATAGGTGGATATAACTTTTGAGTACACATTGTGTTTAGGATGAACACTCCATGTCGTGTTACACCAGGATAAACTGTGTATTTCCAACCATGTAAGGGAAAAATCCAAGTTGTTGAGTTTTTTTAAGGAAATGTTGTATAGATTAAGTACACTCCATGTAGTTTTCCAAAGATAGAACCTGTGTGAGTTTGGCCATGTATACAGACATGGCCAGGAGGGAGGACTTGAGTACATGCCATATGCTGGGATGGCATGTCGTATACCTATGATGTTTACATTCCTAGGAAGGTGGGGGTACACGCCTCTATTATAGCATGAGTTTACATGCTGTGTATGAGTTCTACACGACGTGTAGTCATCTTTTGTACCCTTTGAGGGTTTGTTCCTATTTTATCCCCAGATGTTAGTTTTGGACCCGTGAGTATTTATTTCTGAGTGGTTTTCCATGTAGATTGTGATGGTGAAAGCTGTGGAGAATTCTAAGGAATCCTAATAGATTTTTTGGGGTTTTTTCTAAATGTATGGGTTTATCCTCTAGTTACCTTTTATAGTTTTCTCTTGGGAGGGAGGTCAATTCATAAATGATCGGTTGGGTGTTCGGACCAACCTAGTTGAGACCTTTGATCAAAGATGAGTTGTGAGATATCTCTCATAAAGTTTTCTTTTGAGGACGTTTCCCATGTGAGATTTTCCTTCTTACCTATGAGTCTGTGAGACCTATTTCTTCTAAGGATTCCCTAGTAGGATCCCTTGGGTGTGTACTATTTCGATGATCCCTGTCATGGGATGCCCTTGTTGTTTATTGTTCAAAGATCTCTTATAGTATTCCTCTACTTGCATTATTTGGAAGGGGTTTTAATAGAATGAAATGCTTATGTGTTCATTCTTCATGTGGTTAAGAAATTGCTATTGGGTTTCCTTTTTTAGGACCCAGGTTGGTTTAACAAGATCCTGTAGGTTTCCATGGTTATTAAAAAAGATCTAACTTGTTAACTTTCCATTTGTGATGGAATGTTAGGGTTGTTAAATGTTTTAAAGGAAATTTTGTGAGACATTCCTATTTTACTTTTAGATTTTGAGATAAAGTAGTTTAATAGGGGATTTTGATCCTAGTGAATCTGTTTTGCATAACCTGGTAATGGAAGTTGATGATCATGCTAGTAATATGCTAGCCCATGGTAGGTAGCACTCTTAGAGATTGTTGTCTTGTTTTTTGCTGAGAACTTTGGATGTTGTTGCGGTTCAGGTTTCGTTGTCCCTGGTAGTACTTCTAGTTTTAAATAACATCCTTGTTCAGAGGTTTGGTCATTGTACCTTGACTTTTGATGTGGAAACAAGCTTGAGGATCACTTGGTTCTTTGGGATAGACATGCCTCGAGCATGGTCAACTATTATAAGGTTGTGTAAACATCCCTTTTTTTACTAATGGATGACTTTGTACATCGTTACCCAAGTTAATGGGTGTGTATATGATGTTCTTTTGAGCCGGTTCTTGTGTGATCCATCTGGTAAAAGGATTCATAGGGTGGAAAACCTATGTATAGTACCCTAGAATGTATCATTGATCTTGTAAACTTGGGGTAGTTTATGTCGACATACGTGATACTCATCTAGTGTTAGATGTTTCAACGAGCTATTGAGTTTGGTTACATCATTGAGCTTTGAACTGTAGGGTATGTTCTTGGGCTATCTTTGGTGTAGAGTGGCCTAAGAGTTATGGAACCTTTTTCGTCCAAATGCTTGGGAGGACTTTCTGGGACATAGGTGTTTTGACACACCGGTCAGTTTATCTTTTTGGATTCATTCCAAGTGATGTGATGTGGTGATCATGGTTCATGGAATGACACATGTTCATTTAAGTTGCTTCTAAGCTATATTTTTTTAGAGCAGCTAGTCCTTCTCGACATATAAGACACTCCTAGGTAGGGAGTGTCATGTCGGTTCTGTTTCAAATGTGTTCTTTCCAGGTAGAAAGATCACAATAAAGGACCTTTCATAAATGTTCATTTTTACTTAAATGCTTTTGAGTCTTATGAGTCTTGTTTCATGATGGTTCTTGCTAGGTATCACAACATTGTTGTGATCAGTTAAATAAAGATGTGTCAGCAAGTAAAGATGATTTTCCTTTAGGATGTTGACCAGTAGTGTTTCAGATATCCTTCTCTGGTAATATTTGAAGTCCTATTAGTGTGCCCTTTCTTAATAGGTGAGAATTTCCCCTATCTTGACATCATCCTGGGTTCACTAAGAGAGCATCGGTTATACACAGTGCTACATTTGGAATTAGTTGGACTGGTTTGTGATCTCTTTCTATGTTGTGCGTTGGATGCATGGTTTCAGTAGAAGCTCGGTTAATCTTGAGTGATACTTGAGTTCTCATGTAGGAACACATAGGATAGATTTCTGATTTATGTTGATTCCTTGACGTGACCACCAGGAAGATGCTATTCTGGGTTCAGTTAGTTTTCTTATGTAGACTTTTGGGCTTTACACCAAAGTCTCACTTTTACGGGGAGTATAGACCACCTTGGTGAGTTCCTTAGACTCCGGTTTGATTAATCTGATGTTATATCGGACCTTTAGTTGGGCTCAAATGTAATTCTTAAAGAGGAAATAATTCCAGTGGGATGGATCTTGAATTTTGTTTTTTCTCATGTTGTGGCATGACCTTTTTAGTGATCAAGGGATGGTGTGACATAGGAGTGTCACCAATAGATAGGTGTGGGATTTGGTGAACGGGTTCATTGTGAGCATGTGGTGCCTTGGGAAAAGGCATTCTGTTTTTGTTACAATATATCGACCTTCTAAGCTGTTCGATTCTAAGATAAGTCATCAGGTGATGGTTTGACTCATTATCTTTCTTGCTCCATGAGTATGGTTTGTGTGAGACGGTTTGAACACCCCTCCAGTTAAGGGTGGGTGTGTTGTGAAAGTCTTCAATGTCTTTTGAGGAAAGATTGTGTGACAAGTTTTGCTGATGTCGATTTGGGTTCGACCTTGCCTTGTTGTGAGGTCGTGGTTATGACCTCAGTTGTTTTGGGTTCACCTAGTTAAAGTAAAACACACCGGTAGAATCACTGAAATGCTTAGGGGAATTATTTGAAGAGTTTCTCAAATTTTGGAGGTATCATGGTAATGATACCATTTGAGCTAATATCGACAGGCTCATAAAGGTTTCAAATTTTCCTACTGATCAAGGAAACCTTCAGTGTTGATGAACTTGTAAAGTTGTACATCTAAGAGATAGTAAGTTTTCATGGGGTTCTGCACTCTATCATTTTAGATAGGGATGCCCAATTTACTTATCATGTCTAGTAGAGACTACAAAGGGATTTGGGTACATAGGTACTTCTGAGTATATGATACCATCCTCAGATAGATGGCTAGTCAGAGCACACAATTTAGGTTTTAGAGGAAATGCTTTGAGCATGCGTCCTGTATTTTGGGGGATCATGGGAGAGACACATACCCCTAGTGGAATTTTCCTATAATAACAGTTTTTAGGAAACGATTTAGATTTCACCTTATGAGGCTTTTTATAGTAGGTCATGCTGATCACCCTTATGTTGGCTGGAGGTAGGAGAGGTAGCAATGTTGTGGCCTCATCTTATCTAGGAGACCACTAAGCAGCTGGAGTTGATTTGGAAGAGGATGGCTACTGCGCAGTCTCACCAGAAATCTTATGTTGATCGATGGAGACAACCTCTAGAGTTCAAGGTCAGATATCAGGTTTTCTTTTGTTTCACACTGAGGTTGGGAAATAGGAGGATTATGAGGCAGGGTAATCTTTTACCAAGATACATCGGGCCGTTTGAGGTTTTGGAGAGAGTCGGTTTGGTTTCCTATCAGTTGCAGTTACCTCAGAGGTACCGGGATATGCACGACATCTTTCATTTTTCCCAGCTATGACGTTATTTTTCATACTCGTCTCTTTTTTTTAACCTAAGGAGGTTGAGTTTGAGGTGGATGCATCCATTAAGGATCACCCCGTTCAGATTGTGGATCACAGTACAAAAGTTCTCCAGGGCCAGTCTGTTCCTCTGGTATGGGTGCTATGGCAGCACGGGAGAGTGCAGGATAAGACTTGGGAAAGGGAGGCTGAAGTGTGATCACAGTGGTTGGATTTTTTCACAAATTATTCTTCAAATCCCTTGGAATGGAAATTCGGGGATGAATTTTTTTAATGAGGGAAGTTTATAAGAACCTAGATCTTCATTTCTAGTATGGATCTTAATTTTGGGTTGTTTTGAGGAAAAAGTAAGAAATTGGGTTTTTCTAAGTACACGATGTGCACTTCTATGCACATTCCATGTACTCGGTTTCTTCATATAGACACATACTGGCTATGTAACAGCCGAGTACATGGTTATGTGTTGACCTGGAGGACTCTTTAATTAGGGGTCTGATTGAGGGTAATACATGACATGTAGTTTCAATGAACATGTTGTGTATTTTTTTCCCATTGATATATCAGAGTGAGGTCATGTCTTATGTCCGTAAATTTCTTCTTCCCCCCGTGGTTTATACTAGAGAGTGATGGAACAGCCGAAAAAATATAAACCTCTCCCAATTCTACATCTGAGCTTCGATTGAGACACCATCGAGTGCGTTTAATCCCACCGGTGAGTTCTCAAAACCTCTAGAGCCTTTCTTCATAATTCATTCTCTCTCATGAGTTATTCAAGGTTCGTTGTTTTCATCTTTTTGTAGATCTACGTCGATAAAGGCCGATTCAAGGGCCAACGTTCAAGTATATCGATCATACGATATCGAGGTAGGTGGTTTGTACCTTTTGTTTTTTTCATTTGATTATATATACTAAAAGTGTTGCATACCCACGTTTGGGGTATTACTTGACTTGGAATTTAACCCTATTTATTACCTGCTATGGTTTTATTGATTGATAAAGGATTTTTTCTTATGCATAAGGTTAGATAACTTGTTCATGGGACACCCTATGGGTGTGTTCCCTTGTTTGATTGATTATGGTCTTTGGGTCTGGGATGAATGTTAGGCTTGCCTTATTTTTCATGCCTTGTTTTGTTAGGATAGAGTTACTGATCATATGAAATGCTTGTCTTTTTCATTGTGAATGTTGACCAAGGGGATTGTATTGTGAGGGCTTCCCAGAGGGGTTAGACCGTGAGAGCTACCCAAGTGGTCATATATAATTGTTTGGGTTAGACCATGAGATCTACCTAGGTGATCATTATTTTTTGATTAAATGAATGTAGGACCCATGGGTTTAGACCATGATAGCTTTCCTAGGTAGTCGTTTGTAATTGATGATGCTATGTTAGACCAAAGGGGTTAGACCATAAGAGATTTTTGGGAGGGTTGTTATTTAATTGATTGATGTGGTGTTAGACTAAAGGGGATAGACCATGAGAGCTTTCCAGAGAGTCATTATTAAATGAATCATTTTTATGTTATACCAGGGGTATTATACTATGGGAAATTTTCCAAAGGGTATTTATTGAATATTTGAATGACTGTGATGAGTCTGTCAAGCCAAAGCACAAGCTTGGACTCGGTCTTCTTGATTTTTTAGATGGTCTTATGAGATGTCTGTTATGGTTACTTTACATAGGGGATATAGAGCTTAGGATTGATCCTAGGGTTACATTATTCAATGGATGAATAATAAATGTTAAATTAATGTAATTGAAAACTATAGGATTGTTCACTTTCGAGTACTTCATAGTTTATTTCTTCATTCTTTAATATTACCTATTATATATATTCATTAACAGTTAAGCATAGTTCTTTTAGTGGTCACCTACTAGGACTCATCTCACGCCCTTTTTGGGTCACGCTTTTGGACCCAAACAGATTATATAGTTGCAGGAATAGATAAGGGAAATTTCCCTTCTTCATTAGGTACTTGATTTTTGTTGGATATGGAGAGCATGGGACCAAGAAAAGGATTCTGATGCTGCTGGAGTTTATTTGTTTCTTTTGAATTTTGGTTTTTTTATTTCTTTCCAGCATTCTGAATTGTTTTTTTATTTTCTTTGATACGTATTCCACACATCATATATATATATATATTGTGACTTCTATTGGATTTACTTTTAGTCTTCCATTTTTTACTTTTGTGGTATTAGTAATTCAGTTTTTTTTATATTTAGATTCTATTGTGTATACTCTGAAAATGAGGAAATAGTTTCCACAATGTCTTACCTTATCCCCCACTACTAGTTGGAAGCCTCTGGTGTTTGGGGAAATGTGTTTGAGGTTATGTGACCAACTGGGCTTGGGGAAATTTTGTGTGGCACATAGATCTGAGACGTTACAAAAATGATGAATAGTAACACTAGAATTATGATATATGATATTCCTCAAGGATAGTTTAGAATCTGGCATGGGCCAAAGAAAGTATTGAGAGTTTGGGTGTCCTCAGGAATCCGAGGGTTATGTGGTTAAATAAAGAGTAATTGAATAAATGTAAATGATTTACTTTATTGTTTTTATTTGTTCTTTATACAACTGCATACACTATTTGACTAGATATTGTTTTAGACATCATTGGTGGTGGCCTACTGAGTTGTACTCAAAACCTAATCTGGATACCAAATTGGTACCAGAATAGATTTCATGGTTTTAGGACAGGTTAAGGGAAAATCCATATGCTAGATGGCTAAGTAAGGATGGAATATGGTTGTGGGAACTAGCTGAGATTCAGGACCCACTGGTGAGTTGTCAGTCTCTTTACTTTTGGGCTTGTATTTTGACACATGGTATAAACTTTACCATAGAATATCTATTGTTCAGTTTTTGATATTGTATTTCCAATTTTGGTCATCTTGTGATACTGGTATTATTTTAGTTATGGTTATATATTTGGATAATTTGTATTTATTATTTTTCATTGGTATATTACTCTGATTAAGAGGGAATAGTCTCCCCATGATTGATATTATAACCTCGTTGCTAGTCGGTAGCCTCTGTAATATGGGGAGGTTCACTTGATGTCATGTGACTGGCCATCTCGAAGCACCAGTGTGTGCAACCCAAGACGGGACATTACAAAGTGGTATTAGAGCCCAATTTTATTTTATTTTCTTTTTTATTACTATTTAGGAAAGGTATACAAGAGACTTGGAAGATTCGGTCCTTGGTTATAAGCTCATTCATGGGAGTATCTAACCAATGTATGGGGTAGAACCCAAGTACCCAGGGTGGGATTGCTGTTATTGATGTGTGTTGTTATAGTTGATGTTATTTCACCTTGGGTGATGCACTTGTTGTGTAATCTGAAAATTATTTTAGATAATTTTTGAGATTTTTTTGTGGCCTTGTAAATCTGGATAGTTGAGTATGAATGCATCATTCTAGTCACTTAGGATTATTTTTTAAGATGAATCTTTTTAGGAACATAGTGGAAAATGGGTTTTTGGTAAGTTGTTGAACTTAAACTACTTTTCCTTTCTTGTAAAATTTAAATAAAAAAGGTGCATAATGTGAAATTTAGAATTTTAAAATGATGTAAGATGAGAATAAATGGGTGCCTTATGAGAAACTTCAAATGATAATTATTTTACCCTTTACTAACCATGACCTGGATGTAGGATGGTTATGGGTAGTGATAGTTCCTCGGTTTTGACTGTGTGGTAGGAAAGGGGGAATGACTTGCTATGGATTAATATGAAAACCCTCTTATGAAATGTGTTAAAGTTGTGTTATTTGTCCTAAGATGTGTGTTCAGAATTTTAGAGATATAACTCCATGAATATTCTTGTTAAGATAATGATAGAAGGATATGGCTAGAGATGATCTACTAATAGTGGGACCTGAGGCACAAATAGTGTTGTGTGAGGAAGCAGGAGAAAATTTCTGAGATAACTTCACTCACTTCATATAGTTTATGGAAAGATACCTAGAGTAGATTGTGAGGAGTATGTCTGGTCTTACTTAGTATTTTTAGTTACATCACCCTCCCACTTTTACCAAAGATGGTGGACCTGAGGCAGAAGAGTTCTGGATTGAGACTATCAAGATGATACTTGCCCATTTGGAGACTCCTACTGAGAATAGGGTTAAGTTGGATACTTATATTCTATGAGGATGAATGAAGAATTAGTGAGACATTCATACTTGAACTAGATAGACTGATGGTATGTTATGGAAGTACTTGTTGGAGAAGTTCCTACAACACTTTTATCTAGATTTGTTGACTAAGGAAAGAGCTGTTGAGTTCATGAGGTTGACTCACGGGAATATGTATGTAATGAACTGTGTTGGATGATTTAAATATTTGTAGTGATTTTCTCTAGCATCAGTAGGGGATGAGATAACTACGGTGAGGAATTTCAAGGAGGGAATTAAATTTGATATTAAGTCCCAAGTTAACCTTTTTCAATTAAGTAAGTTTATTGAGGTGGTTGATCATCCTCTCATAACTAAGGGGAAACTGAAGGAGGCTTCTAGTGCAGGGTAGATTATTATTGTAGAACGATCAGGAGGTACAAATTCATAGACCATGAAGTGTCGCTATGATAATGTTATCCAAAGCAGTGGGAATAAGGGTACTTAGAAAGAGGTATCAATAGCTTAGAATCTTACTCGAGTGATCTGTCACCAGTGTGGTAGGTCAGGACACTTCCGAAGATAGTTCCCCTAACCACTAGTAGAGTTCTGATCTTTTGGTAAGATGGGACATCTACATAGGTTATTTAGGAACCCATGACTGACGGGTATGATGGAGGATCTATACAGATCTAGGGTGTTGGAAGGGGATATTCTGTACCATATTAGTCTGGCAGTTGGTGTTCTACAAGCCAAGGTGGTAGAGGCAGTGGATGAGGTTCTTCTGGGAAAGAACATCCATATTAGTAGAGTGGTGAAACATAGGGAGTTCAGACTGCAATGAAAGGAATAGGGTAAGAAAAATTACATCCTATTCATCCTACTCCTATGGATATCAAGGATAGACCATAGATAGTGATAGGTACTATTCTTGTAGCTTCTACATTATCTAGCACCTTATTTTATACTGGTGTCTCTCATTCTTTTATTTTTGTACAACTTGTGAATGGTTTGAGACTTGTGTTGGAGTTCTTAAGTGGGATATTGATGATAGATACACCATTGGGAGTATGATCGAGAGACATATGCTTGTGTAAGGGGTGTGCTCTTGAGGTTGGGGAGTATCATTTCCTTTGGGGTCTATATATTCTTGAAATTTCAGGATTCATCCTAATTATGGGTATAGAGTGGTTCGTAGCATACCTATCCCATGTAGATTGTTACCGGAGGAGAGTAAATTTTACATATCCTTAGGGTGAAAAATATATTCACCATGGAGAGTGGGATATCAAGGAGAGACTTACAGGGCCAATTAACCAACAACTAGGGGAGCTTATCACCCAGGTTGTAGGTTTGTTTTGGGATGATGGAGGTGTAAGGAAAGATGTATTTCCACCTATAGTGGACTGGTTTCAGGATGTGTTTTCTGAAGACTTCTTAGGGATTTCACCTAAGAGAGATATTAAATTTACTATTGAGATCATGCTAAGGGATGATCCTATTTCTATTCCACCATATAGAATGGAACCAATAGACCTTCAAGAGATTAATACTTAGTTATAGGAGTTGGAGGATAAGGGATTTATCTGACCGAGTATGTCACCTTAGGGTTATCTATTGTTGTTTGCAAAGAAGTCTGAATGGATTTTACACTTGTGTGTCTATTACCGAAAGTTGAACCATATAAAAGTGAAGAACTGATATCCTTTTTCATGTATCGATGATCTATTTTACTAGTTGAGGGGAGATTGTGTTTTATCTAAGATTTATTTGAGATCAGGGTATCATCATTTGAGAGTTTGAACTTTTGATATATCGGGGATTCTTTTAGAAGTAGGTATGTCCTATATGAGTTTATTATAATTCTTTTTGGGCGGATGAATCCACCAACAGTTTTTATGGCCTTGATGGATAAAATATTTTATTTGTACCTAGATCGGTGTGTGGTAGTGTTTGTTGATGACATCTTGGCATACTCCAAGACTTATGACGATCATTCCCAACATCTTGAAATTATCATGATTATACTGAGAGAGCATTGACTATATTACAAGCTATCTAAGTTTCAATTATGGATTGATCAGGTACACTTATTGGGTCACATCATCGCAAATGAAGGTGTGCTAGTAGACCCAGAAAAGGTTTAGGTAGTAGTTTCATGGGTGAAACCCAAGATAGTTTTTGATATCCGTACCTTTCTGGGATTTGATGGATATTATCAGAGGTTTATCTAGGACTTTTCCCATTTGGAAGCACCACTTTTGGGATTTACCAAAAAGGTGGTAAATTTTTAATGGTCATAAGTATGTGATAATGACTTCTAGTAGTTGACGAAGTGGTAGATATCAACACCATTCTTGATCCTACCTAATCTAGGCAAGGAGTACATGGTGTTTTGTGACACTTCTCAGATTGGAATCAGAGCTATGTTAATGTAAGAAGATCAAGTTGTGGCATATGGGCCTTGTAAATTGAGTCCACGTGATTAGAACTACCCTACGCATGACCTCGAGTTAGTAGAAGTTTTTTATGATTTGAAGTGTTGGTGACATTATCTGTCGGTCGAAAGTTTTACTGTGTATATGAATCACAAGTGATTAAATTATATATTTTTGTAATGAGATTTGAATATTCGTTAATGGAGATGGGTTGATTATATGTAGTATTTTTATTTTGATCTAGCATATACAACTAAGAAGGAAAATATTTTGGTTGTTGCTTTGAGTAGGAAAACTCAGACTCAAGTAGTTCAGAAGTCTAGTGCTAAGTGGAAGATGATGACTTTACTGGATGAGATGCATGAGGTGGTTCAAGAGAGCTAGGAGAAGATTAATCTCGTATCATTTTTAGTAGAGTATACACTTTTGCGATGGATCAAGGAAAAATAGTATAAGGATCTGAAGTTCTTGACCCTGAGGGAAATCCATGAAGGTGGGGGTCACCTTTAGATTAGACCATATATGAGGATGAGATCATCTATGTTAGGGATCAGGTTATTGTAACTATGAGTATGTGGGGGAAGTTTATGTGTGAATTTCATATTTGAAGTGGGTGGTACATCCATGTGTGACCAAAATGTATTGTGACCTATGATGATAGTTTTGGTGTCCTGTCAAGAAAAAATAGATAGTAGGGCCCGTGACATGATGTTACACCTATCAGCAGGTGAAGACCAAGCTTCAACAACCTGGTGGTACTACCACAAAACAGGGCAAGGGAAGTGCTACCCTTTATCAGTGCTAAACAGAAAGTGTTGATAAAGGGGTATGCCTTTATCAGTGCTAGTTAAAAGTGCTGATAAATCTAACCTTTATGAGCGCTAAAATAAGCACTGATAAAGGTGTACCCTTTATCAGCGCTTTTTTTAGCGCTGATAAAAGGAAAAATTTATCATCGCTTATTTTAGCACTGATAAACGTTTTTATTCTTAATTTATATAAAATTATAATGTTTATAAAAAAATAAGGTTTTTTGTATAGATTAACAATTATATACCAATATTTATAAAAATATACTCTTTACTGTTATAATTATTAATAAATAGATATATATTTATCTTATATTCCATTTTAAATAAATATATAAGAATATAAATAAATTATTAAATAAAAACCACTGGAACCTTTATCAACACTCATTGAAAGCACTGATAAAGGTTTGTTTTATCAGTGCTAAAATAAAAGAGCTGATAAAACATACCTTTATTAATGCTTTTAATGAGCATTGATAAAGGTTCCAGTGGTTTTTATTTAATAACCCTAACAGGCCCTCCTCTCTTGCACGCGGTCAAACTTTCGCAGAAGCTGAACCAGGCCCCTCTTCTGCCGCGACCTCTCCTCCTCCTCCTCATCCTCCTCCTCCTCCACCGCTGCCGCTAGGTTTTCCTCCTCCGCTACGACGGCCGCAGCCTCCGCCGCTGCTACCTCCGCCGCCGCTACCTCCGTCGTCGCTTCCTCCATCACCGATAGTCAGTGTAGGAGTATTTTCCTTCTCTTAGGTTATTATATTCCTTTAGAGAGGACTTCCTTTAGGTGCTATCCTTGGGAAAGATTTGTGACCCTACCTAATGTGAGTGTTCATGGATGAATCACATTCCATTGATAGAGCTAACTAATGGGATTCTTAGCAAGGTATATGAATATGGGCATATACCTTATGTTTTACTAAAAATTGATAATGGATCCCTTCAAACCAAAATGGATTATGTTCCTACCTTTTAGTAGTTATTGAGTTATGACATCATCCTTCTTTAGGTTGGAGGGGATTAGGAATGTGTGATTAATTCAATGATTCAATTAGGATATACTAGTTATCCTTCAAGACATATGTGAGAATATGAATCCAATCCTATGTCTTTGTTGGGATATGCTAACATTCCTCTTGAAGGGGTGTGGGGATATAGGCCTGGTATCATATGGAAATTAGGATATAATGTTACCTTGTTCAGCATTTATATAAGCATGAATATGGGCTTACCCCTATGTGATATTTGAGATATTTCGATTACCACTTTATACTAATTCTTGTAATATATGTTGAAAAATATTTAAGACATGGGTGGGGATATAGGGTTGTTTTTATATTTCCTCCAAGTGGTATCGATGGGATTCTATAATTGTAATAATATTATGAGCCTGTTTGTTTATAGGAGTGGGGATATATACCTACTCTTTCCCCTCATCCACTTCCATAAGAAACTGGTGAAATTTATGCATGGGTGTGGAAATATGTGCATTGCCCCTAATTTTTGTCAAGATGTATGGGTAGGCTCATTAAGTTTGAATAGGTATATGATCCTACTCACTAGATACCATGTTTTGTGTTGGAAAACTTATTATGGGGAAGTGGGGATATGAACCTTCTCCCTATGATCAATAGATCCTAATTCCTAGAGAGACCTCGTAGCTTCTTTGATCTAAGAGATTAGAGAAGGGGTCTGCATTGTAGTGCCCTCAACGGGCTTCTAAGGGTTAGTGGTCACATGATGTTGGTGATAGTGGTGATTGTTAGGAGCCCTACTGGGTGACCCCTGAACTGAGTTGAGGTCATGGATGACTTCTTGATCCACCTTACTAAGATAAGGAATATAATTATTATCATTATCTAGGGATATAATTCTGAATTAATTAATGGAGGTGGTATGTTCCACTTGCTTTATTATAGTTTCCCTATAATGGGGTGGGTTGTGAGGCTTCAACATGTGAAGACCCTCATATGAAACTTCAAGAGTAGGGATGGTACTGTGTTAGTGGTACCCCCTTACCATCATGTCATCCACCTAGTTTTGAGGTCTCCGAATAGGTAATGTATTCCTTTGGATCATGGGGGTTGTAGATTTGGCAGAAATTGAAGAATGGGAATATCTGGTGGATAAAGAGACCTTCACTTTTGATTTAATGGAGCTCATAAGGGGTACCTATATACAAAAACTACCAAAAAAAGAACATTGATTAGTGAATTATTACAAATAAGTATATTCAATTAATCATTTTAACAATTAAAGGATTCTTGTTATATTAAAAAAATTGTTTATGTGGAAAACATGAAACAAAATAGCCTGACATCCTAGGAACACCATTATATTCTCATTTAAGAATTCAAATTGGGTTCACTATTTTTTTGTATGTGACACACAAATAAAATGTCCTGACATGTGGGGAACCTAGTTTATTTATTTATTGAATAATTTCATGTTAGTTTCATCATTTTTATTTCAAATCAAAACAACATAGCCGGATTCTTGGTTGTGATGGGGACTGAGTATGGTAGCACAATATTTGTGTGAGTTTATGATTCTTTTTCAGACAATTTCCAATGGGTTTATTCATATAACTAGAAACACCTAATGTCTCACACATTCATAAGTTAGGAAATGGAAGGATGTGAATAATCTCATGAGGAATATGGATTCATGAGGATGGGTATGAAATATGAAGATAGGTTTAGAACTCAAGATGGAATATTACATATCCTATCGAAATAGGAATCAAATTCCACATAGTTTAAGGGAAATAGTTTAAGGTTGTTTTAAAAGATCGTACCATGAAGTTTAACGTCATTCTATTAGAATTTATGTGTCATTAAAGGTTTGATAACAGAGTATTGATCAGGGCTTACTCACATGGGATATATTATCTAGAATAAAATGGGGGATTATACCTAGTAAAGAGGACCTATTAGTCAGGGATTATCCATTGTATGTTCATCTTTTATATTTTAAAAGTCTGTTGAACTCGTTCTATCGAAGGTGGGTTCTATAATTTCTTGTTATCTTAAGGTGTGTTTAACCATGGTGCGGGTTAATTTTGGTTTTTGTGGGTTTTTGGGGTTTGTGGGATGTGGTAAATGGTGTACTCAGTTTTAGATTATTTTATTCTCATGGGTTTCCCCTATTTTATGTTTTCATTTCAGTTGGAAATCTCCATTGTTGTGCGCCTCTCCTCTACCACAAATGCACCTCTGTCGTGTTCTTAACAACACCTTCGCGGTGAGTTTTCTCCTGTTACTCATTGGTTTCCTCTTGTTCACATGTTATTATTGTTTGATATTGATGGTTATAATTTGAAATGTACGGGATAAACACCCTCTCTTATAATGTGAAATGTAAGAGCAAGTGTGTATGTATTATCTTACAATGCTAATGCAGTTAATGGTTATACATTATTTACTAATGAACATGATGAAGATAGTACCATGTAGAATAGTGGGGTTATACTTATGGCTGAGACGATGCATGTTTTCGGTGATAAGGACAGAAATCCAATTTATGCGAATATGTCATACTTTGGCATCATCAAATGAATATGGGAGTTGGATTATACAAAATTCAAAGTGCCAATTTTTCAATGAAAGTGGGTTGATAACAGGAGTGTTGTTAAAATAGATGAATTAGGATTTGTGAAAGTTGATTTCAGTAAGGAAGGGGAGAAAGATGAACCATTTATAATGGAATCATAGGCAGTACAAGTATTTTATGTTTTAGACCCCACAAACCGAAATTGGTCAATTGTTCTGTTATCGACCATAACAACTGAAGGATCAGATGAAAGTTTAACATAGGATGACGCTTTTATAGGGACTTCACAATCATTTCGCAGTGGTCCCAATGTAGACGGCGTTTTAGAGGAGACCACAATGAAGGGATTTACATAGTCGATAGAGGAGTCAAATATCTTCAGCCTTTAAAGAAAAAAAATAGAGTACGATAATCATATTATTTATTTATTGTAATATACATTGTGTTACGTTATGTTATTATCTGTCCGCTACCGCTTTCATGTAATATAAATTAAATGTTAAACCACTTCTACAAATAATGAATTCTGCACCTACGGATGCGCCCAATCCCAAGTCACAAAAGGTCTCTCAACCAGCTGTTGGTGGTCCCAGTGCAGAGCAACAACAGGTTTCTCAACCAGCTGATGGTGGTCCAAGTGCAGAGCAACAAAAATTTTCTCAACCTGTTCTTGTTGGTCCCAGTGTTGAGGTACAATAGGTTTCTCAACCTGTTTTTGCTAGTCCCAGTACTGATGCTAGTGCTACGGAGGAACATATTGATGATACTTTTGAGGAAATGGTAGGAAATGAAACCTTGAAAGCGCAAAAAAACAAGAGATTTGTAGTTTGACAGTGTTAGCCAAAATCCTTAAGGAAAAATTAAAAGGCATCAAATTTGAGGTGGGATGGAATAAGCGAGTCCAACATGTTAACCCCAACAGAGCCATATTTAGTAGCTACATTGGAATCATCACTCAGCAATGTGTGCCGATTGATGTACAGTTGTGGCACCATTTTGTCACCAGGATGAAGACACTAATGTGGGATGAGATTACGGTAACATTATGATATCATTTTTTTAATTTATTAAAATAAAATAAAATACCAAAACATTGACTTACTCTTCATCATCTATTGCAGAGTGCATTTATAGTAGATGCCTCGCACAAGGAATATGTATTAAGAGTTGCAGGAAGGATTCATAGAGGTTTCCGCACAATTTTAATGAAGTATCATCTTAAAGATGCTGAAGGGAAAATCATTCCGCACCCACCTCCTCTTTATGCACAGTTGATATCCCAAGGAGCGTGGGATGTGTTTAGAAACCGTCATGGGGAGCAGACTTTTTAGGTACATTATGGGGGGTAATACGTTGTTTGACGTTTCTTGTATTCATCACTTTGATTGATAGTTTTTTATTTATGAAATAGAAACTAAGTGCTGAAAATAAAAAACACGCAACAGAACCAGCGTACCCTTACCATAAAGCAAGGATGGGGTACGCTTCATTTGAGAAAAAATTGGTACGTCTTTTAAATCTACCGTACTACTTATATGTGACATAAAACAACACCATAACCATGTTTCTCTATTTATATTTAGATTGATGAATCGAAATCAAAATCCATATCCATCCCACGCCATGTGCTATGGAAGGAGGCTCGTGTAAATAAAGAGGGGATACTGATAGATGAAAACACACAAAAAGTGTGGGAAACATGTGTAAGTATGACATAATATAAATTTGATTTGCTTTAAATCGCTATTACATTACAATGACTACTTATTTTTCAATATTTTATATCTGACATAGTCACAGTAATCAACAACACCTGCACCAGATGCATACATACTTTCAGCAGCCTTGAATCATCCAGAACAGTATGGCCGTGTCAGAAGTGTTTGTTTTGGGGTGACACCCTGAACATATTTTCCAAAATAAAAACAAGCGGAGGATCAAAATGAAAAAATGGAAAATCTTCAAGAAAAATTATCTATTTTTCAAGAATAATTACAATACCAGAGAGAGATGATAGAAACATTGATGGGAGAGAGGAAAAGAGAAGAAACAACTCAACAACAACATGTGCGTGACGATCCCGCCCCACCCCCCACCAGCTTTGAGGTGAGCCATTCCCCTAAAAATCCTGACTTATCTAAGGTAATAAATTTTTTAATAATTGTTTCTATGAAATGTGATTCACATAGACACTGATACCTTTCCTGTACTAATATTCTACAGGGTGAAAATGACTGTGATTTATATCTATCAACTCCCACCTATCACCTTGTAGTGAGGGCTATGGTGTTCAATACGTAGAACAACATGCTACACAATAGAAAACTTCCCACAGATCATCTCAGAGTGTTAATTAATGTAGCTAATGATCTGAGTGTCGATCTACCTGTTCCAAATGACGATGACTACATTCATACGATTGAACAAGCTGTTGTAACATTCATCTCATGTCCAAAAATTCTTTCAAAAAAACATGTCGATAAGGAGGTATCCATTTCCAATTTATTTCTCAAGATGGAACTTTAACATTTAATGAAAAAAGGTCTAAACAGATGAATGTTATTACAAAACGACAAAGAAAAGGGGGTGAAATGAAATATCCGCTCAAAACTATCTCAAGGATCAACAAAACGATTGAAACGGTCTACTGAGAGAACCTTAACCCTGCCCATTCTATATCCATAGTTAATATAATTTTAGGCTCATGTGGATACAAAGTTGATAGATGGAAATGCTCACACAGTTGATTTTGAAAAAAATATGTACAGAGAGGAAGCATCATATTTCATTAGTTTTGAAAATGTAAATTAAATCCTCAAGTATGAGTGGATAAGCACCTCAGTTATAAATGTATACATGAGGTATGTTTACATGATTTTATTTTACAAAATCTAATATTCTCTGATAATTATGACTAAATACATTTTATATTTTTCGCAGGCGTATATATGAAAAAAAATTGATGGGATTTCCCCATGAACAAAAATTTGGACTCGTTAGTCCTCACACCACCTCTTCAAAAGATGAAATAGATTCTGATAAAGTGGTTGCAATAATTTCATCCCTACTCAAATCGTTTCAAAACAAAATTATGGATGATAGACTCTTTTTAATACCAACGATGCAGGGTTAAAACTCTTCAAATTAATCATATCAACTATATTTTCATTTCTTTATTTACTTATTCCTTTTTGTATTTTTAGGCATCATTGGATGCTGATTGCAATCAATTTGGATACTCCAAAGATTTATTTTCTCGATTCAATGCATGGATATCCAACAAACCGACCATGAATGATGGAATTTGTTAATTTTTAATACACTAGATCCAACATTTTAAAACTAAACATCTGGTTATATAATTTATGTTATCTTTTAATGAGGATTCTATTATGATAAGGTGGTACATCAATATCATCTACTACATGGAATGAATCCAGGGCCTAAGGATAAGAATGCCTACAAGATCTACAACTGGAAAAGTATCCTGGTATATATAATAACATTTCACTATCCAAACACATATCAAAACAAATTACATATTGTTGTCGATGTTTTTGCAGTGTCCAAAACAAACAAATGGAAAGGACTATGGTTATTATATTTGTAAATTTATGAAATAGATCATATTTCATCAATAAACTATCATCCCTGACGAGGTATTTTCAAAAATAATTACGAGTTCATTTAAAATATTTATTAATCCTTTGTGTATTTATATTTTTTCAGTACTACCATGACTATCACAAAAACTCATATTCAGAAGATGATATAGATGTGTTTTGAAACGAATGGGCAGCATACCTAATGGAAGATTTTACACAAATAGGATGAAAGTGAATTCCTACTACTTATGTTATCCATATATGATCATTGATATCTCCCTTGTTTACACTTATTGAGCATATATGATCACACTTTATTATGTTTTATATCCTTAGGTTATGAATAATGGTTTTAGAAATGATTTGTCTTTCTAGTAAATCATAACTCATTGGACTACACTGGTCGATAGTGTGGAAGTTGACCGATGCATAGTCATTCAGTACACTCACAAGCATCTTAAAAGCTTGATGGGAACCAATATCTTGGATTTTTAATTTTCTAATTTTAGTTTCCCTTATATGTGGGTGGGGCTTTCCAGGAGGGAGGGGGTGTCCAGGAGTGGGGGGTGTCCAGGAGGGAGGGGTGTCCAGGTGTGAGGGTGTCTAGGAGGGGAGGTAGTGGGTGTGTCTAGGGGGGTTTCCATGAGTGGGGTGTCCAGGAGGGGAGGGGGTGTGTGTTCAGAAGGGAGGGGGTGTCCAGACAAAGATCCAATAAATTCCATTCAATACTGATAATATAAAAAGGGTAGATCACTTATAGAGTAGCCTGAAGTTGGTCTGTAGTGAGGCATCAAAAGTTCCAACCAACCAAACCAATTCCAAGCCCATGCAAAGTACCAAGAATTATATTAGATTTCAATTTGAGGCCCAATATATCTTATTTAATGTCATAAAGACCCAACATATGCATAATTTACCTTTATCACATTAGATTTATGTGAAATTTTGTTCCTATTCCTCCAATATATTTTTTATTTGGTGTTTTTCCTTGATTTTTTGACCTGTATCTCTTCAAAATATATATGATTTTATAATTAATATTATTGAATGATTGTGTATGATTAATATTTATTCCATTATCAAATAGATGATGAAAATATAGTTGGATAAATAAGTTTATTAATGGGTATACACTAAATAAATGGGAGGGAGGGGTGTCCAAGAGGGAGGGGGTGTCCAGGTGGGAGGGTGGGTGGGGGTGTCCAGGAGGGGAGGAGGGGCTATCCAGGAGGGGAGGGGGCTATCCAGGGGGTAGGAAGGGGGTTGTCCAGGGAAAGGGAGGGGGCTAAAAGGGGAGGGAGGGGGTTGTCCAGGAGGAGGGAGGGGGGTTGTAGGTGGAGTGGTTGGAGGGAGGGGGCTGCAAGGGGAGGGGAGGGGCTGTCCAGGGGTAGAGAGGGGATTTTCTAGGGGTTGTCTTAGAAAGGGGAGGGAGGGGGTTGTCCAAGAAGGAAGGGTGTCCAGTAGGTGAGGGGGGTTGTCCAGTAGAGGAGGGGGGTTGTCCAGGAGGTGGGAAGGGGGATGTCCAAGGAAAGAGAGGGCTGTAAGGGGAGGGAGGGGGTGCTATCCAGGGGAGGGAGGGGGTGTTGTCCATGGAAATATGGACATGTAAAGGTTGTAACAGGTAACAATTGACATTTTATTAATGTATTATTTCATATTAATGTTTAATTTATTTCATTATTATATTACTAACATAATATTTGTTTTCTTATATAGGTGAAATCTTTTTCCTGAGTTCGAATGTTTTGTTCGGCAACTAATACCATGGATGACAATTTTTTAGAGCAGATCATGTATGCAAAAAGGATGAAACAGAAAAAAAAATTTAACTTTTTGTTGGATAATTGTAATTGTAACCAAATTAAACATTGTTTGAAATGTATATAGAAGTGTGTTGTTTTGTGTTCATGATTTTAAGTAAATGTATATGGCATTTTTGTTCTTCTGTGTTTTGTGTGTGGGTGTTGTTTGTGCTGTGTGCAAGTGATGTCATATGTGTGCAGGTGTTATGCAGGTTCTGGGTTTGCACAGGAAATTTGGCCTTTATCAGCGCTAATTAAGCGCTGATAAATGGATAATATATCAGCGCTCAAAATAGCGCTGATAAAGGTAGTATTTATCAGCGTTATTTTCAATGCTGATATATTATCCATTATCAGCACTCAAAATAGCACCGATAAATACTACCTTTATCAGTGATAAAAAAGCGTTGATCAAGGCCCACCTTTATCAGTGCTATGTTTAGCACTGATAAAGGGGACCCCCTTTATCTTCACCGAGATTAATAGCATTTTTTTAGCACTGTTAAAGGTGGTTTTTAGCACTATTAAAATCCCTATTTGTAGTAGTGTGGTTTGTTTCAGTCATTTCCCATTTCAAAATGGAAGTGGGATGATGTTACCATAGAAATTGTGGTGAGTCTCCTGAGGACTCCTCAAAAGAATGAAATTATTTGGGTGATTGTGGACCAACTGAAAAAGGTAGGGCATTTCTTTCTGATACTGGAGACCTTATTAGTGGATTAGTTGGAAGAGTTATATGTTCTATATATATTTTGTCTGCACAAGGTGACATAGAATATTGTTTTAGACTGTGAATCAAGTTTTATTTCATTCTTCTAGCATGGATTATAGAAGGCACTTGGCACACAGGTTATTTTGAGTATAGATTTCCACCCACAGATAGATGGGTAGTCAGAGCATACTATACTGGTGCTTGAGGATATATTGTGAGCATGTGTCCTTGACTTTGGTGGGTTATGGGAGAAGCACCTAGATTTAGTGTTGTTTTCCTATAACAACATTTATCAGGAAATAATATAGATGGAACCATACGATGCTCTTTATGGTAGGCCATGCAGATCACCTCTATACTAGATGGAGGCAGGTGAGTCAGAGTTTTTGGGAATAACTCTCTTGTATGAGATGTTAGAGTAGGTAAAACTGATTTGAAAGCATATAGTTATGGATCAGAGTAGACAAAATTCATATGCTAGTAAATGTAGATGACCCCTAGAGTTTATATAGGGTGATCCTATATTCCTTCGAGTGTTACCTAGATTGGTTCACCATGGGATATAGATATAGGGAAAGCTGGTGCCTAGGTTTTTTGGACCGTTTGATATTGCAGAGAGAATCGGGTTAGTGATGTACTGATTGGATCTTCCATATAGATATAGTGTTATGCATTATGTTTTCCATGTGTCACAACTTCGGTGGTTTCACCCCAACCATTCTCTTGTGATTGATGTGGATGATGTTGATCTTGAGATAGATGCATCCTTTGAGGAGCATCAGATACATTTGTTGGATCACAGTGAGAAAGTGTTGCGGGGAAAGATCGTGAAAATAGTTTATGTATTATTGAAACATGGTTGTATTTAGGAGGAAACATGGCAGAGATAAAAATATTTGAGAGACCAGTGGCCCAATCTTTTTTACTCGAAATCTTAGATATGTTTGGTAGTACATCTCGAGGATGAGCTATTATAAGTTGGGGAGATTGTAAAACCCCTACCTTTTCTAGAGTTGTCTCGGGATTTTTTACAGATACTCTTTTTTCCTTGAGTTCAGTGCCTTTATTTTGGGCTTTACCTTGGGGTGTGTTTGGGTGAAAAATTTAGAAAAATGGGATAGAGAAGGTAGTACATGGTTGGAGCATGTTTTTCCATAATCGTGCACCCTAGCTCAGTAAACCGTGCATCCCTGGGCAGAGAGGGTTTGCAAGGCTGGTGCACAGTTTTTCAAACCGTGCACCTTAAAAAAAGAAACCATTTACCTCCCCCCTTGAAGAGGTGCATGATTAAGGTGAATGGTTAAGTTTCATGGTTAGGTGGAAACTATGTGCCGCTACCCTTCAAACCATGCGCGATTTTTTAAGTTAACCCAAAATATATATTTTTAATTACCCAAACCCCCATATTAACCCCTATTAAGCCCTAACTCGACCTCTAATGTATTTTTAGGATTTTGGAGCCTCTTGGATAGATTCCAATTCATTATAACCATTTTTATTCATGATACGAAGCCTCGATTTAAGATTTTCACCCCTCCAGGAAGAGGATTTCATCCCATGTGGTTTCCTTTCTATTTCTTATTCTTCTCCCATCCATTATAGGGGTTTTCTTCTATGTTTTGTTGGATCTAGATCTAGGATTACTGGATATAGATCTAGAATTGTGGGATATTGATTCATATGATATTGAATTTACATTTAATATCCATATTTCGTTCTAAGTCTTTGTTTTAACACCCCGTGATTTCATTGTACGTTATTTCTTCAAAGTAATTCAATAACTTACATTACATGCAACACTGAGTTCAAGCGCACCACGACTTACCAAACTAGCCATTCAAAAGCATTTATGAATAGTATTAACATAATTTTTAACTATATATAATCCATATTATGAGTTTCTTAGATATAATGTAAGAACTAATTCATTTTTTTCGGATAAAAGAAGTATTTTTCAAAAAAATGCACTTTTACCGCCTTTTAATGGTGAACCCTTTTTAAATCCAATATTTGAAACTTTTATATATTCAATTATACAAAATAAACTTATTCTTTATAATCAGGACATAAGAATTTAGTTTTAATAAATTTTTGGTGTTTTTCTGATAAATTTCATATTTGGGTGAATAGTGAAAAATACTATATTTTAACTGAAAACAAATTTTTTAATCCAAATAATTTATAGTGATAAATTACACATTTTAATGGCTTGGAAGTATAAATGGATTATATTTTTACCATTTAACCCAATTCTAGTCATTTTAAGTAATTTCACTTTGAAATTGGATATAAACAAGTTTCAATCTTTTGATAGTTATTGTTTCTTAAAAATACGCCTTTTGGTTTTGACAATGGGAATTAATTTTAAATTAATAAATTCAACTTATATGTTTTTAATTTGGTAAAATAGTCTTCATTTTTTAATTTGGAATATCAAAATTAGCTTAGGGTGAATTTTTGGTATTTTTATGAAAACTTTCAATTTTTGATCAATACTGAAAAACACTGAGTTATTGTTTAAAACCGAATTTTTATTTAAATAATTATTTATTTTATTTAAATTTATTTTATGTAAAAATAGATACATAATACCTATATATGTTCAATTTAATTCATTGGAGTCATTTTTTAATAATATTAGATATATAAAATTTTATTAAACTTTTCACCGTCTTTTACCCACCTCTTAGGAGAATTTACAAATTCGCATAAAACTTAATTTTACTACTTCTATGAGTGGAATTTCAAAAATCTGAGAGACACGGTTGATATCAGTAAGAAAAATTTGGTTCAATAAGATAAAAATAATTTTTGGTGAATAGTTACTTTTTACTTTTATTTACCACGGTTAAAAGTAAATAGGGTAATTAAGGGTAAAAATGATATTATTCTTACCCTAACACATGTACTAATTCTATTGGATAGGTGTAATTCGACCAAAAACAACCTTAAAAATATAATATTATCCTTTAGGTCCACTTGGATTAGATTAGGACATTTATTATTATTTAATTCAAAGAAGAGTTAAAAGAGTTAAAATCAAAGTTTAATAACAAAAAAAAATTAATATAGGGTTATACATAAGATAAATTCAGATATAAATATTCATTAGAAATATAAAGATATTTCCTACATAATGGTATTTTATTTATAATTTTTAGACATTAAATAATTAAATTTATTTATGACACAATGATAATACAGTAATTACCATAGTGATGAAAGATTTAAATAATTGACATTATAAATATCCAAATAAATGTAATTTGAGACTTTTTATAAATTACACTAATTTTATAGGTTAATATGACATGTTAGTGTTGGTTAGATAAATTTTTTTCTAAGTAATCATGCTGTTATGATTTAAAAAAAACAAATACCAAATAGTGTCAAAATTGACATAAAATAGTTTTTAAAACAAATATTATATTATTAACTGATATAATAGTCCTAAAAATCTAAGGTTCGGACAAAAGACTTATATAATAATATATATGACATAAATAAACCAATTGTGGTTCTATTTTTATTTTATAGAAATTTTATTAACCATATAATATAAAAATACAAAGAGACATAGTAAATGTCAAACTATTTAACTAAGAGTTAAATCTAAAAGTTAAGGTTAATATGGTGACCTAAACCTGTCTAAAACCTATTGTTTGAGTGGTTTTCTAACCATCACCACATTATACTTTAAATAATTCATTTTTGAGCCATTATGAACAGAAAAATAATTTGTTATAAAATAATATTTTAAGTTTTTTCTAAGGTGCCCCTCACCCCTCTTATAAAAGGGAAATTCCCCTTCTCTCAAATTCACACCTCCAAAGCCATTTAGCTTGGCCAAAACCTACCCAAATATCCTCCCAATAATCATACCTTCATCTTAGAGGTATTAATTTGGTCATAAATCCAACTTAAGGAGCCCTTTTGATCAAATCAAAAGGAAGAACCCGAAGAAGAGGTAATGATTTCACCACCCTCTTTCAAGTTCTCTTATTCTTCCACTTACTCTTTATTTTTTGTTTCCATTCTAAAATAATAACTCCATTATATTATATATATTATGATTTTATTATAAATATGGAACAAATATATTCATTATTCTATCCATATTATGAATGATAATGTCACCATGCGTGTGTACATACGACTTATCCTCTTCACGCTATGGTGTAATTTGTTGTTCAACACTATGTTATTTGGATGGATATAATGATGATTAATATGAATATAAATAATGAAAATAACATGATAATGTCTCTTTAAAATTAATATACCATCCAATTCCACACCTTTAAGGAAATTATATTGTCGCTCATGCGTACGTACGGATTACCGTCTCCACGACGCGATGAGATTCATTTCCACATTCACCATTCATCGATGATTATAAAAATATATATTACTAATAAGTATGTAATATATGAAATAATAATTATAATGGAGATATATATATATATATATATATATATATGAATTTACATACTTACATATATCTTATTCACTTACTTCCGTTCAATACGATATGAAAATAGAAATAGCGTTTATGCGTACGTACGGCCTACCATCTACATAAACGGTGTTTTCCATTTCATATATCTTTCTATTATAAATATTTATATTCTAAATATATATGATATATGAATCAAGGTTTATATTCTGGAAATATTTAAATCATGACCTAAATGATACGTTCAAGAATAAAAAGTTAAAATACGTACAATAAAGAAAGTGATTATTACCCGAAATGTTAATTTAACATGAAAATCATTATTAAATGGGTAGTATAAAGTCATAAATGAATCATTTATGATATAATAAATATGAATATGGACCTAGTATAATCTAATAACATACAATGGTCATTATACATGAGTTTAAACTTACCCTCGACTAAAGGAAAGTGCAAGGTATGGGGTTTCTTATCTCACTTTTAATTCCGTGAGATTTCCATTGTTCACCACTTATTTATTGCATGTGGTGTATTGTGTACTTAAATTTGATATATATTATCATGATTATATTTATATTCATGATATTCTGTGATTCATTTGGTGGTTATTGACTATTGTTTATACGACTCAATTGATTACAACGAGGTAAGGGTTATTTCCTCAATCTCATTATTATCTGAGGTTGTTTATGTGTAAGTATTTTATGGGATATACTTATCATAGATACTCATATTTTATAAAAATTATTTCAAAAGGAATATTTTAAGGTTTTTTGGGAGGGTCTATTTAACTAGATCATCAATTTAAATGTTTTAAATATTTATCTTTCTAAACCCTTTTAATTAATGTCAATGTTTTCAAAATGATTTTAAGGATTTATTTATATGGACATGAATTTTTTGAAATGATAATTATTTTAAAAAGTTTCAAAGTGGTATGGGACACTTTGATTCAAAAATCCCTTTTAAATGAATACCTTTATAAATTTTGAGAATTTTAAATGATTTCATGAAAAGGGGGTATTTCTCTCAAAGCATTTTACTGATCATTTTCATCTATGACAACATCCTTTAATGGATTTTATACTTGTTTGAAGTTGATTTATTATAATACAATCTTCCATATTGTGTTGAATGAGTTATGATATGTTTGACTGTGGATGTTCTATTTTTATACCATTCATGGTTTATGGTTAATGTATTGACATTTCTTATGCTATATTTAATACAAATGTTTATGTTATGTTTCAACTTTTCATATGAGGAATGCAGTGGAATTAGTAAGTGATTGGTGGAGCCCGCTATAGCTCCTTGATGCATCAGTAGGTCTCATGAGACAGACTAGTTTCTTGGCACAAGGCCTTGACAAAACTTTTATTTGCAGTCTTGGCACAAGGCCTTGACTATGTGGTAAGGATTTTCGGTGTTAGGCATTCCCTCATTATGAAATTAGTTATTACATGTGATTATTTGACTAGTAGAATATCCATGTGCTTGTTTATATGGTGATTCTTGATTTATTTTTTCTATATTATGTTAAAGTTTATTTTTAAAAAGGTTGTTGTTTTTATTACACATCTTGCCTTAAAATTTTATAGCTTCTGCTAAATTATTTACCCTTATTGATCATCTGATATCACCCCTTTCTTATGTTTTATTTTCCCAAGATCCCAAGAAGTGTTTTATGTTAGAGATGTAGGGTTAAGATAAGGGAGAAATGGAATTCTCAAAGGATTGTTATTTTTTTGTGTTGTATGTTAGAAAGTGTAATATAACATCCATGTATGTAATCTATTTTCCAAGACTGTTAAACTGATTGGTCTTTCGGGACTTGATTCCTTGTAATCATGCCAATGTATTAAAATAATGCACCAGATCTAGGTAACTAGGGTCGGGGAATTAAAGTTGGTATCAGAGGAAGTTTAGAAATAACTTTGGAAAGTAGATTTAGATAAACTCTTATTAGAGCACATTACCCTAAGATAGACTTTGAGGATTAGTATATAAGAACTTCCTATAATTTTGGTAATGTAGAGATTTTGTGAGTTTTCCATGAAAATACATCTCTGTCTGGATACGAGCAGGTAAAGGCGGCTCTGGCACAGATGTACCTAGGGGTAAAACCTAAAAACACCGCTTTGAGCTAGACTCGAATGGGAACTGGTGCACGATAATGGGTCTTGCTGCACTCTTGGTTATGACACTCTTAGGGGATATGCTTAGGATAATTCTCATTTTCTTTACAAATAATTATGAAGGATTTATGAGTATATACCTCCTCAAAGAAAATATTTTTATGGATTATGTCCATAAAATGTTCAATTTACATTAGGTATTTTACAAGTTTGGAATTATTCATTGCAATTCATAAACTGACCTAGTGTATGCCATTGTATAGAAATGGTGCCCAGTATAAGGAATGTGAACTCCAGTAATATGTATGATCCAAAGAGTAAGAAGGATCATATCTTTCAAGGTATTAATCCAACATTTAAAAGGGAAATAGTCTCCCATATATTCTCAACATATGAAGAAATTGTATCATGTTTTAATAAGATAAGTAAATAATTCTCTGAGTCCTATGGCTTTGAAGGGAAGCAAGAGAAGAAAGGGATGGAAGAGAGAAATATGGATAAAGGAAAGAGGGAAAAGAAGGATTTTCCCATATGTGATAACTGTAGAAAGAATCACCTTGGTAAACTCTTGAAGGGAATGAGAGTTTATTATAAGTGTGGAGAAAAAGGACACCAAGTACGTGATTGCAAGGGTAAGAAAAAAGTTTCAAATGTATAATGCTTCATCTGCAAGGAGTTGGGACACTACAAAATCAATGTCCAAATCATTAGAGTGTACCTCAAATGTTGCTATTGGATAACAATAAAGTTATGATATTACTGAATATAAAGAGGAATGATTAGATTTCTTATTTTTTTATTAAAGTATTGTGTCATTTGAGTATTGTATTAATGATGTACAGGTTATAATAATTATAGAGTATATAAGGATTGTACTGCAATACTATTTCATTAAGGACTTAAGATTGTGTCAAACCAAGAAAAGTGACTCAATACCAGGTTAAATTTTTGGAAAATATATGATTGAGATAAAGATAAACCATAACATGGTTCTGATACCGAGGTAGTGATTTTGGAATAAAACATTATTGATTTGGATAAATTATATTCGATATTCTTGACTACCTTGAAACTGATTAATGATTTTTATATTCCATTATTGTTGGGGTTTACAACATTTTTGGATAAAAGGAGTATATCCAGTATTCTATAAGGAATAAGGGAGGATGAATGTAATCAATAAGGTTTTATGGTAATTCAGGATATTGCAATGTTTTAAAATAATACATGATGAAGGTTTTCACGTGTTATTATGTGGAAAAAATAATCTTAATTGTGTTTACCTTCCTTATAAATTTTGGATTGTGAGTTTGGACAGAAGTATTTTGGATAATTCTAGTTTGAGATTATTTTTGTATTTTCATAAAAGGACAACCCGGAGATCGGGTGACAACCCATCGCGTCCAGCAAGGCTACAGGACTTGAACCCGCAACTGAAGGGAAACAAGGGTTTATCACCTACCACTGGCCCACGTGATGTCCTGGATTGAATAATGTAGTTTTTTTTTAAAGGTTTTGTAGATGAATTATAAATTCATTTTTTTTGGTTCCCTATAAGAATAGGATAAATAGAATATTTTTTTTAATTTCTATTATCGTTTTGAGTGAAAGATGAGTTTGTGGTAGAAATTAGTTAAAGGATGGAACTCTACTTGTCAAGTATATTTTTTTTATTTTCTTATCTTATTCTATGAAGAAATTAATTCTTAAATGTTAGTTAAGGGATCTTAAAACTAAAAATTATTTATCCTAATACCTTATGTTTTATTGAACCGATGATATTTTAAATCATCATACATTGATGGCTTTGAGGCCCTCAATTCTACAATTGTTTGTGACCGATGACCTCAATCACTCCTTATAAATATTTACATTTTTCCTCAAATTGTGTGTATCTAAATTCCACCAATGTTCTCCTAATAGAGATCATAATTTGGTGGTGATCCTTTCATTTCCCTTTTCCTATTATTAAGAATAAATTTTATTAACCCAATTTCAGATGTGGTATTTCCCAAAAAGGTATTTTCTATTTTCAACCTTTTATTTTCAAAGAAAAATTTCAAATTTCAAGGACACAATTTATTGGAGGGAAGAATGTAACACCCCATGATTTCATAGTACATTATTTATTCAAAGTAATTCAATAACTTGCACTACACACAACACCGAGTTCAAGCGTACCACGACTTACAAAAGTAGTTATGAATAGTATTAACTGAATTTTGAACTATATATAATCCTTATAATTTTAGAATCCATATTATGAGTTTCTTAGATATAATGTAAGAACTAATTCATTTTTTCAAATAAAAGAAATATTTTTCAAAAAATGCACATTTACAGCCTTTTAATGGTGAACCCTTTTTAAATAAAATATTTGAAACTTTTATATATTAAATTTTAAAAAATAAAATTATTCTTCAGAATCGGGACATAAGAATTTAGTTTCAATATTTTTTTGGTATTTTTCTGATAACTTTCATATTTGGGTGAATAGTGAAAAATACTATATTTTAACTGAAAACAAATTTTTTAATCAAAATAATTTATAGTGATAAATTATAAATTTTAATGGTTTGTAATTAAAAATAGATTATATTTTTACCATTTAATCCAATTCTGGTCATTGTAATTAATTTCACTTTGAAATTGGATGTAAATAAGTGTCAATCTTTTGATAGATATTGTTTCTTAAAAATACGCCTTTTGGTTTTGACAATATGAATTAATTTTAAATTAATAAATGCAACTTCTATGTTTTGAATTTGGTAAAATAGACTTCATTTTTCAATTTGGAATACCAAAATTAGCTTAGGGTGTATTTTTGGTATTTTTCTGAAAACTTTCAATTTTTGATGAATACTGAAAAACACTGAGTTATTGTTTAAAACCAAATTTTTATTTAAATAATTATTTATTTTATTTAAATTTATTTTAGGTTAAAATATATACATAATACCTATATATTTTCAATGTAATTAATTGGATTCATTTTGTAATAATATTAGATATATAAAATTTTATTGAACTTTTCACCGTCTTTTACCCACCTACTAGGAGAATTTGAAAATTCACATAAAACTTAATTTTACTGCTTCTGTGAGTGGAATTTCAAAAATCTGAGAGACACAGTTTATATTAGTAAGAAAAATTTGGTTCAATAAGACAAAAAAAATTGTTGAATAGTAACTTTTTACATTTATTTACCACGGTTAAAAGTAAATAAGGTAATTAAGGTTAAAAATGATATTATTCTTATACTAACACATGTTCTAATTCAATTGGATACGTTTAATTAAACCAAAAACAACCTTAGAAATAAAATATGATCCTTTAGGTCCACTTGGATTAGATTATGACATTGATTATTATTTAATTCAAAGAAGAGTTAAAAGAGTTAAAATCAAAGTTTAATAACTAAAAATTTTTAATATAGGGTTATACATAAGATAAATTCGACTATAAATATTAATTATAAAGATAAAAAGATTTCCTACATAATGATATTTTATTTATAATTTTTATACATTAAATAATAAAATTTATTTATGACACAATGATGATGCAGTAATTACTGTATTAATGAAAGATTAAAATAATTGACATTATAAATATCCAAATAAATTTAATTTGAGACTTTTTATAAATTCCAATAATTTTCTAGGTTAATAGTACATGTTAGGGTTGGTTAGATCTATTTTCATAGAAGTAATCTGTAACGACTCAAAGTTTCATTAATGTAAATCCCTCTTGATCTAGTTAAATGTCTCTTTATGTAAAATGTTTATATAAAATGTCAACTTCTATGGTTTTATGTTAAGAATTGTGACTGTTACTTTTATAGCCCTTGAATAGTGATCAGATGATTAGTATAAATATAGGGCTTTAACAAATCCAATTTACTCAGACAAAGGAAGCGATGGCCTCATCCAGTAGAATTGCTCCATATGAAGCCTATTTTTCGAAGCTCAGAAAAGAGGTGGCATCTTTGGGCTTCTCTCTTGACCAAGCCCAAGCTGAGCTTTGTCATGTCAATCTTGAACGTGACCATCTACGGGAAAAGTGGAATTTGATAGAAATTACCACTCGAGCGATGTTATCCGAGCCACCCCAAGAGTCTATCACCATAGCACACCTTACCCTTAGGTCTTATACGACTGTTTTAAGGGGTTATGTAACAAATCGCTAGTACTATGTTCATGAACATTATTTTTTGTATATAATAATGAATATACTTTCTTGTCATTATTGATACATTGTAAATAGTTTTAAAGTGAAAATAGTGTTTTTTAGTTGTTATTTAATTAAAAATTCTATTTTATTAAATTAAGGGATTTTTGAATTAAATAATATTTTAATAAAATATTATTATTATGATTATTAAATTAATTTTATTATATATAAATGATCATATAATTTTATGAATGCAATTGTAATTTTTATTAAGGTTTGAAAGCCATTTTTGTCAAAACCTGTGAATTTTTTATAAATGTCGGTTTTTATTTTAAAAGTGAAAATTAACATATTTAGAAAATTATTTAGATAAAATAAATTTTATTTCTGGAATCAGGATGTCAAAATTATCCTATGGTGAATTTTTCATAATTTTCTGAGACAGTCAATTTTTTGGGTAAAAATTAAATACTGTTTAAATATATAATGTGTTTTATGACATCATAATGACCCAATAGTGATGTAATAAAATACTATAAGCTTTATGTTCTGCCAATAAATGTTTTAAAATTAAAACAATGTGATTTTGGGTTTTTTTTTCTTACTTTTCAAAGCATTAATGGACCCTTCAAGACTTATTAAACACCTTGTCTTTTTAAATTGTTTTCCATGGGAGTGTGACTCACCTCCACATAAGAAACCCTATTATTTTAAGAAGTTCGGACTTTGGCCTTATAAAATATTGTTTTCCTCTTCCCTTTTCCAAAAACCATGGTATGGTTTGTAGTTTGGACTAATTTAATATAAGGGGTCCCAAACCTAAATAATAAAGAATTCTCTCACCTTTCCTATATAAACCCACCCAAGCTCCCACTTCCTCCTCACTAAAAGCCTTTGTAGTTCATCCAACCTCTGACCTAATCTCTCTAGAATCCTCTCAAGGTTCCCCAAGATCCCAAGAATCCTCTCTCAATCCTCTCTCGAGCCTTTGGAAGCACACTTCCACGTAAGGGTTTTTTCTTCCTTTCTCATTTTTGTCCAATTTTCTTTAAGTTGTTTTTCCCTTTTAATTTCAATTATGAATGTTGGGGTATGGTTTATAACCTCCCTCATACTTCCCTCTTTATGTTTGAATGATGGGAGAACCCTTTCTCTCTCATTAAATTCCTCTCATGTACACCCGTTACTATGCCGAAATTCCGAAAGGAACATCTCTCTCCTCTTTTACATTCAAGCAATACTTTTGTATCATGAATCTAAATTCCATTAAAATTGTTAGGACATGTATCTATATGACCTCCTTACTATCCATTAAATTTAAATATGATGAGTAACCACTTTCTCTCTCATCAACTATTTTTATGAATTCTTATGTCACGCTGTTACGCTGCCGAAATCGCACCGATTTTCTAAGCCAATGCCATTGTGTAGTGAATACCATGCCCATTTCTCCATCAAGGGTATTCACCTTTATGCACATTTACTTATTGATTATAAAGTTTCATGTATTAATTCCACATTCCTTTATCGTGGAATAAATGATTATTTTTTATGAATCCATGTTTTATGATCCATGTGGCACACTTATGCATGAAATTAAATGTTTAAGAAGGGTGCGCCCTTATAGCGCTCTAATGCATTGGGTAATGTATAGTATCATGATACGTCATGTACAATGAGTGTTGACTCATGCTAATTAATGTGCAATGAGGGTTTACTCGTGCTTCATGTGAAAAGATGATTTACTCATGCTCTATGTGCAATGAGCCTTGGCTCATGCTAATTCCATGTTAAGTGTTGTTGCCACATTTCCATGTTATGATTATCATGCTTTATCATGCCTTTATGTTCATGTTTCTCTTGTGCTCTATTGATATGACTATTGTATAACATGTATTATAATACTCATGTATTCCATGTTTATTCCCTTACTGGGCTTTATAGATCACCCCTTTTCTTATTCATGTCCTCAGGTTATCCCATGCAATGCTAAGTACGAGGGAATGTAGTGGTCATGTAAAGGAAGTTTTCAATAAAGATGTTGTACTTAATGTTTTAAGTTGTTATGTAATGATCCTAAGCCCCAAATACACTAGACCTCTCAATCATCTATGTTGTATCAAGTGAATGGTTTATGTAATAAATCATGTTTAAGTTTGTAATAAAGTGGGGTTGTCATATAATCATACTGTTATGATTTTAACAAAAAAACAAATACCGAATAGTATCAAAATTGACATAAAATAGTTTTTAAAACAAATATTATATTATTAATTGATATAATAGCCCTAAAATTCTAAGGTTCGGCCAAAATTCTTATATAATAGTATATATGACATAAATGAACCAATTGGGGTTCGATTGGAATTTTATATTAAGTTTATTAACCATATAATATAAAAATAAAAAGAGACATGGTAAATGTCAAACTATTTAACTAAGAGTTAAATCTAAAAGTTAAAGTTAATATGGTGACCTAAACCTATATAAAACCTATTGGTTGAGTGGTTTTTTACCCATCTCCACCTTAGACTTTAAATAATTCATTTTTGATCCATTAGAAACCGAAAATGAATTTATTATAAAATAATATTTTATGTTTTTTCTAAGGTGCCCCTCACCCCTATTATAAAAGGGAACTTCCACTTCTCTCAAATTCACACCTCCAAAGACATTTGGATCAGCCAACCCCAGCCCAAATATCCTCCAAACAATCGTACCTTCATACTAGAGTCCTTCCTTTGGTCATAAATCCAACCTAAGGATCTCTTTTGATCAAATCAAAAGGAAGAACCCAAAGAAGAGGTAATGATTTCACCACCCTCTTTGAAGTTCTCTTATTCCTCCACTTACTCTTTCTTTGTTGTTTCAATTATAAAATAATAAATCCATTATCTTCTATATACTGTAATATTATTATAAATATGGAACAACTATATTCATTATTCTATCCATCTTATGAATGATAATGTCACCATGCATGCGTACGTACGGCTTACCGTCTCCACACCGTGGTGTAATTTTTTATTCAACACTATGTTATTTGGATGGATATAATGATGAGTAATATGTATATAAATAATGAAAATAACATGATAATGTCTCTGTAAAATTAATATACCATCCAATTCCACATCTTTAAGTAAATGATATTTTCACTCATGCGTACGTATGGATTACCGTCTCCACGACGCGATGAGATTCATTTCCACGTTCACCATTCATCGATGATTATAAAAATATGTATTACTAATAAGTATGTAATATATGAAATAATAATTCTACTGGAGATATATATATATATATATATTTACTTACGTATATCTTATTCACTTACTTCCATTCAATACGATATGAAAACAGAAATAGCGTTTATCCGTACATACGGCCTACCGTCTCCATAAATGGTTCTTTCCATTTCATATATCTATATATTATAAATTTTTATATTCTAAATATATATGATATATGAATAAAGGTTTTTATTCTAGAATTATTTAAATCATGACCTAAATGATACGGTCAAGAATAACAAGTTAAAATACGTACAATAAAAAAAGTGATTATTACCTAAAATGTTAATTTAACATGAAAATCATAATTAAATGGGTAGTATAAAGTCATAAATGAATCATGTATGATATAATAAATATGAATATGGTCCTGTTATAATCTAATAACATAAAATGGTCATTATAAAGGAGTTTAAACTTGCCCTCGACCAAAGGAAAGTGCAAGGTATGGGGTTTCTTATCTCACTTTTAATTCCGTGAGATTTCCATTGTTCACCACTTATTTATTGCATGTGGTGTATTGTGTACTGACATTTGATATATATTATCATGATTCTCTTTATATTCATGATATTCTATGATTAATTTGGTGGTTATTTACTATTTTCCATACGACTCGATTGATTACAACGAGGTAAGGGTTATTTCCTCAATCTCATTATTATCCGAGGTTGTTTATGTGTAAGTATTTTCAGGGACATACTTATCATAGATACCCATATTTTATAAAAATGATTTCAAAAGGAATATTTTAAGGTTTTATTGGAGGGTCTATTTAACTAGATCATCATTTTAAATGTTTTAAAGATTTATCTTTCTAAACCCTTTTAATTAATGTCCATGTTTTCAAAATGATTTTAAGGATTTATTTATATGGACATGAATGTTTTGAAATGATAATTATTTTAAAAAGTTTCAAAGTGGTACGGGAAACTTTTATTAAAAAATCCATTTTAAATGACTACCTTTATAAATTGTGAGAATTTTAAACAATTTCATGAAAAAGGGGTATTTATCTCAAATCATTTTACTGATTATTTTCATCTATGTCAACATCCTTTAATGGATTTTAAACATGTTTGAAGTTGATTTATTATAATAGAATATTCCATATTGTATTGAATGATTTAAGATATGTTTAACGTTGGATGTTCTATTTTTATACCATTCATGGTTTATGGTTAATGTATTGAAATTTTGTATGCTATTTTTAATACAGATGTTTATGTTATGTTTTAACTTTTCATATGAGGAATGCAGTGGACTTAGTAAGTGACGGGTGGATCCTGCTATAGCTACTCGATTCATCGGTAGGTCTCATGAGACAAACTAGTGTCTTAGAACAAGGCCTTGACAAAAAATTTATTTGTAGTCATGGAACAAGGCCTTGACTATGTGGTAATGATGTCCGGCATTAGGAATTCCCTCATTATGAAATTAGTTGTTACATGTGATTATTCGATTAGAAGAATATCCATGTGCTTGTTTATATGGTGATGTTTGATTTATTTTTTCCATATTATGTTCAAGATTATGTTTAGAAAGGCTATTGTTTTTATTACACATCTTGTCTTAAAAGTTTATAGCTTCCGCTAAATTATTTACCCTTACTGAGCATCTGAGATCACCCCTTTCTTATGTTTTATTTTCCCAGGATCCCAAGAAGTGTTTTATATTGGAGATGCAGGGTTAAGCTAAGGGAGAAATGGCATTATCAAAGGATTTTTTTTGTGTTCTATTTTAGAAAGTGTAATGTAACGTCCATGTATGTAAGCTATTTTCCAAGACTGCTAAACCGATCGGTCTTTCAGGACTTGATTCCTTGTAATCATGCCAATGTATTAAAATAATGCACCAGATCTGGGTAACTGGGGTCGGGGCATTACAGTTGGTATCATAGGAAGTTTATAAATAACTTTGGAAACTAGATTTAGATAAACTCTTATTATAGGACATTACCCTAAGATAGACTTTGAGGATTAGTATAGAAGAACTTCCTAGAATTTTGGTAATGTAGTGATTTTTTGAGTTTTCCAGGAAAATACATCCTTGTCTGGATACGAGCAGGTAGAGGCGGCTCTGGAACAGATGCACCTAGGGGTAAAACCAGAAAACATCGCTTTGAGCTAGACTCAAGCGGGAACTGGTGCATGATAATGGGCCTTGCTGCACTCTTGGTTATGACACTCCCAGGGGATATGCTTAGGATAATTCTCATTTTCTTTACAAATCATTATGAAGGATTTATGAGTATATACCTCCTCAAAGAAAATATTTATATGGATTATATCCATAAACTTTTCAATTTAGGTTAGGTATTTTACAAGTTTGGAATTATTCATTGAAATTCATAAACTGACCTAGTGTATTCCATTGTATAGAAATGGCACCCAGTAGAATGAATGTTAAATCCAGCAATACGTATAATCCAAAGAGTAAGAAGGATCATATCTTTCATGGTATTAATCTAACATTTAGAAGGGAAATAGTCTCCCATATATTCTCAACTTATGAATAAATAGTATCATTTGTTAATAAGATAAGTAAAGAATTATCTGATTCCTATGTCTTTGAAGAGAAGCAAGAGAAGAAAAGGATGGAAGTGACAGAGATGGATAAATGGAAGAGCGAAAAGAAGGATTTTCCCATATGTGATAACTGTGGAAATAATAACCTTGGTAAATTCTTGAAGGGAATGGGAGTTTGTTATAAGTGTGGAGAAAAAGGACACCAAGTACGTGATTGCAAGGGTAAGAAAAAAGTTTCAAATGTACAATGCTTCATCTGCAAAGAGTTGGGACACTACACAAATCAATGTCCAAATCATCAGAGTATACCCCAAATACTGCTATTGGATAATAATAAAGTTATGATATTACCAAAGATAAAGAGTAATGATTATATTTCTTACATTTTTATTAAATTATTGTGTCATTTTAGTATTGTATTAATGATGTACATGTTATAAGAATTATATAGTATATAAGGATTGTACTGCAGTACTATTTCATTAAGGACTTGATATTGTGTGGAACCAAGAAAAGTGACTCAATACCAGGTTAAATTTTTGGAATATATATGATTGAGAGAAAGATAAACCATAATATGGTTCGGATGTCAAGGTAGTGATTTTGGAATAATCTATGATTGATTTGGATAAATTATATTGGATATTCTTGACTACCTTGAAACTGATTAATGATTTATATATTCCATCATTGTTGGAGTTTACAAAATTTTTTGATAGAAGGGGTATATCAAGTATTCTATAAGGAATAAGGGAGAATTAATGTAATCAATAAGTTTTTATGGTAATTAAGGATGTTGCAGTGTTTTAAAAGAATACATGATGAAGGTGTTCACATGTTATTACGTGGAAAAAAGGATCTTCATTGTGTTTACCTTCCTTATGAATTTTGGATTGTGATTTTGGACAGAATTATTTTGGATAATTCTAGTTTGAGATTATTTTTGTATTTCCATAAAAGGACAACCTGGAGGTCGGGCGGCAACCCATTGTGTCCGGCAAGGCTATGAGACTCGAACCCAGAACTGAAGGGCGACAAGGGTTTATCACCTACCACTGGCCCATGTGATGTCCTAGATTGAATAGTGTAGTTTTTTTTAAAAGGTTTGGTAGATTAATTATAAATTCATTTTTTGAACCCTATACGAATAGGATAAATAGAATATATATTTTAAGTTCTATTATCGTTTTGAGTGAAAGATAATTTTGTGGTATAAATTAGTTAAAGGATGGAACTCTACTTGTCAGGTGTATATATTTTTTTTCTTTTCTTCTCTTATTCTATGAAGAAATTAATTCTTAAACTTTATGTAAGGGATCTTAAAACTAAAAATGTGTTATCCTAATACCTTATATTTTATTGAACTGATGATATTTTAAATCATCATATATTGATGGCTTTGAGGCCCCCAATTCTACAATTGTTTGTGACTGATGACCTCAATCACTCTCTATAAATATTTATGTTTTTCCTCCAATTATGTGTATCTAATTTTCAACAATGTTCTCCTAATCGAGATCATAATTTGGTGGGGACCCTTTCATTTCTCTTTTCCTCTTATTAAGACTAAATTTTATTAACCCAATTTTCGATGTGGGTTTTCCCACAAAGGTATTTTCTATTTTCAACCTTTTATTTTTGAAGAACAATTTCAAATTGTGAGGACACAATTTATTGAAGGAGGGAATAATCTAACACCCCATGATTTCATAATACGTTATTTCTTCAAAGTAATTCAATAACTTTCACAACACACAATACTGAGTTCAAGCGCACCCCGACATACCAAACTAGCCGTTCAAAAGCGATTATGAATAGTATTAATTGAATTTTGAACTATATATAATAATAATAATTTTAGAATCCATATTATGAGTTTCTTATACATAATTTAAGAACTAATTCATTTTTTCAGATAGAAGAACTATTTTTTTAAAAATGCACTTTTACCGCCTTTCAATGGTGAACACTTTTTAAATCCAATATTTGAAACTTTTATATATTTAATTTGACAAAATAAACTTCTTCTTTAGAATCGTGACATAAGAATTTAATTTCAATAAATTTTTGGTGTTTTTCTGATAACTTTCATATTTGGGTGAATAGTGAAAATACTATATTTTAACTGAAAACAACTTTTTTAATAAAAATAATTTATAGTACTAAATTATACATTTTAATGGTTTGGAAGTATAAATATATTATATTTTTACCATTTAATCCAATTCTAGTCATTGTAAGTAATTTCACTTTGAAATTGGACATAAACAAGTGTCAATCTTTTGATAGTTATTGTTTCTTAAAAATACGCCTTTTGGTTTTAACAACAAGAATTAATTTTATATTAATAAATACAAATTATATGTTTTGAATTTGGTAAAATAGACTTCATTTTTGAATTTGTAATATCAAAATTAGCTTAGGGTAAATTTTTGGTATTTTTTTGAAAACTTTCAACTTTTGATGAATACTGAAAAACACTAAGTTATTGTTTAAAACCGACTTTTTATTTAAATAATTATTTATTTTATTTAAATTTATTTTAGGTAAAAATAGATACATAATACCTATATATTTTCAATGTAATTAATTGGAGTCATTTTGTAAAAATATTAGATATATAAAATTTTATTGAACTTTTCGTCGTCTTTTACCCACCTCCTAGGAGAATTTGCAAATTCGCATAAAACTTAATTTTACCTCTTTTGTGAGTGAAATTTCAAAAATCCGAGATACGCGATTGATATCAGCAAGAAAAATGTTGTTCAACAAGATAAAAATAATTTTTAGTGAATAGTAACTTTTTACTTTTATGTACCACGGTTAAAAGTAAATAGGGTAATTAAGGGTAAAAATGTTATTATTCTTACCCTAACACATGTCATAATTCTATTGGATATGTGTAATTTTACCAAAAAAACCTTAAAAATAAAATATTATGCTTTAGGTCCACTTGTATTAGATTAGGACATTTATTATTATTTAATTCAAAGAAAAGTTAAAAGAGTTAAAATCAAAGGTTAATAACTAAAACATTTTTAATATAGGGTTATAAATAAGATAAATTTGACTATAAATATTCATTAGAAATATAAAACAATTTACTACATAATTTTATTTTATTTATAATTTTTAGACATTAAATAATTAAATTTATTTATGACACAATGATGATGCAGTAATTACTGTATTAATGAAAGATTAAAATAATTGACATTATAAATATCCAAATAAATGTAATTTGAGACTTTTTATAAATTCCTCTGATTATCTAGGTTAATATGACATTTTAGGGTTGGTTAGATTAATTTTTTTCTAAGTAATCATGTTGTTATGATTTTAACAAAAAAAATACCAAATAGTGTCAGAATTGACATAAAATAGTTTTTAAAACAAATATTATATTCTTAATTGATATAATAGTAATAAAAATATTAGTTTCGGACAAAAGACTAAAATAATAATATATATTACATAAATGAACCAATTGGGGTTCTATTGGCATTTTATAGTAAGTTTATTAACCGTATAATATAAAAATACAAAGAGACATGGTAAATGTCAAACTATTTAACTAAGAGTTAAATCTAAAAGTTAAGGATAATATGGTGACCTAAACCTGTATAAAACCTATTGGTTGAGTGGTTTTCTTCCCATACCCACCTTATACTTTAAATAATTCATTTTTGAGCCATTAGAAACCGAAAATTAATTTATTATAAAATTATATTATAAGTTTTTTCTAAGGTGCCCCTCACCCCTCTTATAAAAGGGCACTTCCCCTTCTCTCAAATTCACATCTCCAAAGCCATTTGGCTCGGCCAACCCCTAACCAGATATCCTCTTAACAATCCTAACTTCATTATAGAGGTCTTTTTTTGGCCATAAATCCAACATAAGAATCCCTATTGATCAAATCAAAAGGAAGAACCCGAATAAGAGGTAATGATTTCACCACCCTCTTTCAAGTTCTTTTATTCTTCCACTTACTCTTTCTTTGTTGTTTCCATTCTAAAATAATAACTTCAGTATATTCTGTATACTTTTATGTTATTATAAATATGGCACAACTATATTCATTATTCTATTCATCTTATGAATGATAATGTCACCATGCGTGCGTACGTACGGCTTACCGTCTCCACACCGTGGTGTAATTTGTTATTCAACACTATGTTATTTGGATGGATATAATGATGAGTAATATGTATATAAATAATAAAAATAACATGATAATGTCTATATAAAATTAATATACCATCCAATTCCACACCTTTAAGGAAATTATATTGCTGCTCGTGCGTACGTATGGATTACCGTCTCCACGACGCGATGAGATTCATTTCCACATCCACCATTCATCGACGATTATAAAAATATATATTACTAATAAGTATGTAATATATGATATAATAATGCTACTAGATATATATATATATATGTGTTTGTGTATTTATGTACTTACATATATCTTATTCACTTACTTCAGTTCAATACGATATGAAAACAGAAATAGCATTTATGCGTACGTACGACCTACCGTCTCCATAAACGGTGTTTTCCATTTCATATATCAATATATAATAAATGTTCATATTCTAAATATATAGGATATATGAATCAAGGTTTATATTATGGAAGTATTTAAATCATGACCAAAATGATATGGTCAAGAATAACAAGTTAAAATACATACGATAATGAAAGCGATTATTTCCCAAAATGTTAATTTGACATGAAAATCATTATTAAATGGGTAGTATAAAGTCATAAATGATTCATGTATGATATAATAAATATGAATATGGTCCTGTTATAATCTAATAACATAAAATGGTCATTATACAAGAGTTTAAACTTACCCTCGACCAAAGGAAAGTGCAAGGTATGGGGTTTCTTATCTCACTTTTAATTCCGTGAGATTTCTATTGTTCACCACTTATTTATTGCATGTAGTGTATTGTGTACTACCATTTGATATATATTATCATTATTATATTTATATTCATGATATTATGTGATTCATTTGGTGGTTATTGACTATTGTTCATACGACTCGATTGGTTACAACGAGGTAAGGGTTATTTCCTCAATCTCATTATTATCTGAGGTTGTTTATGTGTAAGTATTATCTGGGACATACTTATCATAGATACCCATATTTTATAAAAATTATTTCTAAAGGAATATTTTAAGGTTTTATGGGAGGGTCTATTTAACTAGATCATCATTTTAAATGTTTTAAAGATTTATCTTTCTAAACCCTTTTAATTAATGTCCATGTTTTCAAAATGATTTTAAGGATTTATTTATATGGACATGAATGTTTTGAAATGGTAATTATTTTAAAAAGTTTAAAAGTGGTATGATACACTTTGATTCAAAAATCCCTTTTAAATGACTACCTTTATAAATTGTGTGAATTTTAAATGATTTCATGAAAAGGGGGTATTTCTCTCAAAGCATTTTACTGTTCATTTTCATCTATGTCAACATCCTTTAATGGATTTTAAACTTTTTTATAGTTGATTTATAACAATACAATCTTCCATTTTGTATTGAATGAGTTATGATATGTTTGACTGTGGATTTTCTATTTTTATACCATTCATGGTTTATGGTTAATGTATTGACATTTCGTATGCTAGTTTTAATATTAATGTTTTTGTTATGTTTCAACTATTCATATGAGGAATGCAGTGGACTTAGTAAGTGACGGGTGGAGCCCGCTATATCTCCTCGATGCATCGGTAGGTCTCATGAGACAAACTAGTGTCTTGGAACAAGGCCTTGACAAAAATTGTATTTGTAGTCTTGGCATAAGGCCTTGACTATGTGGTAATGATGTCCGGTGTTATGCATTCCCTCATTATGAAATTAGTTATTACATGTGATTATTCGACTAGTAGAATATCCATGTGCTTGTTTATATGGTGATGTTTGATTTATTTTTTCCATATTATGTTCAATATTATGTTTAAAAAGGCTGTTGTTTTTATTACACATCTTTCCTTAAAATTTTATAGCTTCTGCTAAATTATTTACCCTTACTGAGCATCTAAGATCACCACTTTCTTATGTTTTATTTTCCCAGGATCCCAAGAAGTGTTTTATGTTTGAGATGCAGGGTTAAGCTAAGGGCGAAATGGAATTCTCAAAGGTTTTTTTTTTGTGTTGTATGTTAGAAAGTGTAATGTAACATCCATGTATGTAATCTATTTTCCAAGACTGCTAAACTGATCAGTATTTCGGGACTTGATTCCTTTTAATCATGCCAATGAATTAAAATAATGCACCGGCTCTGGGTAACTTGGGTCAAGGCGTTACAATTGTTTCACTTCAAATTTGGTATTCTACCATTGGCAATCATTGTCAACGAATTTAGGTCGGTGTTCTATTATTAAAATCCCAAAGTCTTGATTTCAATTACGTGTATTTAATTGTATAATTTCTATTAGATGATTATAAATTGAGTGTCTTGGATTGACTTAATTAATTTAGTGAATTAATTAATTAAGTAATTTTGAAATTGGGAATATTAAGATTGTTAATTGGAATAATTAATTGTTGAATTAATTATAGAGTTATTGAGATTGTTGAACTAGATTAATTAATTGTTGAATTAATTAATGATAATGGTTGGGATTATGGAATTGATATATTAGGAATAATGAATTATTGAATTAATTATAAAATGATTGAGATTATTTAAGTTGAATAATTAATTATTCAATTAATTATGTTATATTGAAATTGTTGAACAGGAATAACTAGTTGTTGAATTAATTATTGGAGATTATGATGATTATAAAATTGACTGAGATGTTTAATTAATTATTTAATTAATTAATGGAATTAATGTGATTAATTAATTTTTGAATTAGTTAATGGGATAATGTGAATACAAAAAAGTAGAGTTTAATTAATTAATTAGTTAATTTATTAATTATGTGGTAAACGTGTGTGGGACAAGGTTTTCTACATCAAAATCCTATAGTGTGAATTGAATTAATGAATGGTAATAATGGAATTCATTTATGATAAACATGTGTGGGACAATGTCTACTAAATTAAAATCCCATAGTGTGAATTTAATTAATGAATGGTTATGAAGACATTCATATGTGATAAACATGTGTGGGAAAAGGTATGATACATCAAAATCCCATAGTGTGAATTGAATTAATTAACGGTAATAATGTCATTCATATGTGATAAATGTGTGTGGGACATGGTATGCCACATAAAAATCCCATAGTGTGGATTAAAATGATGAATGGTAACAATGGAATTCTAAGATATGATATCCCTCCATGATAGTTTATACTCTATCATGGGTTGAAGCTGGTATAGATAGTTTGGGTGTCCTCAGGAACCTGAGGGTTATATGGTTCAATAAATAGTAATTGAATACATGTAAACAATTTACTTTATTGTTTTTATTTTTTATTTAAACAACTTCATACACTATTTGACTGGATATTGTCTTAGACTCTATTGGTGGTGGCCTACTAAGTTTTACTCCCACCCTACCAAGCCTTCCTGATCGGTACCTGAATAGATTTCATGGTTGTAGGATAGGTTAAGGAAAAAGGCCATATTCTATATGGATAAGTCTGGATAGAACATGGATGAGGGAACCAGATGAGATTCAGGAGCCATTGGGGAGTTGTCAGTGTCTTTGCTTTTGGGATTTCATTTTGACACTTGGAACATACTTTACCATAGCATATCAATTGTTCAGTTTGGATAATGTATTTTTAGTTTAGTTCATCTTGCGATACTGGTATAATTCTAGTTATGGTTATATATTTGTCTATTTTTTATTTTTTATTTTCCTCTAGTGTATTAATCTAATTAAGAGGGTATAGTCTCCCCATGATCGATATTAGACCCTCGTTGCTTGTGGGAAAACTCTTGTGTATGGGGAGGCACTATTGAGTTCATGTGACTGACCAACTCTGGGCAGTAGTTTGTGTCACCGAGGTTGGGATGTTCCATACTTTGATGTATTGATGAAAACTATGATGACATATGTTCACAACAAGGTAGGATATGTTGGGTGAATCATGAGTAATATTGAAATAATGAATAATTCGAGAAAGTATTTATCCCTTATGTTCTTTAACAAAAGTTGATATCCCAGTCCATTTGATGGAATTGATATTGCCTAAGTAAATCCATGTCCACGGTGTTCTATAGGCATGTTTAATTTCCAGAAAATCAAATAAATATGTATCAATCACATAGGTTAATGACACCAACATGAAACCTGCTTGATTAGAGATATCAGGATAAAGAGATTATATTACACAGTAAGCTTATGCATTAGGTATTATGTCATTGTGACATTAAATTTTTTCTTTATGGGTGTCTTGGTATGTTTCTAGACACTAACCTTGGGCTTTAGTCTGCTTCGCCTAATGCCACAAAGAAAGAGTCCTAAAGGGTCACAAACTAAGTGTATCTAGTGTCTCTGTTAAATAATATTTATTATTATTTATTATTTAACAAGTTAAATAAATATTATTCTCACATGTGGTTTAACAATTATTCATGTTTTCTTGATCGCATATATTCAGTTACCAGTTATTCGAGAGAATATTATGTGAGTAGAATATTTAATAAATATTTATTTTCTATTTAGTGAATATAATATTTATTTATTTATTAATGAATAATGCAGTGATATTTATTTATTAAATAAATAGTTATTATTCAATAATCAATAAAAATTGTCAAGTAAGGGCGGCTCAAGATTTAGGTCTGGCGAGAAATAATATATATTGAATGTTATTTGATTAAATAATATTTAATCTAATTAGAAAGTTAAGCGCATTTCAAGGAAATATTATTATTATTATTATTATTATTATTATTGTATACATTATTTTCTTCATGGGATTAAATAAATAATAATGAGAACTTGTGAAATTATTAATTTCTAACCCTAATGATATATAAACCCAGTTATATTATTTTCACAAAGAGACAATTCATTTGGGTTGTGCACAATGACAGATAGAGAGAATCCTCTCAAAACCTAGAGATCTCCCTCTCTAAGAACGCTCCCAATAATGAAGAGATATCACCATCCACCTCCCACACTCAAGTCAATATAGATCAAGGAGAACTCTTTAGAAGTGATTCTCATGGAAATCAAAACTAAATGACGCAAGTGATATGATTTGTTGTGATAGAATGCAGAGATTCCTACAGTGACATTCAGAGATTTGTGGAACACATGTAGATTACTGCTAGACGGAATATTCTCTTAATTACTACAATGCAATGGACTTACAATGTAGATTAGTTATCAGATCCATCAAAAATGAAATAATTCACACAAGGCAATTCTTTAATTGATTAAATTTATTATAAATAATATTTGATGATTCTATTTCTAGTTTCCATAATTTTATCCATTTTCTCTTTTCTTTTATTCAATTTCATCGATCACAACATTTATCACCATGTAGATCTTATATTGATCGTCCACTAGTGCAGAAACATTTTTTTTGTATCGGTTTTTATTTAATTTTAATATCGATTTTTAACTGATGTTTGTAAAGGAGATGTTAAAATTTTGTTTTCATCATTGGTTCTAAAATAACGACACTAAATCCCCATGAAAAATTGGTATTCAGCATCGGTTTTTACCAAAACTAATACTAAAGACCATTTTTTATGGGCATTCGATGTGGGTTTTAACTAAAACCTATACCGAAAATTGGTTTTCAGCATCGGTTGATATAATAACCAATGCCTAAGACAGTGAAAAAATAGGTCTTTAGCATCGGTTTATAAGAAAACCTGACGCCAAAAGTAAAATAATTTCTTTTATTAAAATTAAATATATTACATTCCCCAAAAATAAACTGTGTACATGTAATACAGAATATAATATAATGAAATGCATACGTATAAGTACAAATCTATAAAATAAAAAAAAGTGTGACTACTTAATTAAAAAAAATTGACTTAATGATATTTTAAAATAGATTTAAAAACATGTACCTAAAAAAATATAACATAATCATTTGTTGTTATTATTAAATCATTCCTTTTAGATTATTAAATATAAACACATATTATATCAAAATTATTAGTTTATGTACACTTTGTTAGAAAAGTATAAAATAAACATTAAAATAAATATACCTGATAACTTAAATCACAACCATACTTAAAAATTTGTTCTCAAACAACGATTGAAGATGAGTAAGTTCATCATCCGTATACAACTCTATTTCATTGAATGTCTACAATAACATTACATGATATAAGATTAAAAACATAATATTATGAAATAAAACATAAAATAGTTAATATAATGAACAAACCTTATAAAATTAAATCATTACTCTATTTTTGATTATCTCAAACATGAATCATGCAACATAATAACCACATTCTATGATTCCTTATTGATGATGACACTAAGGTTATAAAAAATTTACTTGATATTAAAAACCAACATATATATATATATATATATAAAATCAAAATATTATGTAATATAAAATTATATACCTATACTTTCATGTATTGGATTGGATTTGGATTCTTTTATAACAAGTGATCTTTGTTAAACTTTATACCTAACCTATATTTTCATATATATCAACTAATAAAACATGTATAAATAATAAAATTAAAATTAATTAACTTATAAAAAGAATAAAACTTAATTTTATAACAATGTGCTAAATTTTTTATGAACAGGGCCTAATAAAGAGAAAAACTTGTATAAATTGCATTTAGTTGGACAAAATAGGCCTAACATCCAATGCCATCTACAATAAAAAAATGTTCACAATTAATGACATTATAATGAAAATTACATCATAATTATATTATTGTTCATACCCATCAAGTAATGGTAAAAACCAATATCCAATATTTTTGTTTGATAATATCTCAGATATATATTTAACTCTATCAGAAACCTTCACATATTGCATAGTTTTTTAAATGAATTCTAAATCCATAAAACCATAAACAGCAGTGCTCTCATTTGGTATTAGAAGTTTGTATAGATTATTAATTAAATAATTAAAATAGTAAGTGACTTAAAATAATCTTTATATAAAGAAAATTTTAAACTCAAACATAAATATACTTACATGGAAAACAATTGTAACATAGGAATGTTGAGCTCTTTAAACTCTGTCAGATCCATGATATCTTTTTTAAATATTCTCAATGGATAGTCTCTTCCAAATATTTCAACTATCATGATAAACTCATATATATTATCCATCAAATAATAAATCTGTAATAATATTTTTATCCCACCAGAAATTGAAGTATCTAAATCTTCTTGATCATGAACCATTTTTTCCTTTGCATCATTTCTTTTGATTGTAGATAATCCTCTAAAAATTTAATGTCAGAAAACATTATAAGTAATTTTAAATCAAATGTAATTAATATTTATAAATAATACATACCTCATATGATAGATAACTCATAAGGTTTTCCGACCAAAGTAAAAAAACCGACCCATATAATCCCTAACTCTGGTAACTTCATCAGTAGGTAATGGTAGTGGAATATTTTTGTCAATAAAATCATGCACCGATACTCTAACATAACCCAACTAAATCAGATGGTGGTGTACAGAATCACCAAAAATATGTACAACTTCATAACCTACAATATGTACATGAGTATCTCCAACATGGAACTCATAATATATAGTTGGGTCTGAACGAGGAGGTAGAGGATCTTTGGAGGTAGGATGGGTGGGATAGGCTAGCTAGTTAGTCTATATATGCTACACATCTGACTATGAAGGATGAAAAGACTAGGCTGGCTAGGTGGGTTGGGCCAGTTAGGTTGTCTATACATGATGTGAATCCAACTGTGAAGGCTAAAAAGACTAGGTAGTATGGGTAGGCTGAGAAATCTATGATATTCTCATCAATTGTTCAAACATAGCTTGCATAGCTAATTGAATTTGATCACCCATGGACTATTTCATTTCATTCAAGTTATCTTTTAAGGAATCCATTTCTAGATCTCTTGACTGCTTACTTTGTTTACCAAAAACTTTCATAATACTAACACATGCCTGATATCCTCTTACTCGGCCTGGGTGTTCTTGTTTTCCTAAACCCATAGATAGGATATCTATCCTACCCTTAGGTATAAAAGTGCATTGGATCTCTTTATCCTGAAGATCATCCTGAAATATAAAATAAAAATTTTATATCACTATTTTTAATTTAAAAAATACAAACATTAATGAAAGATAAAAAAATATTTACTTAAAATTCTTTCAGTTACTTCTTTATCTTTCTCTATAAGATACATTTCATTTTTCTTTCTTCTCACTCATTTCCATTTTTCATGGAGAGAGGGGGCTGATAGAGGACCAAACTAGACCTCTTCTAAAACACTACTAGATCGAGCTCTTAATGCATCAAATTTTTCTTCAATCATTTTCTGCTCCAATAATGAATTCCCTCCATGTGATAAGGTATAAGGGTATATATTTTTCAACTAGATATCTTGATGAGATCTCTTAGAGTCCTATTATATAAAAATAAACTAATAATTAATTTGATAAATATATAATAAATTGTACAATATCAAATAATTATCATACCTGAAATTTTTATCCATGTCAGCTGTCAAAAAATTTCTTCCATGTATCTTCATCAATAAACTAATACTTAAGGAATGGGTTTTCATACTTTTTATTTCCAAAAACATAATTTATTTTCAGTTTTGTTTTAAAATATCTCCATCGAACCACTACTAAAGAGATATGTATTTTCCTAATTTCTTTTGTTTCCCCAAAATTGAATGTCATCTCTAATATAATAAATTATATATGTCATTTAAAATATTTAAAAATCAAAAAATGAGGTAAAATAAATCAATTGAGATATTTTACCATCACGACCTCCCAAAGCTATTGTTTCTCCATCCTGTCAATGGAATTCCAATCAGGATATAAAATACTAATCTTGTAATGGCTTTTCATTGATATATAACTGATAAACTAAACTACATTAGGGCCAATTTCATTATTATTATCATCAAAATTAATATTCAATCTCTCATCTCCATGAGAAAGTGATAGTTTTGGTAAATGTGTAATACCAAATTTACCAACTTGAGAACTTGATTTCTCTATAGTAACAGGATAATTCTCCTCCATTGAGGATGCATCAGTAGTTCTGAATGAAAAATTATAAATTAAAAGTTTTCTTTCATTATCTAATTATATTACCGAATATTTAATAATATAAAAAAATAGATATACCTCGGTACTTTATCCTCTCTCTCTGTATCTGACATTGACAGAAGAAAGTGTGTTAAAAATTTTTGTACCTGCATATCATTAGAAAACTGAATATTCAAAAACAAGACTGAAATAAATAATTAAGTAAAAAAAGAGGCACACATTTGTGAGTTTCAAAAAAAGAAAAAAAATATGAATAATTACCAGAATAATTAGGAAACGAATTTACTATTTTCTCATATGCCTTCATCATGATCATTACGTATTGCATGCACTATGTATACCTTACAGTAATTTTAATCATCTGAAAATCACGTAATAGATGAATAAGACTCATGTAAATCAATAACATCATTAGTATCATCTTTATAACCCAAATGGTATATTTTTACTTGAAAAACGATGGAACATTGGTCATTTTATGGATCAATAACATAAAATATTTGTTTTCATGTGTCTCTATGATAAATGGTTCCTCATTGTAATTAAATCTTTTCAAATCAAACAGTGTAAATTCACAATCATCATGTTTTATAGCATTATTGCTATCAACCCAATTACACTTAAACACAATGACTAAAAAAAATTTATAATCAATTTCCCATATAATCTCAAGAACTCAAAAATATTTCGATGAAGTGGAAATTGAGTTTTTATCTTTTTTACTTGAAAATGAACTGCTTCAGTGATAACCATGACACCACTATTTTGAACAGTACTCTTAGCATCCAGCTTTTTTGTGTAATATGTGTATCTATTAATATCAAAACTGGACCATGTTATCACATTAAGGGATAATCCCCCTACCAACCATTTCAACATTTCTAATGCAAATATATCTATACTCACATTATCATTAAACCATGAAATAAATGTCTTTTTATGCTCAATAATCAACAAATTTCCATTTATTTTTGGATATCTTCTCTTTAATTCATAAATATGTGATGATATATATGATTGGACATCATCTGTGTTATTCAAAATGTATAAATGTTCCTACATCACTTCATCACTTTGAATGAATTTTATTTTAATCCTCTAATCCCTCTACCTTCATTATCAACTATCAAATTTTGAGATATTGGGAGACCAATATGATCCACTTCATACGAATAATTAGTACAGAACTCAATCACCTCTTCTAATACATATTTTTGAACAATGGAGGTCATTGATCGATAATGATTTTTAACATATCCCTTTAAAATTTTCATATACCTTTAAAAAGGATCCATCCAACATAAATAAACAGGTCTACATATTCTTATCTCATGCACCAGATGAACCATTATATCAAAACATATAGGTGGAAAATACAATTCTAATTGAAAAAGTATAATAGAAGATTCATTCTCCAACTCATCTAACAAATTTGGATCAACAACTTTTATACAAATGGATTTTAAAAAATTACATAACCTGATGATAGTCTTTCTAACATCTGGAAGTAATATACCATGCAGTGCGACCAGTAGCATATGTTTCATCAATACATGACAGTCATGAGATTTCATACCTATTAATTTTCAATCCTTCACTAATACAAAATTATTCACATTTGAAGAATATCCACTGGGTACTTTTATACCATATAGACACTGAAAAAAATTCAACTTCTCACTCTTGATTAATGTGTGACAAGCCTGAGGTAAATATGTTTTGTTTTATTTCATAATGGGAGTTAACTCCAAACGTATTCACATTGCTATCAAGTACAATCTAGAATTCAATCCATCTTTTTTATTTCTTTTTATGTCTAGAAAAGTTCCAATAAAACTATCACATATATTTTTCTCAACATGCATGACATCAATTTTATGTTTTGTCTCTAAAAATATCCAATAAGGTAATTTAAAAAAATAGAATTTTTCTTCGAGATATTTTTTTGAAGACTAGAACTAATTTTCTTTCCAAATTTTGAATCAATATTTTTCACCCTGTTGTAATATTACTCAACTGAAAATGATTTGGGGGGAATATTTTATTCCTTTAAACTGTTAAATGCCTTTTTTGATCTATTATAAGGATAATCAATTCGAAAAAATCATCAATGTTCAATGTAAATTGTCTTTCTTTCATTTTTTAATTGATAATATGAAGTATCTTCTTCACAAATTGGACATGGTTTATCTCCCTTAACATTGTATCTAGATAAGTTTCCTTGTGCAGTAAATTCATTTATACTAAACATTATCATAACACGCCAAATAAAATACTCATTTTTGGATGCATAAAAAACATTATCACCTATCTCCCATAGAAGTTTTAAATAATCAATCAATGGTGAAAGAAACATGTAAATATCATTTCTGGGCTGTTTTGGTCCAAAAATCATCAATCTCATCATAAAGTATTTTTTCTTGATACATATCTCTGAGGATAATCTATAAACTACCAAAAAAACAGGCCATGAACTATGTTGGATACTTAGGCTCTGATTTGGATTCATTCCATCTGTACACACTCCCATTCTAAGATTTATAACTTCACTTCCAAAATCAGAAAATTATTTATCAAATCTATTGCATTATCATGAGTCATTAGGGTGAAATAATTTACCATCAGATATGTGATAATATAAATTTCATCTTAACCTTTTTGGGTCAAGTGAATTTTCAAATAGATGCTTCAAATTAGGAATTATTGGAAGGTATCAAATTTCTTTACCAGGAGCTATGATTCTGGTACCTAAGAATGAACCATAGTATAATTATCATAATTTTATGAAAGAATAATTGAATGATTTCATTATAAAGTACAAAATTGATTTTTTTATGAGCTTAGATGTCAGTACCTAAGAACGAATCTTAGTTGACTTTTTTAATCTATCTTATAGCGTGATGTCCCACATGTACGACATCTTGATAAATATTTATATTATTTCCTATACAATACACAATCATTGGGGAAAGTGTGTATCTTTTTATACCCCAATCCCATTGGGCATAATATTTTCTTCACCTCATAATTGGAATCTGGAAGCCTGTTGCCTTTTAGAAGTAGCTCTTTTAAAATCATATGTAAGTTGGAGAAACATTTATCACTCCACCCATTTCTTTCTTTCAAGTTAACTAATCTCAAAATTATTGAAAACACTATATATTCACTGCAACCTGGGAATAATGGTTTCTCAGAATCTCCATAAAATCATTCAATAGTTGTTTTTTCGATTGTTTCAACACCTAAATCATGAATTAATTCTTCAATATGATCCTATTCCTCATTATGAATATTTTCATCAACATTGGATGTTTAATTTTCAGTTTTTTCACCATGTTAGATCCAACATGTATAATTAATGTTAAAACCATAAGAAATGAGATAATCTTTGTTTTTTATGGATTTTAACTTTCTCATATTCAAAAACATCACACATAGCCAAAAAATCAAATCTATGTTTTGAAGATTTTGTTTAGAAAATTACAAGAATTCATCAACTCCTTTTTCGTATTCAGTAGTGGTTCTTCATAAATTTATCCAATTACGATACATTCAATACCTGATATCACAATATAATTGTTGAATATATTAAAACATATAAACATTTATAAATATATATATATATATAAACAAATAAATTTTAAACATAAATACAGTCAATAAAAATTATTGGTGATCGAATTTTATAACTTAACTTGTCAAACAAACAAATAATGATTTTAATTCTAACAAAAAATTATGTGTATTGATCAAATCATATTATACATGAATTTATTTTAATAAATAATAAAAAATTATACATAAATTATCTTCAAAAAAATATTCATAATTTATCTTCACATATAAAACAATACCTTACACACTTATACATAAACTATAAAACATTAATAACATAAACTAACTAACAAACAATTATCATAATAATTAAACATAAAAAATTTACTTACAAACAATTATGCAAAAAATCACTTGAATTCAGAACAATTATACAAAGAGTTATAAAAAATATTATATAAACATTTATACAATTATAACATACACAATTATCATAAAAATTATATCTAAGATATATTTGAACATAAAAACATATAATAACTTACAAAAAAATGTAATAAATTATATATAAATTTTGGAGTTGAATATTGAAAAAAGTTTATAGAAGCAGAGAGAACCCTGCAAGATTCAATAAAAACTGGTGCAAAAATGAATTAAAATAAAAAAACTATTATCATGAATAATGAAAAATGTATCCTAAATGGAAGTACAAAAAAACCCCAAGAACGAATTAATAAGTCACAATGACTGCAATAGTTAATTGATAGTAAAAGGTATCCAGAATAATTTAAATTGTAACCTGAATAAAAAAATGTATCCTGAAAAATTCAAAATGTACCATGAATAAAAAAATGAGTGAAAAATGTATCCTAAATGGAGTGAAAAAACGAATTAATAAAAAATTATCATAAAAAACAATTGTATGTAAATTATTTTCAAAAAAAACTTTCAAATTTTTGAGTTGAATGCATAATGTATCCTGAATTCTAAGAAAGTAAATAAAATATTGTGGCAATAGAGAAAACCCTTCAAGATTCAAGAAAATCAAGTGCAAAAATTAATTAAAATAAAAAACCAAAACAAACCTTAAATAGTAGTTGTGGATCATCCATAAGAGCCTAATGATGAGAAATATGTATAAATGATGGAATATTTAGGAGAAGGAATAATAAAATATGGAAAAAATGATTGAAATAGTTAATTGAGGTTGTTGAGGGTGGTAGAGGGTTATTGAGTTCATTCTGATCTGTCTCCATTTGAGTGAGATAGGGTTTCGAGCGAAATAAATTTTGGGATTGAAGATCCCGATACATTTTTAAAATATTTATGACATTAGTTTTTTTTTGAACTGATGCAGTAAATTTTTTAAAAAATATTTTTGGTGTCATATTCCTTGAAAATCGATGCCAAAAATAAATCGGTTTATATATTTGGCATGGGTTTTGAAGGAAACCAACACTAAAAAAATTTCCTGCTAACCTTCGGTGTTAGTTATCAATAAAACTCACACCAGAGGTTATATCAAACCAGTTTTGGCATTGGTTTTTTGGAAAACTGACAAAAAAACTCCACTTTATTTGTTTTTTACATCAGTTTTTTATAAACCAACATCAAAATACTGATGTTAAATCATATATTTCTACTAATTATCATTCATGAAAAAAAATTGGTTATAACCCATCGCAAACTTTCATAGTGCTCGGAACCATCATGTTCAACTTTCAATTGTCCACACACAATCATAGTGAACTGTATAACTTCTTGGAAAAGAGAACTAGAGCTTCCCAATGAAAAAACACTAGGTAAAAAACCCTTTTCCATTAGATAGTCCAACTGAAAATTGAGCTCTTTCAGCTCTGTTTGAACCATATGATAAGAAGGTATCAAAATTGGTTGGGTACCAAGAACTAGGTCGATCGTAAAATCTACCTCCCTCTCTAGAGGAAGCCTGGAGAAATAATATGGGAAAACATTAGGAAAATCCTGAACAAAATTAGGAAGATCAACTAAAAAATAAATGTCATCGGGATCAACCACAACAGTAGAAAACAAAATCCTAATCTTTGGGTGGGAAGGTCCTTCAGGATTATACCTCGTATCCCATTCTCCATGAAACACCTATGATATCCCATTAGCTTCTAGAAATGAGACACATTGATGATAATAATCATCCTCAACATAATTAATGATAAACCAATCCATCTCTATGATTACATCAAAAAAATCTAGATCAAGAATGAGAAAATCCTATATTATCTTCGCATTAGCTATCGAAAGAAAAAAGGACACCAAAACACTTGCTCTTTCCTATTTCTAAGAGGTGTTGTTAACTCCATAACAAAGGACATGATCTTTTTTGTAAGTTTAATCATATCAATAAAACAACCATAAATAAATGAGTTAGAAGCACCAATATCAAATAAACTAACCGCTACTATAGATTCAATAAACATTGCACCTCTCAAAATCATTGGACCCACGTCTACCTCTGCTAGAAACTCATCCATTAAATGAATTTGATTCACTCCTAAGGCCTATGAACGGATCCCTGTAGTCTTTGAAGAATCTGACTATTCCATAGTAGCCTTTGGAGTCGGAAATCCCTAACCATAACAGGCTGTAGACGTATCTTGATAGAAAAGCTGCATATGACCATAATGCCTATAGTTATTACACATCTTCATAGGTGCAGGTCAAGAACTTTGGGTGTGTCTAACCTTTTCGCATTGATAATAAGTTAGAGGCACACTCCTAGATGTAATAGATGGTGAAAAGGAAGCATGTTACTGAGAACTGCCTCCACCACTCCTACAATGATCCAGACACTTCCTCTTCTTCCCTTGAGAACCACTAAAGCTGTCACTGGGTGGAAGAGAAGAGTAAGAATATCCAACTTTACCTACCATATTCATCTCATCCATCATAGATTTTTTTATTGTCTTCTTATAGTTTTAAAGACTCAGCATAAATACCCATGATCTGATATTCATTCATAAACCCTATAGGTACTTTTGATCCTTCAATTGGTCATTATTTACTACCTCTAGAGAAAAACAAACCAGCTCAGCAAACCGATTAGTGAACGTTGACACTGAACAATCTCTCTACGGTAATGAGTGGAACTCCAGAGACTTCGTCATCATCAGTGACTCTAGAAAAAACTATAGGAAGAATAGAATCTTAAAACCACTACAGTATAAGACCACATGCTTATCTACATATACCATATAATCCCACCATAACTTGTTGGGACCCTCAATTCATAACACCACACACTTTACCTTGATACTCTCAGGTGTATCCAGGAAGTAAAATATTTGATTGATCTTTTCTATCCAATAATCCACCTTTTTAGGTTCATTTGTACCTTAAAGGATAATGGATTCTCATTCAATAACTCTTTTAATCGATCCATTTTTCCTCCAGATCCCGGTTATACCTCAATGATTGTGTTCTGGATTTTTTGTATATTTTGATTAGTGTCATGAACTTCCCATATGAAAGCCTCTATAAGATTCTAGCCTATGGGAAGATTCCCTCGAGGATCATCTATTGCACCCTCCTGAGGAACATGTGGAAGACGTCTTAGAGGTGTACTATTGCACACCAAAATAAAATAAACCATCAGACAACAATATAATCTCAATTCAAACTAGGAAACTATAATAAAAAAATGAGATTAAGATCAATAACTCAAAATAAGATACATACAACCCAACATCCCATGGTAACTTGAGTATAATTACGACATGATCTATTCAGGAACTCATCGTAACCTATATCTCAAGTTCTGACAATCCTATATCAAGTCTACCAAATGTCCCAAGATAATGAATCTTGAGGAAAACCCACCTATGATACCAAACCGTGAAAACCCCAACTTGGTTAGCCTCTCAAACTAGTACTCGACCCAAATTTCCACATACCCGAAGGGAATTCATGATCCCCATGGGCTAGTGACTAGCACCTAGGCATCAAAAATAACCATAATAAATGATTTCTCCTAACCTAAATAAAAAACATTACATATATATAATATAACAGAGACAAAAAATGGATGAGATAAATATTTCATAACTAAAAGAAGACAGCAGAAACAAAACAACTCAAAAGTAGAAACAATATCTAAGTGACAAGTCCAACAGCAAAGGTCATGTTAACAAAAATCGTTATTCTATGTGATAATGTGAGAAAACTCTTACCATATCACCACTAGCTACCCAGACACAACTAATATAAAACCTAATTGCCTCACTATGGATCATTTCCTTTCCCTGCATTGAAATACATACAATGGTCTACACACAACCGTAGGGGTGCATAGGGTGTGAGGTAATATGATCAGTAGGATCTCACCCATGTTTTACATAAAAAGTCACTATACTATAATTTTAACATTCTTAACTTTAAATAAAACAAGGCATAATAAACAGTTAATGGTTGTTCTATCAAAAGCATGGAAAAAATTATTTTTCACTTTTTCCACATTTCCAAAACAATCTAGGTAAAATAGTTTCAAATCATTTGATTTCATATACAAAATTATACATATCAAATTAAAGAAAATAATTCATCACATATCATATCAATTAATGGTAGTATGAGATAAAACAGTATAATCCATAAGCATAGGTAACATCATTCCAAGGATCACTACAGGTCAGGATAGCTAGAAAATCATGCCTAAATTTAGAAAATCATGCACATCAAGACTCTAGAAATATTCATCGAATCTAGAGAGTAGAGGAACACCTCAAAAAGTGAACTTCCCAACAACTCTATCAATTCCCTAAAACAATAGGACTATGGAGTAGAGGAACACCCTATGAGTGAACCCTCTAACAGTATCAATAGAAGAGGCATTTTGCTACACCTTCCACCTAAGTACCCTAGGCTTACCATGTGCTCTATTTTCCTAACCATTTCATCAAAACCATTATTTGAAAATAATTTCTGAATTCTATTTCATGATTCTTTGAAATTACCATTTTCTTTTACCAAACCAAGTGGAAACCCACATTTTATTAAAAACCTATTTTCACACACACAAATCCATTAATCAATCATTTCATTTCATTTATAAAACAATTTATCAAAATTAGAGCAATACATTTCATCAAACATAGGCTAGAGATGGAACCTCCTACCTTAATCTCAGGTCGTACACACCCACAAAAGAATCCACCATAAGAAAGAACACAATGAAAACAATAGAGGACCTAGAATCAATCCACACATCTCAAAATTAGTTTAATTTAGAAAAATGGTTGGATAAGAGGAAGAAACAACCCATACCTCAATAAAATCACCTTTCACGCCATAATAAACACAAGTGTTAGAATCCAGAGGAAGATCACACAATAGATCTAGATGGAATTGAGAAGATCATCTTCACAGATCAATGAATTCATAAAATAAATGCAGCAGTTCTACCGGGATCAAATAAAAAGAAGGAATAAGAGTATTAATCACCTAGAGAAACACACTATGACCACAACAATGATCAATTGATGAATGAAATGATTCATAAGTGTGGTAGGTCTCAAAAATCACCCATGATAGCCTCTAGGTCAAGAGGAAATGATCCTGCAGACAAATGAAATAATAAAACACCGACATGATGTTGTAAAATCACTATCCATGAGAATTAAAGGGCATGTAATCCCATTACATATTGTGTAATCTACGAAAGATGAAAACACTAAGAAATGCATAGCCTTTTTATAATGCTCAAGGTTCAAATGAAAGAATGGATCAAGAAAAATTTCAGCTTCTTTGATGAAGATATTAATGCCCTCGAATGCTCTCTCTATGATCTCTAAGAATCCATTACTAAAAATAACTTCTCTAGAGACATTAGTCAAGAAGTTTTAATGTCCTCTAAGCTACCAAATCTCATTAAACGTAGGGGTAGTATTCAAAATAACCAAATCAAAATTAGGTGTCTCACTTATGGGGATAGAAACATTGTGTTCTTTAATGATCTTCAAAGGGTAAGAAGGGACAATCGGCCCCTCTCTTTACTCAAAGATGGAGACCGAATCTTAGATGAAAGGCAAGATCTGTCCAACCACATCATTTCCTTATATATTAACCTTTTTCAATAGACCACCATGGAATGTAGAGCTAATGAAATATATCATTCCAATACTGATTACTAAGGATGAAAACATTTTTCTCACATCCTCTGGACATTGAAATTAGGGAAGCAGTCTTTGGTCTTAATAAAGGAATATCACCTAGACCGAATGGTTTTACTAACCATTTTTTCCAATTATATTAGGATTTCATCCAGCATGATGTTTACAAGATCATCAAACACTTATTTAAAGGTGGATACTTCTATCAAGTCTTTAATGATCAACTTATTTCCTTAATTCCAAAAGTGTATAATGCAAGTGATATCAGCTAATTCAAACCATTTTATCTTGTCCACACAATCCACAAAGTCATTAAAATAATTATTTCCAATAGACTTACTTGCATATTGGAGAGAATCATATCCTGGAATCAATTTGGATTTTTTAAAGGGAGGAACATCCAGGACTATCTACTTACTACCTTAGAATGTTTGAACCTTCTCTGGAAGACCACTAAGGGAGGAAACATTTCTCTTAAACTTGACATCAAGAAAACCTTTGACACTTTGTACTAGAGATTTATAGGTAATGTTCTTTACGACTTTGGCTTCAACATGAGGTTTATATATTGGATTAAATCCATAATTGGGTCTTATCATATCTTCATCCTTATAAATGGGTCCCTAGAAGGATATTTCAAATGCTTCATGGGGTGAGACAAGGATATACTATTTTAGATATCATCTTTATTATCGTAGAAGATTATCTTAGCAGGATTCTTCTTCATATGGTGAACAAGGGTGACCTGAAAACCATCAGAGTGGTTAGAGGTATCTGTGCTCCCTCCCATCTCTTTTTTATTAATGAAATTATTATATTTACTCAGGGATATAGGAGGAACATAAAAAACATTAGGAATCCCCTTCTACATTATAAAAGTGTGTCAAGTCAAGAAATAAGTTGGATCAAGTATTCTATTTATTTTGGAAATAATATTAGAGCCTCTAGGAAAACTAGTAGGATCAATGATCTGGGAATAAGGTAAGGTCCTATTCTATTTAACTATCTTGGAGTTCCCATGTTCTGGGTAAGACCTCATGCTTTTCACTTTACCAATGATATGATCCATATAAGAAGAAACCTTACCTATTGGAAGGGTAAGTCCCTCTCAATGGCAAGAAGAACTTATCTCTTCAAGTATGTGGTGGTTTCAAAACTGGTCTATTCATTTATGGTGTAATCATGGAATGAATCCATTATTAAAACTATTAAAACATTAATGATAGATTTTTTTGGAGTGGAATTATACTGGAAATTAAAATTATTATAGCTCCTTGGAAGCAGTGTTGCATGCCCTAGGCTCTAGGAGGCCTTGGTATCAAAAATTTTGGACTTTTCAATCAGTCCCTGCAAGCCCAATTTTTTTTTATGGTTAATGACCAAACTTTTCTGAGGAGGCTGAAAATATCTGGTAATTTTCCCAAACCACTTGGCACACTTGAGGTCTTTTGGACCCCCCCCCCCCCCCCCTTGTTGGCTAAATAAATGCAACTCGATGGGGCTTGAAGGGGAAATTTGTGGCTAGTAGGTTATGGGGTCATTTTTAGAGATCACAATAATGATGTTATGGAATATCTTCAGGGTCCTTATGGTAATATCACTACCTTAGAAGTGGAAATTATTGGATTTATCAAATTTTTCTGCCTTTCAAGTCAAATAAATTAGACCAATATCTATTACGAGTGGGAAACCATTACCATTCTTCAGGACGTCAGGTTGAGACAGATTTACCTTTCATGGAAGCTGATAGATAAATGGGATAATTTCCTTGACATTATTTCTTATATGAACTACATAATCATGCATATATTTCATTAATCCAATCATCTTGTTGATGGTCTTTTAAACAATGGAGTGACAGATGAGGTTTTCACCTGTTATAACAATCATCCTTGTGATATGATTCCCTTTTTTCAACGGGACAAATATAAAATTCCTTCCTTAAGACTCTTGTAACCTTTATATTTTTTATATGCTAAGATCTTTTAACCTCAATTTTCTCAAAAAAAACATCATGTATTTATCCTACAGACTGTGAAAAGTCCAGTTTCTAGTGGAAAACTCCAAACCACCATGGACATTCTCTGAACTCAAGGATAAATCACAAATCCACTGACACATTTATACTCAGACTCCATTAATTCAAACAAAAATACATCCCCAAACTTTAGGTCATTTTAACAATAAAATTATCTCCATCCTTGGTAGTCCCAATATGCACCCAAATAAATAGTAAAATGAATAAAGATAAGGGAAATGCATAAAAGTGGGTAATGGGGTGTTAAATTCTCTATCACTCTCTATTAATATGTGGGCATTAGTATCCTATTCAATGTCTATATTTTCATTTCCTGCTGATTTTCACCTATTTGTAAATATAGTTGTGTGTTATTCCAGATAATCATTTTATTTTCCATTTCCCTCTGTTTAAGAGAAATTTTTATCAACTTGTTTATGATGTGGGTTTTTCGTAAAGGAATTTTCAAATTTTGAAACCTCGATTACCAAGATCAAGTTTAAATTATGAGAAAATAATTTATTTAAGGGGGTAGAATGTAACACACCAAGATTATATAAATTTTTTAAAATAAATTTAATTTTTTTGATAGCTTTCATTACAACAACACTGAGTTTTAACGAACCATGACAAATTATTAATATTATTATTTAAACACGACCATTATTATCGATCTGTTAAACTTGGAGGAATGGATAGGAATAATCACATTTTAAAAATTATTTATAAAGGTTTTATATATATTAATAATATTGATAAAAATTATTTAATTTTTAGTAAAGTCTTTATATGCTCTGAAAAATACATTTTTCTCAAAAAATGATTTGTATTTTTTTGTGAATAAATAATAAAATTATTTTTTAGAAATTTTTAGAATATTTATTTGAAAAAATAAAATTAATTTTTTGTAATAAACATTTCAAAATTATCATAGTTTTATTTTTTAGTATTTTTCTGAAAAGATTAATTTTTCAATGAATAGTGAAAAATAATGGTTTTTATTGAAAACTAACATTTCATTTAAAGAATTTATAAGGTTAAATTTTATTTTAAAATGGTTTAAAAAGATAAATTAGCTAAATTATATTATAATTAATCCAATATAGTTCATTTGAATCGATTTTATATTTAATTTTTATATAAAAACTTTTTAATCATTCAAAATTTTCTCCTTGGAAAACTGTTTTTTCATCGCACCTGTGGGTTTAATTTTAAATTAAAATTTTCCATTTATGTGAATGAAATATATATAAAAATGGATTCCATATTTGGAATCGGAATAATTTAAACTATATAATAAGGTGGACTAATTTTTAGTCAAAATGAATAGTAAAAATAGTAAAAATTAATTTTCGCGGTTAAGGTTAAAAAGGGTTTATTAGAGGGTTAAACTAAAAAGATAAGGGGTAAAATGGCATAAATGTTTTTCCAAAACTAATTTTATAGACATATTTATACCTTATAACCTTTAAGTTTTGATAATGACCCATTTTTTAGCCTTATGTAATGTAAAAAACGTGGGTACACTTTATTTGTTTCAAAAATTCCATTTGTATCCTCTCTCCCACTTATAAAAGGCCACCCCATATCCTCTCCTCTTCACACTTCCAAAACTATTTGGTTCGGCCAATACATACCCAAATAAATTCCTTAATTCCATATCCACATAATATTTTCCTTATTTTGATTAGTAAACTCTTCTAATAATGCTTTAGGTATAAACCTAAAGAGGTTCTCCAAAGAAGAGGTAAAATTATAAAACTTGTGTTTTTGTTTTATTTCTTCTTCAAAATACTTCAAGGAATATTAAATTATTATAATAAAATAACACCATTATATCCCATATAATTATATTTTATTATTTTAGTTTCATTACCTTCATCTATATCCTCTTTCATCAAATGGGAAACAAAATTGTCGATTGTGTGTACGGCAGACTACCACATTGTGAACTGATGTTATTCATTTTCCATCACCGCCTATAATGGTTAGATATAATGATGGATTTAATGTTTATATATTAAATTTATGATATTATAATACTTTTTTAATTTTAATATCACATATACCTTCTTACTATTTATTCTTTGGGAATATGATAGCATTTCTTGTGTGTACGACGGATTATCGCCTCACGAAGCGATGTAATTCATTTTTCACTTACGATTCACATGGAAGGTAATGAGGTAAAATTTAATGAATATATGTTATATATGTGAAATAATAATTATTTTTTAATGATTTTATTTTATTTAACTTCCTTTTTTAATCTGTTGAGAAAATTAAAACAGTGTTCATGCGTACGTACGGTCTGTTGTCTCTATGAATAGTGTAATTCATTTTCTATCTCTAAATTTAATGGATTACTATAAATACTTATATAATGAATATATATTATATTTATATCTTGATTAAAATTATTTATATGATTTAACCATGATCTAAATGAAATTAACAAAGATATTAAACTAAAACATACATGAAAAACAAAGCAATTATTACCCAAGATGTGATTTTAACAAGGAATTGTTAATAAAAAGGTAATAAAAGGTCATAAATAAATCATATATGGTATGATAAATATTATTATGGTTTTTTTATAAATATATAATAAACCAATATTTATTATAAAGGGTTTTTAAGCATATATTAAGGAATTTGAGGCTTAATATAAGAGATTTTTGTCTCAAATTTCCTTCTTTGGGACATATCTTATGTTATGAATCTATCTTCTCTTATGAGGTGTATATATAGCCCCTTTGACAAGTTATATCATGAATTTATTTATTCTCATGATATTTAAATTTTAATTTAAATGTATTCTTTCATTTGGTATACGATTCAAAGGTTACCAAATCAAGTAAGGGATCTTCAGCTTACTTTTATTTCTGTGAGACACATGCCTAATACACCACTTATTTCTTTTGTGTGGTATATATAATGACCATAAATTTATTTTATTATCTTTATCATGATAATTATGATATATAAATATCTATATAATTTTTTTTTTCTTTCATGGGGCTTATGATTCAAAAGATACCAAAGTGGTAAAGGTTTTATGATACAATCTCATTGTTTATCAGGATTGTTTATGATTAAGTTTTAGATGATGAAATATTATGATCTATCTTTAAAGAAACTCATGAATTTTATTCTATTATGGTTATTTCTTTATTATACATTTTTTCCTTTCATTTTCCTCTCTTTATGTACTCAGTATTCCAAAATATTGTTTTTAAGGAAAACCAACTTCATTTCTCTCTTCAGTCAAAACCCTTTTTTCTTCCACGTCCATATTTTCAAAAAAAAATCAAAATGTTTTCACTATCCTACTATAATTTTTAAAAGTAATTTTTAATCATGTTTTATTTTTTTAAAATTGTTTTAAAAGGAATATTCATATTGTTTTCCAAACAAGAAATGTTTGTCTTTTACTGAAAATGTGAAAGAAATCTTAGTTTTAGCATGTATGACATGAATGGAATTTCCTGCTATCTTGACCACTCAATGTTTTAAAGCTTCCTTTATAATTTTTCAATTTTATTTTCAAGGAAAATAATTTACAAAATATTTTTTGAATTTCTAGTTTTAAAAAGTTTATTTTCAAAGAAATGTTATTTTCCTTAGGAAACATTCCAAGTGATGATATTTTCAAAATCATTTTCTATATAACGTGACATATGTTGATTATACTTAAGATTTACTAGGGATATGATCCAATGATACCATACTTGTTATTTATTTGGATGGTTTATGATTATTGATAATGATATGTTTAGGAAACATACTCCTCTTCCATGGGTTATTCCATGATGAATTGATGAATGTTTTATGAAACTCATTTCTTTACATGGGTTCTATTATGAAGAATGTTTTATGATATTTTGGCACACCTATGTATGTTTATAATTATGTGACATTGTTTAGGTTGTAACTAAGGATGGTGGTCACATTATAAGGAAGGATGGTGGTTATATCATAACCAAGGATGGTGTTCATGTTATAACCAAAAACAGGTGGGACCTGTATATTCCTCCAATTCATTGGGTAATGATTGATACATCAATAGATAAACATGAATAGAATAAGGATTAAACCTAATTAATAAAAAAAACACTTTCCACTATGATCATTTTGGGATTGAACCCTGACTGCTATGATGGTTTGGGTAGTGAACTCATCCCACTGTGATAGCCTTGACAATGAGCCTTGACAACTAAGAAAATGATTTTTATGTTTATGTGTATGCACTAGTGCGTAAATTCATTTTCATGTTGGTTATTTATGATTTTTAACATCAGTTATTATGCATTGTTATTGACGGCATCATTTTAAATATTTACTTAATGTTTCTTAAAATATTTGGTGTTGTAAATGAACCCATTTAGAATGGTTTTATACATTGATTATTTTCTAACCGACATGGAAAACCATTTTTCATGTTGGCTACTTCATGTCATTTTTCCAAGACCTAACATGAAAATTGGTTTTCCATGTTGGTTATAAAATAACCAACATAGAAAATTTATGAGAGATGAGTTTATCATGTCAGTAATTAAATAACCGACATGATAAACAATTTCCAAGGATTTTTTACCCGGTTATTAAATAACTGAAATGAAAAAAGAATTTTTTTAAAAAAATAAATAATTTACAACCATACTCCCCACATCTGACCATAGTAATAAACAAATTAAAAAATAGGAAGAAGCAGTTGCAAAACAAATATCAATACATATTTACAAGTACAACATTCAAAATTACAATATATAGTACAAACAAACTAAAATCCAACCAAGCCTATAAAATGGTTTTCCCATTCAAATTGAAAGTGTTTAAGCTCCATTTAACTATAAGGATTAGGTTCATCAAAAATATAAAAAATAAAAGAAAATAATTTAAAATATATTATGAAAAAAAATAAAATATGAAAGAAATTTTTATAAAGAAATATAACCTGCTAGAACTTCATAACTATCCCAATTGTAATTATTTCATACATAAATAATATCACATAATATATGCATTATTTTATTCCTTCTTGTTTATTAAAATGTTGTTTAAATGAGTTTTTCAATTCAAAATAACATTATTTGGTAATATATTCACAATTTACTAATTAAAAATAAAAAATTAACCTTTGCTTTCACATATTTGATCTTGGATTTCTTTTTCTTTGTTCTCTCTTGAAATAAATTCCATCCTCTATTAAAAAAATAATATTTATGAAATAAATTTAAAATTAATTATAATATAAACAAGTATTAATAAATTCAAACTTACATTTTTAGTACATCCTTAAAATGTTCTTTCACTTCACCATGGATAGAGCATAACTAGTAAATTTCCTTATCCTTTGAAAAAAAACCCTAACATCCAATGGCCATTGATATAAAATAAAATTTAATGTTAGTGTTTATTATGTTAAAATATATATAACAATTTTTGAGATATATGTTTCATACTCTTGAAGATAATGAAACATCCAGCACTAAATAATTATATCCTTTTGAAATCCTTCAATAATATACTATATTCTTTCTGCTTCAGTCATTATCCCCGTTGTAGGTGAAATGAAATATGAGTCCATAAATCCTTATTCATATATCTTTTCATTCTCATTACACGTTTCATAAATATACCTAATATAAAACAAACAAAAGTATAAATTTTCAATAAATTAAATTCACGGAAGATTTATGTTAAGACTTACAGGGGAAAAATTGCATCGTGTTAATGCCCAACTGATCTCCAGTTGCAAGCTCCATGATATCATTTTTCAAAAGCGCCACAGTCATTGCACACCCAAAAACACCAGATTCCATTTCAATCTCATAAACACCTGACAACAAATTTTAATATATTTACAATCTATCCAGACTGGTATAATTTATATCTGAAGTCATAGCTCTTTGTATTTGTTGTTTTATATACATTATTTCTTTACCTTTAAAGTATTCCTGTAAAAAATGGATAAATATATAAAATTTAAAATTTTAAAACAAATTTAATACAAAAATGAAATAACAGATAAAATATACACATACCTCTATGGTAATATGTCGCAAAAGTATAGAGGGAAAAACTAAAAAATGGATAATATTTTTTCCAACTGTACTCACCTCATCTGTAGGTAATGATACTCCATTTGATATATCTATAATATCCTATATAGTGACCATATGGTTCTCTATCTCTAACTATTGATGATTAATGATGTCTTCAATATAAAATGTCATCCCATATTCAATAATATGATACTATATATCATCAACATATAATACACAATAATGGGGAAAATATAGAGGAGGGGTGTAGGAGTAGGATAAGGAGTGGGGTCTGTAGGAAGAGGTGGAGGAGTGGGAGCTGCTGGAGGAGGTGGAGGAGTTGTAGTTTCTTATAGAGGTAGAGGAGGGGGAGCTGCAGTTTGAAACTCTCTTTGTATGTCTGCAAACATCAACTTCACCAAAGCTCTGATCCTATGCTATATATTCACATGAATATCCTTAACATGATCCTCTTAGGATTATAATATTTTTTTATAAACACCGTCCATTGCAGAAGATGAAGAATTTGGAAATGAAATTTTCACCGATACGCCCGCTAGGTATCCTTATACACAACCAGGAGTGTTAGGGCTTTCCCAATGTTGTAAAAAAATCCATCCTACCAACACTTAAAATACCCCCTATGTGATATGTGCCTCAAGATAGTCCTGTATGAATTATTCAAAAAAATCTATAATGAATTAAAATATATAAATAATTGAATTAAATTAAATAAATAAATGAAGTAAACATCTTACAATCCTATCATATACAACATTAAACTCTTCCATAATATATTTCCCTTTTTTCTCTCCAACCCCTCTTCTATTTTTCATGTCTAGAAGGGGGTAGAGGGGAAACCTCTATAGATCTTGAAGACTCAGCTCTCAGTTTTTTAAAATTTTCAACCATCATTTCTTCTTCTAATAACGTATACCCTCCCCACGAAAAATTATGAGGTTATACTTTTCTATATTAGATATCATGATGATATCTCCTCGATTTCCATAAATTAAGAATAAATAAATCATTAATATAAAAAAACTTCTAAAAGGTAACATTCTACTTACCAAAAATGATTCTCATCTTCTAATTTCAACAAATTTATTCCAAGTATATTCATCTAAAAAGGGATATATATCACATAGATTATGGTTTTGTCTATGAACAAAAATGAAATATGATGTGAGGGTTGATTTGAAATCCCTCAATCTCGTAGTATCCAATGATAAACATTTCCTTCTAACTCCTCCAGAGTTAGGTATATCATATGTCATCTAATAAGGAGGTGGAAAACATATATTACTATAAAAATTTTAAGATAAGTAAAATAATAACAACAAATCTTACCAGAATAGTCTATTAAAATTGAGATATTTTCAATTTGTCAACACTTATCAAATCATCAATCAAAATACTAACTTTTCTTTTAGTCTAAACTGATATAAATCTCTTGAATTATTTTGAATTGGTACCCCTTGGAATATCATTATCATCAAAGTCAACCAGTATCCTCTGGTCCTGGCTATAGGCAACTGATAATTTTGGTAAACGTGTACTACCATGTTTACCAACCCTCAAACTCTTTTTTGTCTCTATGGGAGTATATTTCTCTTGTAATGAAGGATGGGTCTCATCAATAGGATCATGTGTATGTTCCTCCCTAGAGGTATCACTCTTGTCATCTCTAGAAGTATGTGGTGGATTAGTTGATTGATTTGTCATTATCCTACAAATCAAAGAAATAAACAAATAGTACACAAATATACAAATTCAACTATTACAATAATAATTTAAATAAAAAATGAAAAATTATCAAATACAAAAGTAAACTAAATTAAACTTAACACATTTTTATTCATATTTTTTATTATTAACTTAAATGCTAATAATAGTAATGAGATATAAAAATTTCATGTAAACAAATGAAAAAAAATCCAAAAATAGTGTGTGAATAGTAAAAATACTCCAACCTAATAAACCATTATTTACACAAAAAAGAATATTTTTTTTTCAATATACACTTATAAAATATTTTTGTTTTTATTTAAAATGTTAAATTTAAAATAAATATATTTCAGGAAAATAAATTGTTAGATAAGTTACATGAGGGTAAACATGATAAACTAAACAAAACTAAACTAATATAAAAAACAAATAAACTTATTAGTTATAGTATGTGTTGTAATAAATAAAATAAAATTAAAATATCTAACATTTTATGAAATTTTAGAAAGTAAATGATAAATAAACATAACTTATGACCTGTAATATTAGAAATGTACTAAAATATTATTTTCCCAAATTCTTTCATCATGATTATTCTGTATAGAACAAATCATGTCTACCACATGATCATGAGTATTATTTGTTAATCTTTCTATAGAAGTAGGGATATCACATAAATAAGCATATTCATCAAGTTTATCATCACCAACATACAATTTTTTCCTTGTAAAACAACAGACCACTGACTATCAGATTGATCAAGAACATATAAAAAAATTTCATGTGTTTTTATTATAAATGGATCGGTTGTGTATTTCAATCTATTCATATTAATAGGTTTCATTCCAAATTTATCATGTTTTACACGGTTGTTACCGATAAATCATTTGTAGATAAATACTTGAACTTGAAATTTAATGTAATCAACCTCCCATTTTACTTCAATGACTTCATAATATAAACTTGATGTGGAAATTGGGTTTTTTTCTTTAGCACTAGAAAAATTAATTACTTCTATAAACACTAATACACTACTATTATGAACTGCACTTGTATTGTCCTGATCTTTTATAAGGCTCTAGCCTTAAACATTACATAATCATGAGTTAAGTCAATAATTTGACCTTATTTCACATTGAGGATCTTTTCAAGTATAGAGTTTTAGATAATTAGGCCATAACTATTACATAATAGACTCAAACATTATATGTCGATAGTTCCACTCAGTATCCACTTTTTCCACCAAAGAAAACTCTTTAAACAAAACATGATTTCTTTTTCTTGATAAAAATATTATTTAATTATTCCTTTCTCTTACCCATCCTTATACCCTGTGGAAAATATTTCAAAAACATGGAATGAGCATAAATATATCAGTAAGGAATATAAAATAATGAATAAAATCATTAATCCATGAATATTTAAAACTCATGAAAACATTTTCACAAAACCATACTTTTCACCCATAAAACATAAACTCTTTAACATACCTTATGAAATAATAAATTACTGATAAACTCATAGAAATCATAAATAAAATAGGTAACTTGCAGCATTTTTAACATACTTACAATGTATCTTTCACAACTACATAGGGAGTAACCTTTATGGTTACGTTTGGAATACCCATCATAGTATATTCCCTAAATCTATTAGGGGAAACTTTATTGTTTACCTCCGTCATGTTACCCAATGCATTGGAGAGCTATCATGGGTTCATTCACCTTTGGATTATCACAGAACCACATATATACTTACGAAATTCCCAAGAACCATAACATAATAATAACACATAAACCAATCAAAAAGGAAAAATATCATTTCCACTTTGAAATCACATTTCATCTTTACAAGTCACGTACTCGTAAATGAAAACACGTTATTTTAAAATAAAATAGTAAAATTTTAAATTAAAAATAAATAAATAATAGAGACATAAAATCAATAAATTCCATTCATGAAGTATATATAAAAAACATTCAAAGTTATTGAAATAATGAATCCCCTTTTAGAACACAATTAAAACATTTTAAAAGAATATTTTTGAATCAAAGTGTCTCGTACCATTTTGAAACTTTAGAAATTAATTTACACTTAAAAACATTTGTTTCCATATAAATAAGTCCTTAAAATCATTTTTAAAACATGGACATTAAAGATAAGGATTTAGAATATTAAATCTTTAAAACATTTATAATGATGTTTTAGATAAAGAGTACTTTACAATTTTGAACATTTAAATTATATGACACATCAAAATAGAACATTTTAAAAGACATTAAATATCATGATTATAGATATAATATGGATAATTAATGTAAAAGGGTATGTATATACACTTTATAAACAAATAAAGGTGTATATCATCAATAAATGTCTTAATGAAATGAGATTGAGACAAAGTCCCTTACAAAGATTGCATCATTAGATTAAGGATAAATAAATGACATAAATATGTGTGAAAAATATAAATACACCCAATATAAGTGGATATTCAGTGTAAAACAATCATAGTTCATTCACACATATTCCTGGAAAAACAAAACTAATGACATGGATATTTAACTCAATGAATGGAGATTGGGTTAAGATTTCCCTTACCTCAAGTTCGCCTTTTCTTGTTCATTATTTATATTACAGAATAATTAAATTAGGTTAAATCATACATTCTTCAGAACCTTTTTAAATTTTATTATTCATTTTATATTATGTATTACCATGTTATAGCAATTAGTTAATTATTTAAGTTCATATCGAACATTTTTTCGATGTTCGGTACATGATTCAAAAATGAACTTGTTATAATTACAAATTGTCCATGTGGTCAAAAGTACATTATATACAGAATATTATTCATGATTTAAATATAATATATATTCATTATATATGTATTTATAATAATCCATAATATTTTGAGATAATAAATGAAATGCATCGTTCATGGAGACGGTAGGTCGTACGTACGTATAAACGTTGCTTTCATTTCTTCGTCATATTAAAGGAATGAAAACTAAATGATACATAGTTATATAATAATTCCATTATAAAATATATGTTATAAATTTTAAATAATTTCATTAACACCTTCCTTTATGTGTTCCATGTATGGAATGAATTAGTCATGTCACTTTGAGGGGGCAGTAGTCCACACTTCCTCAAATGAAATTATCATATTTACACATTATGGAAAGAATAAAGGTATGTTGTAAATAAAAATTACAGAAGAATAGAGACAATATAAATATAATATATATCATATATAAATATATTTCCATCATTATGGACACCATGAGTGGTGGTATGATAAAATTGAATAATCATCGTTTCGTGAGGCAGTAGTTCGCCGTACACAGAAACAGTATATTCTATATCCATTAGATGGAGGTGTGTGTAAGTTTAGGTCAAAACATTAGCATTAAAACATCCTAGAATATTTAGTATATTCTTTTTGTTATGTATTCATAGAATAAGAAGATCATATGTAGTGGAGAAGGAACATAAAGGAAAGGATCTTGAGAGAAGACGTTACCTCTAAATTGGGTAACTCTTTTTGATTTGAGCCAAAAAGGATCTCTTGAATTTCCTTATACCCAATGTAAGGATTCTAGTATTAATGGGGTGATTTTAAAAGCTTATTTGAGCATAATTTGGATGATACAAGGGGTTTTATAGGTGTGATTAAGTGGGTAGATGTGGTGGCCTTCTATAAGGGGGAGGAGGGGTACTTTAGGAAAGTCTTGAAATATTATTTTATTATAAATTGATTTTCGAATTCTAATAGCTCAAAAGTGATATAATTATAGTATAATATGATTATGGGTCTAAATCCTCTCAACCAATTGGTTTTAGAAAATTTTATCTAACAAATTTAACCTTATCTTTTGGATTTAACCCTTAGTTAAATAAATTAACTCTTACCATGTCTTCTTGTATTTTTACACTATATGGTTAATATATTTACTATAAAATTCCAAGGAATCCTCAAGTGGATAATTACTAAAATTTTTCACATTATCTAAGTCATTTTTACTAATATTATATTTTTATGACTATTATATCATTTAATAAAATAGTATTTATTTTAAAAACTCGTTTATGTCAATTATAAAACTATTTACTAATTGATTTTTTTAAAGTCATAAAAACTTTATTAATTCTATAAAAACTAAATTAACTCAAATATAACATGTCATAATAATCCATAAAATTTTTGGATGGCATAAAAATTTTCAAATTACATCTATTTTAATATTTATAATATTATTTATTTGAATATTTCATTGATAAGGTAATAATTTCATCATAATTGTGTCATAAATAAATTAATTTATTTAATTTCTAAAAATTATAAATAAAATACCATGATGTAGGAAACATTTTTAGCTTTCTAATGACTATTTATAGTCAAATCGATCAGTTATATATGTTGGATTTTGTGGCCTAAAACCAACTACTTTTTACTTTATTCATTAATAAATACCTTATCACGTCTTGATTGTTCTTCTAAGTGACAATGCATGTGATAATGTCCTAAGGATAATTGTTGCACCAAAGGGTCATAGCAGATCCCTACTATGATGAGAACTCGTAAGTGCCATAACACTATTCTCGAATATATGTTCTATGGATGGATGATATTATTTGAGGGACAAAAATAATATAGGCCATTAGGGGTGAGGACTCATAAAAATTTGAGGCACCTTCTCATGGTGTGTGCCCTTGGTAATATCTAGGATTATATTATGAGAACATGACCCACCAGTAGGAAGTCCACATTTCATAGTGTCATTGGATGTTCCTATCTCCAGATATGTGTATTGGTACTTAGACTTTAAGATTATTATTAATGGGTATTACAACTCTTACACTAAGATGTATTGACGAAAACTGTGATGACACACTGTTCGCAACAAGGTAGGATATGTTGGGTGTGTGAGGAGTAATATTTCATTAATATATAATGTGAGAAATCATTTTTCTCTTCTGTTCCATAATGGAAGTTGATATCTTAGGCCCTTTTATGGAATTGATATAGCCTAAATAAATCCATGGCCATGGTGTGGAATGGGTGAGCTAAATTTCAGAAAATCAAAGAAAGAATAATTGAGCACATGGGTTGATGGCACTAACATGAAACCCACTTGATTCGAGATATCAATACAAAGGGATTACATTACATAGTAAGTGTTCGTAAGAGGTGAAAATCATTGCAGCCTTAGCGTATTTCTCTATAGGTGCCTTGTCATGTTTCTAGACGCTAAACTTGGACTTTAGGTAGGCTCCACCTAATGCCACTGAGAAAGAGGCCTAGATGGTCACACACTAAGTGTATCCAAGTATCTCTGTTAAATATCCATTTAACAAGCTGAATAAGGATTATTCTCGATTGTAGTATAATAATTACTCAAGGATGCCTGCTCGCATTTATTTCACCACTAGTTGTTCAAGATAATATATTATGGGTGAAATAATATATTTATTAGCGAGTTATACAGTAATATTTATTTGAGAAATAAATATTCATTATTAAAGTTCTACTAAATAAGGTGGAGGAAATAAAGAAAATGGAAAAAAATACACACCGTGCATATTAATATACACACTATGTATTTTTTATAGGGATTTTTGAGAAATAATATTATTTATTTAATTAAATAATATTAGGTATAATTCACTGGGTGCATGTCAGGTGATAATAATAGTCAACTATTATTATTAGACATGGGGTCTTACTAAGAATTAAATTAAATAAATATATTCTTTCTGGTAATTAATTCAATTTATTATTCTAAGTAATTAAAATCCCAATTATATTATTCTCATGAGATCTAGCCATTGTTTTTGGTTATGGAAAATAGATCTATAAAAATCTCTCAAACCAAGAGAGAATTCTTTTCCTTCAAGAACGCTCTCAAGTTACGAGAGATATCCTCCTCTACTGGATCAAGGAGAGCGCTTTAGAAGCTACTCTCAAGGAGTTCAAAGGCGTACACTACTAAAAATAGAGATTTTAATAGCGCTAAAACCCACCTTTAGCAATTCTAGAAAAGAGTTTTTAATCACGGTGAAGATAAAGGGGGGTCCTCTTTATCAGCGCTAAAAATAGCATTGATAAATTTCCACTTTTTCGGCTCTATTTTGAGTGTTGATATATTATACATTTATCAGCGCTAAATTAGCACTGATAAAGTCCAAGTTGCCTGAGCAAACCCAGCACCTGCACAGCACCTGCACACCTAAGATAGCACCTTCACACACAGAACAAAGAACACTTACACACAAAGCACAGAAGAACAAAAATTCTATATACATTTACTTGAAATAATGAATAAAAAAACACTGCTATATACATTTCAAAAAATATTTAATATGGTTACAATTAAAATTATCCAATAAAAAGTTAAAAACATTAATGTTTCATCCTTTTTGTATTCGTGATCCGCTCTCAAAAATTGTTGTCCATGGTATTAGTTGTCAAAAAAATTATTCAAACTCAGGGAAAAAAATCACCTATATAAGAAAACAAATATTATGTTAGTAATACAATAATGAAATAAATTAAACATTAATATGAATAAATACATTAATAAAATGTCAATTTTTACCTATTACAACCTTTACATGTCCATATTTCCTTGGATTTAATTAATATTTTAGAAGAGGATCAACATGATTCATTGACTTATAAATATATTTTTTTAAGATTACATGGATGAGAAAGGAATAGGAAGAAATTTCAACAACAACATGGGATCCAAAAGGTTTCATTTATTGACTATAAAAAAAGGGAGGAATCTCCACAGGTTATACATTATGACACATACATGATGGTGTATTCAATTTCATAGGATTATTAAATTTTAGAATAAATTATAACATTTTCCTAGTGATACCACCATCCTTGAGAGGTTATAAACCTAATAGTTACATATATCAGGAGCCTCTAAGAATGTACTCTTCCATGCCAGGTCAAAGAGAATGATTGTTAGCGCATCTGCATCAAACATTGGGTCCAACCCTGCTTGGACCCTGACCACTTATGCCTCTCCAAGGACCCCATACAATGTCTAAGGTCCCGTTGAAGGTATGTACAGAATTTATTTCTCAGTTTTAGAGAGGTAGTGATAAGAACCTACACAATTAGATAGTACATGATCATATCGGTTCACTTTTCTCTTGATCACCTAGTTCTTTAGTGTGATTAGACACCCCCCCCCCCTCCCTGAGACAGCCCCCACCCTACCCCTAGAAACCTCCCCCTCCACCACTCCATTTGAATCCCCCCTCCCTCCTCCTAGAAAACCCCCCCTCCCTTTCCCTGGACAGCCCCCTTCCCACCCCCTGGACAGACCCCTACCCTCCGTTACATCCCCCCCCCCACTCCTGGACACCCCCTCCTTCCTGGACAACACCCCCTCCTTCCTAGACAACCCCCCACCCTCCCCCTGTATCCCCATCCCTTTCCGTGGATAGCCCCTTCCCAACCCCTGGACAGCCCCCCTCCCCTCCTAGACACCTTGCCCCCCTCCACTCCTGGGCACCCCCTCCTTCCTGGAAAACCCCCCCTCCCTCCCCCTACAGCCCCCCTCCCTTTCCCTAGACATCCCCCTTCCCAACCCCTGGACATCCCCCTCCCCTCCTAGACACCCCCCCCCCCTCCACTCCTAGACACCCCCTCCTTCCTGGACAACCCCCCTCCCTCCCCATGCATCTCCCATCCCTTTCCCCAAATATCCCCCTTCCCACCCCCTGGATAGCCCCCCTCCCCTCCTGGACACCCCACCCCCCTCCACTCCTGGACACCCCCTCCTTCCTAGACTACCCCCACCCTCCCCCTATAGCCCCCCTCCCTTTCCCTGGACAGCCCCCTTCCCACCCCCTGGACAGCCCGCCCTCCCCTCCTGGATACCCCCCCCACTCCTGGACACCCCCCCCCCACTTCTGGACACCCCCTCCCTCCTGGACACCCCCTCCTTCCTAGACACCCCCCACCCACCCTCCCACCTGGACACCCCCCTCCCTCCTAGACACCCCCTCCCTCTTAGTTCTTTAGTGTATACCCATTAATAACCTTCTTTATCCAACTATATTTTCATCATCCATTTGATAATGGAATAAATATTATTCAAACACCATCATTCACTAATATGAATTATAAAATCATATATATTTTGAAGATATAAAGTTCAACAAATCAAGGAAAAACATCAAAAAAAATATATTGGAGGAATAGGAACAAAATTTCACATAACATTATCAAAAATATAATATAAAAATACATAAAGCAGAAATAAAGATATCCTATGACACAACTGGAAGACGTCAATACTATGGAAAGTGGGAGAAGGGATATATATATATATATATATATATACAAGTAGTGGTGATACATCTTCTGGAATTCAGTTTCTGGTAAAAAAACATCTTATTCCGTAGATTTCATCCACATTCCTGGATTGAGGGTCAAAATTAATTTAGTTGAGAGTGTCCTCACAACTCTTCTAAATCAGAAATTATTCCTTCCATCAAACTCATATATCATCAGTAATTTTTCTATTAGATGTATTCTTCTACAATGTTGGTGTAGAGAAAAAGTGTGTTTCTTATAAATCTAATGTGATAAAGGTAAATGATTCATATGTTGGGTATTTATGACATTAAATAAGATATATTGAGCCTCAAATTGAAATGGAATATAATTCATGGGCCTTTACATGGGATTAGAATTGGTTTGGTTGGTTGGAACTTTTGATACCTCATTATGGACCCACTTCAGGCTACTCTAGAAGTGATTTACCCATTTTATATTATCAGCATTGAATGTAATTTAATGGATCTATTCCTAGACACCCCCTCCCTTATGGACACATCGCCTCCCTCCCCTCCTGGACACCCCACTCATGGACACCCCCTGGAAACCCCCTCCCTTTTGGACACCCCCTACTCCTGGACACCCACTGGACACCCCCTCCCTCTGGGACACCCCCCTCCCCCACCCACCTGGAGACCCCCTCCCTCCTGGACACCCCCTCCCCTCTTGGACACCTCCCTCCCCTCCTGAACACCCCCTCCCCCACCCACCTGGAGACCCCCTCCCTCCTGGACACCCCCTCCCCTCTTGGACACCTCCCTCTCCTCCTGAACACCCCCACCCCCCCCCCACTCTTGGAAACCCCCCACCCACCCTCACACCTGGACACCCCCTCCCTTTTGGAAACACCCCCTACCTCCCCTCCTGGACACCCCACTCATGGACACCCCGCTGGACACCCCCCCCCCCTCCCTCCTAGACACCCCACTCATGGACACCTCCCTCCCCTCCTGGACACCCCACCCCCTCCCTCTTGGACACCTCCATCCCCTCCTGGACACCCCCCCACTCCTAGACACCCCTCACCCACATATAAGGGAAACTAATTAGAAAATTTAAAATCCAATATATTGGGTTAAAAAATGGACTTGAGTAAGAAAGGGGCACATGACTAATTAGAAATATCATATTAAGTTCATCAATTGTTCAAAGTCATGTGATCACATGACCATAATAGGATCATGTGATCAAATTAACCTGGGAGATTTATATGATTACACAACCCTTGAAGTTTTATGTGATCATGTAAATAAGACAATAATGAACGAATCATGGTTCAAGTGAATTACCTTAATTTATTATGTGATTTGTTTATGTGATTTTATCATGTGATGATATCACATGATCAGTTCACATGAAGCATTCATACAAAGGAGCTTATGTGACACGATCACGTGAAGAGGATTATATGAAGTAGAGAAAAAACCTAAGAGTTCTCGTAGATCTATGAAATATTGAGTCGTTAGTGAAATAGATTTCTCATTACCTCTGTGATTGAGCAGACATAGCATTGTTTCTCTTCCTACAAAGGCATGTCACATGGACAGAAATATTCTAAAATTAACGAACCCTACAAGGAATAATGAAAATCAAATAAACGTTTCATTTTATAATTTTTTGTTAAAATAGACATATTATATCATAACATTACCTTTACATCTTTCCAAATGGTTTCTTTGGTCCATATATAAGCGAATAACAAAACTAAGTATTCTTTATGCACTTCACTACTGTTGGTTTACTACCGCTTACCATAGATTCTGATCTAAACTTCTGATTTGTCGTCCCCATGATGCTCTCATCCCACACCATATCTATGATATCATCATTCAGCATTCACTTTTCCTTCTCTTCCTGCACCCATTTACCTAGTAAATGGGTGCAGGAAGAGAAGGAAAAGTGAATGATGAATGATGATATCATAGAGATGGTGTCGGATGAGAGCATCAGGGGGATTCCGGATCAGAAGTTCAGATAATATTTAATGCTAAGCGTTAGTTAACGAACAGTAGTGAAGAATCCTTAGTTTTGTTATTAAATTTGTGAGTTTTGCACAACCAATATTATTCCAACACACTAAATCAGTAGAAACAGATACATAAATGACCAAAATACAGAATATAAATGATCCATGCCATAATAGTTTAGGTATAGTGATTTTGGAAACATAGAAACATAAATAACTAGTTCATAAGAGTCTCACATTAAGTTATGCTTTACTAGAAAGACAAATAATTTATAAAACCATTCTTCATAACCTAAGGATATAAAACATAATAAAGGGTGATCATATATGATCAATAAGTGTAAACAAGGGAGACATCAATGATAATATAAGGATAAAATAAGTAGTAGTAATTCACCTTCATCCTATTTATGTACAATCTTCCATCAGGTATTCTGCCCATTCATTTCTAAACACATCTATATCATCTTGTGAATATGAGTTGTTGCGACAGTCATGGTAGTACTGAAAAAATATAAATACACAAAGGATTAATAAATATTTTAAATGAACTCATAATTATTTTCGAAAATATCTCTTCAGGGATAATTGTTTGTTGATGAAATACAATCTCTTTCATAAATTTACAAACATAATAAAAATAGCCCTTTCCGTTTGTTTGTTTTGGACACTGCAGAAACATCGAGAAAAATAAGTAATTTGTTTTGATATGTGTTTGGATAGTGCAGTGTTATTATATATACTAGGATACTTTTCCAGTTGTAGATCTTGTAGGTGTTCTTTTCCTTAGGCCCTAGATTCATTCCATGAAGTAGACAATATTGATAAACCACCCTATCATAACAGAATCCTCATTAAAAGATAATATAAATTATATAACTATATGTTTAGTTCTAAAATTTTCTATCTAGTGTATTACTAATTAACAAACGCCATCATGCGTGGTCGGTTTTTGCATATCCATGCATTGAATCCAGAAAATAAATTTTTGGAGTATCCAAATTGACTGCAATCAGCATCCAATGCTACCAAAAAACAAAAAAAGGAATAAGTAATGAAAGAAATGAAAATATAGTTGATATGATTAAATTTTAGAGTTTACCCCTGCATCGTTGGTATTAAAAAGTGTTTGTCATCCGAAATTTGTTTTTCAAACGATTTGAGCAGGGATGACATTATTGCATCCTCTTTATCAGAATCTATTTCTTCTTTTGAAGAGGTGATGTGAGGACTAACGAGTCCAACTTTTTGTTCATGGGGAAATCCCTTCAATTGTTTTTCATATATACGCCTGTGAAAAATATGAAATGTATTTAGTCATGATTATTAGAGTATATCATATTTTGTAAAATCAAATCATGAAAACATACCTCATGTATACATTTACAACTGAGGCACCTAGCCATTCATACTTGATAATTTCATTTACATTTTAAGCACTAATGAAATCTGATTCTTCCTCTATATACATACTTTTTTCAAAATAAATTGTGTGATTATTGTCGTGTATCAACTTTGTATCCACATGAGCCTGCAATGATATTAACTATGGATATAGAACAGGTGGGGTGAAGGTGCTCTCAGTAGACCGTTTCAATCAGTTGGTTGATCCTTGAGATAGTTTTGAGCTGATATTTCATTTCACCCACTTATCTTTGTCATTCTGTAATAACATTCATCAGTTCAAACCTTTTTTCATTAAATGTAAAAGGTCCATATTGAAAAATAAATTGTAAATGGATACCTCCTTGTCGACATATTTTGTACAAGAACCGACGGCCATGCAATGAATATTCCAACAGCTTGTTAAACCATATGAATGTCATCATCGTCATTTGGAATAGGTATCTCGGCACTCATCTCATTAGCTACGTTAATTGACACTCTAAAATGGTATTTTGGATGTTTTCTGTTGTGTATAATGTCATTCTACATATTGAACACTGTAGCCCTCTCTACAAGGCGATAGGTGGGAGTTGATAGATATAAATCAAAATCATTTTCACCCTGTATAATATTAGTACAGGAAAGGTATCAGTGTATATGTGATTCAAATTTCATAGAAACAAATATTAGAACATTGATTACCTCAGCTAAGTCAGGTTTTTTAGGGGAATGGCTCACCTCAAAGTTGGTGTGGGGTGGGGCGAGATCTTCACGCACAGGTTGTTGTTGAGTCGCTTCTTCTCTTTGCCTATCCCCCAACAAACTTGCTATCGTCTCTCTCTAGTATTTTAATTCTTATTGAAAAATATATAATTTTTCTTGAATCTTTTTCATTTCCTTAGTTTGATCCTCCGCTTGTTTTTGTTTTTGAAAATATGTTTGGGGTGTCACCCCAAAACTCGCACCTCTGACGCGGCCATACTTTTATGACTGCTTCAAGGCTGCTAAAAGTATGTCTACATTTGGTGCAAGTGTTTTTGATTCCTATGACTATGTCAGATAATAAATATAGTAAAATAAGTAGCCATTGTTATGTAATAGATATTTAAAGAAAATCAAATTTATATTATGTCATACTTACCCATGTTTCCCACACTTTTTTTGTATTTTCATCTATCAGTAGCCCCTCTTTATTTACATGAGCCTCCTTCCATAGCACATGGAGTGGGATGGATATGGATTTTGATTTCGATTCATCAATCTTCATATAAATAGAGAAACATGGTTATGGTGTTGTTTTATGTCACATAAAAGTATTATGGTAGATTTAAAAGATATACCAATTTTTTCTCAAGTGAAGCGTACCCCATCCTTGCTTTACGGTAAGGGTACACTAGTTTTGTTACACGTTCTTTATTTTCATCACTCAGTTGTGGTTTCATAAATAAAAAACTGTCAATCAAAGTGATGAATACAAGAAACATCAAACAATGTATTACCACACACAATGTACCTAAAAAGTCTGCTCCGCATGATGGTTGCTAAATACATCCCACGCTCCTTAGAATATCAAGTGTGCATAAAGAGGAGGTGGGTGCGGCTTGATTTTCCCTTCAACATCTTTAAGATGATATTTCGTTAAAATTGTGCGGAAGCCTCTATGAATCCTTCCTGCAACTATAAATACATATTCCTTGTGCGAGGCATCTACTATAAATGCACTCTTTAATGGATGATGAACAGTAAGTCAATGTTTTAGTATTTTATTTTATATTAATAAATTAAAAAAATGATATCATAATGTTACCATAATCTCTTCCCACATTAGTGTCTTAAGCCCGGTGACAACATTGTGCCATGACTGTACATCAATTGGAATGTGTTTCCAAGTGAAGATTCCAATGTAGCTACTAAAGATGGATTTGTTGGGGTTAACATGTTGGCCTCTCTTATTCCATCCCACATCAAATTTGATGCCTTTTGATTTTTCCTTAAGGATTTTGTCTAACACTGTCAAACTACAGCACTCTTGTTTTTTTTTGCACTGTCAGGGTTTCATTTCCTACCATTTCCTCAGAAGCGTCATCATTATGTTCCTCTAGAGAGCTAGAATCGGTACTGGGACCAGCAGAAATAGGTTGAGAAACCTGTTTTACCTCAGCATTGGGACCAACAACAACAGGTTGAGAAAACTGTTGTTGCTCTACACTGGGACCAACAGTAGCAGGTTGAGAGACCTGTTGTGCCTTAGGATTGGGCGCATCAGTAGGTGCATAAGTCATTATTTGTAGAAGTGTTTTAACATTTAATTTAGATTATATAAAATTAGTAGTGAAAAGATAATAACATAACATAACACAATGTATATTACAATAAACAAATAACCAGATTATTGAACTCTCTTTTTTTAAGGCTGAAGAGATTTTACCCCTCTGTCGACTCTGTAAATCCCTTCATTGTGGTCTCCACTGACATACAAAATGCCGTCTACATTGGGACCACTGTGAAATGATTTCGAAGTCCCTATGAAAGTATCATCCTCCATTAAACTTTCATCTGACCCTTCAGTGTTTTTGGTCAATAACATAACAATTGACCAGTTTCAGTTTGCAAGGTATGGAACATAAAATACTTTTAATACCTGTGATTCCATTATAAATGGTTCTTATTTCTCCCCTTACTTACTGAAATCAACTTTCATGAATCCCAATTCATCTATTTTAATAGAACTCTTGTTATCAACCCACTTTCATTGAAAAATTGGCACTTGTAATTTCGTGTAATCCAACTCCCATATTTTTTTGATGATGCCAAAGTAGGACATATTCGCATGAATTGGATTTATGTCCTTAGCACCGGAAACATGCATCGCTTCAGATATAAGTGTAACCTTACTATTCTACATGGTATTGTATTCATCATGTTCATTAGTATAGAATGTATAACCATTAACTGCATAAGCATTGTAAGATAATACATACACACTTGCTCCTCCGGCTAGCCATCAAAGTCGTTCTGAAATTGAGTCTGTATTTTCATCTAACTTCTTAAAAATATGGTCCCTAAACCATCCTATAAAGTATCAATTATGTGTATCTGATATCCATTTTTCATCCCTAGATGGATTCAAATGCCTAAGAATTACTTTGTGGGTTTGAACATATGGGTCAACATAGAAGTTGTTACGCAAAACGTAAATATGGGCCTGCTCCTGATCTGTAATATTGATTGTGAAAACCTCTCTTCCAGAAATTCCTTCACCCACAAGCCGCCCAGTGTGACAAGATTTTGATAGGCAAATGTTTTCCACACAAGATAGGTATTCGGTACATAATTCAACGTCTTCTTCAACAATATATTTCTCTGCAATACAACCATCTGTCTGACTTTGATTTTTGATATACGCTTTCAAAATCTTCATATATCATTCAATGGGGTACATCCATCAATAATGTACAGTACCACATAGTCGAATCTCTCTCACCAAATGAACCATCAAATGAACCATCATATTGAAAATTTTCAGTGGGAAGAACATTTCAAATTCACATAATATGATGGAAATTTCTCTTTCCATAGTTGGAAATTTCACCGGGTCTATAACTTTGCTGCATATAACTTGAAGAAGAAATAGATCTTTGTTAATGTATGGTATAAATTCATTGGAAAAATGAAACTTAAAGCTATAGGAATTAGATCTTGCATCAAAACATGTTAGTCATGTGATTTCAGACCCTTTAATTTTAAATCGCTCATTGACATGATGTTCTTGATATTTGATGAATACCCCTCTAGAACCTTCACATCATTCAAGAAGTTTCAAAATTGATATCTCTCCTTCTAGGAAAGAGTGTAAGCAGTGAGAGGAAGAAATGTTCCTTTTTCACCCTTCAATGGTGCCAACTCTTCTCATATTCTCATCTCAACCATGTCCAATATAGCCTTAATTCCATCCTTTGTTTTGCTAGGTGCATTTAGAAACGTGTTGATGATACTATCACATACATTTTTTTCAACATGCATAACATCAAGAAAATGTCTGACATACAGACAATTATAGTATGGTAATTCAAAAAAAAAAATCTCTTTTTCCAACCAGTTTTTGTAAGGTTTTTTTAAAACAGTTTACCAAAAGTAGTGTCCACATCTTTTAATTTCTCAAACAATTGATCACCTGTTAGTGGAGACAGTGTTGTACATTCTTCTGAACTTCCATCGAATGATGTCATCCAAGATCAATACTTATGTCGTTGGGGTAGAAATATGAAATGTCCTAGAAACACGGTTTTCAATGAATGTTTCAACCTAATTGACTGCATACCTTGTTTGCAAACAAGACACCCTTGAGTTCCATTAATGTTATATCTTGACAAATTTACATAAACAGGAAAGTCATTTATCATCCCGTACAACATAGATTTCAAAGTGAAATCTTTATTTTTGTAAGTATCATACAATGTAACACCTAAATCCCACAATAATTTCAAATCCTCGATCAATGGAGCCAAATAAACATCAATATCATTACCCCGTTGTTTTGGTCCTAATATAAGCATAGATAACATGATGTATTTTCATTTCATGAATAACCACGGTGGTAAGTTATAATTTACCAACATAACCAGCCATGTACTGTGACTACTTCTTTGAAAACCAAAAGGATTCACCCCATCTGTAGATAATGCAAGAAAAAGGTTTCTCGGTTCGTTCCCAAATTCAGGATAATCATGATCAATTCTCTTCCACTAAGGAGAGTCTGTCGGGTGACATAGTTTTCCATCATTAATTCTGGTATTTGCATGCCATGTCAATTGTCATGTAGTCTCCTCACTTCCATATAGGTGCCTAAACCTTGGAATGATTGGAAAGTACCATACAACTTTTGTAGGACTGGAATCATCTTTCTTGTATCGAGAATCACCACACTTTGGGCATTATTTAAGTGATTTTTGGTCCTTGTGAAACAATATATAGTCATTCGGGTAGGCGTGTATTCTTTCATAGATCATACCCATCAAGTGTAGCATTCATTTGGAATCATATGTTTGGCTTGGGAGCTCATTATCTTCTAGGATCATGTTATTCAAGATAGCAAGTATTTCTATAAAACTGGCGTCACTCCACCCATTTCCTAATTTCAAATTATACAGCTTCAGTACAGCTTAAAATGCTGAATATTTAGTGCAACTATCATACAATGGTGTTTTTGCACAACTCTTTAACTTCTCAAACAATTTTGGGCAATCACAAAGTTCATATTCAATTGTCCTTGTAATTTCCTCAATACTATCTTCATCATAATTCACATCTATAATCAAATCCTCTATATGATCTTCTTCATTGTTCATGCTTGTAATCATATCATATGATCAATTAAACATTGTGTTATCCAAGCCACTACCTACATTCGTTTTTTCCCCATGTTTATTCCAACATGTATAACTTCAATCTATTCCATGATAGATCAGGTGTTCTTCCAACTCCTCTAAACTAATTTTTCTTGAATAACAATAGCATAAACACGAACAAAGGATTTGAGAAGGTTCACATGTATGATCTTTTTCAAACTTGATAAACTCTTTCACGCCATCTTTATACTCTTTTGTCAACCGATTGGCATTCATCCATTCTTTATTCATATTCATACTATTTGATATAATAATATTAATATATAACAAAATAATTACACAAAATATTTTCAACAAGCTACGAGAATACTTTGCACTAGAATGTTTTAGTATCACACATGTGATCTATATGCATTGTTGTAAACTGGTTTTTTAGTGTTTCTCTAGAAAAATAATGTCTCTAGTTAAGAAATATGGTACTAAACTAATAGATGGAATGATTTTTAAAAGATATATTGTGGGTGGAAGGATTCATTACATGAGTTGTTATAGTTATTTTACAAGGGTGTCCATAAAGTGTCTCATAGAGTCCTCTAGTGAAGTGGTTTTCTAGGAATCGGTGGAATTACACTGGTAAAAAAGTGGTGGTGCCATTGAAATGGGTAAAGTTTGGATTGATATTCAATGGTGGAAGAACTAAAACATGGAAAACAAATGGCATACCAATCATTCCAACAACTGCAACACCATACAAACACACAATCGTGCTCACAATCGCAACACCATACAAACCAAACAATCATAATTTCAGATTTTAAAAAGCATCCCTTATTAAATTTTGTTTGTTAATTCAGGGGTTATCATAGAATTTTTAGCATCCTGGGGCATTCATTTATAAGTCAAGTATATGTAAATTACCAATTTTTATATTCAAATGTTCAACAAGAACCAACCAACATGCAATTCATTTAGTGTGCAAATAAGGACCACCAATAGCCACGATTTTCAGCGGGGCGTTTAGCCCGTACATTTCACATTATAACCATCAATATCAAATAGTAATAACATGCGAACAAGAGGAAACCAATGAGTAACAAGAGAAAACTAGCCGTGAAGGTGTCGTTCAGCGTGCGAAAAAGGTGCATTCATGGCAGCGGAGAGGCGCGTAGTAGAGGAGATTTCCAACTGAAAAGAAAACATAAAATGAGAACTCGTATGTTATACCTATCCAAAATAGGTCCAATGAGATTCAGGAATGGGACATTTCTTATTAAAAATCATTGAAATCAATATATGATGATCCATGAAACCCATCCATTCAAGGGCACAATTTTTCACTAAACACATCATCAGGTTCATGGTGATACCCACCACGATCCTGATCCAAAGTGCTCCCCACCATCGTAAACGCCTATTGTAACACATCATCCAGTGGTCCAACAACCCACTTGGTGTGGTTTAAAACTAACTAAACCAAAAAAACATATGAAAAAACCCCCAAAATCTATTACTATTTTTCATATTTTATTCCAAAGAGAATCAAACAAGTCTCTACTGCTAATGAACAAGGCCCTAACATGCTGACTTTCCCTCAAAAAGTCCCAGTCATACCTCAAAATGAACCTGTCATACCCAAAATGAAGTAACCATTTCCCTCTATTGTCTAAAACTTCTAATCTCAGGGAAAACACTAACACTTAATTTTTAAACATGATTCAATCCTTGAATCATGTGAAGAAATAGGTTTGCCCCCTAAATAATGCAATGAATGGGTTTCACCCCTAAAATCACATGATGAATCATGATTTACCTCATGAATCACCTTTGGATCACATCAAGATTATCCTGATCATTTTGTAAACATATAAAATTTATCTAGTACATCATTTAAAATCTAAATATGGTATTTATGTGGGACTAGATAAATCAGATTCACCAACTCAACGACATACAAATGCCATATCAACCATCCAATAACCAGTACCATTATACTAAAGACCCTTTTAACATGAGGGTCATACCTCTATAGTGAATGATCTATATATTATCATAGATATTTAATATATGTGATCCAATTTATCATACCTAATCTCTAACATGAAATCTCAAGTGCCACATATTCCCCGATCACTAAAATTTTATACCCATCACCCATTGAAATTCATCTGAAATGAAATTCACACCCTCAACAACCATTGGTTCACTCCCCACTACATTTTTACCTTATACCACTTATCCAGCATCACCTCAACAGGTTCTATCATCAAATGTGTGTTGCTTCTCCTAATCCATGATCATTTATCCAAAGAAACACCTGTCTAGGATTAACACTCAGATCAAACATGACACTATATTTGATCCATTTATGATGTATCCTCCACCATAGATTGAAATTTTTTATTTCATCCAAAAACCCAAGAAATTGAGTCTAAAATAATTTCTTCAACTTCAATGGTCCTCGGATCACACTTTACATCTCACCGAATAAAAATTTAAATGGGTACCACGCATAATCAGTGTGTACCATTCTCACCTCATCCAATATAATGGGTGTACAATATTGTACCACCTAATCAAATTACATAACTCATGATCCCAAAATTCGAACACCATTTTTTTATACTAAAATACCATCTCCATAAGATACTCTAATTAACCTGATCTATAAACTTACCAATGTACACCCCATGCAACTGCACGAGCCAGTCTCCAAAACAGTTGTCAATAACCCTCGTTATCGAAATAATGCATGTCTAGATAGGTGTAAATCTCTATGATACCCTAAATTATCACCCGACTTGGACTAACCTGACTCCTATATCATCTATATTAGGCTCACATGCCTAAACCCATGACCATTCTTTATGGTATGTCAATCATAAAAACAAAGAACCTCCATGCTACTTTCCAACAAGATTAACATTCTTAAAAGTTGCATGAAAATTGAACTAATGCTTTTCAACCAGTATCTTCTCAAAATTTACATGTGTCCATACATAATCTAATATCTACTCCACTAATAAACACATCAAAAAAACACAAGGCTAGGAATCACACTAATCTTACCCTCAAAACAAACCTTGATACCAAAAACATCGACACTCAAGGTGCCCTTCTCAAAAATATTCCAAGGAATCTCAATGCCTATACAATCTCAAGTAAAGGAAATTACCCATACCTTCCACATTCCCAATGCCTAATCCATCACCAAGGCATATATTTCATACTTAGTATGACACCACTTATGCTAATCACAACTCAAAGGATATACCTTTGCTTCATGTTTCTAAAGAATTCACAAGACTAGGATAACCCCTAACATATTTTACCTTCATAAAACTCATTTAATCACATCCATAATACTTGAAACACTAAAAACCTGATCCATATATCAAATTAATCAACTCTCCTTATAAACCATTAAGGATTTAAGGGTTACCAAGAAGGAGGGATCACGGTGGAGGCGGCGGCGGCGGCAGCGGTGGCAGAGGAGGAGGACGGTCGCAGTGGAGGAGGAGGAAAAGGCAGCGGCAGAGGAGGAGGAGGAGGAGGAGGAGGAGGGGTTGCGGTGGAGGAGGGGTCGGGTTCATCTTCCGCGAAATCTTAAATGCGTGCGAGAGAGGAGGGCATGTTAGGGTTATTTTATAAAAACCATTGGAACCTTTATCAATGCTCATTAAAAGCACTGATAAAGGTATGTTTTATCAGCCCTAAAATAAAAGTGCTGATAAAGTACCTATTTATCAGTGCCAAAATTATAGCGCTGATAAAACATTTATTTATCAGCGCTAAAATTATAGCGCTGATAAATACTTATTTTATAAAAGTATAATTTTAATAATTTATATATATTCTTATATCTTTATTTAAAATGATATATAGGATAAATATATATTTATTTATTAATAATTATAACTATAAATAGTATATATTTATAAATATTTGTATATAATTGTTAATGTATACAAAAAAAAATATTTTTTAATATGAATATAATAATTTTATAAAAATTAATAATAAAAATGTTTGTCATCACTAATAATAGTGCTGATAAATTTACCCATTATCAGCACTTATTTTATCACTGATAAAGGTAACCTTTATCAGTGCTTTTAGCTAGCACTGATAAAGGCACACCCCTTTATCAGCACTTTCTATTTAGCACTGATAAAGGGCAGCGCTTCCCTTTCCCTATTTTGTGGTAGTGGTACAACGCAAGCAAAGGCCCTTCTATGCTAGCACCTAGAGATTCCTTTGGCGACGTCCATAGATATGTGAAGAACATGTGGATCACCACTAGAGGAAGCCTACACTTGGCTTCTACAATGCAACGACGGATCACATTGGATCCTGACCAGAAACACCAACGAAGAGATAATTCCATCAAGGTAATTCTTGTATTTTAATTAAATTAACTATAACCTACATATGATGATCCTTTATATGGTTTTGTTACTCCCCTATTTTCTTTCATTCTTAATTTTATTCTGAAGATCTGGTGTTTTATCATCGTGATGGATCACGAATTGATCATTGTTAACAGTAAAATTAAAGTTGGGTACACCCATCCACACGCTTTCACTACATCCATAACCCAAAGTGGTATTAGAGTGGTCATATAGTTGATTATAATTTTTTTTTGTTGATGATTTATGCATTTAATAATTTAGTTGTTTCAGTTCAAGTTAATCATTCTGGAAATCTGAATCTCTAGATCTGTTCCTCTTCTTTCATTTCTCGTTCACCTTACAGAAATTATCTTTTTCTTTTAATTTTGATTAAAATAAAACATATTATATGATCCATATGTGACAAAGGTTCTTGTCCATACAACACCAGAACACACGGCGTGTATTTGGCAATACACTTCGTTTAGTCAAGATTCAATGCACCAGGACTGGTTTTCCAAACCAAGTCGTATGTTGGAGTCTATCTAAGTCTTAAATGAATTCATGTGTTCACCAAGAATAGGTGGAACATGGTTTCTAGATTACACATCATGTGGCCCACAGGACACGGTGTGTAGTCTCTTCAGGTTAGGGTTGGACCGTGTACCCCGTACACGGCTTGCCTGACTGAAGACCATGTAATGCAGACACTACACAGTGTGTGGCCCACTAGACATGTCATGTACTCTGAAGATTTCTGAAGTACATTTACACGTCGTATCCCTAGGCGTGTACTTCGGATGGATGGTGAATGATAGTACACATCATGTAGTCGGAACTACATGCCCTGTACTCATCTAAATTACACATATTTATTAAAATTTATTATTATATTATACAAACCCTTGAGATGTGTACCATGGAGCGGGTATAAAGCTAAGGCACGACACATGATAGGTGTTTCATATATATATGTGTTTAATTTAACATATGTGTAATGTTCATTTCTACTAATTGGGTAGCTATAAATGGGAATTCACCGAGTTTCCTCCAAGGTACAAGTTATGTACAAAGATAATTTTAAATAAATTTGTTTGTTTAAAATTATGAATGATGATAATATCAAGAAAATTTAGAAAAGGGTTTAAGATAAAAGGATTGATTAATTAAAGATAATTAATTGATTTGAGAGTGATTTATCTTTAAAAAGAATGATTAAATAATTGAATGTTAGTTTTATTTATGTGTAAATATTGTTGCATGTATGGATGATCGTGAGCTATACCAGGTCATTTTTATGTGGATGGTTTCTTTTAATTTATTTACTTAAATTAAATTTTTTGGCCTGGAAGCCTTATCCTCATTATTATGTAGGGTCTGCGTTCCCAAGGTTTCTTTTTTGTAAAACCCCGTTTTACTCCTCACCTGTGAGTGAGATAAAAGAATATGTAATGGATGGATCTCCCAAGCTAGTGGAGGTAGCTCAAACTAGGAGCCAAAGTGAAACCAATCCAAGGAGATACAAAGGTGGACAGGTGGAAAGTTGTAAACATGAACCCAAATGGTTCAAGGTGTTTCTCCCCTAGGTCTTGGGTTAGTTTATCAACCGCTAGATAAACCAAACAATAGAACAATCTCATGATCATACCATTTATTTTATTTCTGTCAATTTCATGGTTTATTTATTGTGGGTGTGTTGTTACGATCACACAATTAATGAATTAAACAAGCATACAATATGGAACTAAAATAAGACTAACTTATGCGTAAATATTATCTTATACATGGTTAATCACTTAATTATATCCCACATAATATTAACAAGCATGTAAGAAATATAATAAAATTTAAATTTATGTATAAGGATAAAATCCCTCAAAAAATATTAAGTCGGTATAGCCTTCCATAATCATGGTTAGAATTAAACCATATTTCAAAGTGCTTGACCAACCCTAGTTTGGGTTATTTTAATTATTGGGTAATTCTAATTCAATGTTTTGGGTTGACTTGACTTGGTTCACATCAAGGGTTGACTACCACAACAGGACTTGGTGTGACCAAGAGGCAAAGGTTGAGTAAATCTAAAATAAAAGGATTTTAGGATTGGGGAGTCCACTCAGCAGATCAAGGAGATATGAGTTAATGCAGTTGACATTTGGAATGTCTACCTAAAACCCTTCAAGTTTCTTGACCAACCCAAGTTAGAATAATTCGAAGGGAAATATGGATTATTTCCACTAGAATATTCAGGAAATAGAATATTATGAAGTCAATGGTGAGGGATATTGGATTTTGATAAAATAGTGGGAGACTAATAAGTATTAATTTATTTATTTGTCTTGGTTTTATCATGATAAAGTACAAAATATTTTATCATCTTAATTTTTAGAAATAGAGAGAAAAATAACTTCAAACATATCATTGTAAACTATAATCGAGAAGGAAAACCTTCTCACCAGCACCAATTTCCAGGAGTGGCAAAGGCGTTTACGCGTCATTCTTCGCCATGAGAGAAAATTGTATGTGTTGGAGGAGCCTATTTGAGTTGCACCTAGAAAAGAGGCTAATGATGAGGAACTATCTCTCTATATGAATCATGTCGATGATGCCACAGATTTCCAATGTTTCATGCTATCGACCATGTCTAATGATCTCTTGAAGAAACATGAAAACATGGACATGTATCGCATGATGTCTCACCATAAGGATATCTATCAAGAGAAGTCAAGATAGGAGAGATATGAGATATCCAACGCCTTGTTCACAACTAATCTTGGAGAGTCTGTGCTAGCTGGACCTCATGTAGTCAAGCTTATTTGCTACATTGAATTCTTGGAAATCTTAGGGATTAAATTATCGAATGAGTTGCGTATAGATCTCATCCTATCATCACTTCCCAAGACCTTCTCTATCTTTATTTTCAACTACTACATGAGAAACAATGAGAAGAGTCTATTAGAACTACTGATCTTAATTCCCTAGGTAGATAAGGACATGGTACTGAAAAACCCATAGTCCTTATGTTGAATAAGAAAAGGAATGAAGGGGAAAAGGGACCAAGGATTAATAATTGGTCTGTAGTCCTTGAGTACCATCCCTACAAGAAGGGGAAGATCTAGAGGCTAGAGAAGGAACGGGAGGTGGTGTTTTTTTCATGTGGAAAGCCTAGACACTGGAAGAGTAACGGAACCCATAAGTGTGGGTGTGATAAAGGTGCATTCATTATCGAGTGTAATCATTACATTTCTACACATTGGGTATTAGATACAGCATGTGAGTCTCACAACTTTATTCAAATGTAGAAACCAAGTATATTTAGAAAGATTTTTAGAGGGAAGGTGGATCTTCATGTTTTCAATGGCGTGAGGCTGGTTATGTTAGCCATTAGTGATTACCATCTTTCATTTCCAATTGGGATACTTTTGCTTTTACATAACTGTTATTATGTTCCTAGTATTACCAAGAACATAATTTATGTATCATGTTTGGATATGGATGGATTTATTTTCAAGTTTGGAAATAAGGGTTGTTTATTTTATAAGAACAACATATGTTATGGTATAGCACATTTAAATAATGGTTTGTATGTATTAAATTATGAAAACTAAGTGTTGGAAATCGATAACGAAACAAACTCATATGACCCATTCAACACCTAGTTGTGGCATCACCGTCTTGGTCATGTAAATGAGAAGTTATTAACAAAGCTCTTCCAAGATGGTTATTTAGACTCTACAAATCTAAAACCACTTGATAGATTTTACACTTGTTTACAAGGTAAAATGACAAAGACACATTTCGGTGGACAGGGTGAAAGGGCCACAGAGCTTCTAGGATTGGTGCACATGGATATGTGTGGACCATTTCCAGTAGAAGCTAGTGGTGGATATTCTTACTTCATTGCTTTTAATGATGATTTGAGTATAAATGGATATATCTACTTAATGTGGTATAAATCAGAGTCCTTATAGAAATTTAAGGAATTAAAGAATGAAGTAGAGAATCATCTTGGTAAGAAGATAAAGAAGCTTTGATCAGATCGAGGTGGATAATATCTGAACCAAGAGTTCATCGACCTTTTATGGGAGTCTAGGATTATATCTCATTCACTCCTCCTTATACACCATAATGGAATGTTGTTAGTTAAAGGAGGAACCTCACGTTGTTGGACATGGTGAGGTCAGTGATGAGTCATACAGATCTTCCATTATCATTTTGGGGATATGCATTACAAACTGCATCATACACATTAAACCGAGTACTAAATAAGGCGGAAAATGGAATTCCCTCCAAGTTATGTAATGGAAATAAACCCATTTTGTTGCACACATGTGTATGGAGATGAGAGGAGTTTGTTAAGGCCTTCTCAAGAAACAAACTAGCACCCTGAGGTATGAGGTGTATCTTTATAGGATATCCCATGGAAACAAAATGATATTACCTATATAACCCTTCATAAAAGAAAGTGATTGTCGCCAGACAAGCCATGTTTCTTGAGAGGGAGCACATCCTCAAAAAGGATAGTGGGAGAAAGATTGACTTCGATGAAGTTAATTCTCAAGATACACAGGAGTTGTTACAGGAACAAGTTCCACAGGTCCTCGTGGAAGAGGTTATAGAAACACAAGTACTGTAGAGAAGCTCAAGAGAGGTAAGGGAACTAGAGATATTTGGTTTCTTAGTCACCATGGATGTTGAATCATTATTTTTGGACAATGATAAACCACTATCCTACAAGGAAGTAGTAGATATCTTAGAAGCTACAAGATGGATAGAAGTTTTGAATTTTGAGATGGATTCCATGTATCAGAACCAAGTTTGGGTTCTAGTTGATGAGCCAGTTGTTGTAAATCATGTTGTATGAAAATGGTTATTCAAGAGAAAGATGGACATGGACGGTTATTTTAGCACCTATAAAGCAAGGCCAGTGGATAAAGGAATCAGACAACATCAAGGAATTGACTATGATGAAACCTTATTGCCATTTTTCATGTTTAAATCCATAAGAGTCATACTTTCTATAGAAGCTTACCATTACTACAAGATTTGGAAAATGGATTTCAAAACAGCATTCATTAATGGGAACCTTCGGGAAGATGTCTATATGACACAACCAGAAGGTTTTGTGACACCAGGTGAATCCAAATGTGTTTTCAAGTTTTATAAATTCATTTGTGGATTAAAGCAAGCATCCAGGTCATGGAACATTCGATTTTATGAAGCCATAAAGGAATTTGGTTTTATTAACAATGAATGTGAGTCATATGTTTATAAAATGTTTAATGGGAATGCAGTCATTATCCTATTAGTATATGTTGACAACATATTACTTATTGGAAATGATGTACCAGTCTTACAGTCAGTTAAGGACTGGTTGAACCAGTGTTTCCCCATGAAGGAATTAGGTGAAGCAGCCTACATTCTAGGGATCAATATCATTCGTGGTAGATCCAAGAGGCTACTTGGACTAAGTCAGGTTACATACATTGACCACATACCAAAGAGATTTAGTATGAAATTATCCAAGAGAGGATTGGTTCTAGTGTTCCATGGCCTATATCTTTCTAATAGAATGTGTCCTCAGACATAACAAGAGAAGGATAGGATGAGTAAGGTCCCATATGCTTTAGTTATAGGATCCATCATGTATTCCATGTTATGTACCAGTATTGATGTTGCCTATGCATTGATCATGGTAGGTAGATATTAATCAGATCTAGGAGAACAGCATTGGACTGCTCTTAAGACTATCCTTAAGTATATAAGAAGAACTAAGGATGTGTTCCTAGTGTATGGAGGACATGAGGAGATTTTCATCAAAGGTTATGATGATGATGGTTTTCTGATAGATCAGAACGATCTGAAGTCATAGTCAGGATATGTTTTCTATCTTAACAGAGGAGCTGTGAGCAGAAAGAGTTCAAAGAATCCAGTTTTTGCTAATTCTACAACAGATTCTGAATATATAGAAGCTTCTGATGCAGCCAAGGAATCTGTTTGGATTCAGAACTTTGTCTAGGAGCATGATGTGGGTCCTAGTAGTAGAGACCCTATCACATTGTATTGTGATAATACTGCAATGACGGATCTTGCAAAAGAACCAAATTCTCATCAACATAAAAATCACATTCACTAGAAGTATCACCTCTTGAGGTATTTCTATCCAAGGGGTGAAGTGGAAGTGAGTAGAGTGTCCACTGAAGATAATGTGTTAGACCCCATGACTAAAGTCCTATCTTAGTAGAAGCATGAATATCATGTGATAGCTAGCGGGTTAAATGGTATTAGCAGTTGGATCTATTCCAAGTGGGAGTCTGTTGGATTTTGTGGACTAGAACCAACTACTTTTTACTTTATTCATTAATAAATACCTTATCGCATCTTGTTTGCTCTTATGAATGAAAATTCATGTGATAATTTCCTAAGGATAGTTGTTTCACCAAAGGGTCCTAGCGGATCCCTGCTATGATGAGAACCTGGAAGTTCCATAACACTATTCTTGAATATATTTTCTATTGACGGATGATGTTATTGGAGGGACACAAATACTACAGGACATTAGGGGTGAGGAATCATAAAAATTTGAGGTACCTTATCATGGTGTGCGCCCTTTGTAATATCCATGAAGATATTATGAGAACGATACCTGCCAGTAAAAAATCCACATTTCATAGTGACATTGGATTCTCCTATATGCCTATGTGTGTATTGGTACTTAGACTTTAAGATTATTATTAATGGGTATTACAACTCATACACTTATATGTATTCACAAAAACTGTGATGACACGTTGTTCGTAGTGAGTTAAGATCTGGCATGGTTTGGGTGGTGAGGTTCTAGCTCAGTTCAAAGGTCTTCGGCCTTTCTCGGGGACGTCGTGGACGGACATATCACCGGCTTCTCACTCGGTTCGACGCGGCTCATTCTTCAGCATCGTCGACCCTCTGTTGCTCAGATCGGCACGGCTCGGAACTTTCGGTGTCGAAGTGGAGTAGTGGGTCCTCAGTTAGGTCCAACGTGGTCAGGTGCGTTTATGGTGTTTCTCTTGTGTGAGTTGGCACAGATCTGGTGGTCATATGGGGAGGATTTGGTTTCCAGTGTTCTGCAAGTTTTTTTTTCAGTTTTTGATGGTTTAATGTTTTTTTGCGGCGTCAATGTCATTGAAGAACTCCTTGTCTCCTCCCTGCTTTCTTCAGCTTCCTGTGATGCAAGCTGGTCTTCCTATGGATGGTTGGGGAATCTACGGATGGCGACAGGGCTACCTTTAGGCGAAGGTTTCGGTGACTGGTGAAGGCTCCATGGCACATGGCATCGATTCGGGACCTCATGTGGTGAAAGGGATCTGATGGGTTAAGTTGTGAATGTTTATTTTCTTGAATGGTTTGAGTCTGATGGTGGGAATGAAGTGCTTCCAGAATTGATTACATGGAACATGCTTCAATGGAGGAACTCAAAGATGGTGATTTATTTTTACAGAGCTTTACGGATTTGGTTGTTTGAGAGGGTATGGCATTTTCCATTGGATCGGGCCTGTGCTTTGACACAGGACACTGGCTTTCCGAACTTCCTTGCAACAGTGAAGATCTTCATCATTTTTATATTCTGGGGAGGGGTAACTCCATGTTTTTAGTTTAGTTTTACTTTTTTTTCTTACGGGTGTGAGTTTTCTTATGTCTGTGATGTATGTGCTGGTTTCCCCCTTCATCCCTTAAAATGGGGTTTTATCAAAATAATAAAAATTTGAAGGTATTTGGGCCGTTGGATTGGATTGGATTTGTGGAGTTCAATTCCAGAAAGTCAAATAAAGAATAATTGATTACATGGGTTGATGTCACTAACATGCAACCCACTTGATTCGAGATATCGATACAAAGGGATTACATTAAACTGTAAGCATTCATATGAGGTTACACGTCATTATGGCATTAACTTATTTCTCTATGGGTGCCTTGGCGTGTTTATAGATGATAACCTTGGACTATAGGCAGGCTTCACCTAATGCCACTGGGAAAGATTCCTAGAGGGTCACACACTAAGTGTGTCAAAGTATCTCAGTTAAATATCCATTTAACAAGTTTAATATAGATTATTCCTAATTGTGGTTTAATAATTATTCAAGGATTTTTGATTTCATTTATTTCAACAGTAGTTATTTGATAGAATATATTGTGGGTGAAATAATATATTTATTAGTGAGTAATGCAGTGATGTTTATTTGAGAAATAAATATAAATTATTCAAGGTCTAATAAATGTGATGGAGGAAATAAATAAAATGGAAAAACAAAAATACACATCGTGTATATTAATATACACATCATGTTGTTTTCATGGTGATTTGTGAGAAATAAAATTATTTATTTAATTAAATAATATTAAGTGTAATTCGTTGGGCCCATGTCAAGTGATAATAATAGTCAACTATTATTATTAGACATGGGGTCTTATTAATAATTAAATGAAATGAACAAATTATTTCAGGTAATTAATTAATTTTATTATTCTAAGTAATTAAAATCCCATTTATTTTATTCTCATGAGATCTAGACATTGTTTGTGGTTGTGCACAACGGATCTGGAAAACTCTCTCAAGCCAGGAGATAATTATTTTCCTCCAAGAATACTCTCAAGTTACGAGAGAGATCCTCCTCCACCGGATCAAGGAGAGTGCTTTGGAAGCTGCTCTCAAGGTGGTTGAAGGTTTACATTGCAAGTGAAGGCCCTTCCATGATAGAACCTAGAGATTCCTTTAGTTACGTCCAGAGATATGTAGAGCACATGTGGATCACCACTAGAGGAAGCCAACACTTGGATTCTACGACGCAACGATGGATCGCATTGGATCATGACTGGAAACATCAACAGAGAGAGAATTCCATCAAGTTAATTCTTTTCTTCTAATTAAATTAATTATAACCAAAATATGATGATCTTATCTATGGTTGTGGTACTCCACTCTTTTCTTTCATTCTTCATTCTATTCCAAAGATCTGGCATTTTATCATTGTGATAGATCTCAGATTGATCATTGTTAATAGAAAAATTAAAGTTGGGTACACCCATCAATAGGATACCACTGCGTCTGGAACCTACAATTGGTATCAGAGCGGTCATATCATTGATTATAATTATTTAGTTTTTCATTGATTATTTATGCATTTAATAGTTTAGTTATTTCAGTTCAAGTTAATCGTTCTGCAAATTTGGATCTTGAGATCTGTTCCTCCTCTTTAATTTCTCATTCACCTTATGAAAATGATCTTTTTATTTTAATTTTTATTAAAATAAAATAGAGGATCTCATCCATAGGTTCCAAAGTTTTCTGGATGTACAACACTAGAAAACACGGCTTGTATTCGGTAGTACACATCATGTAGTAAAGATTCAATGCACTGGGACTGGTCCGCCAAACCAAGCCATGTGTTGGAGTCTATCTAAGTCTTAAATGACTCTGTATGTTGACAAGGAATAGGTGGCATGCGGTTTCTGGATTACACGTTGTGTGGACCATAGGACACAGTGTGTAGTCCCTTCGGGTTAGGGTTAGAATGTGTACCCCATACATGGATTTCCCGGCTAGAGACTGTGTAACGCAGACACTACACGACGTGTGGCCAACTAGACACATCGTGTACTCCAAAAATTTCCGAAGTATATTTACATGTCGTATCCCCAGGCATGTACTTCAGATGGACGATGAATGATAGTACACACCATGTAATCGGAACTACACACCATGTAATCATACAAATTATGCAGATTTATTAAAATTTATTATTATATTATAAAAACTCTCAAGACGTGTACCATGGTGTGGGCATAAAGCTAAGGCACAACACGTGATAGCTGTTTTATATATGTGTATTTAATTTAACATCTGCATAATGTTCATTTCTACTCATTGGTTAGTTATGAATGGGAATTTATCGGGTTGCCTCCAAGGTACAAGTTACGTACAAATATAATTTTAAATGAATTTATTTGTTTAAAATTATGATGGATGAGAATCACTAGGAAATCCAAAAAAGGGTTTCAGATAAAAGGATTGATTAATTAAAGACAATTAATTGATTTGATCGTGATTTATCTTAAACAATAATGATTAAATAATTGAATGCTAGTTTTATTTATGCATAAATATCATTGCAGGTATGGATGATCATGAGCTAGAACAAGACCTTTGTTTGTGGATGGTTTCTTTTAATTTATTTATTTAAATTAAATTTGTTGGCCTGTGAGCCTTCTCCTCATTAATATATAGGTTCTGTGTGCCTAAGGTTTCTTTTATATAAAACCCTATTTTACCCCTCACCTATGAGTGAGATAAAAGCTTATATAATGGATGGAGCACTCAATCCAATAGAGGCAGATCAAGATAGGATCCAAGGTGAAACCAATCCAAGGAGATACAAAGGTCGACAGGTGGAAAGATGTAAACATGAACCCAAAAGCTTCAAGGTGTTTCTCTCCTAGGTCTTGGGTTAGTTTATCAACCGCTAGATAAACCAAACAATAGAACAAGCTCATGACCATACCATTTATTTTATTTCTATCAGTTGCGTTGTTTATTTATTATGGGTGTGTTGTTGTGATCACACAATTAATGAATTAAACAAGCATGCAAGATGGAAATAAAATAAGACCTTCTTATACATAAATATTATCTTAGACATGGTTAATCACTTAATTATGTCCCACTTAATATTAACAAGCATGTAAGAAAGATAATAAAATGGAAATTTATGTATAAGGATAAAATCCATCATGGAAATATTAAGTTGTTATAGCCTTCCACAATCTTGGTTAAAATCTAACCATAGTTAAAAGTGTTTGACCAACCCTAGTTGGGGTGCTTTCAATTATCAAGGAATTTTAATTCTAGTTTTTGGGTTGACTTGAATTGGTTCACATCAAGGGTTGACTTCCATAACAGGACTTGGTGTGACCAAGACGCAAAGGTTAAGGAAATCCAAAATAAAAGGATTTCAGTATTGGGGAGTCCACTCAGCGGATCAAGGAGCTATGAGTTAATGCAATTGGCATTTGGAATACCTATCTAAAACACTTCAAGTTTCTTGACCAACCCTATTTGGGGTAATGCAAAGGGAAATATAGATCTTTTCCACTAGAATATTTGAGAAACAGAATATTCTAAAGTCCATAGTGAGGGCTATTGGATTTCGATAAAATAGTGGAAGACTAATAAGTATTACTTTATTTATTTGTCTCATTTTTATCATGATAAAGTACCAAATATTCTCTCATTTTAATATATAGAAACAACAATAAAAATTACTTCATAAAAATCATTGTGAACCGTACTCAAGAAATAAAACCTTCTCACCGACACTAATTTCGAGGAGTGGAAGAGGTATTTACGCATCATCCTTCGCCATGAGAGGAAATTGTATGTGTTATAGGAGACTATTCCAGTTTCACCTCAAAAAAAGGCTAGTGATGAGGAAATATCTCTCTATATGAATCATATGGATGATTCCATAGATGTCCAATGATTCATGCTATCAGCCATATCTAATGAGATCTTGAAGCAATATGAAAACATGGACGTGTATAGCATGATGTATCATCTTAAGGATCTCTATCAAGAGAAGGCGAGACATGAGAGATATGATATCTCCAACGCTTTGTTCACAACTAAGTTTGGATATTCTATGCTAGCTGGTCCTCATGTAGTCAAGATTATTAGCAAAATTGAACTCCTAGAAATCTTAGGGATTAAGTTCCCAGATAAGTTGCATACAGATCTCATCCTATCATCACTTCCCAAGACTTTATCTAGATTTTTTGTCAACTACAACATGAGAAACAATGATAAGAGTATATCGGAACTTCTAACCTTAATTTTATAGGTAGATAAGGACATGGGGCGTGACAAACCCACATTCCTTATGGTAAATAAGAAAAATAAGGACAAGGAAAAGGGTCCAAGGATTTATAAATTGCCTGAAGCCCCTGAGAACCGTTCCTCCAAGAAGGGGAAGATCCAGAGGCAGGGCAAGGAACTAGATGTGGTGTGTTTTGCATGTGGAAATCCAGGCCACTAGAAGAGTAACTATACCTATAAACATGAAGACGCTAAGGTTGATTTTTTTATTGAGTGTAATCATTCCATTTCTACACATTGGGTATTAGATACAGCTTTTGGGGATAACATCTATATTCAAATAAAGGAACCAAGTAGATTAAGTAAGATTTTTAGAGGATAGGTGGATCTTCGTTTTTCCAATGGTGCAAGGCTGGCTGAGTTAGCCATTGGCCATTACCATCTCTCATTTCCAACTGGGATTATTTTGGTTTTACATAACTATTATTATATTCCTATCATTACTAAGAACATAATTTTTGTATCATGTTTGGATATGGATGGATTTATTTTCAAGTTTGTAAATAAAGGTTTTTTCTCTTATAATATCAATGTATGTTATGGTATGGCATATTTAAATAATGGTTTGTATGTATTAAATTAAAAAAACCAAGTGTTGTTAATCAATAACAAAACAAACTCACATGACTCATACAACACCCAGTTGTGGAATCACCGTCTTGGTCATGTAAACGAGAAGCGCTTGACAAAGCTCGTCCAAGATGGTTATCTAGAATCTACTAAGCTAAAACCAATCGATAGATGTCACACTTTTTTACAAGGTTAAATGACAAAGACACCTTTCAGTGGACAGGGTGAAAGGGCCACAGAGCTTCTAGTATTGGTGAACACTGATATGTGTGGACCATTTCCAGTAGAAGCTAGTGGTGGATATTCTTACTTCATTACTTTTAATGATGATTTGAGTAGATATGGTTATATCTACTTAATGAGGTATAAATAAAAGTCCTTATAGAAATTTAAGGAATTCAAGAATGAAGTAGAGAATCATCTTGTTAAGAAGATAAAGAATCTTCGATCGGATCGAGTTGGAGAATATCTGAACCAAGAGTTCATCGACCTTTTACGAGAGTTTGGGATTCTATCTCAACTCACTCCTCCTTATATAGCACAGTGCAATTTTGTTATTGAAAGGAGTAACTGCACCTTGTTGGACATGGTGAGGTCAATAATGAGTCGTGTATATCTTCCATTATCCTTTTGGGGATATGAATTAAAAATTGTAGCATACACATTAAACCGAGTACCAACTAAGGTAGAAAATAGAATTCCCTCTAAGTTATGGAATGGAAAGAAACCCATTTTGTCGCACACACATGTATGCAGATGTGAGGTGTTTGTTAAGACCTTCTCAGAAAACAAACTAGCACCCAAAGGCATGAGGTGTATCTTTATAGGATATCCCAAGGAAATGAATAGATATTACCTATATAACCCTTCAAACAAGAAAGTGATTGTCTCCAGAAAAGTCGTCTTTCTTGAGAGGGATCACATCCTCAAAAAGGATAGTGGGAGAAAGATTGAATTCAACGAAGTTAATTCTCAAGATACACAGGAGTTGGTATAGGAACAAGTTCCACAGGTCCTTGTGGAAGAGGTTCCAAAAACACAAGTACTGCGTAGGATCTCAAGAGATGTAAGGGAACTAGAAAGATTTGGATTCCTAGTCAGTGAGGATGGTGAATCATAATTGGTGGAAAATGATGAACCTCTCTCCTACAAAGAAGCAGTAGAGATATCAAAAGCTGCAAGATGTCTAGATGCTATGAATTTTGAGATAGATTCCATGTATCATAACCAATTTTGGGTTCTGGTCTATGAACCAGTAGATGTAAAGCCTATTGGATGAAAATTGGTATTCAATAGAAATCTGGACATGGAAGGTCAAGTTAGCACATATAAAGCAAGGCTAGTTTCTAAAGGATTCAGAAAACGTCTGGGAATTTATTATGATAAAACCTTCTCATCAGTTTCCATGTTTAAATATATAAGAATCATACTTTCTACAGTATCTTACCATGACTACAATATTTGGAAAATGGATGTCAAAACACCATTACTTAACAGGAACCTTCAGGAAGATGTTTATATGACACAACCAGAAGGGTTTGTGACACCAGGTAAAGACAAAAAGATTTTCAAGTTGTAGAAATCCATTTATGATTTAAATAAATAATCCAGGTCATGGAACATTTGATTTTATAAAGCCATAAAGTAATTTGGTTTCATTAATAATGAATTTGAGACATGTTTTTATAAACAGTTTAATGGGAATTCGGTCATTATCCTAGTAGTATATTTTGATGATATATTACTTATTGGAAATGATATACCATTATTATTGTTAGTTAAGGACTGGTTGAACAAGCGTTTCTCCATGAAGGGATTAGGAGAAGTATCCTACATCCTATGGATCAAGATCATTCGTGATAGATCCAAGAGGCCTCTTGGACTAAGTCAAGGTACATACAATTGAACATACACTAAATAGATTTAGTATGGAACAATCCAAGAGGGTATTGGTTCCAATGTCACATGGCCTACATCTTTCTAATAGAATGTGTCCTCAGACACAATAAGAGAAAGATAGTATGAGTAAGATCTTTTATGCTTCATCTATTGGATCCATCATGTATTCCATGTTATATACCAGGCATGATGTGGCCTATGCACTGATCATGGTAGGAAGATGTCAATCAGATCTAGGAGAACAGCATCGGACTGCTGTTAAGACTATCCTTAAGTATCTTAGAATAACTAAGGATATGTTCCTAGTGTATGGAGGAGATGAGGAGCTTGTCATCAAAGGGTATGTTGATGCTGGTTTTCAGGAAAATCCAAACGATCTAAAGTCATAGTCAGGATATGTTTTCTGTCGCAACAGTGGATTTGTGAGTTGGAAGAGTTCAAATAATCCAGTTTTCATCGATTCTACAGTGGATTCTGAATATATATTAGATTATGATTCAGCCAAGGAAGCTGTCTGGATTCTAAACTTTTTCTAGGAGCTTGATGTGGTGCCTATAAGTAGATACCATATCACATTGTATTTTGATAATACTATAGTGGTGGATCCTACAAAAGAACCAAGTTCGCATCAACAGACAAAGTAAATTCTCTAGAATTATCACCTCTTGAGGTATTTCTATCAAAGGGGTGAAGTTGAAGTGAGAAGAGTTTCCACAGAAGAGAACGTGGCAGACCCCATGAATAAAGTCATATCTCAGTAGAAGCATGAATATCATGTGAGAGCTAGCAGGTTAAAGGGTTTCAGTAGTTAGCTCTAGTCCAAGTGGAATTCTGTTGGAGTTAGTGGACTAGAACCAACTAATTTTTACTTTATTCCTTAATAAATACCTTATCACATCTTGATTGTTCTTCTACTAGACAATGAATGTGATAATGTCCTAAGGATATCTGTTTCACCAAAGGGTCATAGAGGACCCCTGCTATGATGAGAACTCAGAAGTTCCATAACACTATTCTTGAATATATGTTATATGGATGGATGATGTTATTTTAGAGACACAAATAATACAGGACATTATGGGTGAGGACTCATAAAACTTTGAGGCACCTTCTCATGGTGTGTTCCCTTGGTAATATCTAGGAGGATGTTATGAGAATGAGACCCACCAGTAGGAAATCCAAATTTCATAGTGTCATTGGATGTTCCTATTTGTGAACGTATGTATTGGTCCGTAGACTTTAAGACTATTATTAATGGGTATTACAACTCGCGCACTTAGATGTATTGACGAAAACTATGACAACACACTGTTTACAGTGAGGTATGATATGTTGGGTGTGTCACGAGTAATATTGCATTGATAGATAATACAAGAAAGGATTTGTCCCTTATGTTAAATAAAAGAAGTTGATATCTCAGGACCTTTTATGGAATTGATATAGCCTAAATTAATCCATGTCCATGGTAAGAAATGGGCGAGTTCAATTCTGGAAAGTCAAAGAACGAATAATCTAGCACATGACTTGATGGCACTAACATGAAACCTTCTTGATTCAAGATATCGATAAAAAGGGATTACATTACATGGTAAGCATTCATATGAGGGGACAAGTCATTGCGGTGTTAACTTATTTCTCTATGGGTTTCTTGGCATGTTTCTAGATTCTAACCTTGGACTTTAGGCAGGCTTCACCTAATGCCACTGAGAAAGAGTGCTAGAGGGCCACACACTAAGTGTGTCCAAGTATCTCAGTTAAATATCCATTTAACAAGTTAAATAAATATTATTCCTGATTTTGGTTTAATAATTTTTCAAGGATTCCTGATCGTATTTATTTCCACACTAGTTATTCGAGAGAATATATTGTGGGTGAAATAATATATTTATTAGTGAGTAATACAGTGATATTTATTTGATAAATAAATAGTCATTATTCAAGGTATAATAAATGTGGTGGAGGAAATAAAGAAAATGCAAAAACAAAAATACACATTGTGTATATTAATATACACGTTGTGTAGTTTTTCTGGGGATTTGTGAGAAATAATATTATTTTTTTAATTAAATAATAGTAGGTGTAATTCACAGGGCGCATGTCAAGTGATAATAATAGTCAACTGTTATTATTAGACATGGGGTCTTACTAAGAATTAAATGAAATGAATAAATGATTTCGGGTAATTAATTCTTTTTATTATTCTAAGTAATTAAAATCCCAATTATATTATTCTCATGATATCTAGCCATTATTTGTGTTTGTGCACAATGGATCTGGAAAAAGCTCTCAAGACAAGAGAGAATTATTTTCCTCCAAGAACGATCTCAACTTACGAGAGAGATCATCCTCCACTGAATCAAGGAGAGCACTTTGGAAGCTGCTCTCATGGTGGTCGAAGGCGTACATTGCAAGAGAAGGCCCTTCCATTCTATCACCTAGATATTCCTTCGGTGACGTTCAAAGATACGTGGACACGTGTGGATCGCCTCTAGAGGAAGCCTACACTTGGCTTCTACGACGCAACGATGGATCACATTGGATCATGACCGGAAACATCAATGGAGAGATAATTCCATCATGGTAATTCTTTTCTTTTAATAAAATTAATTATAACCAACATATGATGATCCTTTCTATGGTTTCGGGACTCCCCTATTTTCTTTCGTTCTTTGTTCTATTCTGAAGATCTGGCATTTTATCATTGTGATGGATCTCAGATTAATCATTGTTAATGGAAAAATTAAAGTTGGGTACACCCATCCACATGCTTCTGCTGCGTCCAGAACCTAAAATATTAACCTATGTTAAAAAAATTAGTAAAAAGATACATGTCTATGTTATATTTTTCTTTACTTTAAATTAATTATTATAACATGTCATTATCACACCCAAGTGGCTCCCAAATGCCAAAAGTTCAGCCTAAGTATTTTTTTTATTTCCCATGACTCATCCACTAATATTAGGACATGCTTTATGGTAGTTTTAAATTATTATAATATTATTTTTACCCTTATTTACCAAATTTTCCCTTTAACCGTGGTAAATAAAAATAATTACTGAAGTTAGTATTCATAATGTCCAAAAATAAAAGGTGTCTATTTACTCAATTTGGACCTTATGATTCCAAATATAGAATCCATTTTTCCAAATTCAAAACACATAATATGCAATAATTAATTTTAAATTAAATCCCATTGTCAAAACGAGAAAATGGGTGTTTAAAATGTAAAAATCATCAAAATATTGACACGTGTTTATATCAAATTTCAAAGTGAAATTACTTCCAATGACCATAATTTGATTAAATGATAAAAACATAATCCAATTACACTTTAAATCTAATTAAAAAGATAATCTACCTATATAAATAATTTAGACTAAAAGGCAGTTTTTAATTAAAATGTAGTATTTTCACTTTTCATAAAAAATAAGAAAAATACCAAGAATTCAACCAAAGTGAATTTTTATGTCTCTATTATAAATAATAAGTCTAATTTCAAAAATATAACATATAAATTGACAAAAAAATATTTAAAATGTGTTATCCATTAAAAGGCCGTAAAACTGCATTTTTAGAAAAATGATCATTTTATCTGTAAAATTGAATTTGTTCTTATATCATGCCTAGAAAACATATAAGATGAATTTTAAACATTTAATTGAATATATTAAATATACATTTCATTAATAAAATCCATAAATAGTGATTTTATTATTTTATAAACTCACTTATTTTCATTTAATTAGTTTTTTAGAAAAAATATTTCCTTTTAATTAAAAAGGGTTTTATTTTAATTTATAAATAATTGTTCTCAAAAGAATTAATTAAATTCATGTGGAAACAAAATTTTCATAAATCAATTAATATTGTTCATTACCACCAATTTAATAGGTAGGTTATAAGGTAACATAATAATGCTTAAGTTCGATGTGGCGTATTATGTGTGTTATCGAACATATTGTCTCCTTTTAAAAGTTTGGGATGTTACATTCTCCCTATTTTAGAAATTTCATCCTCATACTTTGAATTTGGGTTTGGTAACTAAGGTATGAATCTTCAAAATACCATTATTTCATTCCCACAATAGAAAAAATATTAATAAAACTACCACTTTAAAAGAAATAAACAGAAGTACAAAGGTCACCTAAGATAACACATATTAGGATTACATGTAGAAAAACATGGATATGGATGAAAAACTAACGATCTTGTTCTGATGGAGAGTGATAGAAAACATGATCAAGTGAAATTTAGAAATTAGGAAACCACAAACTTGTTATGGGTTAAACGGTCTTTGATTTCCCAGTAAGAAAAGTAAACGGGCAAGGTTTTTGTTTTATGGTCCTTTTCATAATATTGAGAAATTATTTTACTACTTGGAATAAGAACATAAGTAAATTTACTTACTTAAAAATTATAGTTTTATCCTTTAATCAAATTCCATCAAAAACTCATCTTTTTCTCCAAATGATAATTATTCAGGAAGAATCAACTTATTAATCCACAAATGATTAACTATCTATTTATCCTATCTTGAAACATTAACAAAAACCAAAATGGTTAGTACAAGATTAGATAATCCCCCAAAAGAATAATCCTTTTTAAGGAGAAGGACTACTTTTAACCTCCAAAATTCAACAGTAATACCTAAAGTTTAATATAGACCATTCATCAAAGAAATGTCCTTAAAATTCCTCAAAATAATCTAACTAATATTGAGACCTAATACTCAGAAGGATTTGATAACATAATATTCGAAGATAAATTTTAACATGTATCTCCAAATAAAATCGATCACTCTTAAAGTCTCATACTAAAAATTAATTAACCTAATCACATGTTCTCTATGATAGGTTGATCATTTCCACAAATAACCTATTTATCATAACTCTAGAATTAAAATCATAGATTCTTCCAAAATATAATTCAACCATTACTCCATTAAAATCTCATAGTGTTCAATTTACCTCAATCATATAAAGTTCCTAAAATAGTGAACGTCTTCCAAAATATCATTTATCATGTAATCCCAAAATCACTTTCCAATACTAAGGATATCCATTCAATAAAATATATGTCTCCCAAATAAAATTATTCATAATCCATAAAATAATTTAAATAAGAAGAATAACTCATACAAAATAGGGACTTAACGCCAGTGGTAGGTGATAAGGGCCCGTCGCACTCCGGTTGTGGGTTCGATTCCCATAGCCTTGTCCGACGTGATGGGTTGTCACATGGTCTATGTGTTTTCCTTTTTCAAAAACAGTATAATTATTATAACATTAACAAAATGAGATAAAATCCTCAAAAATAACCATAACATGTTTTAGCCTCAAATGTTATTCTATACCTTTCATTTTTCATCCCAAAAAGTACTAACCAATAACTACCTCAAAAATAAATGTCTCCAAAAATAAGGTCAATTACCTTGAGATTTCATAACATAATCCTCTATAGTGGTTTCTAATACATTGAACTTATGATCAACCTTAAAATTATAAACTCATGATGATATCCATAACTCTTAAGAGAACATCCTATCTCTAATGTTGTCTAAACCATCCTTTGATACCCACTATAAGGCCCCAGCCTTAAACATTACATAATCATGATTTAAGTCAATAATTTGAACTTATTTCACATTGAGTATCTTTTCAAGTTTAGATTTTTAGATAATTAGGCCATAACTATTACATAATAGACGCATACATTACATGAGGATAGTTACACTCAGTATCTACTTTTTTCACCAAAGCAAACCCTTTAAACAAAACATGATTTCTTTCTCTTAATAAAAATATTCTTGAATTCTTCATTTCTGTTACCCATCCTTATAACCTGTGGAAAAAATTTCAAAAACTTGAAATTATCATAAAAATATCAGTAAGGAATATGAAATAAGGAATAAAACCATTAGTCCATGAATATTTAAAACTCATGAAAACATTTTCACAAAATCAAACTTTTCACCCAAAAAACATAAACTCTTTTACATAAATTATGAAATAATAAGATTACTTATAAACCCATAGAAATAATAAATCATAAAGGTAACTTGAATCATCCTTAACATACTTACATTTTATCTTTCACAACTATATAGGGATTAACCTTCATGGTTACATTTGGAATACCCATCACAGTATATTCCCTAAATCTCATAGGAGAAACTTTATCATTTACCTTTGTCATATTACCCAATGCATTGGAGAGCTATTATGGGCTCACCCGCCCTTGTTTTATCATGTAACCACCCATATACTTAAGAAATTCCCAAGAACCATAACATAATAATAACACATAAACCAAGCATAAAGGAAAAAACATTTCCACTTTGAAATCACATTTCATATTTACCAGTTGTGCACTCATAAATGAAAACACATTATTTTAAAATAAAATAGTAAAATTTTAAAGAAAACATAAATACATAATAGTCACATAAAATAAAGAAATTTCATTCATGATGTATATATAAAAAACATTCAGAGTTATTGAAATAATCAATCCCCTTATAAAACATAATTAAAACAGTTTAAAAGATTATTTTTGAATCAAAGTGTCACATACCATGTCGAAACTTTTGGAATGAGTTTACACATAAAAAAAATTCATGTCCATATAAATAATTCCTTAAAATAATTTTGATAAAATGTACATGAAGGATAAGTATTTAGAATATTAAGTCTTTAAAACATTTAAAACGATGTTTTAATAAAGATTACTTTACAATTTTGAATATTTAAATTATAAGACACATGAAAGTAGAACATTTTACAAGACATTAAATATCATTAATATATATATAATATGGATAAGTAATGTAAAAGGGTTTGTATATACACTTTATGAAGAAAAAAAGTTGTATATCATCAAGAAATGTCTTAATGAAAGGATATTGAGATGAAGTCCCTCACAAAGATTGCATCATTAGATTAAGGATGAATAAATGACATAAATATGTATGAAAAATATAAATACACCCAATATAATTGGATATTTAGTGTAAAACAATCAGAGTTCATTCACACATATTCTTGGAAAAACGAAACCAATGACATGAATATTTAACTCAATGAATGGAGATTGAGTTAATATTTCCCTTACCTCGAGTCTGACTTGTCTCGTTCATTATTTATATTCCTGAATAATAAAATTAGTCTAATTTATACCTTATTAAGAACATTTTTAAAGTTTATTATTTATTTTATATTATTTTTTACCATGTTATAGCAATTATTTAATAATTTAAGTTCATATTGGACATTTTTCCGATGTTCGTTACATGAGTCAAAAATGAACTTGTATTAATTAAAATTTGTCCATGTGGTCAAAATTCCATTATCTATAGAATAGTATTCATGATTTAAATATCATATATATCTAGTATATATGTATTTATAATAATCCATAATATTTGTAGATAATAAATTAAATACATCTTTCATGGAGATGGTAGGTCCTATGTACGCATGAATGCTACTTTCATTTCTTTGTTATATTAAAGGAATGAAAACAAAATGATACATAGGTATATTATAATTCCATTATAAAATCTATGTTATATATGTTAAATAATTTCATTAATTTCATCCTTTATATGTTCCATGTATGGCATGAACGATTCATATCACTTTGAGCATAATTTGGATGATTCAAGAGGCTTGAGAGGTGTTATTAAGTGGGTAGAGGTGGTGGTCTTTTATAAGAGGGAGGAGCAGCACTTTAGGAAAGTCTTAAAATATTATTTTATTATAAATTGATTTTCGAATTATAATAGATAAAAATTTATATAATTAGAATATAATACGATTATGGGTCTAAATTCTCTCAACCAATAGGTTTTAGAAAATTTTAGGTAACAAATTTAACCTTATCTTTTGGCTTTAACCCTTAGTTAAATAAATTGACTCTTACCATGTCTTCTTGTATTTTTACACTATATGGTAAATATATTTACTATAAAATGACAAGGGAACATCAAGTGGATCATTAATGAAATTTTTCACATTATCTAAGTAATTTAGACTAATCTTATATTTTAATGACTATTATATCATTTAATTAAATAGTATTTGTTTTAAAAACTCATTAATGTCAATTTTGACACTATTTAGTAATTGATTTTTTTAAGTCATAACAACTTGATTAACTCTAACCAACTACATTAACTCAAATATAACATGTCATAATAATACATAAAATTCTTGGATGGTATAAAAATTTTCAAATTAACTTTATTTTAATATTTATAATATCATTTATTTGAATCTTTCATTGATAATGTAATCACTACATCATCATTGTGTCATAAATAAATTTATTTATTTAATGTATAAAAATTATAAATAAAACACCATGGTGTAGGAAATATTTTTATATTTATAATTAATATTTATAGTCAAAGAGATGAGTTATATAACCCTATATTAAAAATTTTTTAGTAAAAAGATACATGTTTATGTTATATTTCTCTTTAAATTAATTATTATATCACGTCATTATCACACACAAGTGGCACCCAAATGCCAAAATCTTGGACTAAGAATTTTTTTGGTTTCCCATACTCATCCAATAATATTAGTACATGTTTTAGGGTGGTTTTAAATTTTTATAATATTATTTTTACCCTTATTTACCTAATTTTTCCTTTAACCGTAGTAAATAAAATTAATTACTGAAGTTACTATTCATAATGTCCAAAAATAAAAGGTAACTATTTAATCAATTTGGAATTTATGATTACAAATATATAATCCATCTTTATAAATTCAAAACATATATTTTTTATTAATTAATTTAAAATTAACTCACATTTTCAAAATGAGAAAATGGGTTTTTAAAAAGTAAAAACCATCAAAAGATTGACATGTGTTTATTTCAAATTTCAAAGTGAAATTACTTCCAATGAACATAATTTGATTAAATGATAAAAATATAATCCAATTACACATTAAACCTAATTAAAAAAATAATCTAACTATATAAATAATTTAGACGAAAAGGCAGTTTTGAATTAAAATGTATTATTTTTCACTATTTATAAAAAAATCAGAAAAATACCAATAATTCAACCATATTTAATTTAGATGTACCTATTATAAATAAAAAGTTTAATTTGACAAATATAACATATAAAATTGAAAAAAACTAGATTTAAAATGTGTTATCCATCAAAAGGTGATGAAACTATATTTTTAGAAAAACACTAATTTTATCCGTAAAATTAAATTTGTTCCTATATCATGTCTATAAAACATATAATATGGCTTTTAAACATTAAATATAATATATTAAATATATATATTTAATTAATAAAATACATAAATATTTATTTTATTATTTTATAAACTCATTTATTTTCATTTAAATAGTTTTTTAGAAAAAAAATATTTCCTTTTAATTAAAAAGGGTTTTATTTTCATTTATTGATAATTGTTCTCAAAATAATTAATTAAATACATGTGTAAACAAAATTTTCATAAATCAATTAATATTTTTCATTATCTCCATTTTAACATCTTGGTTATAAGGTAACATAATAATGCTTAAGTTCGATGTGGCATATTATATGCGCTATCGAACATATGGTCTCCTTTTAAAAACTTGGGATGTTACATTATCCCCCCTTTTAGAAATTGAGTCCCTGTAATTTGAATTTGGGTTTGGTATCTAAGGTATGACTCTTAAAAATACCTTTATTTCATTCCCACATCATAAAAAATATTAATAAAACTTCCACTTTTAAAGAAAGAAATAGAAGTACAAAGGTCATCCGAGATAACACATATTAGGATTCCATGTAGTAAAACATGGATATAAAAGAAAAACTAATGATATTGTTCTTATAGAGAGTGATAGAAAACATGATCAAGATAAATTTAAAAATTAGGAAACCACAAACTTATGATGGGTTAAATGGTCATTTTCCTAGTAGGAAAAGTAAAATGACAACTTTTTTGTTTTAAGGTCATTTTCATAAAGTTGAGGAATTATTTTACCACTTAAAATAAGAACATAAGGAAATTTACTTGCTTAAAAAGAATAGTTTTATCCTTTAATCAAATTCCACCACAAACTCGTCTTTTTCTCTAAATGATGAGTATTCAGTAAGAATCAACTTATTAATCCACAAAAGATTAACTATATATTTATCCTATCTTGAAACATTAACCAAAACCAAAATGGTTAATAAAAAATCTGATAATCCCAGAAAAGAATAATCCTTTATAATGAGAATGATTACTTTTAAGCTCTAAAATTCAAAAGTAATAACCAAAGTTCAAAATATACCATTCAAAAAACAAATTTCCTTAAAATTACTCAAAATAATCCAACTAATATTGAAACCCAATACTCATAAGAATTTGATAACATAGTATTCCAAGATAAATTTTAACATATATCTCTGAATAAAATTGATCACTCTTAAACTCTCATACTGAAAAGAAATTAACCTAATCAGATATTCTCCATGATAGGTTAATCATTTCCATAAATAATCTAATTCCTATAATTTCATAATTAAAATCATATATTCTTAAAAAATATAATTCAACAATTACTCCATTAAAATCTCATAGTGTTCTATTTACCTTAATCGTATAAAGTTCCTAAAACAGTGAACGTCTTCCAAAATATAATTTATCATGTAAACCCCAAATCACTTTCCAATAATAAGGATATCCATTTGATAAAATATATTTCTCCCAAATCAACTTATAATTAGTCCATAAAATAATTTAACTAAAAAGAATAATTCATACTAATCAGGGACTTAATGTAGGCTAGTGGCAGGTGATAAAGGCTCGTCGCACTCCAGTTGTGGGTTTGATTACCAAAGCCTTGTCCGATGTGATGGGTTGTCACACAGTCTATGTTTTTTCCTTTTTCAAAAATTGTATAATTATTATAACATTAACAAAATGAGATAAAATCCTCAAAAATAACCATAACATGTTTTATCCTCAAAGGTTATTCTATACCTTTCATTTTTTATCCCCAAAAGTACTAACCCATAACTACCTCAAAAATAAATGTCTCCAAAAATAACGTTAATTACCTTTAAATTTCACAACATAAGTCTCAATAGGGGTTTCTAAGACATTGAACTTATGATCAACCTTAAAATTATAAACCCATGATGATATCCATAACTATTAAGAGAACATCCTAACCTCCAAAGTTGTCTAAACCATCCTTTGATACCCACTATAAGTCTCCGGCCTTAAACATTACATAATCATGAGTTAACTCAATAATTTGACATTATTTCACATTGAGGATATTTTCAAGTTTATATTTTTAGAGAATTAGGCCATAAATATTACATAATAGACTCAAAAATTTCATGTGGATAGTTACACTCAGTATCCACTTTTTTCACCAAAGAAAACCCTTTAAACAAAACATGATTTCTTTTTCTTGGAAAAAATATTCTTGAATTATTCCTTTCTCTTAACCATCCTTATACCCTATGGAAAACATTTCAAAAGCTTGGTATTAGCATAAAAATCCCATTAAGGAATATTAAATAAGTAATAAAATTGTTAGTCCATGAATATTTAAAACTCATGAAAACATTTTCACAAAATCATACTTTTCACCCATAAAATATAAACTCTTTAACATAACTTATGAAATAATAATATTATTGATAAACCCATAGAAATAATAAATCATAAAGGTAAATTTCAGCATCCTTAACACACTTACATCATAACTTTCACAACTACATAGGGAGTAACCTTTATGGTTACATTTGGAATACCCATCACAGTATATTCCCTAAATATCCTAGGAGAAAATTTATCGTCTACCTCCATCATGTTACCCAATGAATTGGAGAGATATCATGGCCTCACCTTCCCTTAATTTATCAACAAACCACCCATGTAGTTAATAAATTCTAAAGAACCATAACATAATAATAACACATAAACCAAACATAATGGAAAAATAAAATTTACACTTTGAAATCACATTTCATCTTTACAAGTCATGCAATCATAAATGAAAACATATTATTTTAAAATAAAATTTTAAAATTGTAAAATAAAAATCAATAAATAATGGTTATATAAAATCAATAAATTACATTCATGATGTATATATAAAAAACATTCAAAGTTATTAAAATAATCAGTCACCTTTTAAAACATAATTAAAACATTTTAAAAGAAATTTTTTGAATCAAAGTGTCCTATACTACTTTGAAACTTCTGAAAGTAATTTATACTTAAAAAAATTCATGTCCATATAAATAATTCCTTAAAATAATTTTGAAAACATGTGCATGAAAGAGACGGATTTATAATATTAAATCTTTAAAACATTTAAAACTATGTTTTAGATAAATAATACTTTACAATTTTGAACATTTAAATTATAGACGACATGAAAATAGAAAATTTTAAAAGATATTAAATATCATAAGTATAGATATAATATGGATAAGTAATGTAAAAGGGTATATATATAAACTTTATGAAGAAATAAAGGTGTATATCATCAAGATATGTCTTAATGAAAGGAGATTGAGACGAAGTCCCTCACAAAGATCGCATCATTAGATTAAGGATAAATAAATGACATAAATATGTGTTAAAAATATAAATACACCCAATATATGTGTATATTTAGTTTAAAACAATCATAGGTCATTCACACATATTCATGTAAAAATAAAACCAATTACATGGATATTTAACTCAATGAATGGAGATTGAGTTGTGATTTCCCTTACCTCGAGTCCGAATTGTCTCGTTCATTCTTTATATTCATGAATAAAAAACATAGGTTAATTTATAATTACTTAAGAACATTTTTCAAATTTATTATTCATTTTATAATATTTATTACCATGTTATATCAATTAGTTAATTATTTGAGTTCATATCAGATGTTTTGGTGATGTTCGGTACATGAGTCAAAAATGAACTTGTTATAATTACAATTTTTCCATGTGGTCAAAAGTCCATTGTATAAAAAAATTTATTCATGATTTAAATATCATATATATCCATTATATATGTATTTATAATAATCCATAATATTTGGAGATAATAAATGAAATGTACCATTCATGGAGACGGTAGGTCGTACGTACGCATGAACACTACTTTCATTTCTTTATCGTATTAAAGAAATGAAAAATAATTTATACATAGGTATATTATAATTCCATTATAAAATATATGTTATAAATGTTAAATATTTTCATTAACACCATCCTTTATACATTCTATATATGGCATGAACGATTCATATCACTTTTAGGGGGTCATAGTCTACACTTCCTCAAATGAAATTATCATATTTACATATTATGAAAAGCATAAAGGTATGTTGTAAATAAAAATTACAGAAGCATAGAGACAATATAAATATAATATAAATAATATATAAATATATTTCCATAATTATGGCCCTCATGAGTGTTGGTATGAGAAAATTGAACAATCATCGTTTCGTGAGGCATCAGTTCGCCATACACAAAAACAGTATGTTCTATATCCATTAGATGGAGGTGTGTATAATTGTAGGTATAAACCTTAGCATAAAAACATCCTAGAATATTTAGGATACTTTTTTTGTTATGTAATCACATAATAATAAGATCATAGTAAGTGGATAATGAAAATAAATGAAAGGAGCTTGAGAGAAGACGTTACCTCTAAATCGGGTAACTCTTTTTGATTTGAGCCAAAAGGCTTTATTGAATTTCCATATACCCAAGGTAAGGATTATAGGATTAAGGGGTGGATTTTAATATCTTATTTTAGAAGAATTTGGATGATCCAAGGGGATTGAGATGTGTGATTAAGTGTTTAGAGGCGGTGGCCTTTTATAAGAGGGAGGATGGACAGTTTAGGAAAGTCTTGAACTATTATTTTATTATAAATTGATTTTCGAATTCTAATAGCTGAAATGTTATATAATTAGATTATAAGATGATTATGGGTCTAAATCCTCTCAAACAATAGGTTTTAAAAAAGTTTAGGTCACAAAGTTAACCTTATCTTTTAGTTTTAACCCTTAGTTAAATAAATTATCTCTTGTCATGTCTTCTTGTATATTTACACTATATGGTTAATATATTTACTATAAAATGCCAAGGGAACCTCAAGTGTATCATTAATGAAAATTTTCACATTATCTATGTCATTTGGTTTAATCGTAAATTTTTGTGACTATTATATCATTTAATAAAATATTATTTATTTTAAAAAATCATTTATGTCTATTTTGACACTATTTAGTAATTTATTTTTTTTAAAGTCATAACACCATGATTCATTATTACCAACTAAATTAAATCAAATATAACATGTCATAATAATCCATAAAATTTTTTTATGGAATAAAAAATTTCAAATTACATTTATTTTAATATTTATAATATCATTTATTTGAATCTTTCATTGATAAGGTAATCACTACATCATCATTGTTTCATAAATAAAATTATTTATTTAATGTATAAAAATTATAAATAAAATACCATGATGTAAGAAATATTATTATATTTCTAATTACTATTTATAGTCAAAAATATTAGTTATATAACACTATAATAAAAAAAATAGTAAAAAGATACATGTTTATGTTACATTTCTCTTTACTTTAAATTATTTATTATAACATATCATTATCACACCCAAGTGGCTCCCAAATGCAAAAAGTTTGGCCTAAGGATTTTTTAGGTTTCCCATGAATTATCCAATAATATTAGGACATGTGTTATGGTAGTTTTAAATTATTATAATATTATTTTTATCCTTATTTACCTAATTTTCCCTTTAACCATGGTAAATAAAAATAATTACTGGAGTTACTATTCATAATGTCCAAAAATAAAAGGTACATATTTACTCAATTTAAACATTATGACTCTAAATATGGAATCCATTTTTCCAAATTTAAAACATAGAAGTTTCAGTAATTATTTTAAAATTAAATCCCATTGTCAAAATAAGAAAACGGATTTTTAAAAAGTAAAAACCATCAAAATATTGACACGTGTTTATATAAAATTTCAATGTGAAATTACTTACAATGACCATAATTTGATTAAATTAGAAAAAAATAATCCAATTACACTTTAAACCTAATTAAAAAGATAATCTAACTATATAAATAATTTAGACGAAAAGGTGGTTTTGAATTAAAATGTAGTATTTTTCACTATTCAGAAAAAAAAAGCATAAAAATACCAATAATTAAAAAAGGTGAATTTATATTTCCCCATTATAAATAAGAAGTTAATTTTATAAATATAACATATAAAATCAACAAAAACTATATTTAAAAAAAATTTCTCCATCAAATGGCGGTAAAATTGCATTTTTAGAAAAATACTAATTTTATTTGTAAAATTGAATCTGTTCTTATATAATGTCTATAAAACATATAAGATGAGTTTTAAACATTAAATTGAATATATTAAATATATATTTCATTAGTAAAATCAATTAATAGTGATTTTATTATTTTATAAACTCGTTTATTTTCATTTAAATAGTTTTTCAGAAAAAATATTTCCTTTTAATTAAAAAGGGTTTTATTTTCATTTATAAATAATTCTTCTCAAAATAATTAATTAAATGAATGTGTAAAAAAAATTCATAAATCAATTAATAATTTTCATTAACTCTATTTTAATAGCTAGTTTATAAGGTAACATAATAATTCTTAAGTTTGATTTGCCATATTATGTACGTTATCAAATATATTATCTTCTTTTAAAAACTTGGGATGTTAAATTCTCCCCCTTTTGGAAATTTAATCTTCGCAATTTTAATTTGGGTTTGGTAACTAAGTTATAAATCTTGAAAATACCTTTATTTTATTCCCGCATCAAAAAAAATATATTAATAAAACTACCACTTTAAAAGAAATAAAGATAAGTACAAAGGTCACCCAAGATAACATATATTAGGATTACATGTAGGAAAACATGGATATGGAAGAAAAACTAATGATCTTGTTCTGATGGAGAGTGATAGAAAATATGATCAAGAGAAATTTAAAAATTAGGAAATCACAAACTTTTGATGGGTTAAACATTCTTTTATTTCCTTGTAGGAAAAGTAAACGGACAAAGTTTTTGTTTTAAGGTCCTTTTCATAAATTTGAGGAATTAATTTACCACTTACAATAAGAACATAAGGAAATTTACTTACTTGAAATCATAGTTTTAACCTTTAATAAAATTCCACCAAAAACTCATTTTTTTCTCTAAATAATGATTATTCAGGAAGAATCAACTTATTAATCCACAAAATATTAACTATCTATTTATCCTATCTTGAAACATTAACCAAAACCAAAACGGTTAGTACATGATCAGGTAATCCCCCAAAAGAATAATTCTTTATAAGGAGAAGGACTACTTTTAACTTCCAAAATTGAAAAGTAATACCCAAAGTTCAATATAGACCATTCAGCAAACAAATGTCCTTAAAATTCCTCAAAATAATCCAACTAATATTGAAACCCAAAACTCATAATAATTTGATAACATAGTCTTCCAAGATAAATTTTAACATGTATCTCCAAATAAAATCAATCACTCTTAAAGTTTCATACTAAAAATTAATTAACCTAATCACATATTCTCCATGATAGGTTAATCATTTCCATAAATAACCTAATTCCCATAATTCTAGAATTAAAATCATAGATTCTTCCAAAATATAATTCAACCATTAATCTATTAAAATCTCATAGTGTTATATTTACCTTAATCATATAAAGTTCCAAAAATAGTGAACTTCTTCCAAAATATCATTTTTCAAGTAATCCCCAAATCACTTTCCAATACTAAGGATATCCATTCGATAAAATATATGTCTCCCAAATCAACTTATTCTTAATCCATAAAATAATTTAAATAAAAAGAATAAGTCATACTAACCAAGGAATTAACGTAGGCTAGTGGTAGGTGATAAAGGCCCATCGCACTCTGGTTGTAGGTTTAATTCCCACAGCCTTGTTGGACATGATGGGTTGTCAAACGATCTGTGTGTTTTCCATTTTCAAAAACTATATAAATCTTATAACATTAACAAAATGAGATAAAATCCTAAAAAATAACTATAACATGTTTTATCCTTAAAGGTTATTCTATAACTTTCTTTTTTCATCCCCAAAAGTACTAACCCATTACTACATCAAAAATAAATGTCTCCAAAAATAATGTTAATTACCTTGAAATTTCATAACATAAGACTCAATAGGGGTTTATAAGACATTTAACTCATGACCAACCTTAAAATTATAAACCCATCATCATATCTATAACTCTTACGATAACATCCTAATCCCCAAAGTTATCTAAACCATCCATTGATACCCACTATAAGGCCACAACCCTAAACATCACATAATCATGAGTCAAGTCAAAAATTTGACCTTATTTCACATTTAGGATCTTTTCAAGTATAGATTTTTTGAGAATTAGGCCATAACTATTACATAATAGACCCATATATTACATGTGAACTGTTACACTCAGTATCTATTTTTTCCACCAAAGGAAACCCTTTAAACAAAACATGATTTCTTTTTATTGATAAAAATATTCCATTATCTTACCCTTACTTATAACCTATGGAAAAAATTTCAAAAACTTAGTATGAGAATAAAAATCTCCGTAAGGAATATAAAATAAGGAATAAAACCGTTAGTGTGTGAATATTTAAAACTCATTAAAACATTTTCACAAAATCATACTTTTCAGCCATAAAAAATAAATTTCTTAACATACCTTATGAAACCATAAGATTCATGATAAACCCATAGAAATCATAAATCATAAAGGTAACTTTAAACATCCATAACATATTTACATTGTATCTTTCAGAACTACATAGGGAGTAACCTTCATGGTTATGTTTGGAATACCCATCACAGTATATTCCCTAAATCTCTTCGGATAAACTTTATAGTTTACCTCTGTCACGTTACCCAATGTAATGAAGAGCTATCATGGGCTCATATACCCTTGGTTTATCACAGAACCACCCATATACTCAATCAATTCCCAAGAACCATAAAATAATAATAACATATAAACCAAGCATAAAGGAAAAATAACATTTCCACTTTGATATCACATTTCATCTTTACAAGTCACGCACTCATAAATGAAGAAACTTTATTTTAAAATAAAATAGTAAAATTTTAAATTAAACATAAATATATAATACCAACACAAAAGAAAGAAATTTCATTCCTAATGTATATATAAAAAAACATTCAAAGTTATTGAAATAATCAATCCCCTTTTAAAACACAATTAAAACATTTTAAAAAAATATTTTTGAATCAAAGTGTCCCATACCAATTTGAAACTTTTGAAAGTAATTTACACTTAAAAACATTAATGTCTATATAAATAATTCCTTAAAATCATTTTGAAAAAATGTACATGAAATAGATATATTTAGAAGATTAAATCTTTAAAACATTTAAAACGATGTTTTAGATAAAGAGTACTTTACAATTTTGAACATTTAAATTATTCACTACATGAAGGTAGAACATTTTAAAAGAAATTAAATATATTTATTATAGATATAATATAGATAATTAATGTAAAATGGGATTTATATACTCTTTATAAATAAATAAAGGTGCATATCATCAAGAAATGTCTCAATGAAAGGAGATTGAGATGAAGTCCCTTAGAAAGATCTTATCATTAGATTAAGGATAAATCAATGATATAAATATGTGTGAAAAATAAAAAATCACCCAATATAAGTGGATATTTATGTTAAAACAATCATAAGTAATTCACATATATTCTGGGAAAAACAAAACCAATTATATGGATATTTAACTCAATGAATAGAGATTGAGTTAAGATTTCCCTTACCTCGAGTATGACTTGTCTTGTTCATTCTTTATATTTATAAAAAATAAACATAGGTTAATTTATACTTGATTAAAAACCTTTTCCAATTTTATTATTTATTTAATATTACATATTACCATGTTATAGAAATTATTTAAATATTTGAGTTCGTATTAGACATTTTCTCGAAGTTCGGTACATGAGTCAAAAATGAACTTGATGTAATTAAAAATTGTCCATGTGGTAAAAATTACATTATATCCATAATAGTATTCATGATTTAGATATCATATATATATAGTATATATGTATTTATAATAATCCATAATATTTTGAGATAAGAAATTAAATGCATCGTTCATGGAGATGGTAGATCGTACGTACACATGAACGCTACTTTCATTTCTTTATCATATTAAAGGAATGAAAACTAAATGATACATAGGTATATTATAATTAAATTATAATTTATATGTTATATATTTTAGATAAGTTCATTAACATAATCCATTATATGTTCCATGTATGGAATGAACGAGTCATATCACTTTGAGGGGGCGATAGTCCACACTTCCTCAAATGAAATTATCATATTTACACATTATGGAAAGCATAAAGGTATGTTTTAAATAAAATTTACATAATCATAGAGAAAATATAAATATAATATATATCATATATAAATATATTTCCATAATTATGGTCAAAAATATCAGTTATATTACCCAATATATAAATATATTTATATCATCATTGTATCATAAATAAATTTATTTATTTAATGTATAAAAATTATAAATAAAATAACATGATGTCGGAAATATTTTTAGATTTATAATTAATATTTATAGTCAAATATATCAGTTATATTACCCAATATTAAAATTGTTTTAGTAAAAAGATACATGTTTATGTTATATTTCTCTTTACTTTAAATTAATTATTATGATATGTCATTATCACAGTCAAGTGGCTCCAAAATTCTAAAAGTTAGGAATAAGGATTTTTTTGGTCTCCCATTACTCATACAATAATATTAGGACATGTTTCAGGGTAGTTTTATATTATTATAATATTATTTTTACCCTTATTTATCTAATTTACCCTTTAACCGTAGTAAATAAAAATAATTACTAAAGTTACTATTTATAATGTTCAAAAATAAAAGGTATCTATTTAGTCAATTTGGACATTTTGATTCCTAATATTTAATCCTTTTTTTCAAATTCAAAACATATAATTTTTAGTAATTAATTTAAAATTAAATCCTGTTATCAAAACGAGAAAACAGGTTTTTAAAAAGTAAAAACGATCAAAAGATTGGCAGGTGTTTTATATCAAATTTCAATGTGAAATTACTTCAAATGAACATTATTTGATTAAATAAGAAAAAAATAATCCAAATAAACTTTAAACTCAATTAAAAGGATAATCTAACCATATATATAATTTATATGAAAAGGCAGTTTTGAATTAAAATATAGTATTTTTCACTATTCATAAACAAAATCAGAAAAATACCAAAAATTCAACCAAAGTGAATTTCGATGTCTCGCATCTAAATAATATGTTTAGTATTACAAATTAAACATATAAAATTGAAAAAAACTATATTTAAAATGGGGTTTCCATCAAAAGGTGGTAAAACTTCATTTTTAGAAAAACACTCATTTTATCTGTAAAATTGAATTTGTTCTTATATCATGTATAGAAAACATATAAGATGAATTTTAAACATTATATTGAATATATTAAATATATATTTAATTAATAAAATCCATAAATATGGATTTTATTATTTCATAAACTCACTTATTTTCATTTAAATAGTTTTTCAGAAAAAACATTTCCTTTTAATTAAAAAGGGTTTTATTTTAATTTCTAAATAATTGTTCTAAAAATAATTAATTAAATGAATATATAAAAAAATTTGTAAATCAATTAATATTGTTCATTACTGCCATTTTAATAATTAGGATATAAGGTAACATAATAATGCTTAAGTTCGATGTGGCATATTTTGTATGTTATCGAACATATAGTCACCTTTTAAAAATTCAGGATGTTACATTCTCCCCCTTTTGGAAATTTAATCCTCACAATTTGAATTTGGGTTCAGAAACTAAGGTATGACACTTCAAAATACCTTTAAGTTATTCCCACATCAGAAAAAATATTAATAATACTACCACTTTAAAAGAAAGAAATAGAAGTACAAAGGTCACCCAAGATAACACATATTAGGATTCCATGTTAGAAAACATGGATATGGAAGAAAAACTAACCATCTTGTTCTGATGGAGAGTGATATAAAATATGATTAGGAGAAATTTAAAAATCAGAAAACCAAAAACTTCTGATGGTTTAAATGTTCTTTGATATCCTAATAGGAAAAGTAAATGGACAATGTTTTTGTTTTAAGGTCCTTTTCATAAAGTTGAGAAATTATTTTACTAATAAGAATAAGAACATAAGGAAATTCACTTACTTGAAAAGTATAGTTTTATCCTTTTATCAAATTCCACCACAAACTAATCTTTTTCTCCAAATAATGAGTATTCAAGAAGAATCAACTAATTAATCCATAAAATTTTAGCTATCTATTTCTCCTATCTTGAAACATTAACCAAAAACAAAATGTTTATTACAAGATCAGATAATCTCCCAAAATAATAATCCTTTATAAGGAGAAGGACTACTTTTAATATCTAAAATTTAATAGTAACACCCAAAGTTCAACATAGACCATTCAGAAAACAAATTTCCTTAAAATTACTCAAAATAATCCAACTAAGATTGAAACCCAAAACTCTTAAGATTTTTATAACATAGTCTTCCAAGATAAATGTTAACATGTTTCTATAAATAAAATAGATCACTCTTAAAGTCTCATACTAAAAATTAATTAACCTAATCACATATTCTTCATGATAGGTTAATCATTTCCATAAATAACCTAATTCCCATAATTCCACAATTAAAATCATAGATTATTCTAAAATATAATTCAACCATTACAAAATTAAAATCCCATAGTGTTATATTTACCTTAATCATATAAAGTTCCTAAAATAGTGAAAGTCTTCCAAAATATCATTTATCACATAATCCCCAAATCACTTTCCAATACTAAGGATATCCATTCAAAAAAAATATATGTCTCCAAAATCAACTTATTCTTAATATATAAAATAATTTAACTAAAAATAATAATTCATACTAACCAGGTACTTCATGTAGGCCAGTGGTAGGAGATAAAGGTCCATCACACTCCAGTTGTGGATTCGATTCCCGCAGCCTTGTCCGACGTGACAGGTTGTCATGTGGTTTGCATGTTGTCCTTTTTTAAAAACTATATAATTCTTATAACATTAACAAAATGATATAAAATCCTCAAAAATAACCATAACATGTTTTATACTCAAAGGTTATTCTATACCTTTCATTTTTCATCCCCAAAAGTTCTAACCCATAACTACCTCAGAAAATGTATCCAAAAATAATGTTAATTACCTTTAAATTTCATAACATAAGCCTCAATAGGGATTTATAAGACATTTAACTTATGATAACCCTTAAAATTATAAACCCATGATGATATCCATAACTCTTAAGAGAACATCCTAATCTCCAATGTTGTCTAAACCATCCTTTGATACCAACTATAAGGCCCCAGACTTAAACCTTACATAATCATGAGTTAAGTCAATAATTTAACCTTATTTAACATTAAAGATATTTTCAAGTTTAGAGTTTTATAGAATTAGACCATAACTATTACATAATAGACCCATAAATTACAAGTGTATAGTTACACTTAGTATCCACTTTTTCCACCAAAGGAAACCCTTTTAACAAAACATGATTTCTTTTTCTAAATAAAAATCTTATTGACTTCTTCATTTCTATTAACCATCCTTATACCATATGGAAAAAATTTCAAAAACTTGGTATGAGCATAAAAATCTCAGTAATGAATATAAAATAATGAATAAAATCGTTAGTTCATGAATATTTAAAACTTATAAAAACATTTTCACAAAATCATACTTTTCACCTATAAAACATAAACCCTTTAACATACATTATGAAATAATATTATTATTTATAAACCCATAGAAATAATAAATCATAAAGGTGAATTTTATCATCTATAACATACTTACATTGTAGCTTTCACAACTATATAAGGAGTAACTATCATGGTTATATTTGGAATACTCATCACAGTGTATTCCCAAAATCTCTTAGGAGAAACATTATCATTTATCTCTGTCACATTACCCAATACATTGGAGAGCTATCATGGGATCACTCGCACTTGGTTTTTCATCAAACCACCCGTATATTTAAGCAATTCCCAAGAACTATAATATAATAATAACATATAAACCAAGCATAAAGGAAAAATAACATTTTTACTTTGAAATCACATTTCATTATTACAAACCACGCACTCATAAATGAAAACACATTATTTTAATATAAAATAGTAAAATTATAATGTGAACATCAATACATAATAGCAATATAAAATCGATAAATTCCATTCATGATGTATATATAAAAAAATATTCAAAGTTATTGAAATAATCAATCCCCTTTTAAAACACAATTAAAACATTTTAAAAGAAGATTTTTGAATCAAAGTGTCCCATACCACTTTGAAACTTTTGAAAGGAATTTACACTTAAAAAAATTCATGTCTATATAAATAATCCCTTAAAATCATTTTGAAAACATGGACATCAAAGAGAAGTATTTATAAGATTAAATCTTTAAAACATTTAAAATGATGTTTTAGATAAAGAGTACATTACAATTTTGAAAATTTAAATTATATGCCACATGAAAGTAGAACATTTTACAAGACATTAAATATCATGATTATAGACATAATATGGATAATTAATGTAAAAGGGGTTGTATATACACTTTATAAAGAAATAAAGGTGCATATCTTCAAGAAATGTCTCAATGAAAGGAGATTGAGATGAAGTCCCTTACAAATATCACATCATTGGATTAAGGATAAATCAGTGACATAAATATGCATGAAAAATATAAATATACCCAATATAAGTGGATATTAAGTGTAAAAAAATCAAATGTCATTCACAAATATTCGTGTAAAAACAAAACCAATGACATGGATATTTAACTCAATAAATGGATATTGAGTTAAGATTTCCCTTACCTCGAGTCTGACTTGTCTCGTTCATTTTTTATATTCCTGAATAATAAAATTAGGTTAATTTATAATTTATTTAGAAAATTTTTCAAGTTTATTATACATTTTATATTATGTATTACCATGTTATTGTTATTAGTTAATTATTTCATCTCATATCAGACGTTTTGTCGATGTTTGATACATGAGTCAAAAATGAACATGTTATAATTACAAATTGTCCATTTGGTAAAAATTCCATTATATCCAGAATAGTATTCATGATTTAAATATTATATATATCCAGTATATATATATATATTTATAATGATCCATAATATTTGGAGATATGAAATGAAATGCACCGTTCATGGAGACAGTAGTTCGTAAGTATGCATGAACGCTACTTTCATTTCTTTGTCATATTAAAGGAATGAAAACTAAATGATACATAGGTATATTAAAATTATTGTATAAAATATATGTTATATATGTTACATAATTTCATTAAAACTATCCTTTATACGTTCCATGTATGGCATGAATGAGTCGTATCACTTTTACGGGGGCGGTAGTCCACACTTCCTCAAATGAAATTATCATATTTAGACATTATGGAAAGAATAAAGGTATATTGTAAATAAAAATTACAAAATAATAGAGTCAATATAAATATAATATATATCATATATAAATATTGTTCCATAATTATGGTCATCATGAGAGGTGTTATGAGAAAATTGAACAATCGTCATTTCGGGAGGCAGTAGTTCGTCGTACATAGAAACAATATGTTCTATATCCATTAGATGGAGTTTTATGTAAGTGTAAGTAAAAAAATTAGCATTAAAAGATCATAGAATATTTATTATACTGTTTTTTTATGTAATCGTAGAATAATAATATCATAGGGAGTGTATGATGAAAATAAAGGAACGAAGCTTGAGAGAAGACGGCTCTATATCGGGTAAATGTTTTTGATTTGAGCCAAAAGGCTTTCTTGAATTGCCTTATGCCCAATTTAAGGCTTCTAGGAGGATTAGAGGGATGTTAGGAGATTATTTGAGTATAATTTTTATGATACAATGGGATTGATATGTGTGATTAAGTGGGTAGAGGTGGTGACCTTTTATAAAATGGGGGAGGGGCACTTTAGGAAAGTCTTGAATTATTATTTTATTATAAATTGATTTTCGAATTATAATATCTCAAAAGTAATATAATTCGAGTATAAGATAAGGATGTATCTAAATCCTCTCAAAAAATAGGTTTTAGACAAGTTCAGGTCACAAATTTAACCTTGTCTTTTTTCTTTAACCCTTAATTAAATAAATTAACTCTTACCATGTCTTCTTGTATTTTTACACTATATGGTTAATATAGTTAATATAAAATCCCAATAGAATCTCAAGTGGATCATTAATGATATTTTTAACATTTTATAATTAATTTTGACTAATATTATATTTTTATGACTATTATATCGTTTAAAATACTATTTGTTTTAAAAACTCATTTATGTCAATTTTGACACTATTTAGAAATTGATTTTTGTTAAAATTATAACAACTTGATTCATTATAACCAAATAAATTAACTCAAATATAACATGTAATAATAATCCAAAATATTATTGGATGGAATAAAAAAATTTAAATTATATTTATTTTAATATTTATAATATCATTTCTTTGAATCTTTCATTAATAAGGTAATCACTACATCATCATCGTGTCATAAATAAATTTATTTATTTAATGTATAAAATTTATAAATAAAATACCATGATGTAAGAAATCTTTTTATATTTCTAATTATTATTTATAGTCAAAGATATAAGTTATATAATCCTATATTAAAATTTTTTTAGTAAAAAGATACATGTTTATATTATATTTCTCTTTACTTTAAATTAATTATTATAACATGTCATTATCACACCCAAGTGGCTCCCAAATGTCAAATTTTAGGCCTAAGGATTTTTATGGTCACCCATGACTCATCAATTAATATTAGTACATGTGTTAGGGTAGTTTTATATTATTATAATATTATTTTTACCCTTATTTAGCTAATTTACCCTTTAACTGCGGTAAATAAAAATAATTACTAGAGTTACTATTCATAATGTCCAAAAATAAAAGGTATATATTTACTCAATTTGAACTTATGATACCAAATATGGAGTCCATTTTTTTCAAATTCAAAACACAGAATATGCAGTAATTAAATTGAAATTAAATCTCGTTGTCAAAATGAGAAAACGAGTTTTTAAAAAGTAAAAACCATCAAAATATTAACACGTGTTTATAGGAAATTTCAATGTGAAATTACTTCCAATGACCATAATTTTATTAAATAATAAAAATATAATCCAATTACACTTTAAACTCAATTAAAAGGATAATCTAACTATGTAAATAATTTAGATGAAAAGATAGTTTTGAATTAAAATGTAGTATTTTTCACCATTCATAAAAAATCAGAAAAATACCAAAAATTCAACCAAAATTAATTTTTAATTCCTGATTCTAGATAATAAGTTTACTTTGAAAAATATAATTTATAAAATTGAAGAAAAAAAACTAGATTTAAAATGGGTTTTCCATCAAAAGGGGGTAAAACTGCATTTTTAGAAAAAACACTCATTTTATCCATAAAATTGAATTTATTCTCATATCATGTATAGAAACCATATAATATGAATTTTAAAAATTACATTGAATATATTAAATATATATTTCATTAATAAAATCCATAAATAGTGATTTTATTATTTTATAAACTATCTTATTTTCATTTAAATAGTTTTTCAAAAAAAACATTTCCTTTTAATTAAAAAGGGTTTTATTTTAATTTATAAATAATTTTTCTAAAAATAATTAATTAAATGAATTTGTAAACAAAATTTTCATAAATTAATTAAAATTGTTCATTACCTTCATTTTAACAGCTGGGATATAAGGTAAAATAATAATTATTAAGTTCGATGTGGCGTATTATGTGCGCTATCGAACATATTATCTCCTTTTAAAAACTCGGGATGTTACATATTTCATATGAAATGTATAACCATTAATGTCATACTTATACCATGTTATTAAATTTAAACTTGTACCACCCACTAAACATTTCAATGTTTCTGATGCATTTGATCTACCTACCACTATCTCTTTAAACCATGGGAAAAAATGTATGCTCATTCAAAATCCACATATCTTTCTTCTTTAGATAAAATTATTTCAATGCATTAATATGAAATGTTATATATGGTTTAGAATCATATATGTTATTCAAGATTTATAAATGTACCTTATTTATCTATTCACCTGTCAAATATTTGACTTTCAATCCATGGATCCCCTTTCCCCTATAATTAACTCATTCATGGATAAATGGAGGCAAACTAATGTGCTCCACTGTAGACAAGTAGCTTGTAAAAAACTCTAAAACATCCTTAGAAATATAATTCTCAACAATTGAGGCTTCAGGTCGATATGGATTCTTAACATACCCCTTAATATCTTCATATACCTTTCAAAAGGATACATCCAATATAGATATACATGTCCAAAAAAATTATTTCTCGCATCAAATAAACCATAAAATGCACCATGATATCAAAAAAATTGAGGAAAATACATTTCTATTTGAAAAAGTATAGAAATTTATTCACTTTCCAAATTGTTCAAAGCATTCAGATTAATCACCTTATTACAAATTGAATTGAAAAAATAACAGACCTTTATTTTAGTCTTTCTAACACGGATAGGTAATATTCCATGAAATGAAGCTGGTAAGATTTGTTTCATCATGACATGAAAGTCATGATATTTCATACCTATCAACTTCAAATCCTTTCAAGACACAAAAATTTTTACATTTGAAGAATAACCCTACGACACTTTGATTTCATGAAGACACTAACAAAAGCTAATTTTCTCCCTCTTGGATAATGTATAAAAAATTTGGGGGCTGGAATGTTCTCCTTCCATCAGAATTGGGAGCTAACTCCAAACATATTCTCATTGATAGTAAGTCCAATCTTGCATTTAACCCATATTTAGTATTTCATTTAATATCTAACAATATTTTGATCAATTTTTCATATATATTCTTCTCCACATGCATGACATCAATGTTATGTTTGACCTCGTGATAACTCTAATATGGTAGATAAAAAAATGTTGACCATTTCTTCCCAATATTTCTATCATTACTAGATTTATGTGTCTCTTATAATGTTACGTCAAGGTTTTACATCCTCTAAAAATACTGATTAGTGGATAGAGGTTTTAGAGAAATATCAAATTCTTGTAATCCATTGAATGCCTTTTTTTAATCTTCTATAAGATTGATCCCCAGAAAAAAAAACATTCAATTACCCATGTATACTATTTTTCTCCCATTATGCATTTGATAAAATTAAGTCCATTATTTTCAAATTATACATGCTTTATTCCCCTTAACATTGTATTCAGACAAATTTCTATACGTTGGAAAGTCATTTATAATGAACATAATCATTGCATGAAGTTGAAAATATTCCATTTTATAAGAATCAAATACCCTAATACCATCCTCCCATAAGAGTTTTAAATTACCAATTAATGGTGAAAATAAAACATCAATATCATTTCCAGGATATTTTGGTCCATAGCTCATTAAACTCAACATTAAATATTTGTACTTCATACAAAATTCAGGAGATAAGTGGTAAATAACCAATAAAAGAGGTCATGAACTATGTGTGCTACTAATGCTTTGATATGGATTCATTCCATCGATTCATAGTCCAAGTATGAGATTTCTAACTTCATTTCCGAATTTAGGAAACTACTGATCAATTTTCTTCCATTGTGGACAATATGTTGGATACCATAATTTTCTATCACATATCCACTCATATACATTCCATCTTAACCTTTTTTCATCATGTGAATTTGAAAATAAAAATTTCAAACAAGGAATTATAGGAATATACCAAAATGACTTATAATGGGTCTCTATAACTACTAAATCAGCATGTAATTTTTGTATCTACTTATACCGTGATGTCCCATATTTAGGACACTTCGATAGAAATTCATATTCCTTCCTATATAGCACACAGTAATTTGGGTAGACATGTATTTTTTTAACCTAATCACATTGAGAACAGTATTTTCTTATCTTTATAATGTGAATTAGGAAGATCGTTGTCTTTAGGAAAAATATATTTCAAAAATTGTACAAAATCAGTAAAAATATTCTCTCTAACCATGATTCACCTTCAAGTTAATCAATCTTAACACTGATGATAAAGCCATAAATTTCATACAACCTGGATATAATGGTTTTTTATCATCACCATATAGATTCTCAATTTTTGGTTCTTTCTTAATTTCCACTATTTAAATATCATGAATCATTTCTTAAATTTCATCATAGTTATCATCTTTCAAATCATCATCATCATTAGATATAATATTCTTCACAATTTCACTCTTCCAAATCCAAGGGTTTTAACTCAGACTAAAACCATGAAAAATTAAATGATCTTTGATCTCTCTACTTTTCAAATTCTTCATATTTAAACATTTCAGTCATGGATAGAAAAACATGTCTTTGTTTGGAACATTTTGTTTAGAAAATTCCAAAAAAGAATCAACACCTTCCTTATATTAATCAAATATTTATAGTGTCATAATCCAACTTTGACTCATTATTATCTATAAAAAATATCAAAAATAAAAATCTTGTTAAAATAATATAGTGGTGATAAAAGTGAGAATAAGTAATTCAAGTCAAACTAGGGTTAAATTTATATCAAAGGTGTCATACTTTGAAAGTAACAAAACTTTGAAATTTAAAAAAAAAATGTGTATTTGAAAAGTGTAATTATAAATTCTATAAAATAATAAAATATAAGTTTAAATATAATTGATAAATAGGATTTAAACCCCTAATCAAAACATATACAAATATTATAGTGACTCTAATTATTTATATAACATATAATAAAGTTTTTAGGAGAATTATGGTTACTTTCTAAGTTTTTATTTTATAAATCATGTGCATTCATATATAAAAGTAATTATACAAAAAGAATGCAGATAACCTAATGTTCCACAAAATATATGATGTATGATTAGTCACTAACATTTTCTCATAAGTGGTTCTATGTTGTCTATTAGTCCAAAAGTAATATGATTAATGGGACACGTCTATCATTATATAATACATCATCAAGCCTTACATTTCTATGATACTATGTTGAGAAAAATCATCCAGTCTATATGTAACATGTAAATAAAAATAAATACGAGAGTACATCTGTAACCATGTTAGGCATGGTTATATGAGGCAACCATTAAAAGGGATATATAATATTTCTTAACAATATACATTCAAGGTGAAAATTAATATAATTAGATAAGGGATTGGAAAGAATTTACATTACACTAAACCAAAAATAAGGTTTTCTATATGGAACTGTGATTTAAAACTATATCATAGTTCAATAAACATTTGTCAAACAATTCAATGAAAATGATCTTTCATATAGTAGAAACACAATAACATTGAGATATAATGCCAAAATTTATGATCTAAAATATAAAATTTAAATGTAATGAAATCGACACCTTTTCACTTAAATCAATGGATAACTGAGGTATATGAAGATGATAATCTAATATTTGTGATGAAAAGATCTATATAAGAACGTGCAACAATGAGGCCAATGAATCCATAGAGTATATAAATATGGTAATACAAGATGTGAGTAAACATAATCGAAAAAAATGATAGTTAGGTTGTCCATGGCCTTGAATGTCTGAAAGAGAGAATCGATGTGTAAGGCTTACTTGAGAGTTGAGAGATGAGAATATCGAATGAAAACAATGTGCTGAAAAAATGTGAGGATGTATAATGATAGAAAACCGAGGTTGAAGTCCCCTAGATTGAATAAATGAGGTTAGGGATTCCATACGTGAGATAGATGATTTTTCTTTCACAAGATTGAATAACACTGAAATGAATCAAAGAAGAAATTCATAAAATTTGAAACGGTTTATAACATTGGTTATATTATTACTGATGTTATAAAGTAATTTTTATTGATTTTTAATGTCAATTATATAATAACTGATGTGAAAAATCATCTTTACAACATCAGTTATTTTATAACCAACGTTATAAAACAATGAGATTTTCTTTATAATATCATTTATTTTATAAACGATATGAATAAAGTTCTTTATCATGTTGGTTATATAATAACTAATGTGATAAAGCATTATACATGTTTTTTCACATCGGTTAAATAATAACCGATGTGATAAAGCATGATAACTGTTTTTTCATGTCAATTATCTAATAACTAACATGATAAAGCAACATAGATATCTTTGTCACAGTGGTTACAAATAACCAATGTGAAAAAGGCGATGTGGAAAATATATTTTATACTAGTGATACCACAAATATATGTCTTATACCAATGTTATGTTCTCATGGTTCATGTTATTTGATTTCTTTATGATTCATGTCTTATCAACTAAAAATATTTATACCATGACTCAATTTTATGATCTATGATATGCAGGATATGGTTCTCAAAGGTTATTCTCATTTTATAATACATTTATACTCATGTTATGTTGATATCTCCCTTGTTTACCCCTTATTGGGTATATAAGAACACTATTTCTTATGTTTCCTTTCCACAATCTATGAAGAAAGTTATAATGGATGATATGTCTAAAAAGGGTGCTAGTTGTGAAGAACTTTGAGGGAGATTATGTAGTTCACTTATGAACCAGTTTTTTATGTATCCATGTTTCCAAAGGCACTTGACCTAAAAAATTCTAGCATGAATCATTATGTTATTTAATGAATATTTTTCTATTAAGATGTAATATCTATGTATGAAAATTATGGGTCGTTATAGGAAGTACCTTGACAAAGTGTGAAGCATTAAATAGATTTTCTTTGAAAACTAAACTCTAATTACATGACCACTAGTTGTATTCTCAAAAATAAAGTGTCAATTATGGAAATGATTCTTGAAAAAAACTTGGGTAAAGCTTATTGTCCCCATACATGGAAAATATGGGTGATTTTAACTTTAAATGAACTTCCTTATTTAGTAAATGATTGCCTAGTTAGGTTTTATCATATGAGGGTTAGTTTGGGTATAAAATTTACATCATGCTATGAGTATGCATCGATGGTGTTTTATGCCATGACTTGTTAATGTTTGTATTGATACTAAATTTTATTAGTTGTTTCTTAAGCCATACTTTGTTATATATTTGTCTTATTACTAGTGTGCTTGATTTAATTTTTTTTCATCAAACTTGACTTAGATTATTAGATATGCTCTAAGTATATAAAATTGAGCGCTATTTTGATGATATTGTGATAAAGTGTTGATGTAGGTGCCACTTTCCATCAAGGATAACACCCACGCATTATATTACATTGTGTTTTACTGTGTTATTACTTTTTTATGACACTATGACTTGTTGGGTATGTGAAAATTAGGTTATAGTGATGGGAATGGTTAGGCTTGTGTACCCTATAAACCCATGGGAATGGTCACCCTAGCTTCCCATTATATTATTTATATATATATATATATATATATATATTTGTATATCTTGGGACAAGAATGGTGTGCCCAACATTATGTATATTTGTGTGTGTGTGTGGCCATGAAATACTGGTACATGCTATGATGTTCCCTTCCATCTATTTATATATATATATTACATAATGTTATTTGGGATTTTCCACAACATGCTCCAGCATTTTTTTATGTAATAAGGGATTCTTGGTTGACTTGACATTCCATGGTGAATAAGATATTTCCAAGACGTATTTGTTTTTACATGTGGTTAAGTTATTCTATAGTGGTTAGTTTCTTACACTATTCTTAATTTTGATCATGTCTTGAAATGGGTTTGGATCCTCACGGTGGCATGGAAGTTATTCGTTATTGATATTATTGATTTGTAACTTTTCTAATTGTTAGTTCTAGATTTATTTTTTATTATATATGAATCAAATGTTAATTATATATGTAAATGAGTTAACACTTTCTTAAACATATACCTACCTATTTATTATTCATTGTATGTTTATGGACTATTTGGTTTTGAGGGTTGCATGTGTGGGTTCCCTATCCATGAGGATTTGTAGTAGATCCCCTGTTTGGAAAGAGTGTTGGCCTATCATCTTATTTATTTATTTTTACTTTTCTTAAGGTCTTCTTGGTTATATTATTTTTTATGGAATGTATTTCATATGTCAAGTTGTATTTGGTTTGTTTGGATGCATACATTTATATAGTCATATATATATATATATATATATCTGTGTGTGTGTATCTCTCTCTCTAAATGTTCCCCAACAATGAACTAAGACCTATGGTTCTAGTCTCCAGTATCTAGGGATTGGGAAATGGTCCCGGGTCAATGATGACCAAGCTCAAGTACTTTTCGGGTATCCAGATGGGGGATTTTATAGTTTGTCTTAAGGATGAAACATTAATGGATTAATTTTGGCTGGATTTTTTTAAACTAAGGAAGTTGACCCTCAGCTCGACGAATTTTAGACTGGAAAGAAAATATAAATTTTTAATGAGAAAATTGTGATAAAACAAAGTATAAATATCAAAAGGATTATTCCTATTTATATGCTCATCAAATAATTTTTTCTCATGAAAACTGGATGTATATAAAATGAAATACAAAAACATAAATACAAAAACAATTAAGCTAAATATTGACATAAGGATCAAGGAAGCCCAAATAATAAATCATTCATGTCAAGTACATTTGAATTACCATCACCAATAAAAAAATACATTGATTAGTGATTAGAGTTCAATTAATTTTATAAAAATATATACCAATGGAAATAAAGATGAATATACTGAGGAAATATGTACTGTTTCAAGTGTATTCAGTTGGAAATGTATCGTTGGTCCACAAATTTATTTATATGGAGATTAAGGGGGTCATAGGGGGAGTATTGATCAAGGAGGGAAACAATTTGATCAATTAATGATAAGGGGATTTAGTAGATTGGGATCATTTTAAATGGATATTAGGGAAATGCATTTAGGGGTATAGGAATCAAGGTGGGGATGGTTTTCCTTTTCTTTTAGAGTGTAGCCTATGGATATAATTTTAAAACAATGAAAAAAAATTTGTTATCATTAAGGTTTTAGATAAATATGCTAATAACATTATAAATTTATTTTTTTTCATTTATTTTATTTATAAGGTTTAAAAACATAGTCTTAAGTAGTTTTTTTCCCAAACTAAGCCCATTAACTCTAACAGGTATAGATTGAGTGAAATTTTTTATGGGATAAGTTCATTTTTTTAAAGATCACTAAGATGTACTTGTTGGATAAACCATCCCAATAAAGTATACCCATTTCCAATGTTACCCTCACAACATATGGTGGTGTGCTAATTTTATGTTTAAGAGTTCAGTGGTATTTTTGTGTATTTTTATTTTGATAATAAAATGGTTTTCACCATTATATTTTTATATTAATATAATATTATTAATTACAAGATAAATTTATCATAATTAAAATTCTAATTTGATAAAAAAAATGTTGTTATATTTTCAATAAGTGCGTCAAAATTAGTTAAGAGGATATTTTTAAAAAAATATATCAATATAGAAATACTGTAAAATATGATGCAGTACAGAATGTATGACATCACCTAGAAAATAAGCATGAAGTTGGGTCATAGCACTTGACATTGGTAGTTTCCATAGAACTAAATTAATTGTGAGATAACTTAAGAATATAGTGGAGTTTTAATTTAGCGGTGATAATAAATTATTTAATTATTTAATTTTAAAATTTTATTTCACCACACTTATAAATACTCACTCTTCCTCTAATTCCTCATAAAAAAATTTAAATTTCTCTTGATAATTATATCAAAACCATTTTTTATACCCTTTTTTATTTTAGAAGAGTTTTGAAGTGTTTAAGGGTTGTCTTTAAATCTAAAATGAAAAATCAAGGTAAAGTTGTTGTGATAGGGAACGAGATCCCCCTCGGCTCGGGACAAACCCTAGCACCACCCATGGTATCATCATTCCATCCATCGGAGGTCGAGCACATAGGGATGATGGTCCCCCTTATTCCTATTTATTGGAGTTTCTAAGGGCCTCTAGCCCTCCTTCCTTCTCGATCTCACTTCTCCCAGAGGTTCCTGCTATTAGGATCTCACCAAAGGCATCGGAATCACTCAATGGGTCTCCAATGTTCTCCTTGTCACCATCCAAATTCCTTGAATCTTTGACAATTCATTCACGTACACTAGTTTCAAATTTTGTTCTAGATCAGACCCTAGTGGGTATCTTTTCAAGGTATGTGAATTCCTCTTGGGGTTGTAGAGAGTGGTAGCAATTGGGGTCCTCGATCATTTCCATTTTAGTATTCATGTTCATTCTATTGAGGATTTTGCCCAGGCCTGGTCGTATGAGTAATAGAGGTGTGACAACCACCCATTCCTCATGTTCTGGTGGATTGTTGATTTCTACAAGGGACACGATTGTCGGTTCTCGGCCCTATGGATTCGGATTCTTGGTCTGCCTCTTCCTTTTCAGAACCTTGGTGTCTTAAAGGGGATTGGAGACTGGCTCAGTTGTTTCTTGAGAGTTGATGAATTTACTGCTTTTATGTTACATCCCTGGTGTGTGTGAGTATTCCTTAAAATGGATTTGGAAAGGGTTTTTCCTCATCGCATCTGGCTATCGGTGGGTGGTGAGGACGGCTTCTGTAAATGGATCATCTCTGAGGAGGTTGCGGGTTATTATTCTAATTGTTTTTTCTGAGGGTATTTGAAATCCATATGTCATTGGTGTAGAGGTAATTGTCAAAGAGGTCACCCCCCCCAGTTTGAGATGCTCGGTTGGAAGTGTCCCCCTATATGAACGAAGAACCTATTCAACCTCCAACCACTTTGCAGGTTCTGCCTACCTCCTCTATCCATTCTCCACTCTTAGAGACCCCTGGCTCCCCAGGTTCCACACTAAACACTGTGATTACTCCGCCTGAGGTCCAATCTGATAAAGGGGATCAGAGGGTGCATAACAGAAGCCTGTAGGTTGCCCCGTATTCTCACTATTCTCTCAGGCCTTGTGGGATGGAGCCTAAGGTGGATTTCACTTTGGAGTCTATAGGTTCCTCCAAGAAATAGCAACTTGGTCTCCACCACCGCGAGGTGTATCAAGGGCATGTGTCAAGCGGGGGGTTGGTCGGGTCTACCCCTCTCTGGATTCTATGGAGGTGGTTCCGGCTGTGAAGGATCCTCAGAGTTCTCTAGTTAGTAAGGGTAACCAACTTGTTGTTGATGAATATAGTTTTACTCTCTACCAAGGAAGGAAGGCTAAAATGCACAAGGACTATTCCTTATCCCAGACAACAGACTTGGTTGGTCCTGGATTAAGGAATCTTGCTTTCCTTTCAAAGCACCATTAGACCTGGGTGGCAGTTCTACCTCTCATAGATCAAGTTCTATAAATGGGGTGTGACCTCCGTTACGCAACCTTATCCCGAATATCTATAATTCTCCTCCCCTTTCCCCAAGGGGACTGTCTAGGAAGATGGTACAAGTGAACTTGGTTAACCTTATTTACACAAGGAGTCAAACCAAATCATGATTCAAGTGAGAGATTTAATGCTACCTAAGACCGAATCCTACTTTATGGCTTTAACAAATGAGTTTTCACTAGGTGAAAGGGTATGCATCATGAAGTAGGAAGTGGCCTGAGGCAATGATGATATTTGATGTTTGAATTATGAAGTTTGAAATTTGAAAACTAAATTTTGAATTTGGTTCTTTTTGGTTATATTCATGGTAGTGTATGGTTTTGTTGGTTCCCACTTAACCAAAAAGTGGATTTTTAAAATAATAATAAAAATGTATTGAGGGTAAAAATAAAGCTAAAGGTCTTCTCTCCTATATTTGAAATGTTCTTGAAATTTATTTTCCTTTAATAAAGGACTTATTTGTTAATTATTGTAAAATATAAGTGTAAATGTTGTTATACCTATGGTATATTATTTATGGAAATTTTAAATGGAATTTCTATCAGAATGTGTTGTCATGTATATTTGATTCAAGTATTACTAAAACCTTAAATAGTACTCTTAGTGCTAGTAAGAAGTGAAACTTTGGTGTTTGATTATCTTTCCTGAGATTAATACCTTGAATTTTTTTTATATTTTATGATCTTAATATATGTATGATGTCATGACCCCCTCCCTCTACAAGTTTGAACTGAAAATGAAAGAATAGTGATAATTTCCCCCGATTCTTGTCTCTCGTAGGTCCCAGGTTGGTGAATAACATTGAGGGTATAAGAGTCACACATATGAAAGGAATTTCCCCCAATAATATTTTTATAGGATTGATAAATACGATATCAACCACCAAAATCCATCACATAAAATAAATAGATAGAAAATCATCCTGCAATGTGTAAAAAAATGTATGAATACAAATAATGTAATATCCCCCAGTTTTAGGTACTTTACCCATTTATTATGTATTTTTAAATTTATATAATACTTAAGTTAAGTTTTAGGAGTTTCAGGAGTTTCTTAGGGAGTTTTGGAAGTTTTTTTGTTGTTCACGGTTTGAGAATGGTTAGGGAAAACTGTACACCATCTCTAGGAAACCGTTTAAGATAGTCTATGTGTGATACCTTGAGATTTTACGATATTTTTCTCTTTAAATAAATATAATTTATTCGATATCTTGTGATACCCACAAACCTGAGTCTAAATGAACTGTAATATAGTATGTCATTATAACCAAGTCATTAAATTGGTGATATGAATAGTAATAACTACTTTTAAAAAAAATAGATAAATAAAATATATTAATAAATAATTACCTAATTTTTAGTAAAGTCTTTATATGCTTCAAAATTACATTTTTCCTTAAAAATAGTTTTTATTTATTTTTATGAACAAATAATATAATTAATTTTTTAAAATTTTAGAAAATATATCTAAAAATGATCTTATTTTTTTAAATCATCATGAAAAAATTATCTTATGTTGAATTTTTGAGAATTTTCTAAAAAGATTGATTTTTAGATGAATAATGAAAAATACTGATTTTTATTGAAAACTGCCTTTTTGCCTCAAGAAATTACAAAGTTATATTTTATTTTAAAATGGTTTTAAAAGTAAAATTATTTCATTTATATTATTAATAATCTATTTAAGTTCATTGGAATTAATTTTATGTGGATTTTTGTATGAAAAAACTTTTTATACTTAAGAAAACATTTTTTTCTAGAATACCGCTTTTCATCAAATTTCATGGGTTTATTTTTAAATTAAATTCTGCCACATCTGTGAATTGAATTTGATAAAATAGATTTAATTTTTTTAATTATAATTTAAAAATTTGTTAATGAGGCCACATTCATTTTTTGTTATAATTAATAGTAAAAAATATATAAATGTATCGTCGCGATTAAGGTTAAAACGAGTTTTTTGGGTTTTAAACTAAAAGATAAGGCCAATTTTTTCATTTAAACTTGTATAAATCCTATTTAATGGAAATATTTCAACCTCATACTATCTTACCTTCCAAACTCTTTCCATTTGGAAACATTTTTATTGATAATGACATTATAATATTTTAATCTTTTAAGAAATATCAAGTGTGTCATCCCCCCACTTATAAAAGGACACCCCTACCCTATCTTAATTACACCATTATGAGTCATTTAACATGATAAAACCCTACCAAAATATCTCCCCAATATCCTTATCTTTGTTCTAGAGGATCTAATATTCCCAAAAGCTCAACCCTAGTTTCCTTAAGAGGATATCTAAAAGAGTTTTATCAAAGAAGAGGCAATCACCTTAACCAATCACTTTATTTTTACTTATTATTTTACCTCATATAAATTTATGGTGTTTATCATAAAATAATAAATTAAGTATAATAAATACACTAAAACTTTATTATGATTATTAAACTGCCATTATCCACCCTCTTTTCCATTAAATGGGAAGCGAAAGTATCGCTCATGCATACGTGTGGACTACCGCCTCCTCATAGCGATACAATTAGTTTTCCTTCACAATATTTCATGGATGGTTATTGTGATGGATTTAATATTTATATATGATATCTATGACTTAATTATTATTATTTAAATATAATATCATATCAACTTTCTTACCTACCCATCCATTGAAAAATGATAATGTCAATTGTGCATACGTGTGGACTACCACCTCAACAAAGCGATGTAATTCATTTTTCATTTCTACTTTACATGAATGGTAATAAGGGTGTATTTAATAAATATATATGATATATATGATATAATAATTATTTTTTAAATATGTATTATTATTTAACTTTCTTTTTTTCCATCAGTAAAAAATTGAAAACTACATTCATGCATACGTACGGCCTTCTGTCTTCATGAACAGTGTAATTCATTTTTCTATCTCTGAATTTTATGGATAATTATAAATATATATATATATAATGAATATTTATTATATTTATATTATGATTAAAATTATTTAGATAATTTAACCATGATCAAATTACAAGGATCAAAACTACTGAACCAAAACATACATGAAAAACAAAGCAGTTATCACCAAGAACTGTGATTTTAATAAAAAATTGTTAATAAATAGGTGATAAAATGTTATAAGTAAATAATATATGATATTATACATATTATTAAGGTTATATAATAAATTTATAATAAATAAATATTTATTATACAAGATATTCTAACACATATAAAGGAAGTCAAACCTAAGGTAAGAGTTTATTTCACAATCTCATCATTATTTGGGATTGTTAATGTTTAAGTCTATGCTAGGTGAATTATTTGATATTTATATATTAAAACCAATATATTTTATTATAATATAGTTATTTATCTAAATTTAAATTTTTCTTTTTATTTTCTACTCTTTAAGTACCTGATACTGAAATAATGTTTTCAAGGAAGGCCAACTTTTTTTTCTACTCGGTTCAGAATATTTTTCTTCCATGTATATATTTTCCTTAGGATGTTTTAAAGAATGTTTTTAATTTTCTCCAATTATTTATTAAATACATTTTTACACAGGTTTTAATTTTTTAAAAATTGGTTAAAATGAATATTCTTGTTGTTTTTCCGAATGAGGTACTTTTGACTTTTTAACAAAAATGTGAAAGGAATTTTTATTTTAACGTACATGACATGAATAGAATTTCCCACCATCATGAATTACCAATGATTTGAAGCTTCATTTAAAAGTTTCAAAGATTATATTAAAAGAAAAATTTTTCCTTAATATTTAGGAAATTTTCATATTTTAAATAAGCAATTTCAAATTAAAAAGGGTATTTTCCTCAAGAAATTATTTAGTGATGTTTTTAAAGTATTTTCAACTATGTCACCATACTTTGTTAAATCTTATTATTTACTAAGGATATAATATAATGATACCATCCACCATATTTCTCTGTATGTTTTATCATTATTTTTATTGGGGAAAGTATTGACATTTCATATGAAAATTCTTTCAATACAGATAGTTATTGATTTTTAAGGCATATTGATTAAGTTGTATTTTTTTATTTATATGATGAATGAATTGGACTTATTAAGTGATGGGTGGGGCCTGAAATTATGTATTCCATTTATGAATTGATATGTCTCATGGGATAAATCAATTTGGGTATTTGGATGAGGCCTTACCCATTTATATAGATATCTTGGCATGAGGCCTCGACAATAAGTTTAAGATGTATAACATTAATAATTCCATCATTATGAAATCAGTTATTGATTTCCATGTGATTATTTGAATAATTATGATATCCATGGATAAATTTCAAACTCATTTGGTTATTTATATGAAATATTTTGATTATAATTTATTCTTTCCATATTATTCATGCTTTAGATTCCGTTGTATACATACTCTCACTGAGCATAGAATCTCACACCTTTATTATGTTTACATTCCCTAGGATGGAAGGAAGTGTGTTACAATTGACATGCAAGTATATTATATAAGTAATAATGATTTTTTCAAATAATATATTTTTTTGTATTTTATGTTTTCAAATGTAGTGTCATGTTTAAGTATATATCTAGTTTTCTAATATTACTAAACTATTTAGTCCTTTGTGATGTGATTGATTGTATCTAATGTAATAAGGTAACTACCAGCTCTAGGAAACTAGGGTTTGGGTCTTTACAGTTGATATTAGATAAATTTTAGTTTAAATCATGGAAACTAGATTGAGGAAAAAAATTATTGGGGAACATAACCCTATGAATGAATTTCATGATAATTCTAAGTATATGATAACATACTAAAGTATTGGTAAGGTAGATATTATGTGGTTTTCCTAGAAATACATTCATTTATAGATACTATAAGTGGATATGGTTTTGGAATAGGTGAATCTAGGGGTAATAATAACAAAAATAGTTGATCGAGTATATCTCAACTATCATTCTAGTGCACTGTGAGTGCACCTTTACTACACACATGGTTTGAAACTCTCTATGAATATGATTGGGTTAATTGACATTTTATTTACAACACACTATGAATGATTTGAAAATATTTTTGTGATTTTAGAATATTCCTAAATATATCAAGTTTATGATTCTAAGATTATTTATTCAAAAGTTTTCAATTTATGTTAAGTGTTTCACTAGTTTCAAAATTATAAAATATGATTCATAATGATAGGATCTAATCTAGTGTTTTGTTTGGAAATGGTTTCTAGTGTAAGGAAGAAAAATTGTATCAATGCATGTAATCTATATAGGTATTACCCTTCTAGGTAAGATAATGATGTTGTATCTGGGGTTGGACCTGGAACTAAAAAAAATTACTATATTAGGGAAGCTAACTTGGGTTATGACCAATAACCTTTCCCAGATGGAACAGCCTACTGATCTACAATGCAGTGTAACAATGTTGAAGAATTTCATGTGATAACAACCTCCATCATTCAATAGAACCAAAAAATCATTTATAGTTGAGAAATGGATAAGTTCTTTAGAGAAGATATTTCTCACTTTGGAAAGTAATGAAAGGGGGAAGGTTGTCATTGAAATTTATCATCTAATGGGGGATGTAGATCAATGGTGTTCATTGATTCAAAACACTAAGGATTAAGAGGAAATAACAATCATTGAATGAAAATATTTTAAGGTATTTTAATTAGAAAAATATTTTCCTCATGATCAATAAGCGGATATGGAAAGATAATTCCTGATTCTAAGATAAAATGAAGAGGAAAATGTTGCTAAGTATGAAGTTAAATTTACAAATTTAGCCAGTCTTATTATGGACTATGTGCATAATATAAAGATAAATATTGATCATTTATTTTATAGTCCTAATAAAATCCTTCAAAGGGCACTAGTCTCCCAAACATTATCATTATATGAGGATATAAATCATGTTCTATCAAGATATATAAATAATTCTCAGATTTTTATGGATTCTATGGAAAGAAAGAGAAGAATAGGAAAACAAAAAAAATGTATAAGGGGAATAAGATAAATTGGGATCTTCCAAAATGTGATACTTATGGAAGGAAACACCTTGGTACATGATTAAAAGGAAAATAAATTTTCTTTAAGTGTGGAGAAAAAGGTCATCATGCTCATGAATATAAGGGTAGGGGAGAATCCATTAAAGTATAGTGATTCAACTGTAGGGAGATGGGTTATTATTCCAACCAATTCCCCAAACATAAATAAAACTTTCCACAAAATAATCCAAGGGGAGAAGGTCAAGATTATGTAATTACCACAACTGGAGTGGAAGTTCCTAGCAATGTGGTGAAATGTAAACTTATCATTCACTTCATGATTGAAATTTTTCTATTCTGGTTCTATACAATCTTTTATATCTAAAGAATCTTGTAAGGGTATCACATCACCACATCAATGATTAAATGTTGAGTTGGTGGTGAAATCTCTTAATTGTAGGATGATCGCATCTCAAGCCTATAGATTCTCTTTGATAGAAGTTTGTGGGAATATTCTTCCTATGAATCCTTTTATTCTTCCTCTAGTTGAATTTGATGTAATTTTGGGTATGGATTGGCTCTCTCAGTACAAATCCCATATCAATTATCGAATAAGGTAAGTTACATTTGATATTCTAAATCAACCTTAAATTTTTTATTAGTGTGAGGATGAACCTAAACACTCAATATAAATTACCTCTATAATATGGGTTTTCATACCTATTCATGAGGTATATTTATCTCAAATGGTTGGGGAGAAACTCAACATTGAAAATGTGCCTATTTTTTGGGAATATTATGATGTATTTCCTAAGTAATTTCCTATTCTTCCCTTGAATTGTGAAGTTAAGTTTTTAGTATAACTCATAACGGGTGTTATGCATATTTCAAGGACTCCATATAGAATGAACCCAATTGAGTTTTAGGAATTTAAGAAGCAACTCTAGGAGAATATAGATAAGGGATTCATTTGTATTAGTTCTTCTCCATGAGGTTCTCCTGTTCTTTTTGTTAAGAATAAATACGGATCAATATGATTATTCATTGATTATTGATAACCTAACAAGATCGCAATTAATAATAAGTATCATTTCTCTTGTATTGATGATTTTTTTGATCAATTATGTGGAGCACTATATTTTTCCAAGATTGATCTCCAATCTGTATATCATCGGTTAAGGATCAAGAAAGGTGATATACCCAAGATAGCCTTCCATATGAGGTATATTTATTATGAATTTATAGAAATGTCATTTGGACTTACCAATTCTCCTATTATCTTCATGGATTTAATTAATGTAATCTTTATAGATTACCTAGATTAGTTTTTAGTTGTATTTATATATGATGTTCTTATATATTCTAAGAGTATGGAAGATCATGAAGAACATTTTAGAATTGTGTTTAATACCCTGAGGAAGGATACGTTGTATGATAAATTTACCAAGTGTGAATTTTGGATTCATAAAGTTTCATTATTGGATCATATAATCTCAAGTGAGGGCATACCGATGGATCCTTCAAAGAAAAAAGTTATTTAACCATGACCTAGACCAACCATGGTAACTGAAATCCGTATTTTTCATGGGGTTCCTGGATACTAATGATGGTTTTTGAGAGATCTCATGACTATCTAATCCACTTACCAAGTTAACTCAAAAGGGGTTTAAGTTCTTGTGGATAAATGAATGTGAAGATAATTTTAAAGATATAGAGACAAGGTTGGTCAGTGTTCCTATACTTACATTACCATGTAGTAGAGAAGGGTTTTTGATCTATAGTGATACATCAAATAAGGGACTAGGATGATTTTTCATGATGAATGAAATGGTGATAGTATATGCCTCTAACCAATTAGAAATTCATGATAAAAATTACCTAACTCATGATTTAGAGTTATAAGTGGTAATTTTTGTATTAAAGATATGGATACATTATCTGTATGATGAAATGGGTGATATATATAATGATCAGAAGATATTTAAGTATATATTTACATAGAAAGAGTTGAATACATTATAGAGAGGATGGTTGGAGTTGATCAAAGATTATTATTTCTCAATACATTACCACCATGTAAAGGAGAACAAGGTGGATGATGATCTAAGTTTGAAGGACCATTCTAGTTTTTCCATGATGAGGATTGAAAGAGATATAATATTTATGGATTTTCAGAAGATAGATCTTGAAATCATGAGGAACATAGACAGATCATATCTTTATCAGATGAATGTTCAACCATCCATCCATGAGAGGATTAAGAAGTCATGGAAGGAAGATGTAGAATTATAGAAGAAGGTGATGAATGGTCCTAAATTCAACCATGATCATGCTTGAATGACAAGGTTCATTAACCGAGTATGTGTCACATCAATACCATAATTTAAGAAGGAGTTGTTGGATGATGCTCCTAGTTCAAAATTCTCTACTCATCCTTGAAGTAAAAATATATATAGAGATATGAAAGAGTATTTATGGTGGAATAACATGAAAATTTATATTTTGGAGTATGTATCTCGATGCCTAATATGTTTTAAAGTTAAGGTTGAGAGAAAAAATTATAAGTGTATGTTACAATCATTACCTATACTAGAATGGAAATGGGAAAACATTTCCATAAATTTTGTCATCAGACTCCCCAAAACATTTAAAGGGAATAATGTTATATGGGTTTTAGTTGATCTCCATATAAAATCAGTGAATTTTATTTATATTATAGAAGATTTATCTCTTAATAAACTTTCTCAATTATTAATTAAGGAAGTGGTAAGATTTCATGGAGTACCACTCTCAATTGTATCTGATCGGGATCTGATGATTGCCTTAAAGTTCTAGAGAAGTTTTGAGTAGGGTATAGATATAGAGTTGAGTTTCAACACTACTTTTCATCCTTGTATAGATGGTCATTATGAGAGGACCACTCAAACTATAGAATAAATGTTGAGAACTTTATCTATGGATTTAAAAGGTGTTTGATATCAACACTATCATTTGGTGGAATTTTATTACAATAATAGCTTTAACTCAAGTATTTAGATGGCTCCTTTATTGTAAAAGTGGGTGCCCTAGACTCAACTTGAATGGTACTTTTCATTTACCATATCATGTATACAATTAGTTATGCAAGATGCACACTTACCATAATAGTGTTGATATTTTTGCATCCACTATTTATATGGTAATTTTCTTAGTTTACAAGTTATGTCAAAAGGTTATAATAGTTCCTAGGTTATAATGAGAATCTATAGATACCATGTCAATAATCTTAAACTTATATCCTATATAGCCCATATACATCATGTTGACTAAACATGGATGATGTGTGACCATCAGGTGTTGGGGGCTCATAAACATTGTGAATTATTCTCATGAAGTCACACTTGGTGATCTCAAGTAGATGAGATCATGAGGGTTGATATATCAATAAGAATACCACATGTTTTAGGTGTCATTGGTAATTAATTTCTATGAGCATGTGTAATGGTATCTTGACTTGAGATTATTTTCGGTGTATACTATTTGATCATGTACTTTGATGTAAGACAAAAACTGTGACATTTATATCATGGAGAGGTAGCTTGTGTTAGGTGCGCAATTTGTGGTATGACATTGATTGAATAATCAAGATAGAATTTTTTTTACTTCTGAAAGGAAGTTATATATTAGGGCTAGTTGATCGGTATAGTATTAACTTTACTAAATCGATGGTCATGGTAGAAGAATTTAAGTCTATCTAGTTAGGTCAAAGAATAATAAAGTAAGAAAGGATGATGACACAAAGTATGCATCCTGCTTTATAAAATATCGTGATACAAAGAGACTATGTTACATGATGTGTGTTCCCAAGAATGGTTGTAATTTTTGTGACTTTTTCTTATCGCTTTAGGGGTATTGGTAGGTTACTAGACTTCATTCATGGTCTATGAATAGTATTCACTGCAATTGAGATAAGGTCCTAGAGGGTCACACACTTAACGTATTCAAAATTCTTCCCTATTATAATGAATATGGGTTTAGGAAATAGTGGGCCCCGCTACAGGGTCTGAGTTATGTATATGTTTGAACAATCACCATAAAATAAATAAATTCATATTATTTGTGTTCAAAATAATTGGTACTAAATTTATTTATTAAAATTATTCATAATATATTAAGTAAAATATGGAAAAATATTATGCAAACAAATATTGTTTTAATATTCAAGGTTCACTTATTATTTGTAGGAATTATGAGTCAAGTTAATGAATAACTTTTATCATTTAATATATTTATTATATTACAAGAAAGTGATACAAATATAAATGATATTTATGACACGGTTATTTGGTCACAACACGTCATTTATAGTTTATTTAGTGGGAAATAAATATTTGAGGGTTGGGGATCCATTTCTAGGTATTCTGAGCCTCGCTATATAAGTGGGAGGAGGCTCTCTTTTTCATTACTATTCACAACATGATTTTGAGAGCCTCTCTCTCCTCTCTCCCTTTTCCTATAGAGAGAATATGATAATCCAAGTCATCAATCTAAGTTCTTATTCTGAGATCAAAGGATCGACATTGTGTCGATCATCAAAACATTGAATGAATTTTCATATCACCGCGATAATACTGAGATTTAGATGATTGATTATACCTCAAACTTTTTAAGTGTGTGTGAATGATCTAAAGGGATCCAACTTCATTTCCTTTGAGAAACGTTCACCGGTGTCGAGCAATTGATAAACATGTCTTCAAATTGGATGTGGTATTTTTTATTTAATTTTCATGCTTAAATATTTCACATAGGACCCTCAAGTCTTCGTTCCGGTCTTCACATCACCATAGTTGATGTAGTAACATTTATTGGTGATGAAAAAAATTAAATCATCATCTCATATGTTTCTGTTACGTTCCTTGGTACCTTCAATTGGTATTAGAGAGATAATGTGAAAATTTTAAGCCTAGAAAAATTAAATTTTATTTATTTTCTGTTAGAGTTCTTAGTTTCAGTCTCATCACCACATACGGTGATCCAATCTGATATCAGATGACCAAGATACAACCATCTGAAGATCTAAAATTGAAAATTTGTCAATCTTTGTGTGCATGTGTGTGTGTGTGTGCATTTGCACATGTGAGTTTTTAGACCATCTTTGAGTACGGACAACCTCCCACCACGCATGACACCTCCCATAGTCGCACCCCATCAAATTGCTTCAGCCATGTGCCTCTTGTCTCCAGCTAGACCTGAGCGATCGTGAACCTCCCATCGATCAGCTGCCATCCGTCGTGGTGCTGGTTTTCTTCAACCCTAGCCCTCTGATCTACCACCCCTACATGTCGTATCTCGTCAGCCATATCTGCTATCACTTGCTGTTGGTCGGCATCCAAACCCGCTTCAGTCAGTCTTCCTTGTCGGTCATACCCGTCACGCGCTACCCCACCATCCAACCCATGGCCAAGGTGGGTCCTCTCAACCTGGTTCAGGCTATGTCGAGCCCCGCATGACCTGCAAGACTCATTACAAGTCCTAACTAGGTCCAAAACCACTTTTAAGGGTTTTTTGGGCTACCCGAGGCATAGAGATAAATTTAAATATTTTTGAAATTATGTTAAATTTTTTTCAGAATAAGATTAATTTGAATTTTGGGAACAAGAAACTTAAATTATTTGGATTAAAATTAAAATTAAAATGATTTATTTTTATCCATTTAATTTTCCTTGATATATATTTATTTCAAATTTAATTTTTATTACACATTTAAATTTCATGTCGACTGATCATGAGTGGTGACTAGACAATGTATATTTGAGTTTTATTTGTTAATTAATTATTGTGTGTGGTGATGTTTGTATTGATTAATTAATTAATTAGACAGTCTATGCATCGCTTGTCTTCCTCATTTTAAGTATAAGGGTCTATGTATCCATGAGAACTATATTTTATGTGTATTACGCATTCTCGAGATACCCTTTTCCGTGTGCGGGAAATTATGTATTATGAAAAAGATGAAGTAAGACATGGATCATGTCGAGATGAGGTGGTATTCGAGATGAGACGGTAATACATTGGATTGGGATGCGAGCTATGATACGAGTTAGAAACAACTTAGGTATTTTATCCCTAGGACCACAGTTGATCCATTGAGTATAAATGAATCAACCAATACCAAATGTTCAATATCAGTCTCATTTTTTATTTAATTTATGCATCGTTTATTATTGTTTTGTGAATTTTCTTGTTTGCATGATCATATAAAATAAAAAAATGAATAGATTAAAACAAATTAATACACAATGAATGATTTCTATTTTCTGCATGGTTAAGTTGTGAGTTCGGTCACATGGTATGTGTATACATAATAGAAAATTATTTCATTCACCGAGAAATTAATAAAAAACTTCAAAGAAATATTAAGTCATAATGTCTTCTATTGTTTGAATTTGAACAAAATCGGGCATACAGGGTGCTCTTCAGCCTTAGTTGAGTGTGCCTTCTACTACTAAGGAGTTCTTATGAAATTGATGGGTTGAATTGACTAAAGATAGCAGCAAAGAAGTAGTCGTAGCTATTTTTTTCATCTATAAAGTCAAATCTTTGAGTAAAGCAAGTTTATGAATGTTAGAAAATGGTAATTCACTCAACAATTAAAGGAGTCATGAATTAATGTGGTTAGCTAGTTAAAATACTACCTTGAAACTCTCTAAGTAGTGGCCTAGCCATAACTCAGACTATGAATGGAGGTTTCAGGGATCCTTTCCACCAGAATACTCAAGTGACTAGGTCTTTCTAATCTATTAGTGAGGGATACTAGGGTTCGATAAAATATTGGGATATATCTAATGATTTAATTAATCATTAATATTTAATCATTAATAAATATAAAGTACTCATCAGCTAAACTTTTATTTTTTAGAAAATGGAAAGTGATGCCACGTATAAATTTTGATTACTATAGTAAAAATAACATGTCCTCACCGATGTGAATTTATAATAGTAACACAAGAGCTTGCGCAAAGCACTACTATATAATAAATTCTTTGTGTTAGAGCCTCCATTGTCCATTGAGCCACCTCAGGAAGTGAGGGTGTGAAAGATGCTTATAGGAGACTCATGTATGATGCATTTTATGTTTACATCATTATGTTATCATCAATTTACTATGTGTTTTGAAAACAATATCAAGACATTAATTTTTTAACATGTTATTTAATCTTCAAGAATCTTGTGAGGAGAAAGTGAATTGAGATATAAATGAGGTGATGATTACACTGAATATGTGTAAATTGAAATATAGATCATGAATGCATCCCTTATATCATTTTCACCAAATTAATCCAATTTTGTTTTGGATTAAAAAATTATAGTATGGGGAAAACGATTCATTGCATTTTTGTAAGTTTCTCCAAGTTTATAAGAACTTAAAGAATGATTAATATTTAGTTCTTATTATGAACAAGTTGAAATACAGGGGAAAAAGGCCAATAGAAAGTGTGGAACCAAAGTAACCTTCATAACATCCTTCAAATAAATGAGGTAGATCATCATACATGAGGTTATTTTCTTTTCATGTCATAAGGTAAGTCTATGGTAGATTAAATGCAATTAATTGAAGTAGAAGCAAGAAGAGGCTTCCACTTAGTCTATATTCATCATTTTATGTGATGTATCTTTCATACTTCATGGTTATTAAATACAATATGTCTATTTAATATGTTTATTGAAATATAGTAACCATTTAAGAAAATAAATGTTACAGGAAGTTAGGTGAATTCTCCAAGCAACTGAGAAAATGTGATTCCTAATTCAGTAGTAAGAAGTACATAACTTTTAATTACTAAGTCTAATGATTCTAGTTAAATTTTTATTGATTACTACCAAAATATTTATCTCGCATGTACATTGGACACAAGGAGACATTATTAAAGTTCTGGAATGAATGTTGTTTATGGTGTCTCATACTCAACTAATAGTTCATTAATACTTGAATCATTAAAAATAACTAAAGAATATAAAAATCTAAGACTTGTTTATATCCAGTTGTGGAAAAATTATTCTTTGTCATGTAAAACTAAGTTGTTTTTATGGATATACCCAGTATGGTATTTGTACTCTTTAGAGATAAAGACCTTAGGTATTATCGGCACATTTACTTATTTAGTTTTGGATAAAGAAAACTTTAGAAATAAATATAAGGCATAAAGCTTTCATAATTAGTTCATCTAAAGAGTGTGAACTATTCCAAGGTTAATCTAGAGGTAAACTTTTATACTTCATAAGATTCATTTAAGAGTTTTAAGGAATGTAAGAAAGTGAAGTATGAAATATTCATGGTTAGAAGATATGAGTTTCTTCGAGCCCATGTACCGAATAATATCTTGACCATACATTCATCAATCGTTATAATGTAGCATGGAGTTATTACTAAATTCACATTTCCTTATACACATCAAAGATATGATGTTTTTAAGAAGGTTCGATGATGTGTCTTACATGAAAACATTTATCATTAAAATGTAGCATGAAGTAATTCCTAAAATTACATTTACTTATACACACCAGAGTTATGATGTAAGTAAAAGGAGTATCAATATTGATACTCGTATACATTGCAGATACTTCCATTATTTTTCAAGAAATTATTTGAAAATAATAGTGTTATCCCATAATCATACGCCAACTATAATGACTAATGGATATCATATGAGTTATAGTATGATATAAATCCATCATGTCATAATAGCATGTGTTTAGATGCGAAGTGTTTTTTAAGAATATAAACAATATTTCATCAAGAGAAACACAATATACATCTCTAAAGAAATTATCCTAACGATTTATAAGGATATTATAGAAATCCATGAGATAGAAAATTGATATTCAAGTAATAGAATATATTTCTATAAAAGGGTGCACATCACTATTTGAGATAGTAGTAGCAGGATTTACTTGGATTTAGTCAATGTTGAAGATGCATAATTGGTTTGTATAGGAACAAGTTTCACAATATCTTGTGGAAAAAGAATGCTCGAGAGACACATACTACATAGTAAGGATAAAACCATGGTAATGATTTTACATTCATTGTAGACGGTGATACATTATTCATTGAGAATAATGAATCCTACAAGTAAGTAGTATATGAAATATAGCTAATATTTAAAAGTTCAATTAAAATTCAATAATGGATTCCATGTATCAAAGTACATGTGATTAGTATTTTGAATGTTTCAAATATTGATACTGCAGTGGTATTCAAGAGAATCAATAAATGGATGGTCAAATTTGGAATAATTAGGCATGATTAATGGTCAAAATACACAAGATTCTAGATATAGACTATGAAATATCCTTTGTACCAATTATCATGCTCAATCCATTATAATTTTACTTGTAATAGCTACTTTCTATTATTATTTTATTTGGAATTAGATGTCAAGACTACATGTTGTAGAATGTGTCTATATGATACAACTAGAAATATTTGGTGACGCCATAGAATCACAATGAGGGGTGTAAGTTATTGAAATCCAATTTTGGATTGAATCAAGCAACAAGATCATAGAATATTCATTTGGAATGAATTTTTTCCCTGTTTCTACAAGAGGTTAGTGGGAGAACCACTGTTTTCAAGTAAAATATGTTTGATAACATATGGAAAAATAGTTATCGATCTTACAGTTAGTTAAGACTAGAATGAAAGTATCACTCCATATATTGACTTAAAGTAGAAACCAAAGTTATATGGAATAAGATATATTGAGGTAGATCTAATGGGTTTCTTATACCAAGTCAAAGTACATATGTTGACAAGGTATTTTAACATAAAAGTTACAACAATTGGAGAGAGAATTGTTACCATTGTCGCATGACATAAATCTCTCCAAGAATACATGTATAAGACATAAGAGGATATTAATTTGGTGGGAATAATTTCATAGGATTATGTGATGGATCAATCACATTTTCCATGATATGTATAAGATATGATATTTCCAACATATAATTTATGGTAGGAAAATATAAGTTATATCTAGGAGAACTACACAAGAATCAGTCAAAACTATCTAATTATACTTGAGAGAGTACAAAAGATATATTCCTGGTATTTTGATAGGAAGGGATACTAGTTTAAGGGGGATAAGCTAGTCTTACTTTGGATCAATTTGATCTTATATCATAGTCAGGCTAAGGTAATGAGCACAAGAATCTCATTCAAGCCAGTGGTGGCCATATCTATAAATACCAAGTGTGTTGTGGCTTCTGATGAAGCTGAAGAAGCAGTGTATGATATATAATGATTTGTTACAGTTCTTGGAATCTCACTTAGTAAGTAAAGTTTTATCATAATATAAATTGTGATAATCCTACTACTGATACTATCTAAGATTTCAAGTTATGATATTGGACAAAAAGGAATATACTTGGGGATTTCGTCTCTTGAGGAGTTCTACTTAAGGAGGTGTAGTCATAGATAGAATAATATCCACACAAAGGATACATCGTAGGCCTAATGACTAAATCCATATCTCAAAAGAAGCGTAATCTTATCATGTGTGAGCTAACAAGGAGAGTTGACAAGTTGGCTCTAGTAAAAGTGGGATTGTTGTAAAAGTTTGTGCCCTAGACCCAACTTTAATAGTACTTTTCATTTACCATATCATGTATGCAGTGAGTTATGCATGATATACACTTACCATAATACTATTGATATTTATGAATCCGCTATTTATATGGTAATTTCCTTAGTTTACATATTGTATCAAAAGGTTATAATAGTTCCTAGACTATAATGATAACATAGAGACACCATGATAATAATCTTAAACTTATTCCCTATAGTCCACATACATCATGCTAACTGAACATAAATGATGTGTGGCTATCAGGTGCTCGTGGGTCATAAGCATTGAAACTTCTTCTCATAAAGTTCACACTTGGTGATCTTGAGTAGATGAGATCATGAAGACTGGCCGACTAATAATAACACCACATGTTTTAGGTGTTATTGGTAGTTCTTATATGCGAACACATGTAATGGTCTCCTGACATGAGATTATTATCAGTGTATGGTATTTGATCACATACTTTGATGTAAGGAAAAAACCATGAAATTTATGTCATGGAGAGGTAGATTGTGTTGGGTGTATCATTAGCAGTATGATATTGATTGAATAATCAAGATAGAATTTATCACTTTATAAAGGAAGTTATATCTCATGCCTATTTGATCGGGATGGCAATACCTTCACTAAATCCATGGACATGGTAGAATAAGGTAAGTCCATCCAGTTAGGTTAATGAACAATAAAGCAATAAAGGATGATGACACTAAGTGTGAATTCTTCTTTATAAGATATCATGAGACAAAGAGGCTATATTACATGATGTGTGTTAGTAGAAAATATTGTCCTTACTATGACTTTTCCTTATCCCTTTAGGGGCCTTGATGGGTTGCTAGACTCCACTCCTGGTCTGTGAATATTATTCACAACTATAAAGATAAGGGCCTACAGGGTTACACACTTAGCACATTCAAAAGTCTTCCATATTCTAATGAATATGAGTTTAGGACATAGTGGATCCCACCATGGGGTTTGAGTTATGTCTGAGTTTGAATTATCACCATAAAATAAATAAATTCATATTATTCAAGTTTATAATAATTGGTATTGAATTTATTTATTAAAATTATTCACAATATATTAAGTGAATACATAAGAAAATATTATACGAATGAATATTGTTTTAATATTCAAGGTTTGTTTAATATTTGTGGGAATTACAAGTCGATTTAATGACTCGCTTTTTTCAGGTAATATATTTATTATACTATAAGAAAGTGATAAAAATATAAATTATGTTTATGACACAGATATTTGGTCACAACACGTTGTTTGTGTCTTATTTAGTGGTTAATAAATATTCAGGGGTCAGGGAGTCGGTTTTAGGTATTTTGAGTCTAGCTATATAAGTGGGAGGAGGCTCTCTTTCACATTACTATTCACATCATGATTTTTTAAGTGCCACTCTCTCCTCTCTCCCACTTTCTAGAGAGATAATCTAGTGATCCAAGTTATTATTCTCTGATCAAAAAATCATCATTGTGGTGATCATTGGGACGTCGGAGCCATCTTTGAATCTCCACAATAGCACCCGGATTTTGTTGATCAACACTCCCATAGACTTTATAAGTGAGTATGTACAATATAGAGGGATCCAAATTCATTTCCTTTGAGCAGTGTTCATCGGTGGTAAGTAATTGATGAACATGCCTTCAAATCAGATGAGGCGTTTTTTTTATTTAATTTTCATTCTTAAATAATTCATTCAAGATCCTCAGGCCTTCATATTAGTTTACGCATTGTTGGAGTTGGCATAGTTAAGTTAATCGATGATGAAAAATTTTAAATCCTTAGACCACCTTCTTCCATTGTGCGCCCTGACACCTTTATCCTTATGAATCCCCTTATAGAAAGAAGTGAAAAACTTAAATGTGTTAAAATGAAGTTGGAGAAAGAAAATTATTAAGACCTAATCCAATATAGAAAATTGAAGAGAAGGTTAGATCCACTCAACTACACATAGGGGCATCTCAGAGTCAATAGAAAAGTTATGCTGACAATCATTGGTGAGATCTAGAGTTTGAAGTTGGTGACAAGGTATTCCTATGAATTTCTCCCTAGAAGAAGGTTATGAGATTTGGATATAAGAGAAATATAATCCCTAGGTATATTTCTCCCTTTGAAATTATTGATCGTATCAGGATAGTATCTTATTGATTAGCGCTTCCACTGAATCTCTCTCAAGTTCATGATGCATTCCATGTATCTCTCCTGATGAAGTACATACCTAATCCTTTATATGTAATAAACTCAAAGGTCATACCACAGGAGAAATATCTCTCTTATAAGGAATAAATAGTGGAGATTCTTTATCATAGAGAGAAAGTTCTATAAAACATGACCACTCACTTGGTCAAAGATTTATGGCGATGCCATTAATTTGAGGAAGCTACTTAGGAACTTGTGGATGTGATAAAAAAGAGATATCCACATTTTTTTGTATTGGATTGATGAAATTTAAAGGGAAAAATTCATTTTAAGGGGGTAGAATGTAACACCCTGATATTTTATGATATTTTTTGGTTTAAATAAATTTAATTTCTTCGATAGCTTGTGATACATGAAAATCCAAGTCTAAATGAACTGTAATATATTATATCGTTATAACCTAGATGTTAAATTAGTGATAGGAATAGTAATAACTACTTTTTAGAAAAATATATAAAGTAAATATATTAATAAATAAGTACTCAATTTTTAGTAAAGTCTTTATATGCTTCAAAAATACATTATTCTTCCAAAATATTTTTTATTTGTTTTTATGATCAAATAATGTAATTAATTTTTATCCATTTTAGAAAATTTATTTGAAAATAATGAACATAATTTTTGAAATTAGAATGAAAAAATTATCTTAGAGTAAATTTTTGATTATTTTCTGAAACGATTGGTTTTTCAATGAATAGTGAAAATACTAATTTTTATTGAAAATTGTCTTTTCATGCCAAGAATTTACAAAGTTACATTTTGTTTTAAAAATTTTTTAAAAGAAAAATTGGTTAATTTATATTATTAATAATATAATTAAGGTAATTGTGATTAATTTTAGGTGTATTTTAGTATAAAATCATTTTATACTTAAGAAAACATTTTTTATGGAAAACTGATTTTCATCGCATTCTGTGGGTTTAATTTTAAATTAAATTGTGAAACTTATGTGAAATTAATTTGATGAAATGGATTATATATTTGGAATCATAATTTAAAAAAAAATTATGATACCTCTTTCATTTTTTGTCATAATGAATAGTAAAAATAGTAAAAATTTGTTATTGTGGTTAAGGTTAAAATAGGTTTACTGGGGGGTTAAACGAAGAGAAAACGGTAATTTTTCCAATTAAACTTTTCTAAATACTATTTGATAACTATATTTATACCTCATCCTATCTCACCTTCAAACCTATGTCCATTTGGAAGCATTTTTTTGAGAATGACATTATAATATTTTAATCTTTTAAGAAATCCCAAGTGTCTCCTCTCCCCCACTTATAAAAGGATACCCCTTCCCTCTTCATTACACCATTTGGAGCAATTTATATTGTCCAACCCTGGAAAAAATCTCTCCCCAAAATCCTTATACACATTCTATAGGTTATAGTATTTCCACAGTACCAAACCTATGGTCCTTAAGAGGATATCTAAAAGAGTTCTTTTAAAGAAGTGGTCATCATCTTAACTGATCACTTTCTTTTTTTACTTATTTTACTTCCTCTAAATATCTATGGTATTTATCATAAAATAATAGCTTTATTATTATAAATATATTTAAATTTTATTATGATAAACCACCATTATCCACCCTCTTTTTCATCAAATGTGAAGCGAATGTATTGCTCGGGCATACATGTGGACTATCGCCTCCATGCATTGATATAATTCATTTTCCATCACAATATTTCATGAATGGATATTATAATTATTTTAATGTTTATATATTATTTTTATGATATAATTATGATTATATAAATATAATATCATATCAACCTTCTTACCTTCTCATTTGTTGAAAAACAATAATGTCGCTCGTGTGTACGTGTGAACTACCACCTCCACAAAGCAGTGTGATTTGTTTTTAATTTCCACTTTATATGAATGGTAATAATGATATATTTAATAAATATATATATGATATATATGATATAATAATTATTCTTTAAAGGTGAATTATTATTTACCTTTTTTCTTGTCATCTGTTGAAAAATGAAAACAGCGTTAACACGTATGGACAACCTATCGTCTCCATGAATGGTGTAATTAATTTATCTATCTATTCCTTTTATGGATGATTATAAATATATAAATATAATGAATATATAAGGTATTTATATAATATAAACAATATGGATGTGATGGAACCATAATCAAAGTACAAGGATCAAAACTACCGAACCGATCATACATGAAAAACGAAATAGTTATCACCAGCACAGTGATTTTAATAAACGAGTGATAAAAGGTTATAAGTAAATCATATATGGTATGATATATATGAGTATGGTTATTTAATATATTTATAATAAATCTATATTAAATATATAAGATTTTTGAAAACATATGAAGGAATTCAGACATGTGGTAAGAGTTTATTTCACAATCTCATCATTATCTAAGATTGTTTATGTTTAAGTCTCTGTTGGGGGAATTATTTCATCTTTATATCTTAAAAACAATAAATTGTATTCTACTATGTTTATTTTTTGAAATTACATGTTTTTCTTTCATTTTATTCTCTTTAATTATTCAAGATACTGAAATAATGTTTTTAAGGAAGACCGACTTTGTTTATCTACTTGGTCGGAAGTCTTTTTCTTCTATGACCATATTTTCCATAAAATATTTTAAAGAAATTTTTCTATTCTCCAAATATTTATTAAATAACTTTTTACACATATTTTAATTTTTACATGATGTTTTAAAAGGAATCTTCTTTTAATTTTTTGAAAGAGGCACTTTTGACTTTTTACTAAAAATATGAAAGGAATCTTTATTTTGACATACACAACATGAGAGGAATTTTACACTATCATAACCACCCAATGATTTGAAGCTTACTTTACAAATTTAAAAGGTTTCATTCAAAGAAAATGTTTTTATTAATATTTGTGAAATTTTTAGATTTTAAATAAGTGATTTCAATGTGAAAGGAGTATTTTCTCCAAGAAATTTTCAATTGATATTTTTAAAGTATTTTCATATATGTCAACATCCTTTGTTGAATTATATTCTAGTCCTTCCAATATAGAAAATTATTGATTTTTAATGAATTTTCATTAAGTTGTATTTTTTGGTTATATGAATAATGCATTGGACTTATTAAGTTAAAAGTGGATCCCAAAATTACATAGCTCCTAGATGCACTAGCAGTTCTCATGAGACAAAACAGGTTGGGTATTTGGCTGAGGCTTTGCCCATTTATGTAGATATCTTGGCATCAGGCCTCGATGGTAAGTTTAAGATATCCAGAATTATAAATTCCATTATTATGAAATCAATTATTGATTCTCATGTGATTATTTGAATAGTTATGATATCCATGGATAAGTTTCAAGCTCATGTGATTATTTATATGGAATCATTTGATCATTGTTTATTCATGTCATATTATTCATGCCTTATTTATTCCATGTTAGATTTCTTTGTACACATACCTTTACTGAGCACTTAAGGCCATACCTTTCTTATGTTTCCTTTCCCCAGAATGTTATGAAGTGTATTACAATTAATATAAAAGGATATGCTATAGGGAATAATGATGTTCTCAAAGAAAATACTATATTGTATTTTATGTTTTCAAATGTAATTTCAAATTTAAGTATATATCTATTTTTCCATGATTTCTAAACTATTTGGTCCTTTAGGATGTGATTGATCATATCTAGTTCAATGTAATAAAGTAACCACTGACTTTGGGATACTGGGATCTGGGTCTTTACACTGGGTAGGAGCATAGTTGGCGCACGGTTTGTCTAAACTGTGTGCATGCCAGGAGAAACCGTGCTAGTGGAGACAATGGGAGAAGCATGTTTGAAACGAGGTTTTTCAAATAGTGTGAGCCAACACTATAAGGGTATGGCCTTGAGATAGTATCACCGCATAGTTGGATCATGTTTTTCCAAACCATATGAGTCTCTAGATGTTTTCCAGTATCATACGCACTATTAGCATGCAGTTTGTTAAAAAGTGGGGCCTAACCATGCGACGTGCATTAAATGCTCTGAAAATTAATCTTTAAACCAATTTAAGGCCCTAAAACCCTCATTTTTCTTCTCTTATATTAGTTTCTCAAAGTCCCCCTCCTAGGCATTCTTGTTGATTCCCTTCAATCCATAAGCAACTTTTGATGAATCAAAGTGTTTGGATCTTTGAAATCAATGGTAAGTGATTTTTTTTATTATACTCTCTAGATCTTTTATTCTTATCTATCTCTATTTGAGCCATATATCTAATATATCATATAATAATATATGTGATATGATGTATATCTTGATGAGATATTATCAGATCTATTGAAGGGAATGGATTTTGAGGTCGAATCTAGAGTTTTCATTGTGTTGTTCTTCTTTTTCATCATTTGTTGAGAGGAATGTGTCTTCTCTCTCATCTCCACTTATTCTAAAACTTGAAGTATTGGTTTTGTTAAAGTTTTTTGATTGGATTTTTAAAGGAAATGTTGTGTTATTTCTTAAATTATTCCATTTTGGTTTATATTTTGGGAAAATGGAAATTTGTTAGCTTTTGGAAAACCCATTTGTTTTATAATTTTAAATTATGATTTAAAATTATGGTTTTGTTTCAATGCAAGAAAATTGTTTGATGAAATGTTTTTAAAGGAAGTATTTTTTTATGTGTAATTAGTTTGTATTGAATTTATCATAATTAGGTTAGCATGTGTTCTTGGGGGAGAAACATGGTCATGAAGTACTACCGTCAAAGTAGGATGGAGCATGATTGTGAAGTACCTCCATCAAAGTGAGACACCAAGATTGGATGTGTGTGTGTGTTTGAATATGAAATGGTTATTCCAAGTAATAAGAAATGGTAATAAATTTGTTTACTATTTTATCTCTTGAATTTCATTTATGGATTTATATAAACTCTTTATCTTCTTTTAAACTATTTTATATAAATTTTTCTAACTGGTTCTTGTCCTAGCAGAATGTGTTAGGAAGTCTCTGGGGATTTCCTACTGAGTTTTATACTCACCCTCTGTTTGGGAACTTTGGTTCATTTTCATATGTTGTTTATTGGTACTTAGTAAAGGGAAAGGTATCTTAATTCTCTAGTGATGAATCTTAATATCGTGGGTGAGGCATGTGGAGCTGAAGCTTAGAGACAGTTCAGGTGATGCTTGGGATGATTCCACTTCAGTGTCATGGTGTTATATCATCTTTCATTCCTTGTTGGTTGATGTATCTTACTTCCATTTTTTCTTTGAATTTTTCATTTATTTGGTTTCACCTATGAGTTGTATTGTTTATTCTCATTCATCATACATTTGGTTTAGTTTTTTATATTTTTTCTTGACAAATTGTTTGGTTTCTTTAGGGAAAATCATCCCTAAATGTTCTCTTAAGACCTTGAAATTTATTGTAATATTTTGGTGTCTTGGAGATATCTCCTAAGGTTAGTGGCACTCTGCCTCATTTTAATCCAATAAGTTAGGGAAGGATGTTACAAATGGTATTAGTATTGGTCTCTCTATCTGTCTTTTGGGGATGGAGATAGGAATGTCAGAACTTGATATTTAAAATATAAAAATACATAGATAAACTCTTTATGTTGAACTTCAATTCACCAGGATGTTTTAGATATAAAAAGTGTTCTAAGACACTTCTAGGTGTGTTTTCATCTCATCATCGTGGGTTTAGATGATGAGTTTAGCATATCATGCATTAGAACTGAGACTTTACACTAGTATTACATTGTTTATAATGTGTTTCACAATTTCTAAAAATGGTTAGATGTTAAATTTTTTTAATTTTGGTTATAAGGATTAATGCTTATGTGATTTAGAAAATTCTAAGCCTTTAGTTTCTAGTGAGTGATGACTAAGTGGTATATTGTTTTGTCTATAGAGAAATGGCATTAGGTCGACATCATAGAAACCCGCAAGAAGAGGCTGTGAAAAATGTGGTTGCACCTAAGCCACGTGTGAACAAATAGCTTGTTAAAAGCATCATTCAGGCTTTTCAATTCATTGATAGAGGAAATTAGAATGATAAAAGTTGATTGGTGGATCACTCTGTGCAGTTTCAGAATTAGAATCCACCAATATTTTAGGGGGATTTTGAACCTGAAAAGCTAGAATTGTAGATCGATAGAATGAATCAAATTTTTTATTTCCTTGATACATCTATTGATCTAAAGGTAAATCTAGAAAGCTAAATGCTAGAGGATCTTGCACACCAATGGTGGAATTTAGCTGTCCAAGATAAAGTTGGCCAAGGCCTTATGTGGAAGGAATTTGGAGAACTGTTCAACAAACAATCCTATCCTCACACATTCAAGATAGCAAGAATGTCATATTTCTTCAACCTAAAGAAAGAAAATCTATTGGTGATAGAGTATGTAGCTAAGTTTATGAAGTTAGTTTGTCTTTCTCTAGAAGTAATTGTTAGTACATCCTTGAAGGCATACATCTTTGAGTTTGGGTTGTAACTAGAGATTCACTCTAAGATAGTTTTCCTTTGTATTACAGAGTATACAGAGATGGTTAATATAGTGAAAGTGGAAGAATGAGATATCTTTGGAAATTAGATTGGAGGGAGTATATTTTTATCAATGGGAATGGGTGGGAAATCAAATTTCTAGAACAAGAAGAAGAGGGAAACCTACTTCCAAGGTGGTGGAACATCTCATAATTAGACCATGGGGTTAGTTAACATTCCTACACAGCCCAAAATTAAACTGGGATGTTTCCATTGTGGTTCACTAGAGCATATCAAATGAGATTATACATTACCACCTAGAGAATGTCACATCTGTAATTATATAGGACATCTCCAGCATTATTGTTGGATTTATGATAAGTCAGATGTGGTGAATACCTCACATGTTTCTCAGACATCTTCGGATTTGACTGGATGAACTCACCAGAATAATTTTCATCCTCATAGTTGAGTGAGCCAAGGCGATTCTAGGAGAACCATGACTCCTCAGGTATGATTCTCCTAAATTATACTCTCATGCAGGCTTTTTTTTATTGATTTGGAGAATCACACTCTTTTATTGCTACTCATATTGTGAATCATATGGGTTTTCATGTTGAAATGATTCTCATGTCTTGAAAATTCAAACACCTCTGGGCCAACGGGAGTGTTGAGCCTTTAAGGCTATAGTATGTTCTATAACAATCGATGATGCTAAGTTTGTATGGAATTTATCTATTCTTGAGATGGAAATCTATGACCTAATTTTGGGAATGGATTAGTTTTCATCCTTCAAGGCCCATGTCGACCATTATGCCCGATAGGTTAATTTCACATCTTATGATGGTGTGTTGTGTCTCTTTAAATGAGATTGGGATGTGAATTTTAGTAGAGAAGGATCTTTAGTACTGGTGATCGGGACTATCTCTTACCAGTTGGCAGTGGTTACTTTGGTAATTATTGATGCAACTGAACATACATATTTTACAACCGTCACGGATTATTTTCTTGATTTATTTACTAGAAAATTCTGTGGATTTACACCTAAAAGAGAAGTGAAATTTATGATTGATCTCTTACCAAGGACGGGTCCTATTTCACTTCTATTTTATAGGATAACACAACAACAATAAAGGGAATTCAAGGTTCAGCTGTAAGAGTTGGAAAGAAAATGCTTCATTCGACCTAGTACGTCTCTATGGGTAGCACCAGTTCTTTTTATTAAAAAAGTATATATAACTCTTCGGCTTTGTGTAGATTATTGTAAGCTCAACCAAGTTGCGATAAAGATTCAGTATCCTATTCCCTGAATTGATGATTTGTTTTATCAATTGAGGGATGTCAGATGGTTCTCTAAGATTGATTTATGATTTGGTTATCATCAACTTCGAGTTCAGGTGAATGATATTACAAATACACCTTTCTAGAGTCATTATGGTCATTGTGAATATGTTGTTATGCCCTTTGGTATTATGAATGCATTGGTCATGTTTATATCATTGATAAATCATATTTTTTAGAGGTATCTTTAATCCTTTGTGGTGGTATTCATTGATGACATTCTGATGTATTATAGGACAAAGGTTGATCCTGAAGAAAAAAAATAGCCATAATGTTGGGTATCTTGAGAGAACATCACCTTTATGCTAAGCTTTCACAGTTTAATTTCTAGATACTTGATGTACATTTCCTTGGCCACATCATTACTAAAAGAGAAATGTTCATAGATCTTGAAAAGATACAAGCATTTATCTCTTAGAAACCACTTAATAATATATTTTATGTATGTAGTTTCCTTAGGTTAGTAGGATATTATCGATGCTTTGTTCATGATTTTTCACAACTTTCCTCACCAATGACAACTTTTACAAGGAAATATATTCTTTTACAATGTAATGATGAGTTCCAAATATATTTTCAAGATCTTAAGGTTTAGATTAGTTCAACACATATCAGGATAGAGACATGTGGTCCATTATGATGCATCCAGATCTGGGTTAGGATGTGTCCTCATGCGGGGAGATCGTGTTATAGCTTATGGATCGCAACATTTATAGGTGCATGATAAGAATTACCCAACACATTATTTGGAATTATTTTTTGTACTCCATGCCTTGAAAACTTGGCATCATTATCTTTTTGGTGAGAAATTTATAGTGTTCATGAATCATAAAATCTTGAAACCCATTTTCTCACCAAGAGATTTGAACTTACGACAATGAAGATGGGTAGAATACCTTTAGATTTTTGACATTGGGTGGATGTATACATTAGGTAAAGGTCATTATGTTGCTAATTAATTGAGTAGGAAATCATATAGTCAGTTGGTTAAAGAGGCTTCAGATCAGTTGCAGATGATAAAGGTCATAATAGATATGCATCTGGATTGTGCTGAGAAAGGTGATGTTGCAATTTTATTTCTAGTTTCCTTTGTTCATGATTTGATTGATCAGGTTAAAGATGCCCAGATATCTGATCCTAAATGTCTCACCAGGTGGTCAAAACTCAATGGTGGGGAGACCATTAAGGGGTGGACACTCGATGGGTGATCTATGTTTCATCTTAGAGATCAGATAATGGTTCCTCCAAATTATCAAGAGAAGATGATTTCTGCCTAACACTATTTGAGATGGGTTTCTCACCTTGGAATTCAAGAGATGTATAAGGCAATGAGAACACAGTTTTGGTGGGATGACATGAAAAGAAAGGTTATAGAGTATGTCTCAAGATGCCTCACCTGTTAGCAGGTCCAGGCAGAGCACCAATAGCCAGCTGTTATGTTGCATTCTTTACCCATTCTCATGAGGAAATGGGAGTGGATAACTAGGAATTTTGTCATTGGTATACCAAGAATAGTTCAGAAACACAATTACATAAGGTCGATTATGGATTGATTCACAAATTTAGCTCATTCCATCCCTATTTTTGAATCCAATATAGTGGAAGACATATCCAAACTCTACATTTAGGAAGTTTTAAAGATGCATGGAGTCCCAGTTTAAATTGTTTATAACAGGGACCTTAGTATTACATCTTATTTTTGGAAATCCTTGCATCAAGCCCTCAGAACCCAGTTGACCATGAGCATAACTTATCATCCTCAAATGGATGGCCAGTATGAGCAGATAATCCAAATGTTGAAAAATATTCTTAGAGCTTGTGTTGTGGATTTTACAGTCCCGTGGAAGAATTATATACTGTTAGTGGAGATCTCATACAATAATAGTCATTAATCCTTGATACATATGGCTCATTTTGAAGCTTTTTATGGTTGTCCTTGTCGTTCTCCACTTTTTGGGTGGAAATGGGTGAGACTTCACTTATCATACCTAGCCTTGTGTATGAGATGATGAGGAAGATTTAGATGATTAGAAAGACAATGGTGATAGATCATAGGTGTCATAAATCATCTACAGATCTTTGTCATCATCTGTTATTGTTTGAGGTGGGTGATCATGTTTTCTTAAGAATCTATTTAAGGCTAGGGCATCATCATTTGGGTAAGAAAAAAACCATCACCTCAGTACATTGGCCCTTTTGAGATATTGGAATGGTTCGATGATGTGACTTATTGGTTGTCTCTACTGCCACAATTCAGTTCTATGCAAAATGTTTTTCATGTATCTTAATTGAAGAAGTATAAGCCTGATCTCGACTATGTGATTTGATGGAACAATGTTGATCTTGATTCAAATGTTATGTTGATCCATGTGTCGATATGGATTGTGGATAGACATGATAAGCTCTCGTGTGGGAAAATTATCGGTTTGGTATGAGTCATATGGTATCATAGTTAGATTTAAGAAGAGACATGGGAATATGAGAAGGAGATGTTGGAATAGTGTCTTGATCTCTTTCAAAGTAATGTCAACCTCCCACTTTCCAATGATGGAAAAACCAATGGTGGGGAGAATATAACACCCCAAATTTCATGTACTTTACCCTTTTATTATGTATTTTTGAAGTTATATAATACTTGGGTTGAGTTTCAATAGTTTTGAGGGTGTTTTTGGGAATTTTATAAGTGTTTCGAGAGGTGTATAGTTTGAGCACGGTTAGGGGAAACCATAAACTATCACTAGGAAACCGTGCAAGAGGTTCTAGGCAGGAGCATGGTTGGTGCATGGTTTTTTTGAATCATGTAGATTCTAGTACAAACCGTGTGAGTAGAGACAATGGGAGAAGCACAGATTCTGTATGGTTTTCCAAACCGTGCGGTTATCTGGATGCTATCCAGTAACATGCGCATAGTTGGCTCATAGTTGGCACATAGTTTATTAAACCATTTTAAGGCCCCAAAACCATCATTTTTATTTTCCTATCTTATACTCTCAAACTCCTATCCATACTTGGGTGTCCTTGGTGATAACCTTTGATTCGAAAACAAATTTTGATGAATCAAAGTGTATTGGATCTTCAGAATCAACTGTAAGTGCTCTTTTTGCTTGTTCTCTCTAGATCTATTCTTCTTCTCTCTCTTAGATTCATAAATCTAATATGTCATAGATATATATATGTGTTATGATGTTTATATTTATGAGATCATATTGGATCTATTTAAGGGAAGTGATTTTGAGGCAAGATCTAGAGTTTTCATTGTTTTGTTCTCTGTTTTTGTCATCCATTGAGAGGTGGGTGGCTTCTCTCTCATCTCTACTTGTTTTAGAACTTAAATACTTAGTTTTGTTAAAGATTTTTTCTTGGATTTGAAATGGAAATGTTGTGTCATTTCTTTAAGGAACCCATTTTGGTTTATGTTTTGGGAACATGGAAATTTCGTGGCTTTTGGAAAACCCCTTTGTTTTATAATTTTAAATTATGATTTAAAATTATGGTTTTGTTTTAACACAAGTAAAGTGTTTGATGAAATGTTTCAAAAGGAGGTATTTTTTATAGGGAATTAATTGGTATAGAATTTGGAATAATTGGGTTGGCGTGTATTCTTGGGGACTGAGCATGGTCGTGAAGTACCACACTGAAAGAGGGATGGAGCATAGTCGTGAAGTAAAACCATCAAAGTGAGACACCAAGTTTGATTGTATGTGTGTGTGTGATTGAACATGAAATGGTTAAGCCAAGTAATAAGAAATGGTAATAAGATTTTTTTTCTCTCATGGATTTCATTTATGGATTTTTATAAACTATTTATCTACTTTTCAACTATTTTATATAAATTATGCTAATTGGTTTTTGTCCTAGTGGCGTGTGTTGGGAAGTCTATGGGGATTGTCAACTGAGTGTTATACTCACCTCATGCTAGGGAACTTTGGTGCGTTTTTAAGTATTTTTTATTGGGACATAGGAAAGGAAAATGTATCTTACTTCTCGAGTGATGCATCTTGATATCGTGGGTGAGGAATGTGGAGTTAGATCTTGGGGCTAGTTTGGGTGATGCTTGGGATGATGCCACTTCAGTGTCATAATGTTATGGAATCTTTCAGTCCTTGTTGATTGATGTCCCTTACTTTCATTATTACTCTGGTATTTTCATTTATTTGGTTTCACCTATGAGTTGTATTGTTTATTCTCATACAACATATAGTTGGTTTGGTGGTTTATATTTTTTTCTTGATAGGTTGTTTGGTTTATCTAAAGAAAATTGCCCCTCAATGTTCTCTTAAGCCCTTGGAATTTATTATCATCCTTTGGTGTCTTGGGGATGTCACCTAAGGTCAGTGACACTCCTTCTCCTCTCAAGTAAATTATTGAAATGGTGTAACCCGATCCATTTTGGACAAATTTGGGTCGAATGCTAGTGGATCATACCGTAACTTTGTGGTTCAACCTCTATAGTAAGGTCGTTGGGGGTTGTACGGGGAAATGCACCCCTTCTTCGGGAGTCCAGAGTCGAAGGTCCCTGACCCAAATTTTGGAGAACTATAGCATCTCTGACTAATTGTAGCAGAGTTGACTGACGACACCAACAAGGAACTGTAGCAGTGCAGACTTATTATAAGATCATGTGATAGGTTATTGTTGCTTCATGTACTTCCATCCACTGGTCCTTGTAGCTCTACAGACTTCTTTCCACTAACATTGTAGCATCTTGGACTTTGGTGGCCAAAACACTATAACGGTGTGGACTTCCAGCCACTGGTCACTATAGCACAGTGAACTTACTGTGCAGTTGGTGGCATAGTGCTTTGTCTTCTTTATTATCTCATTCAAGATAAGGTTTCTATGTGTGAGAAACTCTTAAAACTTCCCTATAATTCTTCACTCGATTATAGTAAATTTTTTTACCTCTCTACGAATATAGGGATCATTTCTTGAACTGCGTAAATCATTGTGTTTGTGTTAATCATCTTCTTTTTCTTTTATTTCTATCTTTTTTTTTCATCTGTAAACCCTTTTTGTCATTGTGACTTTTGGTGTTTCCACAACACTAATGAGTTGGGATGATATGTTATAAATAAATTCTTCGAGTAAGTACAAAAAAAAAAGCAAACCCTACAGCAGTAACTAAACAACATCTTTAACACCCAAGCTAGTAATGTCCAGCTTGTTCCCCAAAATCCACCTGAAAACATAAAAAATAGTTTATATATATGTAGGGTCATACTAGCATTGAAAATCATCACAAATCATTACTTTCATGATGAACATCAATTAAGGACAACCCAATATATATACAAAATTCATCTTGAGGTTATCACTGTTATGGATCCCTTTATTTATAATTGTAAAAAAATATAAATGAATGATAAATAGAATTTCTATTAATAACGATAAATACATGGTATAAAATAATTCCTGGATCATATTTTTATGATTAGCTTTAAGTCACATATAATAACACCGCCACTCACCCACTAGTGGTATCAGAACGCGAGGGGGTGAGAAGCCATCCAAAGCATTGCTTCAGTGGAGTTTCTAGTAAAAAACTTCTGGATTCCATGGTTAAAGGTTATTATTATGAGAAGAAGTATTTAGAAGGCAGGTTAAGGTATTTCAAGAACAAGGGAAGTTATATTTGGATGAGAAAGTATCATAAAATTCCAGAAGCCATATTAGCCTATGAGAATGAACCCAAGGTAATCGAGTTAGGGAAGAAAGCCCAGTAAACTCGTGACAAGCTCAAGGAGTTTAACAAAGAAATCAAACATACTGAATCTCAAATTCAATAGGCTAGGTGGTTGGTTGAAAACCTAGTAAGAACTTTAGGATATCTAGAAGAATAAATATTGTTCTTTGAAGAATAAAATATGGTAGGAAGAGGATCGGGGGTTGAATCAAATATTCGAGATATTTGGCAGAGGCTTGGAGGGAAAGCTTCAAGGGAAGCTTCCAATCCTATAGGATCCCTTGCCTCTGATATGAATCCACCCAGAGATACAGATAGAGAAAATATATCAGGATAATATACTACAGAATATTATGCCTAGACATTAACAGTAGAAGCTCAAGAATATCTTAAAGAAGTCTCGAGTATTCCTTGAAGTATCCAAGAATACCAGAAACAGATCCATGATATTATTACTCAGGAGAAATGGGAGCTTAGAGATGTAGAATGTGTCTCCAAATACCTAAATTAAAAGCTCAAGAAATTAGAAGACCTACAGACCAGACTCAAAGAGAAGATGAAAAAGAAAGAGACCAAGTCATCTCTCACCGAAGGCCTTGGTGTAAAACCTTGGGAAGCCAAGCTAGTATGGCAGGTGATCTCCCAGAAACCAATCCCTTGGGAATAACAGAAAGGATCATTGAAGGATTTTTTTCATTAGATCAATAGGGAATTCAATCCCTCATATCCTATATATATTTAGGAAGAATATAGTCTAAGGAAGACACATCTAGATGTTGCGGAAATGCTGGGAGTTGCAACAATAGAACAGGTTTGTGGATGAAGAAGATATAGAATAAAACAATGAAAAGAAAATTTCACAGGACATAGCAATTTACATGGTTTGGGAATAGTCCCTACATCCATGGATAGGTAGAATTTCACTATGATTTGGGAGCATAAATACATAGAGAATATCAGAGTTTCACAACACACACAAAAACCTTGCTCAAATGAGCTAATAAAGATGACAAAGTATTGTGCCACCAACCACACAGTAAGTCTATTGTGCTATAGTGAACGGTGGCTAGAAATCTGCACTGCTACAGTATTACGGCCACCCAATTCCAAGCTACTACAGTGGTCAACGGCAAGAAATATATGGAGCTGCAATACCATTGTCTCCAAAGTCTGATCTACTATAGTAGTCATGCCAAAGGTCGCAGTGCTACAGTACCTTATTGGTGTCGCCTAGTCAGAATTGCTACAGTTCTCTGAAATTTGGGTTGGGGACCTTCAGCCTCCAAACCCTTGGAGTGGAGGCATGTTTCCCCTAAAACCTCCAATGAGATCATCGCGGACCTCAACCTATGAGAGTTGCGGTTTGGTGCGCAGTATGGGCTGCAAGCATTCGGTCCAACATTATCCAAATGGATCAGGCTACACCAATCAAACACTAGAAGGTGTCCACAATATGGAACAATCCTAAATCTAGATTGCAAAAAGGATCATTGAGTGTATATAGATGAATGAGCTCTAGACCTTCGATATTATATACTATCAGTTGGTTTACAATCATGAATCATATATAGTGCACTCAATTTTGCAGGAGCTACCTTGAGAGGTAATACAGGGTGATTTTGGGATATAATGTTAAGACACTCAAAAGTGATAATGACTATCCAACAATATGTCACATTCCCAATTGAAGTTATACAAGTAGTAGTTGATTTCCTCAAACAAGAGTTTGTAGGAAATTCACTGGTCGATCGAGATGGAGAATTGGTAGGAAAAGTTAGAATAGCTTTAATCAAGATCCAAATTTGTGAAATGTGTTATTTTGAAGAATATATTTATGAGTTTCAGAATTGGTATTATCTTCTTGGACCAGGAGATCAATCATATGCTCTAGATGTTTTTATCCAAAAAAATTACAGGCAGCTGGCCTGAAATAGTTCAACAAGCATTGAAGACTCATCTTTCCCAAAGTGCAGATTTGTAGGATACTCTAAGAGTTTTAGTAGAAAAAATAAGACAAGTGATAAAACTATTTTATACAGAGGCATGTATTGAGGTATGTAATAAATATACCATATATGAGTTCTTATTTCCCAAAAGTAGAAGGTGTTACAGGAAGATATGGGTGTGGTCCAACCAGGCAGGATCTTGGAAAAAATCTAAGAGATATCTTAGACCAAATAGAATCCAGAAGGATGTGCAAGAAAATTTTAAGGGAAAATATGAGAATTATCCTAGATACCCGAAAGGAAATCTATATCTAGTTGATATTGTTGTTAGTTCCATGGGAAGAAAGGTCACGGATCTGACACTTGCTCAGATACTGTCACGACCTGTCCCCCAGGGACCGTTTCATGACTACCTCAAGTCCGCCTTCCATAGGCTTGGGGCTGGTGAATAGCACTGAATACGCATATCCCAAAAAGGGATGGAATTTGCCTTTAAACCTGTACACATGTACAAATCTCAAACTGTGGAAAGTAAATACAAAGTAAACCACAATTGTCACTGAGACAACTACAGAGAGTATAGTACAAACTGAAAGTAAAAATGGGTTAGAATACAAGCCCAAAACTAGAAAGGAAAGTACAATTGCCATAGTCCATCCGCTCGAAACCCTACCTGAAGGGTAGGTGAAGGGTAGCTGCATGTAGTCATAGTAGTACGCCTGTCAGTCCCGTCTCACTGAGCACCCCTGGTCCCAGACCACCAAGGTCTCCGTCGAAGTGTCAATCACCTGCATGAGACACGACACATGCAGGAAAAGTCCATGCAGGGCTGAGTAACACAATACTCAGTAGAGACCCCAAAACACAAAGGAAAAATCGCAAAGTAAGACCACACAGCAAAGACAGCTCACACCAGGTATGACTCAAAGTATGGAAAGTAAGATTATTAGTTGTAGAGCTAAATCATCTTGTACTGTTGAGGGACTCATCCTTGATGAGTTGCTGAGGTTCGTTCAGCTACTGAACCACTGAGGTCCGCTCGGCTGTTGGACCACTAAGGTCCGCTTGGTTGTTGGACCACTGAGGTCCACTTGTCTATTGGACCACTGAGGTCTGCTCGTTTGCTGGACCACTGAGATTCGTTCGTCTGCTGGACTATTGTGGTCTGCTCGTCTGTTGGACCACTAAGGTCTGCTCGTCATATCCTTCGTGTCATAGCCAGTTGTAGGATTCCTGCTTGTAGCGCACTTGATTTCAGAAGAATCTACTCCTCAAGCCATCAGTCATATCTCAAATTTCACGAAAACTCACTTAGAGTTTACCCAAGGGACTGTCTCATCGCAGGGGTCCCAACACCATAGGTGGCGCGTCAATCGGACGTTTGGTCTGAAAGATATTGGTATTTTAGTAAACAGGGGTCGGTTGCATCCAGGCCCGATCCGAATGGGTTGGACCGACACGACCAACCCGGCCTGTGGGTCCTGCATAACACAACCTGTTTCAACTAACCCGACCCGACCCGACCCGATAGGGTCTTGGCTGACCCGGTTCGGCCTGGCCTAGTAGTCAAGACCATTGGGCCTTGATGGACCCGGCACAGTTCGGTCGTGTTCGCTCCACTGGCCCAACCCAATGTCGAGTTCAGTCTGCTTCTCTAGTCCAGCTCGTTGGGCGGGCCGGTCTGATCCAACCGAATTGCGATGGGCGTTGCGTCCCTGCTCCACTGACGTGGTTCAACGAAGTTGTGTCCCCCTCTACCACGGCATCAAGTCGTGGCCTCCAACGCCACGTGGCGGGCCTGGGGTCATCTGGGTCCTTCGCACATAGTCTGTTGACCGCATGCCACCACCTGGCGACGCGGCGCTACGCTGCGTCGCCCCTGCTCCACCGCAGCCCATCCTGGCTGCAACCCTTGTTGCCACCCACGGTCGCACCACAGTGGGTCCCTACCATCGGGGCGCGCTGCCTTTCACCTGGCGTCGCAAGCCGATGCGTTGCCGACCGTTGCGCCACGAAGAATGGGGAGAACGCAATAAGAAATTGGGGAAGGAGTTGCAACATAAGAACACCCAAAGAATGATCCAGGACTTTATTCATGTTGACTCATTTGTGTTCTTGTTAGTAGGATCATGAAGAACAAAAAATAATCTGGAATAATCACTAAGATGGATATCTCCTTTATCCTGCATCTTTAACCATCATGCATGAATGATCGAACTGTGGATCAACTTGTTCATGGGTTGGTCCGTGTTCGTCGTTAAACTTTAAGAACGGGAAAGGAAAGTCACTCAGAAAAAACCCCCTACCTGTGAAAGGAGATTGCTTGAGGATGATCGTTCTTCGTCATCCGTCGATCTCCGGTTCTGATTCTCTCTCCAAGGGTATCATCGTCGCTTTTTGATTCACCAATGTTCATCGTTGGAGAGTTTTCCTTCAGAGACTCATAGGGATTTTCAAGATCTAAATCTGATCTCCAATTCTTGTTATCCCATTAAATGGGGAAAATGCATTGCAGCGTTTCTATTACGCTGAGTCACTGTCGTTATGTTGTTTCATTTATGAAGCAGCATTTCTATTACTTTTCATTGCAACGTCGTTACGTGGTTCCATTTATGGAATGAAACAGTCGGCTCATTTCGGCATTGCAACGAAACAATTTCAAATAAAATACACTTTTTAAGTTTATTTTATTTTTCCTTAAAACATTCGAAAAAATAAATTTTTCCCTCAACCCGCTTCAGTCGAGGTTAATTCCTACTTAAGGAGAAAATCTCATTACGAACTCAACAGTGGTCTCAGATTTTTAATCTGAGTTACCATTTGTGAGTTATGAGGATTTCAAAATAAAATAATTTTTATTTAAATTATTTTATTTACGGTTATGTCCCAAAAACCAACTTTCACAGTCGGCCCGCGTCGGTCGATGTTAGGCTCCGCCTAAGGGAAGCATAACCTCACGAACTCAATGATACTCTCGGATTTCCAATCTGAGTTACCATTTATGATTTATAAGGATTTGAAAATAAAATAACTTTATTCAATTATTTTATTTATGACCAAAAACTACATTCCACTATTGACCAGTGTCGGCCAATGTTAGGCTCTACCTAAGGAAAGAATACCATCACGAGCTCAATGGTGGTCTTGGATTTTTAATCTGAGTCACCATTCATGAGTTACAAGGATTTGAAAAATAAAATAATTTTATTTAATTATTTTATTTACGGTTATTTCATTTTTGGGTTTTCTCATTGGCGGCCTGCACTGACTAATGGGGATGATCTCCTTACTTGGGAGCATGTTCACAACAGTATTTTGGACTCCAAAAACTTCTATCATCATTGTTTCACTAACTCTGACCCCTTTTTCTCATTGTTGGAGTGTTTTTGACAAACCTTGGATTAATCCTTCAAGGCTTAACCTTGTCTGGTGCATTTCCCATAAACACATTTCTACAGAGGTTTGTCTTCAGTCTTTTGGTGTCCAACTATGCTCTAAATGTAAATTATGCCACCAACACAGGGAGGACACTAATCACCTTTTCCTTTCTTGTGTTACAGCCTCTTCTCTTTGGAATTATGTTACTGACTTGTTTGACTACAGATGGTTATCTGCTGACTCTATTTACTCTCAACTAAAACATTGTGTGGAACTTGAATCTTCTCACCAAATCAAGAACCTCTTCCTATCCACGATTGTTGAGCTCCTACATGTGATATGGTATGATAGAAACGAAATTATTCACAACAATTACTCATTTAATCTTAATACAGGTTGGATGAGGATCCTTATTGCCATCCGGGAAACATCCCTGCTCCAGAAAGGCCACTACGACAACTCAGTTGGGAACTTTGTGATTCTCTGACGCCTCAAACTTGATGGCATTTACACTAAGTCGAAGCTTTCTCTTGAGGTTTTTTGGCAAGCTCCGACTCCTGGATGGATCAAGATCAATGTTGATGGAGCTTCCAGAGGAAACCTGGGTCTTGTGGGATGTGGGGCCATTTTCAGAGATTATCTCGGTCGATGTCACGAATGCTTCTTTGGAAGCTGTGGCAATGCCTCTGCTCTTGAAGTTGAAATGATGGCGGTGATTCAGGCCATTTTTTTTGTCAAGCTAAAAGTATGGAACAACATCTGGATAGAGAGTGACTCCACCACCATTGTGCATGCTATTTGGAATGGGGTGATACACCTTGTCTAGCCTCTCATTGCCCACTGGATGAACTACCTCAATTCTCTTCTTGAAATTAGATACATTGTCACCCATACGTATCGTGAAGAAAACATGGTTACGGATGGCCTTGCCAATAAAGGATTCAACCAAGCCATGACATGGAGTGATACTTTTCTAGTTGATCTTCTCCCTCACTTCATAAGAGATTGTAATAAGACACCATCTTTCTGCTTCATGTAACCTTTCTCTCTCTTTTCTTTTTAATAAATTTTTCTTGTCCTTTTAAAAAAACCTCTAGGGCTTTATGTCCTCATAAGCCAAAACAAAGAATAATTAAACAAATGGGGTACTAAGCACGAATCTGAGTCTCCCGCTCCCATGTTCTCTCCTGGAAATTCTCATGTTACCAACAAACATGCACCAAATGAATCGACCGTCCATGAATAATCCTCTCCTTTCGATCCACTATCTCCACCGGGTACTCCAAGAATATCGCCCCGTCATCAATCTCCAACTCGTTGTGGTTGATGATGTGAGAGGGGTCGTGCACATATCTCCTCAGCTGAGATACGTGGAAGACATCGTGCACCCTCTCTAACTACGGCGGTAGAGCCAAGTGGTATGCCACCTCACCCACTCTACACAGTATCAAGAAAGGTTCGATGGACCTCATAGATAACTTGTCACCCTGGCCAAATCTCTGTATCCCTCATCGAGGAGAGACCCATATGAATATGTGGTGCCCCTCCTTGAACTCCAAGGGTCTCCGTCGCCTATCAGCATAAGACTTATGTCGGCTTTTTGCGGTCTTTATCTGCTCTCAGATGACCTGCACCTTCTCAGTAGTATCATGTACCATCTCTAGACCCATGAGTGCTGACTCCTCTAGGTTTGTCTAGCATAATATTGACTTGCATGGTCATCCGTACAGTGCCTCGAATGGTGTCATACCGATGGTGGATAGGTAGCTATTCTTGTACGTAAACTCCACTAGTTGTAGGTGGTCCTCCCAACTATGACCAAAATCAAAAAGACAAGCATGAAGCATGTCATCCAAGGTCTTTATGGTCTGCTCTTTCTGACCATCCATATGTGGGTGAAAGGTCGTGCTCAAGCATAGCTGAGTCCCAAACACCTACTGCAATCCATTCCACAACTGGGATGTAAAGCGTGTATCACGGTCTGAGACTATCATAGATGGGACTCCATGGAGTCGAACTATCTCTTGCACGTAGAGGTGTCTCAAGCTCTCTATTAAACCCTACTCTTGAATTGGTAGGAAGTGGGCTAACTTGGTGAGTCAGTCTTCGATCACCCAAAGGTATCGTGCCCCCTAGACGTATGTGGTAAGCTCGTCATGAAGTCCATCGATACCTCATCTCACTTCCATTATCGTACCTTGAGGGGTTGTGTCAAACCTGCTAGAACCTGGTGCTCAGCCTTCACTAGGTATCTTGAGACAAACTCTGCCACTGCCTTTTTCATTCCTGGCCACCAGTACTGACGTCGGAGGTCCTAGTACATCTTCACCGCACTTGGATGTACCGAAAAAGGGGATTTATGGAACTCCCTCAACACCTCCTCTCACAATTCCACTGGTACTGCAGTATATCCTCTGAAAAGGATGATGTGCTCCCCACCTTTCGAATATCAATCAGGGGCATGCCCTGTGGACATCTGGGCATGTGTAGTCTCGCAGCTAGCATCTCTGAGTTGCGCCTCCCTGACTCGCTGTAAGAGTGGAGGGACAACTACCATTGACTGAAAAAAAAAGTTGTATCCTCTCTATCCACAAAGGATATCTGAAGTGAGACCAACTTCCCTGAGGCCTCGTTCAATAGGTGTGAACTCGATCTCCTATTGAGAGAATATGTCACCATGTTCTCTTTCCTAGGAGTATAAACTATCTCGAAGTCATAGTCCTGGAGGAACTCTACCCAACGTCGTTGTCTCAGATTCAGATCATTCTAAGAAGATATACTTGAGACTCTTATGGTCATAGTAAACGATGAATTGTTCATCCATGGAGGTAGTGTCGCCACATTATCAATGCGAAGACAACTGCTGGTAACTCAAGATCGGGGTGCTCGTTAAACTCTGTCTTAATTGCTGGAAAGCCTACGGGCACCTTTCCATCCACGTAAAAGGTCTCCCCATTCAAATGATCGATGTTTTCATCATCCCTTTGGTATTGGGTACTCGTTCTCTACGGCCACTTGGTAAAAGGGCCAATAATCCACACATAACCTCAAACATGGGGTCTTACTAAGCCCTTCCTACACCCTCAGCTCGTAAAGCTCTGTGAAATCCATCTGATATACTGATGCTGATATCGGAGCCATATCGGGGTGTAAAATGATGCAAAAATCCATCTCCCTATGGGGAGGTAATCCTAGAAACATCTTCTAGAAAGACATCCTTGTACTCTGCCACTACTGCTGGGAACTGAAAACTCAAAACATATACTACCACATGGGTAAGGCTGGACAACTCAAGCGTGATCGGTTACACCTTCCTATGCATGATTTTATCCCTTACTGCCTAGTTTTCCTTCTTCGTTGACCAAGGAAAACTTCATTCTAATGTTGCGGACATACTGCATCCTTTTGCCTAAAACAATCAATCTGAGCATGAACTGTGGATGACCAGTCCATCCCCAAACTAATGTTGTAAGGTCTCGACGCTACCACCAAGAGGTTCCAACCGAAACTCTCACCTCAAGGGTCAAATAACACCATCAGCATAAGTGTGATTATCGAGTCTCATCCTATATGTATCTCCAGACGTAAGGGTCAAGTCAATGGTTTAACCGAAAACTCTAGGTCTTGAACAAGGTTCGTGACAAGAAGGAATGATTAGCACCTGTGTCTACTAATATGAAAACTAAGAGTAGACACAGACCGTACCTCGAATCATTTCTGAAGCCCTTGGGTCATAATCCTTGGCTACATGCAACTACCCCCATCCCCTATCCTCCAACTCCTGAGCCTAGTGTGGACCACATTGGGGTGGTGGTGGTAACATGTTGAAATGTATACCACCTCCTGTTGCTCTCCCAACTCCTCTACCACATCTATCGCCCTGCAGATTAATTTTTTCCTGTCATTGTCTCTGCCCCGATGTCCCATCCACCATTTTACTGTCAGCACGACGGGTTGGACAATCTCTAGCGAGATGTCCCCTATCATCTCTTAAAAAGAATTACCTCTTTCTAGGCTGACTGGACTCACCCTATGAGCCTTGATCTGTAGATACTTTGTCTTGGGACCTCTAAGTCATATGTAGGCTACCTGCAACGGATGACTCGGCCACCTGTTGCTTGGTGGTAGCTCTTATATGCGCACTGAGCGCAATGTCGCTAGAAAGAACTCCTCTCTAAAGAGATGCTCAAATTCTGTCCAGGTGAGGCTCACCTCCTCATGTGTCTGGATGGTCAAACTCCACCATCTCCCCACCGAGCCCTGCAGAAGGCTTGCGGCTAGAACCACCATTTGGTCAAGTGGAATCCTCACTAAATGAAAGACTCACATCACCACCTCCATCCAATCCTAAGCGACCTAAGGATCTGTCTCTCCCCTGAACCTAGGAGGTCTCTGTCTCTAGAACTCGTGTAAGGCACTGAGCCTACGTGCGTCCTCTACCAGTAGCACCGGAAGTAACTGCTGACCGACGGGTGGTGGTGTCGTTCGGACGCCGCCTGAAGGTACCATCTCGAGCAATGGTCTTTGTACCGAAGTCTCATCGCTCTGTGGACCATCCTTGTGGTCACGCACTGGAATCCTAGTTGGCTGTCTGTGTGGAGGCATCATGAAGGGTATCAAGATGAACCACGATTAATAGATTATACCTGGTGAGATGGCTCTAAATTAAAAGGATCATGACAAAAACACTCAAAGATGCATGCAACCATTTCTTTCATGTACTGAGTCGGAAAGCAGAATTCAGGGTCCTGTTGTATGGATACGTCATCCGCCGCACCAAAACTGGACTCCCTAGCATGAAAGTCGAACCCAAAACACTTAACATAATTTCCCCCATCAAAATTTACAGATTCTTAGTTCTTCTGGTAGAACCAACCTCCCTCTGGTACCACTTTGTCACAACCCTTCCCCTAGGGCCCGTGTCGTAACTACCTCAAGCCCGCCTTCCATAGACCAAGGGCTGGTGACTAGCACCGAATAGGAATATCCTAAAAAGGGAAGTTGTTTGCCTTTAAACCTATACACACACACAAAGATCAAACTGTGGAAAGTAAACACTAAGTAAACCACAACTGTCACTGAGAAAACTACAGAGAGTATAGTACAAACTAAAAGTACAAAGGGGACAGAATACAAGCCCATAACCAAAAAGGAAAGTACAACTGCCATGGTCCATCCACTTGGGACCCTACCTAAAGGGTAGGTGAAGGGTAGCTACCTGTAGTCGTAGTAGTATGCTTGTATGTTCCATCTCACTGAGCACCCCAGGTCCCGGACCACCAAGGTCTCTGTTGAAGTGTCGATCACCTGCACGAGACACGACATGTGTGGCCGAAGCTCGTGCAGGGGTGAGTAACACAATACTCAGTAGGGACCCCAAACCACAAAGGAAAGATCACAAAGCAAGACCACACAACAAAGACATCTCACACCAGGTATGACTCAAAGTATAGAAAGTAAGGTTATCAATCATAGAGATGAATCATCTTATACTGCTGAGGGACTCATCCCTGATGATTCATTGAGGTTCATTCAGTTACTAAACCACTGAGGTCCACTATGATACTAGACCACTGAGGTCCGCTTGTCTGTTGGACCTTTGAGGTTCGCTCGTCTGTTGGACCACTGAGGTCCGCTTGTCTGTTGGACCACTGAGGCCCGCTCGTCTGTTGGACCACTGAGGTCCGTTCGTCTGCTGAACCACTGAGGTCCGCTCTTCTGCTGGACCACTAAGGTTCGCTCGTTATATCCTTCGTGTCACAGCCAGTCAAAGGATCCCTGCTCGTAACGCGCTTGATTTCAAGAGAATCTAATCCTCAAGCCATCGTTCATATCTCGACTACCATGAAAACTCACTTAGAGTATACCCAAGGTGATGTCTCGTCGCAAGGGCCCCAACGCCGTAGGCAACGCGTCAATCGGATGTCCGGTCTGAAAGATATTGGTGTTTTAGTAAATAATGGATGGTTGCGTTCGGGCCCGGCCCGGGGTTCCTGCATGACCCGACCTGTTTCGTCCGACCCGACCTGACCCGGTCCGGCATGGCTTAATGGCCAATCCCATTGGGCCTTATTGGACCCGTCCCGGTTCGGTCGTGGGTCCAGCCCGCCGGGTCGCCCAGTGACCCAATCCACAATCTCCGGTCCGGTCCGACTTAGTCGGAATGATTTATTTCCAGCCAAGCCGCACAGCGGCCCGCTTTCCTATCTGGCTCGCCCCGCAATGGCGGGCCAGTTCTCCTCCAGCCTGGACCGCCAAGCGGCCTGATTCGCTCCACCAGCCCGACTTGATGCCAGGTCCGGCTTGTTGCTCCAACCCGGCCCGCTAGGCAAGCCGGTCTGATCCACCCGGGACGCAGCGGGCGCCGCATCCCTGCTCCACCGACGCAGCAAGACGGAGCCGCGTCCCCCTCCGTCGCAGCCTTCGACGCCACGCGGCCGGCCTGGGGTTGGCCGGGTCCTCCGCACGCAGTCTATTGACTGCATGCCACCACCTGGCGATGCGGCGTTGTGCCACAACCAGACCTGGACACGGCCCTCGTCGACACCCGCGGTCGCACCACCATGGGTCCCTACCGCCCCGGCGCGCCGCCTTCCACCTGCCACCGGCATTGGTGCTGGCGGCTTTTGCTACCGGCGCAGTTGGGTGTCGCGGCCTTGTGACGCCACCGCGGCTAAGTGTCACGGCCTTTTGTCACCGCCACGACCACTCGCCGGTGTCGCGGCCCACCCGACTGCGGTCCTTTAGCCTGGCGCTGCGGGCCGGTGCACCGTCGACCGTTGCACCATGAAGAACGAGGAAAACACAAGAAGAAATTGAGGAAGGAGTTGCAACATAAGAACACCCAAAGAACGATCCAGGTCTTTGTTCGTATTGACCCGAATGTATTCTTGTTAGCAGGATCATGAAGAACCAAAAACAAGGTGGAGTGATCACTAAGATAGATATCCCCTTTTTCCCACATCTTTAACCATCCCGCATGAACAATTGAACCACGGATCAACCTGTTCGTGGGTTGGTCCACGTTCGTCGTTAAACTTTAAGAACAGGGAAAGGAAAATCGCTCAGAAAAAACCTCCTACTGGGGAAGGAGATTGCTCGAGGATGATCGTCCGTCGTCGTCTGTCGATCTTTGGTTTCGATTCTCTCTCCAAGGGTATTGTCATCGCTTTCTGATTCATCGGCGTTTGTCGTTGGAGAGTTTTCCATCAGAGACTCAGAGGGATTTGCAAGATCCAAATCTGATCTCCAATTCCTGTTATCCCATTAAATGGGGAAAACGCGTCGCAGCATTTCTGTTACGCTGAGTCGCCGTCATTACGTTGTTTCATTTATGAAACAGCGTTTCTGTTACTTTGTGTTGTAGTTTCGTTATGTAGTTCCATTTATGGAATGAAACAGTCGGCTCATCGCTGCGTTGCAGCAAAAAAAATTGAATAAAATAAACTTTTTATGTTTATTTTATTTTTCCTTAAAACATCCAAAAAATAACTTTTTCCCTCGACCCACACCGATCGAGGTTAAGTCCTGCTTAAGGAGAAAATCTCTTTACGAACTCAACAGTGGTCTCAGATTTTTAATCTGAGTTACCGTTCGTGAGTTATGAGGATTCGAAAATAAAATAACTTTTATTTAAATTATTTTATTTATAATTACGTCCCAAAAACCAACTTTCATAGCTGGTCTGCATCGGTTAATGTTAGGCTCTACCTAAGGGAAGCATACCCTCACAAACTCAACGGTACTCTCAGATTTCCAATTTGAGTTACCATTTATGAGTTATAAGGATTTGAAAATAAAATAGCTTTATTTAATTATTTTATTTACAGCCAAAAACTACTTTCCACTGTTGAATCGTGTCGGCCAATGTCAGGCTTTTCCTAAGGAAATCATACCCTCACGAGCTCAATGGTAGTCTCAGATTTTCATTCTGAGTCACCGTTCGTGAGTTACAAGGATTTGAAAAATAAAATAATTTTATTTAATTATTTTATTTATGGTTATGTCATTTTTGAGTTTTATCACTGGAGGCATGCACCGACTAAACTTAAATCGCGCCTAGGGTAAACCCGCCATCCTAAATGCAACAATGCCCTTAGATTTCTGATACAGGCACATATTTAAGAGTTATTCCACTTTTTCAAGAAAACTTCTCACGCACGCTATTTAAAACTTAACATTTTTCGACGGATTATTCCAAGCACTCCGGGCCTCAGAATCGCATGTCGCCTTAGCTTCTAGTCTCGAAATAATCTCATATAATTTAAAATAATTACATGGAATTATGAGACATTGTAGATTCATATAGAAGAAGAGGAAGTATCAAAGTAATAATGATGGAATATTCATCAGAAATATTGGTTGATCCTATCTGTGTAGAAGATATAGACTCAGATGATGAGAGTTTATATTCATTATATTCAAAATACTCAATGCTGGAAGAATACAACTTAGATGAGGAGAAAGAAAATAATCCCAACATAATTTTGAGCCAGCTTCAAATAGCCAGGATTCGAGCAGGGGCTACTGCACCAAAAGACTCTCCAGAGCTAGTAAAGTTAGAGTAAATGGAAGGTGATATAGTTCATTCTTAGGAAACTGAAATCCATTCAGAAGGAATATATTTTCAAGAATGGAATATTCCTAGATTTGATCGGTCTAAGGTATACCAAAAGTATTAGGTACCATATCGAGAAATGACTAAGATCTTTGAGGATGAAGAGATAGCTGAAATCTAGAAAATAGATAAATGATTACTTACAATGCCTTTACTAAAACTAGAACGTGTTAGTAAGGGTGTCCAAAAAAATGCCAAGTATGTGCATTTTAGAATAATCCAGATCAGAGTAGATCCCCTAGTCAAAAAAGGATAAGGTCTATCATTCCTACTTGCAGTGGTAGATGGCAGCTTAGCCAAATTCTCCAATGCATTATTAGGAGGAGCATAAACAAATCTGCATGCAGGAGCAGCATGGGTAAAGGTGATCCCAGATTTGCGTGTAGTACTTATGGAAAAAAGTATTAATAGGAATTTAGAAGTAAATATCAACATGAGAAAGTGGAAGAAAACATTGGGATGTTCACCCGATAGAAGATGTGTTATAGTAATTACTCGCCTTTATGTAAAGTTCAACAATACTGGAAAACCAACTCTAAGGAAGGGATTGAAAAAAACTTACACATCTTTTCCAAGATAAAGGAACATCAGTTAGAGAAATATCACTATAGGTAGTAAACCTTAAGAGACTAACTTGACCTAGAGAATGTGTTTCACCATATCCAGAGGAAGAGCGAAGGCAGAAGCTACTTCTTCCATATGTGGTTAAACAAGTTGGCAATAGAGTTTTCATCTCTTAGATCAGAGAAGACAAAGAGTATCTTAGATTAGAAGGATCGAGATCAGGATGATCATATTTGAAAATAGAAGATCTCAAATCAGTGATACTTCAGAACCCTTTAGAGAATCCAAGGATTTAAATTGGAAAAGATGAAGGCACTTCAACTGAAGCACCTAGAATAGCAGTTTCCAGAAGGATAATCAGACAAAGGACAGTTTGATTACCTATCTATAAGGATGAAGAATCTCATGTAGGATATATGATATCTTCATTACTCAGTGAAAAGATAAAGGAATGGGCTACATTGGTAATGTTAAGCATTGGTGGAACTGCATGTACAACCCTAGTTGATACAGGAAGTACCTTCTTTTGCACATGAATCTGATTTTCAGGAGTAACCTAGGAATCCATAGAGTTGCAAGTTACAGTTGGTAACAATGCAAAAAATGTGATTCAAGAAGTAGCAAAGGATGTTCAAATTGAACTCAATGGAAGAATATTTGTAGAGCAGATGCTTTTCTTTATTCCTCAATTGCTAAATGACTTCTTGATTGGAAATCGATTCCTTAGAAGATATCATCCTATAACGATATATTCAGAAGGAATTGTCCTCAACAATTATTTGATTCACTACACCAAAATCGTTTTTTAGCGGCGGTTTTGTAGTGGCGGTTTAGTGAACCGCCAATAAAAAAATCTAGGATTCCACGGTGGTTTTTTGAAAAACTTCGCTAAATATTAAGTTTTTAATAAAAAAACACCTTTCCCCATGACCCACCCCCCCCCCCCCCGACCCCCCTCCTCCTCCCCCGACTCCCTTAACCTCGAACCCTAGCTAGCCCCCCCCCCACCCACCAGTGTCACCCAAGTATGATCCGTCCAAGCTGCCGTCGGTGGCTTCTGAGCCCGAGCCCTCCAAGCCCGAGTTGGCGTCTCCCAAGCCTAAGCCCTCCAATCCCTCGTCGGCCGAGCCCGAGCCCTCAAATCCCTCAAAGGCATCACCCGAGACGGAACCCTCCAAGCCCTCATCGGTCGAGCCCTCTCCGACTGAGCCCCAGCCTGAGACCTTAGATCTCGAGCCCTTGTCTACGCTACTCTGCCCTTATTTGTGCTGCTCTGCTCTGCGTTTTTCTGTGCTGCTCTGCGTTACGGTCACAGCCTCCCAATTGAGGTAGATTTACATATGGTTTGATCAATAAAAAAATGGTAGTTATAATATTCAATTATATAGCTACGTCATTGTTTGTTATGGAATCTTAAGTTAAATTTTGGATGATTTTTGTTAATATATATATTTTATAAGAAACCATGCATTAGTGATAGTAATGACATACTCTGTAAGCATTATAATTAAGGAACATGGTTCATTTGTATAGACCATATGTATAGACCATGGTCTTTTTATTTTTTCACCATCAATATAGGTCTCTACCAAGGTGTCATGGGAGTTCTCAATGACCATACTAGTTCCCCTTGAATAAATGAGTAGAGAAGATCCTTCTTATAAAATTCTAATTGTACTCTATTATAATTGATCTCAAGTTCATTCAACATTTGTTACCTTTTCTCATTAATATGTTCAAATTCATCAAGTCATATATGAAACAATGCTTCCATTTCCATAACTAGTTATACTATAATGATGAGTAATTTCCTAATTCCATGATGGTTTCATTCAAATCTCTCACCATAGCATCCATACATTTCTCTCTTGTAGGATGGTGGGTCATTTTATGAATTATTTTGACTGGATCTCGTGGAAGAGTGGTGGTTGACATTAAAATCACATGATTGGATTAGTAAAGAAATGTTGGGTACCAATGTTGAATGAGTTAGTGTGTCAGAGTAGAGTTGTGAGGATTCATTGTAAATGGAAGTCATCTCATTATAAGAATCTTGGGAAACACCTTGATATTTTGTAGGAGGTGGAGAAGGTTGAGGTTTATGTTTGGCTATCTATAGTGAGAGGTACCATCCATATCACATACACCATTATTTATGCTATGATTGAAATTGAGGCATGAAATTCTATTATATCTATACATCTAGTTAATCTTTTAGGGTTTCACATGGACTTTATTCCTTTCTTAATGGTTACTAATACTCCAATTACTGAGAAAATTGAACCAGTTTTCATGTGTATTTCCTGAATGATCATGATATATTATGTGGAAATCGATTGGCATTTATTAAGGTTGTACCCTGATAGGGGTGAGATAATTAAAGTATTGTAAAAATTAATATTTCTTCCACATGTTTGGAATATTTCATTTGGGTTTCCACTATAGTAGAAATCAATTTATAATCATCCATCTAAAGTACTTTTAGCTCATAATTAGCATATTTGTTTATAAATAAATGTTCCATTTTCTCATTTAAATCCTTTTAGACCATTGAAAACTAATAATCTAGAAATAGGAGACATCTTTAATTCATACCTCATGAATTTTGAAAACTACTTGCATTGTGTGTAATTCATTCCTAAAAAGGATGTAATCAACATAGAAAAATAACTAACATCCACTGCACTTCCACAATCACAATATAACAGGCTTGTGCATGCATGGGAAAGCCTAGCTGAACAACCATGAAAAGGTGGAGAGATGATTTCACGATGAAGATGCTGGGGAGGAGAAGTTACAAGTAGTTAGTCTGGGTTGTATGTAATGTTTGAAGCCTACGGGCACTGAATTCCTCTAAGGCCTATGGGCCATGTAATACTTACACCTACGAGCCTTGTGAGGGTTCCACCTCACCCCTTGAAAGGTGGATTATCAAAATCAATAAAAAAAATGAAGGCCTTTGGGCCATTGGAGGAGTCCATACTTCACATGCATCTGATAAACCTAAAACATGTTTTGATCATATATCTAAAATACCAATCTTATAGCCTCGTGCCATGATAGAGATGAGAAGTTCTCATTTAGATCAATTCCATATATATATATGAGAATAACCTTTACACTGCTATAGTTCTTTGTTTTTTATGACATTTCAATCCTCCTTGAGTTTGTTTTAGAAAACTAATTTGGTTCAGATCATGTTTATGCACTTTAGCCCTGGAATAACTTTATTGGTCATATTATTTTTGATCAGATCACATTTCACATTCATGTCTTTGACACAACTCACATCATTAATAACTTCAACCAAAGTTTTTGATTCATCCAGGGATATGAAAGATTCTTTCTATTAAGCCACCATTCTATTAGTCTATATAGTGGATATCTGGTTACTAACTATATTATTCTAATTGACTTTATCCTTTTTTTATTTAGTTTAAAGAATTTTTTTCTATATTTTCATAATTTACAAAGTCCACTTATATGTATTCTAAATCATGTTGAACTCCCCTTGTGTAACATAATTCATCTTCAAATTATTTATCGTAAACTAAATTTTTTTCATGAGGTGTCTTTTTTTCTGATTAAATGATAGGAATACCAAGGAGGAAGCGTTATACTGATGTCAGTCGAATCTCAGTCAATATTCCCTCGACCATACCGACAAATGATGATCCATCTGTCTCCCTCCCTACAGAATCTGAGACACCATCAGCTTTCCCCCCTACATCGTCTCTTACACCCTCCTTCAGCATCCCATCAGCAGATCAACCGACGCCTCCCCATTCAGCAGCCTCAACAGTGAGGGAGCAGGCCGTCACTCCTGGTTCTTCATGGGGATATTGGAGGATGATTGTTATAGGTACAAATTTTAATATGAATAAAATTATTATACTTTTTTTATACTACTGACTGTGTTTTCATAAAAGATGGAAACAATGCTACTATTGAGAAAAATATGAAAAGTTCAGATGTATGGAATCTGAATGGACTAAAGATAGTTGTCTCCTTTGACTATTATGGGATCCCTATGAATGACGTTGTAGGTTTATTTGGCCAGATTCTAGGACAAATGGCGGCAGAGCCAGTTACCCTTCCGATTACATATGATGATTGGAGGCGTATGCCTTCATCTTGGAAAAATGTAGTTTTTAATTCATAGAAAAGGTAATTTTAATACATTATGATGTAATTGAATGTCATTATGTTATTAAATTCTAATATTTTCAAAATGAATCTCTTTGTACATATATTTTTTCACTTTCCCATTGCTGATGTGATAGCACGAAAGTGGACATTGAAAATTTTGGGTAAGAAATGGAAAGATTTTAAATGGAGATTATGGAACGAATTCAACGATACTTCGTTGAACGTCCAACAACTGTATGATAAGGTACCCAATGGGGTACCTAGAGAGCAATGGAAAGTTTTTATTAATAGTCATCGTGATGAGAAGCACATGGTATTTAAATATATATTATTATATTAATATCATTTTACATTTATACGAGATGACATTGTATGCATTACTATTAAATTATATTTTATTTATTTTAGGATGTTTCAAGGAATAATGCATTGAGTCGGGTTAAGCAAATCATCCCTCACACTGCGGGGTCAAAGAGTTTTTCTAGAATCCGATCGACTCCGGTAATTTTTTCATTAGTTTAAATATTTATAAGACAATATTATATGTTCAAAATATTAAATTGTTGATTTATCTTTCTTTAATGCAGTCACAAAATTTAGGGCACCAAGCATCCCGAACAAAAGTGTGGTTGGATGTTCATAAAAAATCTTATGAAAGTTTTGTTAATGAGTATGCCAAGAATGTTGGGGTATGAATTCATTTTTCATTATAATAATTTATTATCAGTTGTCACTATGTTAATATATAATGATTCTAATATGACTGATATTTGATTTATAGGTAAAAATTAAAGAACAATGGGGTGTCAATCTGCAATCCTTCTCAGTCTCCCAGGATGACCCAATTGGTCAAATCCTTAGGAAGGAACATCCTAGTCAAGTGTGTGGGATGGGTTTGGGACCAGTACCATCTAAGATCTTTAACAGAACATCGAGGATTGCAGCTGAATCTACTCCTGGTTTTAGTCACTCCCTATCCTGAGATACTCAGAAAAGGTTTGTTTCTATGCAAAGCACAATTCAGGAACATGGGGCTCAAATGTCTGCTTTGCGGAAAGCATTGGTTGATTTATATCAGAAGACGACTGAATCTGTCCCCAGTGATATTACACTGATGACTGGCGGTGAGCAGGTAAATCACACAACTTCAAAATCATTTAGTTCACAAACTTTTATTGATTTTAAGTTTAAATAAAAATATACAACATTGTTTAATTTTCAATATAATTGTTTTACAGGTGCGGGTAGTAGGAAGTAGAGACGGAGATGGAGAGGGTGACGAGCAGAAATCATCGTCATCCAGTGATTAGTGGAGAGAGTTTGTTCATGTTTCATTAGTGGCATAGAGTGGACCATGCTGAGTGGTCTGGTTTGTGCATTGTATGTGTACTATGATTGTAAGATGGTGAAACTTTCATTATGTGTATATGCTATATACTCTGATTGTATTGTGTTTCATTTGTTATGTGATTTTGTGCATTGTTTTTTTTTCAGGGTTTTTTCTGGGGTTGTAGATTCTGCAGCAGATTTTTTTTGTAATTTATCATATAACGCCGATTTAAACCGCTGGTATATAAAGGGTTTTTTTATTCTGTGGCGGTTTTAACCGTCGTTATATTATGGCATATTTTTTAGGACGGTTAAAACTGCCACCACTACATAGCGATTTTCTTGTAGTGATTCCAACTACTTTTGGAAACACCAGAATGATTCCAGAAAAGAGAGTATATACTGTCAAAGTGAATAACTATCCAGATGAGGATAAAGAACACCACAGAAAGATTGAGTAGTGAAAAGAACTAGTCAAATTAAAAAGTATGAGGATAAATGAAGAAGAGGCATTGACCAAGATAAGAGATTATTTATCCAAAAATTAATCAGAAAACTCTATGAAATTATGGGGAAAGGCAATGCCAGATGCTACAATCACCCTTAAAGATCCCAGCACGATGATCAAAAGCAAAGGAGTTGCCTATCCCAATGGAATGGTCAAGGAATTTGAGAAACGGATTCCAAAACTAATTAATCTTGGATTAATTAGGCATAGTGAAAGTCCACAGGAGTGCGACATTCATGGTAATGAATCATGGTGAGAAGCAGCATGGTAAAACCAAGATGATTATTGATTATCGTGATCTTAATTGTGCCACAAAGGATAATGGCTACAATCTTCTTAATCATGAGGCTTTAAGAAGCAAGATTATGAATGAAAGTCCAATGGTATATTCCAAGTTTGATCTCAAGTCTGAATATTGGAAGATTAAGATAAAAGAAGAGATTATACCATTAACAGCATTTACAACACCAGTTGGCTTGTTTGAATGGAGAGTTATGTCATTTGGACTCAAGAATGCCTTAAGAATATTCCAGATGATAATGGACAAGGCAATCTATAGATTATCATAGTTCGTGACAGTCTATATTGATGATGTGCTCATATTTAGTAAAAATACAGAAGAGCATATCGAGCATTTACAACTGGTGGCTGAAGTGTTCAAAGAAGAAGGGATGATACTTTCAAAAAAAAAGATCATTTGGATAAAACCAAAGATAAAATTCTTAGGATTGCAGATTCGAGGAAGTAGAAAGAAGCTTCAACCGCATATCGCAGAGAAGCTAGAATCATTCTCCGATGAACTTACAAATCGTAAGTTGATACAGGTGTTTCTTAGTATATTAAGCTATGTCAGAGCATACATAAAAGATTTAGCAATGATATCAGTTCTAATACAGATAAAGGTGTCTAATAAGGTACCCTAAAATTGGACAAAAGAAGATTATGAAATAATCAAAATTTTGAAACAGAAAGATCAGAACCTCTCAGAATTAGAATACCTATATGGGAGTGAAGATCAACTTATCTTAGAAACGGATGCATCAGACTCAGTGTGAGGATGTATCCTAAAGATAAGGAAAACCCATGATGAAAGTGTCAGTAGATACTGGAGTGGATGCATTAATGGGACAGAAAAGAATTATCATGTCCATGAATGAGAATTGCTTCCAGTCCTTAAACGAATTAGGGCTAATGAGCTTTTCTTGGGAAAACCATTTACTATAAGAACATATAGTTCTTATATACATAATTTCATGAGAATAAAATTAAAAAGGTTTACCCAGGCATGATTAGTGCGGTGAAGGAACGAATTGAAATACTATAATTTTAATATAAAAATATTAAAGGAAAATATAAATTCTTTCTAGATGCACTAACACGCTACTTTTACTCTTGCAGGTGTAATGGAAAAAGGTAGCAAATCAAGGAGATGTTCGGTTTGCATTGAAAATCATTATGTGGCAGAATGCCCAGTTATCAAAGCAATGAGCGACAGATGTCAAAAAAGAAAAAGGACTCTAGCATAGAATCTCCTTCAGAAGCAAGGATCTTTATCCAGTAAGGTTAAAAGAACAAAAAGCACAGGTTATTCAACCAGGAATGATGAAAAACCAGAAAATGTTTCAACAAGATCCCTAGACAGTAAGTTTAAGGATAAAATCCATATTTAATGTTTTGTATGTGGTCAAAAAGGTCATTATAACACTCAATGCGTCGAAAATCTGAGAAATAGGAAGGCTTGGAAGAACCGGAAGGTAGAAACAGATGGGAGCTCTAAAGGAAAAGAGAAGATTGTTTCAAAGAGCTGGGTTGATCAAGTAGAAGAACTTGAAAAGTAGCAAAAGTTTCAAACAGAACTTCATTGACAGAATGTTCGGCATGAACAAGATCGAGAAAGTCTGGATGATGAGCTATATGAAGAGCTCAAATCAGCAAAGGAAATCTAGAAATATTTGCAAAGGATCCCAAATATTTCAAGGAATAAATCCACAACTATCTATAATTTGATCCAAAAAAATAAAGATGATCAGATATTCAAGAAAGGTCTTAACCATGTTCTAGACATGCTCGAATAATCCAAATACCTTAAGGAGGATTATAAGAAGATTGATCAGGATATGATCATCACTGAAGAGATCCGGCTGAAGGTTCAAGTTTCTGGTCTTCTTAAAAAAGTTAAAAAGATGAAAGAAACAGGTGTAGAAAAATATCCAGTTCTAAAAAGGTTTTAAAGAATGTCAAAAATAGAGATTCCAAAGCTCTATATACCAGATAGGGCATTAGAACCAGAAGAGTTCATTGAATGTCATAATGCTTTCAGAATGGGAGCAGTGCAATTCTTGGGATTTAAGAAAATAAATTCTCCCTTCAATTGGGTACCACATATGGTAAATACGATTCTAAATAATGCATATCCAAGTTTGTTACAGTGGGTTGCACACATCAAACCTATCAGATTAGCAGACTGATTGATTGTATTATGGAACATGTACGCAGGACATTAGATTAAAGGACCTGTTCAAAAAGCATTCGAGGAATCGCGATTTAGCGATGAAGATTGACTGGAGTTCAGTTTGAATAAAAGTCATTACGAGTGTATCCAGATTACATGAAGTGTTTATCTAATCGTGTCAAAATCGATGAGTAAAGATTGTATATTCTTTGCAGGAGACAATGTGCTAGTCTCTATCAACTCCAGAGACATGCAGAATGCAGAAATAGCACATTTGATAGATTTCACGGTGGAGGCAGACACGTTTCTTGAAGAACTCTAGACGTGAAAGAGACATAAAAAAGATGTCTTTATTGTCAGAGACCAAATCCAATGTGTCATCAAAGAATTGATGAAAATGAAAGAGTCAGGAAAAAAAAGTCTTGATTAACGAAATGATCGATGCTGTATACGACTTGAAAGGATTCTAGGCGTTGATTCAGACACGCGTCATATTCAGCATAGACGATCGGATCAAATCAGACATGTCAATAATGTTTGTTTTTATGTGTGAAGTGTGCGATGAAAGTTTCGCAGATGTGCACTCCACCTTTTGTTTTTGTTTTTGCTTTTGTTTTTTCCTTGTCGAAAGTGTGCGTTGTAAGTAAAGGTTGAGTTAGCTTCTCGAGCAAGCTGAGCCCATAAGTCTTTATAAGGAGCTGACCCCATAAGTCTTTATAAGGGACCTCTGACCCATTTGTTTGAAAATATGATTTTGAATAAAAATTAAAATGATTTCAGACATTCTCTTTTTAAGTTTTCTTTAAGTTTTTGTGTTTTTCGTGCGAAGCGATTTCAAGAACAATCTTGCGAGTTGACGACGGATAATCCTCTTATCCTTTTTTGTAGATATTGTTGTGTTTTCATGTTTGCGAACATTTTTGCGTCCTTTCTAGATTCCCAAAGTGAAATTTTTTGGAAAGCCATGTCGGAGACTCACTAATGGGTTACTACAATCGTGAAGCCGTGTGTCACATATTCAGGCTTTTTTGAAAAAGATTTCACACGGGCAAAAATCCTAAAAACCTTGTACCATGAGATTTAACTCCAAATATGTATGATGTAACCGAATCTTTAACCGAAGAGATTTGTGGCTTTTGTAACTTTAACATAACTTTCAAAACCACCCAGAAAAGAAAAACACCCATGCCTACGAAGGATGAAGAACTTGATATCCATCATCTCACCAATCTATACAAAATGCATTGATCTTCTTTTAGCATCCTTTTCAAATTATCATAAACCAAGGCAAGAAAACACATTGAGCCTTTGAGATCGATGGGTAGCAATCTAACTCAAAACCCCTCGCAACACAAAAATAATGAGCAACGTTGTGCATGTTTTGAACATGGTTGCAGAGATCTTTCAGTGACAATCCTACATTTCCTAAACAATAGAGCCCAAACATGTTCAGCTCTCACATGCAGCTCACCCTAAAACAATAACCCAAGAGTTCCGCGGGCTTCCCAGCCCGAGCCGCAGACCCCTCCCGGCACAACTTAACATTCGGCCCAAACGAATGGCTTCTCACAATGACACCTCAAAGAAAGATCCCAGAAATGAAAGAACAATGAGCACTGCCCGAAATCCAGAATGGGATCATGTGTGCTTCCTCTTCCTCACTTTGAATGTGGATGATCGGATCACATTTTCATCGGTTTTCATCGTCGCCTCGAGATTTGCAATGGAGTCGGGTTTGGTGAAATAAGTGAAGAGCAGGTAGATGCCATCAAAGTAAACATTTTTCTCTCCAGCCCGGTTTCTCTTACTGATGCTATAGGCCAGTGGGATGACCCCCCTGTTGAACACCTCAACATACATGCCCCCGCCTGCAACCAGCAGCTGCAAAGCAATGACAAATTAGAAAGGGCTGTGGAAAATACCTATAGAAAACTAGTTGATTCATTTGGAAAGGAAAAGGAATAAGACAACATCGGTGCAGAAGCTCTTCAAGCTTCATACGACACAGAACAAAGAGTTAAAGTTACAGTAAGTTAAACACCAACATAACTTGGCCCCATGCTTCTAAACTGAAACATAATCAATTTCCGGGTTACTGTAACAAATGAAAAGTCAAAAGATTGGCTTGATTCTTAGAAACACATTTCAGTAAACCCAGGCCTTCATAAGTATCATTTTTCTTAACAAATTCTGTGCTGCTAATGGAAGGAAGAAACACAGACAGTAAGCACCGACACAAATATAATGGATCTTTCAATGATGCAGATGGTTGCATCATGTCTGATTAGTACCTACTGCCGGATCACAGTGTAATTGCCCATTCATCACAATCATATATAGTTTCCTTTTTGGCTCCACATACTGATCGGACGCCTCACATAAACCAATTTCTCTTCCTCGCTAGCCATCACATTATGCTATGTTTTGTACAACAGAACTGATGGCTCAGAAATGAAAATGTAACAGGAAAAGGAAGTCAATACATCACTTGTTTTGTAACCAGGAATTGTAGAACTCAATCCCACCAAAAAGAAACCAGTCCCATGTAGAACTCAATTCCATCAAAATCCAAGAAAGTAGATTCCAAATAAAACAAAATTCTCTTTCAAAATACTTTTTCCTTTAATTTTTTCACAAATACACAGTCATGTCAAATATTCCATGAGGCCAATTCAAATATACATAATACTTAAGCAAAAAACTACCTTCCTATGCTCCTATGCTCCAAGAACCCTTTAAACAATTCCATAATGCCTCAATCAAACCAAATAAAATAAACCTAGCATACAAAAGCAACCATCTCGTCATACCATTAAAATACCCACTAAACTGCAGAGAACAAGCACAATTACAAACCTCATTGAAAACTCACACAGGTATCAGTTTAAATCAAAACCAATTTAAATCTATTCTTTTAAACCCGTTTCATATGAATGCCAATCATCCCATAGGTTTTACCAAAACCATAACCTTTACTCTTTCGTTTATAAAATAATACCATTTGAACATCCAACCCCTTGCAAACCACCTTTTCCCAAAGCCATTTCAAAACACATTTCCACAAAGTCATCCCATTTGAAATTTCAATCCCATGGAATAGATGCTGAAAATAAATTTTTGTCCTTGCTACATAAAAGATCATCTCCCAAAATATACAAGGGTAGTTTTACCATCTAACAATATAATATATAATAAGTAGTTTCACCATCTAACAATAGAATATATATGTGTGTGTGATCAAATAAAACCCACATAAAACTTCTATACACATAGGAAACATATTTTTAAAACCTAATTCCATTCATTTTCAAATTTCATTACTACCACTTCCAATTTCATTTCTTACAAAAACAATTCCAAGATACCGAATGGAATTTGAATGTTTCTTCCTGTTGTCTCATCGACTGAAAGGAGGCAACGGTTCCAAAGTTCAATAAAAGGGGTTAATTCGTAATCAGCATACTACAAAATACAAAATGAGAAACCTTGGAAACCATATACCGCAGTAAATGATTAAAATAGAATTTAAAGTTCACTAAAATGCGAAGAAAATTATATCAGAGAATTTTCTCTGCTTCACAAGTCAAAATCAGATGGACCTAACTACTCCGAAGGCATTTCAGAAATTCTAACCTAAGGGAACCGAAAAGAATACCTCTTCGTATTTCTGTGTGAGTTTCAGACGATCATCTTCGGACATGTCCGGCCTGAGAACAATCATTGACTCGTACTGGCGTAGCCCAGGGGGACACTGGGGCTCCTCCTTGTCCTCCGCGATTGCAGTCAACCGCGGCGGAGTCGGTGGGTTCTCTTCTCCTACAATCCCACCTTCGAAGAGCGAACCCGACACATGAGTGACTATGCTCGGAGAAAAGAATCCGGAAGCTCTCTGATGGCTTAGAACACTGTTCTTTCTATGGTGAGTTCTGACAACGCGATCAGAACAACCCACCGCTGGAGGGGAGGAACAGCAGAGGTATCTAAGTCGAGATAACGAGGAAGAAAGGGATGGAAAGGCGACCACAGCTGAAATTGATGAGGACACCATTGATGAGGTCTCGGCTAAACCAGACCTCTGCGTTACAAATCGCTACGGATATGACGGATCCCACGATCTCGTACCGATAAGAGGCATGCGCGCTAAATACCCAAAATGTCCTGACCGAGTCGGGATGTTGAACGTGGGAGTTTTTTTGTTTTCCGGTTTTTTAAAATAAATTAGTAGAAGGATTAGGGTAAAATTTATGAATATCAAAAGCTGGTGTTAATTTGAATGAAGGCCTCCGTCGGTTAAATTTTTACGAAATGTGTGTCTTGAAAATAAATTTTATATATATATATATATATATATATATATATATATATATATATATATATATATATATATCCAAAAATATATTTAATTAAAAATATTTATAAAATACATATTTATATTTATAAATTAAACGTGTGGGTGCTTATTTATTATATTTATATTCTTTTAGTTATATTTAAATTTATATTATAATTATATATTTATAATAAATTAATAGATTATATGTGTTAGAGGGGATGAATTTATCCCTCTCAATAACCATGCGCACCCCCATCTTATACGAGACGGATTTTAAATTTGTCCTGGATAATCACAAACACCCCGCCCTATTTGGACGGATTGGAAATTCATCTCGGATAAGGCGTGGGTGTGCTTGATTTTCTAGGTCGGATTTTAGATTTGTCCCACATAAGGCGAGGTGCGCATACTCATATTTATATGTTAAACGTGTGTGCATTTATATATATATATGTATGTATATATGTGTGTTATCAATATGTAAATAAATATACATTTATAGTTATATATATAATTAAATACAAATATAAATATACTTGAACACACATATATAATTACATATATGTGTTTTATTCACCTCTAATATATATTTTATAAACATATAAATATAAAAATAAGTGCTTATAATAAAATGTTTTTTTTATATTTATTTCAGAAAATGTATATTAGTAAATATGTAAATTAAATATTTTTATAATTATTTTATTACTTTATAATTATATTTTCATAAAATGGGTGTGCGTGTGTTGGAAATAGACCGGTACATGAGTTAGGGGACCTGCCCGACCAATAAGCCCAACCCGATGGTCTAATTTTTTAGGCCTAATAATTTAACGAGCCTAATTTTAAAGCTCGATTAATGATAGAGTTGAACTCGAGCTTTGATAAGCAACTCGGTACACAACTTGCCCAACCAGCTTAAACTATATTATAATTATATTTTTTAAAAAATACAATATTATATATTTAATATTTCAAAATAATGATTATTGTGTATAAAATTAATTTAATTTAATAATATTTTAAGACCTGATTAATAAACTGGCCAAAAGATTTAAAGAGGTCTTTAATCGGGCTTTTTTTCCAAGGTTTGATTAATAAAAGGGTTGGGTTAGAGTCGGTTTGACCAGAGCCGATTAATAAATGAGTTAGTTTTTTTTGTCTAGCCCGAACCTAACAAACTCATCCCGTGTATAGGTCCGATTGGAAATAAAGAACACACACACAATAATATATCCACAAATATATTTATTTAAAATTAATTATAGAAATACTTATTTCTATTTATATATTAAGCATCTCTCTCTCTCTCTTTATGTGTATGTATATATATTTATTGTTGGCATCTAATTGAGGATAAGTGTTTGTGTTAGATTTGTTGTCAACACATGTTGATTGTTGGCGACTGTTCCATTGTCAACACATGGTGATTGTTGATGTTGTATCAGCACATGTTGGTGTTGGTATTGGAGTTGTTGACAACCTAAGGAAGGAAGTTTTATTGTTCGAGAAAAGGAGTTGAAGTTGGTCTGAAAGTATTTCAAGTTGCAAATTTCCTAAAAATGAAAAAGTCTCATACATAAGGGTAATAAGAACATGAATACATAAGGGTTACTAACATGGTATATAAGTGTTGATGCAGATGTAAGAATGTGGCAAAGTCCTAGACTTTCCCTGTGATGTAAGGGTAAAGTCTAAAGAATTTACAAAACCCTATACGTAAGGGTTATCCTCTAGAGTGCTAAAATGAGTCAAAGACAAAACATTCACAGTGATACATGAGAGCTGATCTGAAACATATGGGTCTGGAGGAATGGAAAAGTCCCATATATGAGGGCAACAAGCACTTGAACATGTAGGGGTTACCTGCGTGTTACATAAGGGTTGATGCATATGCGAGAATGTGGCAAAGTCCTAGACTTTCCCTATGATGTGTATAGGTAAGGTCTGAAGAATTGGCAGTCTTGTACGTAAGGGTTATCCTCCAAAGTGTTGCAATACGACAAAGGGAAAACATTCATAGTGATACATAAGAGTTGATTTGGAGCATATGGGTCTGGAAGAATGACAAAGTGTTGAATTACACTGGAATATATAAGGGTTGATCTCGCATTTCTGGAAAATGGTAATGTCTCATGTGTCAAGGTTGAAGGTTTCGGGCATAGTGGAAGCGCGTGTTTAGGCATGCCCAACTTGGATGTTTATTGTAATCGATGATTAATCTGAAATGTACATGACATAGAACGTTGTGACCAAAAGAACTAATTCAAGGATCAATTGATGAAAGAACGTCGGAACCAAAATGCAAGATCATCACATAATGATTTATAATTAATTTAGACAGTTAAAGAATCACCATACGATGAATTCTTTCTTTATTGATGAATCTGATAACGTCTCTACATCATATCATTGTTGCGTTGCAGGAATCAAGTGTAAATTCTCTCCAACGGTGATTCACACGTGTATCACGAACCTCTGAGCGATGTAGTAGAAATCTCTGAGTGCTAACGCGGAAAATCCCAACACTTATGTCATTCATCTTTCATTGCCATGAGAATCGCTTCAAAAAAGGACTCTCCTTATTTTTTCTAGAATTGAGAGGGGTGGTGGAGGAAGATCACTCTCTATTCTTGATAGCATTTTTGGAGAAGAACTTTCTTGGGCTTGAGAGGATACTCTAGATGTCACTGTTCACAACAAAACAAATGGCTAGAGTCAGGTTTGGAAATAATATAATTGAGTTTAAATATTGTTGGGGTTATAAAATAATAATTGCACATTGACCCTTATTATTTTCTTAATTCCCAAAAAACCCCATGTCCAAATACTAATAATAATATTATTATTTTTCTTGACATGCGCAAAACTCAAAGATCAATTAAATATCGTTCCTTAAATAAATTGTTTACAAAAATTATTCAAATAATATTTCATATATATATATAATTTCTCATTGGACCTATTAAACTCAGTTTTCCATTTCTTCACAATATTTAGTCCTTAAATAATGACTATTTATTTAATAAATAAATATCACTGCATTATTCAGTAATAAATAAATAAATATTATATTTATTAAATAGTAAATAAATATTTATTAAATATTCTACTAGTGACTGAATATACGCGATCAAACAAACATGAATAATTATCAAACCACATATGAGAATAACATTTACTCAACATGTTAAATAATAATATTTACTTGAGAATCTATATACACTTCATGTGTGACCCTCTAGACCACTTTTTCAGTGGCATTAGGTGGATCCGCTTAAAGTTCAAGGTTAATGTCTAACAACATGCCAAGACACCCATAGAGAAAGAAGATAATGTTGCAATGACATATAACCTTATACAAAGGCTTACTGTGTAATATAATCCCTATACCACGATATCTCTAATCAATTTGGTTGCACATTGGTGTCATCAACTTATGTGCTTGATGTCTCTTTCTTTGAATTTTCTAAAATGAATCTACCCACAAAACATCATGACCATGTATTTATTTAGGCTGGTTTATTCCCATCAAAAGGGCATGAGATATCAACTTTCATTAAAGAAAATAAGAGACAAATGCTTTCTTGCATTATTCATTAATTCAATATCACTTGTGATTCGACAATATCACTTGTGACACACCCAACATATTCTACTTCATCGTGAACATATGTCATCACAGTTTTCATCAATACATCAAAGTACATGACAAATAATATATATTAATAATAATATTAATGTCTAAGGATCAATACACACATCTGTAGATGAGAACACCTAATGACATGTATAAATACAGGTTTCCTATTGACAAATCGTGTTCTCATAATCCCCCATACTAAAAATTACCAAGGGAATACACCATGAGAATGCACCTCAAAGTCTCATGAGTCTCCACCCCTGATAGCCTATATCATTTATATACCATCAAATGATATCATCCGACTATATAACATATATTTTAAGAATATTGTAGTGGCATTTCTAGGTTTTTTCCATAACGGGGAACTACTATGACCTTTCAGTGTGACTGTTACTCTTAGGAAATTACCACATACTATGTCATGGAGAAAAAAAATCATGATGTGATAGGAATTTTATTAATATTCAAAATAATGAATACATGTAATCATAAATTATATTGAAGTTGGTTTTAGGGAACCAACTGCAACAAACTCTCATTCGCACTAGAGTCAACAACTAATAACCTTCAGTCTATTAGCTCTCACATTATACTCATGCTTTTGTTAAGATTAGGATTTAGTCGAGGGGTATGCCATTTTTTATTCTATATAAACTCTGCTCACTGCAACTTCACCTCTCTGAGAAAAATCCCTCAAGAGGTGACACTTCCATAGTACGTTCTTTGTTCATTGGTGCAACCTTGTCTCCTTTGCGAGAGCCACTATTGCAGTAATATCACAGTATAATGTGATAGGGACACTACTACTATGTACCACACCAAGCTCTTAGATAAAGTTGCATATCCAAACAACTTATTTGGTTACATAAAAAGCTTCTATATACTCAGACTCTACTGTAGAATCAATAACAACTGGTTACTTTGAAATATTCCAGCTCACAACTCCTCTGTTGATATTTAAGACATATACTGATCATGAATTTAAATCATTCTGATCTATTTAAAATCTAGCATCAGTATAACCCCTGTTGACAAGCTTATCATCTCCTCCATACACTAGGAGCATATCCTTAGTTCTTATCAAATAATTAAGGACAACCTTAACAACATGCCAATGATGTTCACCCGGGTCAGCTTGATATCTACCCACTATTCTCAAGGTGTGGGTGATATCAAGCCTAGTACATACCATAACATACATGATTTATCCTATCATATAAGTGCATAGAATATTACTCATTCTCTCTTTCTCCTCTTGTGTATGAGGACACGTTTTCTTGGAAAGATGTATACCATGTGACACTGGAACCAATTCTTTCTTTGATTGTTCTATACTAAATCTCTTTAATATCTAGTAAATGTATGCACCTTGACTTAGCCTAAGAATACCCTTGAATCTATCATGAATGATATTGATCCCTATCATGTAGCCTACTTCACCTAAGTCCTTCATGGATAAGCACTTGTTTAAATTGTCCTTAGCTGACTCTAAGATTGGTATGTCATTTCCAATTAGTAATATTTCATTGGCATATACTACTATGATAATGACTACACTCTCACTAAACTACTTGCAAACACATGGCTTGGATTCAATCTTAATGAATCCAAATTCTTTTATGGCACCATCAAACCGATTTTTCCAATACCTGGATACTTTATTCAATCCATAAATGTATCTTTGTAACTTAAATTTTTTTTGGCATCACCTAGAGTCACAAAACCTTTTGTTGTGTTATATAAATATCTTTTTAAAGGTTTTCATTAAGGAAATTTATTTTGAAATCCATATTCCAAATTTCACAGTCATGTTAAGCTGTTATAGAAAGTATAATTATGTTGGATTTAAACATGGAAACTGGAGAAAAGGTCTCACTATAGTCAATGTCTCGATACTATTTAAAATCTTTAGCCACTAGTTGTGCTTTGTAGGTATTTACTTTACCTTTAATGTATAGTTTTTTATTAATTACCCATCTACAACCAACAGGTTTTACATCAACTAACAGATCTACCAGAACCCAAACATAGTTTTAATAAATGGAATCTATCTTAGAATTCAAGGCTTCTTTCTATGTTGCAGCTTCTGATCTCTATACTTTCTCTTTGTAGGAAATAGGTTCATTATTATCAATCAATATTGAGTCACCATCTTTGGTGATAAGAAAACCGTATATTTTCAGTTCTCTTATCTCTCTCGTACTCTTATGTAGTATTATTGTTTTAGGAACAAATTATTCTACAAGGACCTATGTAATCCATTTTTGTACAAACTTTTATGTATCTTGATCATCGACTTCATCAAATCCAATCCCACTCCCATTATCCTACTTGAGGTTGTTCCCCCTCTCAAGAAAGATGGCTTGTCTTACGATAATCACTTTCTTGTTTTAGGGGTTATATAGATAATATCCCTTGGTTTCCTTAGGATACCCTATAAATACACACTTTGTGCCTTAGGGTTCTAGTTTGTTTCCAAAGGCTTCCTTAACAAATGCCTCACATCCCTATACACATGTATGTGAAAAAACAGTTCTTTTTTTACCCTATAACTCAAGGGTAATATCATTTTCCACTTTAATTGGTACTTAGTTTTGTGCATATGGTGCAATTTTTAATGAATATCCAAAAAAAAAATAATGAAAGATCCACATGACTCATCATTGACCATACCATGTATAGCAAGCTTTGGTTCATCCTTTCACCAACACTATTCCACTGTGGTGTACAGAATGGAGTGAGTTGATATAGAATCCTAAACTCCCATAGAAAGTCAATAAAATCTTGGTTAAGATATTTACAACCTCAATCAGATCAAAGATTATTTATCTTCTCACCAATTTGATTCTATACATCATTCATGAATTCTTTGAATTTCTCAAAGGAATCGAACTTATATCTCAACAATTAGACATATCCATATATAATCAAGTCATTATTTAAGTTATGAAGTAAGAATATCCACCAATAGATTCCACTAGAAAAGTTCCATACACATCTGCGTGTACTAATCCTAGAAGCTCTATGTCCCTTATACCCTATCCACCAAATGGTGGTTTGGGAAATTTTCCTTGTATACATACATGAAATATTTCAAGTGATATTTTTTTCAAAAGAGTCTAAATAACCATCTTGATAGAGCTTTGTCAGATTCTTCTTGTTTACGTGAACAAGATAGTGATGCTACAGTTGGGAGTTATATGAGTCATGTGACAATGATTCATTATCTATTTTAAATACTTGATTTTGATAAATTAATACATAAATACTATTATTTAGTTGTTCCATACCATAAAAACTTTTTTCTTTGTAAAAGATACATTATTTATTTCCAAATTTGTAAATAAATCTATCCATGTTAAAGAAATAAATAGAGATGATGTTCTTAGTAACACTTGGCACATAATAAATGTTCTTTAAATAAAAAATCATTATATTAGGCAATAGTAGGTGGTAGTCTCTTATTTCCAAAATAACAAGTTATTCTCTATTGACTGCTTGAAGATCCACCTCGCCTCTGGAAATCTTTCAAAATATACTTGGTTCCTAAATTTGGATATATATGTGTGAACCACAAGTTTTGTATAATACCCAATGTGAATATATATAAATATTACACTTGATAACAAATGCACCTCGAGCTCCCCCTTACTTTTGGGTGTGGTTCTTCTTCTAGTGACCTAACTTGCCACATGAAAAACATATTGCATTTTTTTTCCTTTGACTACCTTTGAATCTTATTCTTTTTGGAAGGATAGTGTTTGGGAGCCTTAGACTAGGTCCCCCTTTTCGTGTTCTTCCTTTTCTTATTTACCATAAAGACTTTGGGTTTTTCATGCCCCATGTCCTTATCAAATTTGAGAACGAGAGTAAGAAGTTTTTAAAGAGTCTTCTCACCATTTCTCATGTTTTCATTAATAATAAAACTGGATAAGTATTTAGGTAGTGAGGATATAATGATACCTATGTGCAAATCATTAGGGAATTTAATTCTCGAGATGTATAAGCACTATATGTAGCCAATTAACTTGATTACATGAGTCCTAGTGGGTGATGACTCTCCAAGCTTGAATGTGAATAGTGCATTAGAGATCTCATATCTCTCTTATCTCGCCTTCTCTTAATAGAGATCACATAGGTGAGACATGATGATATACACATCCATATATTCATGCTACTTTAGAATCTCATTGGACATGGATAATGACATGAAACATTGTACATATGTGGAATCATCTAAATATTTCATATAGAGAGTCAATTCTTCCTCACTAGCCTCTTGTCCATACACTCTGGAGTGGGGTTTTCAAGCACATATAATTTCCTTTCATGGAATAGAATAACATGCAAGTGCCTTTTCATTCCTTGTAAATTGGTTATAGCGAGAAGGTTATCCATCTCAAGTATGGATCATAATGATATAGTTTAAGTCATGTGGATTTCCATTTCTACAATTAATAAGAGCATAATTTTATTAATTTATTGGATTTATAAAATTAGATAATATATATTAAATTTATTAATCTCCCAATATTTTATCAAAACCCAATAGCCCCCACCATTGGTTTCAGAATATCTTCTTTTGTGGGTATTCTAGTTCCAATGACCCAAATTCTCCTTCTCATAACCCATACTTTGGACCAACAAGTTATTTTAAGGGTTTTAGGTAGGCATAATTTTTCCAGCTGCATTAACTCATAGTTACTTGATCTATTGAGTAGACTCCCCAATCCTAAAATCACAGATTTGGATTTCCTTAACCCTTTCCTCTCAGTTACACTAAGTCCTACTTTTTTACTCAATCCTTGATATAAAATTAGTTAAGTCAACTCACAAATCAAGTTAGAATTCCATGATAATTGAAAGCACCCTGACTTTGGATGGTCAGACACTTTGAATTATGCTTTGATTTTAACTTAATTAGTGGAATGATATATTGAATTAATATATATAATTGAGGTATTCTATATTTATGCATAAAATGACCACTTTATATTCATTAAATTCTTATTACTATTAAGTGGATTTAATTAAGTGATTAACCATGCCTTAGATAAAGTTTGTGCATAATCCAATTTATTTTAGTTCTATATTACATACTAGTTAATTTATTAATTTATGTGATCATGAAAAAACATCCATAATGAAATTAACCATGAAACTTGAAATAAATAAAATAATTAAAAGTGGTATGATCATAATCCTTTCTTAATATTTATTTTATCTAGCAGATGATAAACTAACAATCAACCTAGGGTAAAACACTTTGAACCATAACTTGGTTCGTGTAATAGCTTTCCACCTTTCCTTCTATGTATCTCCTAGATTGGTTTTACCTCAACTCTAAACTTGAACCAACACCACTTTCTTGGGAGCTCCATTCATTACATAAGCTTTTACCCCCACATAGGTGAGGGGAAACAAAGGATTGGTTTAAGAGGTTTACATGAAAGGAAACCATGAGCACATAGACCATTATATAATGAGAGGAGGGACGATGCACATACCATCAATTTAATTTAATAATTATAATAAATTAAAATGAAACAAATCATATACAAAGTTCTGCTCTATAATCATGATCATCAATATACATGCAACAAATTATATATTTAATAAACTATAATTTATTCTCATTCGTTCTCATTTAAGATAAATTATACTTAAATAAATTCATTATATTCATCAATTAATCAATTATTTTATCTTAAATATCATACAAACATTCTTTAGATTCCCATCCATCACCATTTTAAACAAATTAAATATTTTTTTAAATGACTAAGTACAAAATATACACATTTGTGGAAACACAACGAGAAACTGTTCGAAAAAATTGGTGTGTATGATGGTCATATGCTATTTACTCATGCAACATATAGCATACACATCTTATCACATTATTTCATGGCATGTACTATCAAATAAATGACACAAAAAAACATGTTATTTATGAAACATGTTATAATTTTTAATGTGCACAGCATAATCGGGGTATTATAACTTATACATGATATATAGTTCTGAATATTACACAAAAAAAATTATACACTTAATATATATAAAACCCATCACATGACATGTACGATTCAATATCACACAGAACACATACAGATAATGTTAAAACAATATAATAAATTAATTTTAAATTATATGCAAATAGGTAATATATAATGTGTGTGCTATCCAACTACACATCGTGTGGTCTCCGAGTTACATGGTTACCAGTCACACGTACCGTGTAATAAACACATTACCCACCTTTGAATAATGAACTAAATGTCATGCATTAAAGTTACATGCCATGTATTCTAGATAACCGTGTGCCAGAATATACTAGTCAACATGCGATGTGTATTAATTACATATCATGTGAAATAAATACACGATAGTCTAATTTAATTCGTGAGTCATCCTGGCGGATTAAACATAGGTACACGATGAGTAACTATGGACTACATTCCATGTATTCTTGTAATATACTTCTAGAATTCTTGACACCTCTAGATGAGTTCTTCAAATGTTTTTCATTCATAATTAATCCATTTTTTATTATATTTGTGATAAAAAAGAGGAAGAAGAGTATATATCATGATTTATATTTAAATAATGATTAAAACAAAATTGAAAACTAATAATAAACGCGTAAATAAATAAAATATATTTAAATAATTATAAATTATTATGTGACCGCTCTGATACCACTTGAAGGTTCTGGGTGTAGTAGAAGTGCGTGTTTGAGCATGTCTAACCCATATTTTTGTCATAATCAATGATTATTTCAATATGTACATGAAATAGAACATTGTGAACAAAAAAATTAATTCATGGATTAATTGATGAAATAATGCAGGAACCACAATGATGGATCATCACATAATTATTTATAATTAATTTAAGTAGTTAAAAAATTACCTTGTGATTAATTCTATCTTCATCGATGAATATAACAATGTCTCTAAGTCATAACATTATTACACCATAGTAATCAAGTGTATATTACATCTAGTCCTAATCCACACATTCACCAAAAACCTCTGAGTGACACTATAGGAATCTTTGATTTTGTAGTACAGAAGATCCCGACACTTGCATCATTCGTCTTTGATCTCCATGAGAATAACTTCAAAGAAGGTCTCTCCTTGTTTCTCAATATAATTTAGAGGGGTGGTGGAGGAGGATCACTCTTCATTCTTAAGATCATTCTTAGAGAGTAACTCTCTTATCCTTGAGAGGATTCTCCATATTTCATTGTGCACAACAAAACAAATGACTAGAGTTAGTGTTAGAAATAATATAATTAGGTTTAAATAGTGTTAGGGTTAGAAAATAATAATTACACACGTGACTTTATTATTTTCTTAATCCTTGGAAAACCCCATTTTCAAATAACAATAATAATATTATAATTTTTTTAACATGTGAAAAAACTCACAGATTAATTAAGTATTATTTCTTGAATAAATTGCTTAAAAAATTATTAAAATAATATTTAATATATATATTATTTCTCCTCAGGATTATTAAACCTGGTCTTCTATTCCTCCACAATATTTATCAGTCCTTTAATAATGAAAATTTATTTATTAAATAAATACCACAGTATTATTCACCAATAAATAAATAAATAATATATTTACTAAATAACAATTAAATATTTATTAAATATTCTAATCATAAATATTACCTCGAATAACCAGTGACTGAATATATGTAATAAAACAAATATAAATAATTTTTAAAAAACATATGAGAATAATATTTATTGAAAATGTTAAATAATAATATTTAACAGAGGTTCTAGATACACTTAATGTGTGATCATCTAGGCCTTTTTCTTAGTAACATTAGGAATAGCTTCTCAAAGTCCAATGTTAGCATCTAACAACATTCCAAGACACCCATAGAGAAAGAAGTTAACATTACAATGACATACAACCTCATAATAAAACTTACTGTATAATATAATCCCTTTATCATGAAATGTCTAGTAAATAAGGCTATATGTTGGTCAATGTCTCTTTATTTGGATTTTTGGAAATAAAATTTTCCACAAAACACCATAGACCTGGATTTATTTAGGCTTGTAGAGCCTTAGGATGGATTAGGTTCCACTGAGTGTGTGTGTGTGGGGGGGGGGGGTCAATTAGTGGTACACTCATTTTATGAATTATTTTGATTTTGAATTCAACCTATTGAAAATTTTAAGGTTATCAATGCACTATATGATATCTCTCAATATCACCTCATGTATAGTAGTAATAATAGAGATAAAACATCACACCATATTTATAAGGGTTAGTATAAAGAAATAATCATTTCCATGATGGCTATACCCCCAACATGGATTCTCCACTATAATCTTTTTATCAATTACAGTGGTTTAAGTAGAAATTGGTTATACACCCTAGTAGTTGATCCTCCAGTTGATCTTGGTTATACCCCCCAATAATACAACTCTTCCACCTCAGTTGGTTTTACCCCCCAATCATCTTCTCTTCTTCTCAAGCCTCTTCAGCGACTGGTTATACCCCACAGTCACAAGATCCATATTCTTCTTCTTCTTCAAAAGATCATATCCATTGCAGAAATATATTTTTACAATACTCCTCTATGAGCTTGATAGACCACACTTGCTCATGTACACATCAAGATCCTTTGAATCTAGTAAATAGGTCTACTAATCTTTCTCAAGTTCTTCTGATCTCCAGTAGATGATCAAGTTCTCCCCAGTCTTTTTCTTCAATACTTCAATGTATTGGGTTATCAAAATGATCTTACAATTCTGTATACACAATTTATCCATAATAAAACAATAATTGTTTATGTGATAATATCTCATTTATTTCCTCAATTAAATGTGTTATAAATAACACATTTATTATCCCTCATTTAAATGTGATTACCCACTGGTTGTTGGGTATTAATTTCCTCATTATTTAATACCCAAAAATACCATGGGTATTATTCTTTTCCCACTCTATATTTTTCATGGCTACTATGATGTATCCATATCTTCCATGGTGCGACACATTATCCCTTACTACATAGTACTTCTTCCATGGTGTAACACCATCTCAATTCCTAGACCTGCAAATCTAAAACAAATTCTTTGTGGTGCAATACTATTCACTACAATGTAACCCATTATAGGTAAAAATTATTTCTTTTGTTAATTCCAACCATTCCATGGTGTAAAGAAACACTGAAGTTTGGCCATCTCATTACGTGATATATTCATTTTTAATACCTATGGCTTCTCAAGTGGCTTTATCACTCAACATATATACATGAAAATATCAAGCTCTTCATTTTTCATTATTTATCATGACATAAAACTCATTTGTTCATGTGTATAAATACCTCACTCATAAAAAATACCTAAAAACTCAAGCAAAATTGTTCCTTCATTCTCTCCTGCAATAGAAACTCACATGGTCTCTCAATCACCACAAATCATCATGGCTCAAAATATCACGTGCATGAATACTAGATTCACTGATGCGACTATTATTCATTTTTTCCATTTGATCTACATGTATGAAAGTGTAACTATGTGCAAGTCCATTCATATTTGATGAATATCAAGTAATTACCATGTATTTACTTTATTCGTAAAATTTTATTCATATAATGACCTCACGACTTGGGGTTTTATGTTCATGCATAGAAGTGGATGAATATCATTGGTAATGAATTCTTCATAATCGAATGGATCTCATGAGATCAACATGGATTTATTTAATGTGTATGAAACTTTATTTGATTCGGCGGACATCACAGACTACAAAAATACCACATGCAGAAGCCTTCTCTGTCAAGGCAGGAGGTATAAGACGATCCCCATTCGATCGAACGATATGTTTACATGATATCAGATGACATGTGTTCTTTACATATCATTTAAGGCATATGAATAGTTCACCATATTCCTGCTATCTCACATAAAAATCTAGATCATTTGAGCACTTCTTAATAATTAAACACATTTCATGGGCTGCTCTAGCTAATAGCAAGGTTCAATACTTGAAAAATGACACACACCTGCCATACTAGCCACACCTCCCCTTACTGGCCCACCAGAACACTTGGACCATATGCATGAACGATCACCTATGTGTCCCTATAGGCTCTCTGCTAGCCCAACATCTTTCCACCATGCTAGTTGGGCCTATCTAGTTTCCATGTGTGGTTGAACAATGCTCCTATAATGCATGGCTAAGCTGGCTAGCCTGGTTGTCTTGGATAGCCAATTTTTTAAATATAATCCATTAAAAAACACTTAGCCAATATCTCATATAATGTTCAATCCAAAACACAAGCTTCTTATTTATCTCCTCTTCCTCCTCAAATATTATTCATATAAATTGTAAATACATTTTCCATAACCTTCTTTTAATTCCTCATGTAATAATAAAATATTTCATGGTCTTTCAATTGTTGTATGAAATGTGTTCTTCTAAGAAAATGTATTTAACAATGAAGATAAATTCAAAAAATAATCAAATTTATCAAGGAGATTTTTTTAATCATGAAATCCAATGCCACTTAATGAATCCATAACAATTCTCAATCATCACAACTTCTCACCATCAACTCACCAAACACATATTGAAACATCATTTCCAAAAATGCAACACCGACACAAAAAATATACCCCTTTGTACTTTGTTGTCAATATCTCTTCACAAAATTAAATTCAATATGTGGTGCTCCAACTCCCCCCCTTATTGATAATCAAATTGGAAAGGATAAATGGGGTCTTCTCATATCATTTTTTTCTCAAAAACATCTTCTCCCTTTTTTTAAAGGAAGGAATGATATCACATGAAACTTGGCTAAGAGACTTTAGTTAATCAAATCTAAGTCTACATGGGCTAACCTGATGTAGAAAACAAGAGATATATAACCGAAATACCCATAAAAATACTCACAGGTGATACCAAGCTCATAAATTCTCAGTTCTCATTTAATGGGGTTTCTATAATAATTTTTTTCAATGAAATGCAAAATCCTACACACACTTCAATAAACACATCATATAGCTCCCCATTTGTCTCATCTTATCATCAACCAATCACCCATTAATTAATATGATCAATATAATTAATATTGAGGGATTAAAGTGTAATTTGAATACATTTTCTTCCAATTTTATAAAGTTATTCAGAAGTTAAACATTCACTATATAATAAAGATTTAATAACTTCATCTCATCAATTATCCCCATAAAGGGATAAATACATCTCCTTAAATTCCCTACATGTAAGTACAAATATATATATATATATATATAGGGAAATAAGGATGAACCTTCTTGGTTTATTATAAATAACATTCAGGTTGAGATCTTCCTCTCAACCTGGGCCATTCCTTTCTTCCAATATTAGAATTTCCTTTATGTGAAGTCTCTTTTTCCATTATAGTAATTTGTGTGCATGAAGTGTATGGTGATTTTATTTTGTTTTTAAATATCATTTGTTGGATATATTCTATAACTTCTTATACCTTTCACATAAGTCACTAGAAACCATTAATTCATCATTAACCGACATATTTTCTTTATTTTTCTTGTTAAGAGTTATCAAGTCAATAATTTTCTTCTTTTATTCACATCAGAAGGATGAATTGTCACCTTATTTTCTTACCTGATGCCCCTTTTGTAGTGATCTTATATTCATAGTATCAGATGATTTATTCAAGATTGGTACATACCAACACTCATCATAATAGTGAAAACTTTTATTATAGTACTCACAAAAATATTCAGATCATTCAAATCAGTTCTTTGTATATAGATTAATTTTCTATGTATTTTTATTCTTTGGTGCAGGTATTCTCTTATCTTCAAATTTTCACCCCTTAATGTAGGCCTTTTATTATTTTCACAAGTTGTCTTGTTATTCTAACACTCTAATTCCTTATGGCCAAACTTCCAACAACACCAATAATAACCCATGAACCTTCTCCTCTTCTTTTATAGTTTATTATGTATGGATTTCATAGGGTGTGAACCTTGATATTTTTGAGTAAAACTAACACTATTTTAGAAAATTATTGAGGAAAATATCTTCATACATCTTCTATATTCTACCCTTTATGTGGTAGGTTTATTAGTGTTTTCACCATCCATATTTTTCCTATATTTTGGTTTAAAACCTATACCAGCACTTAAAACAACATTATTACACAAGAAAGTTTATGTGTTATTGAATACCTTCTTCTTAGAGGATGTTTCCATTTGGTTAGAGGATGATATAATGATATTATTGGTGTCATGATCCTAAAATCACACTTGTGTGAAAGCATCTATTTTTACTGTAATTTTGGAAGTTCCATCTCATGGTGATTTTTAATTCTCCAATCTCACCTCCAGTTCTGAACACTTTGTGTTGAGAGAGTTATTCCCATCCTCAAAAAATTTCAGCCTACCTTCCCAATCCTTCTTCAACTTATTCATTTGTTATTAATATACTTTTCATGATTATTATAATGAATTTCCAATCTCCTTGACCTTATTTACTTTATCCTCTAATTGAGAAACTTTTACAACCATATAAACTTTGTAAATTTTTTTAAGTGCATGGAAAACCTCTATAAAAAACTATATTTGAAACAAATTTTCAGAGGCATACCTTTTCAATTATTCTTCAATATCAATAATGGATTAATCCATTTATTATACCAGGTCTATGAGAGTAATAAACTTTCTAAAATTCTTACTTAGTACATCCTATAGTTCTTCAAATTATTCTTCCAGATGTGATTTATGAGAAAGAAGTCTCTTGAAACCTCTACCAATAAAATATATAACTTCTTTGGGAACTTTCTTATGATGTTATTTGAATTCAAAAAGAATATATCCAAGTTAACCATCATCATAACAACTTGATTAGCTTCATTAGAAGAATCACATTCAAAATAATTATTTCAACATATATCACTTTGATTAACTTCAGTTGGTGGTGTCTCTCCATTTTATATAAGATCCTTATTCATATTCCTTGCCTATATTTTCTTCATATTATTTTGATTCTTGAAAGAAATATCTATATTAGTATCTTTAGGATTTACTCTCCTTTTCTACATTTGAGGTAGATAACTTATTTTATGAAATACACACTTCATAAGATCCACTTGGATATTTAGAGGGAACTTATGATCCGATACCACTTATAAAGCTCTGAGATAGATTAGGTGACACTGGGGGGGGGGGGGGGTTGAATCAATGGTACCCTCATTTTATAAATTATTTTAATTTTTAATTCAACCTATTGAACCTTTTTAAGGTTCTCGATACACTCTGTTATATATCTCAATCTCATCCCATGTGTTGTAGTAATAATAGAGATAGAAGCACACAATATTTAAAAGGTTCGATATAGAGACCTACTCCTTTCCATATTGGTTATACCACCCAATATGGATTCTACACTAGAATATTTTTATCAATTATAGTGGTTTAGGAAGAAATTGGTTATACACCCCTATACCTGATCCTCTAATTGATCCTAGTTATACCACCCAATAATCCAACTCTTCTTCCTCGGTTGGTTATACCCCATAAATATCTTATCTTTTTTTCTCAAGCCTCTTCATTAACTAGTTATACCCCCAAGTCACAAGATCCTTATTCTTATTATTCTACTTCAGAAGATTAGATCCATTGTATAAAGATATTTTGATGATCCTCCTCCATGAGCTTGCTGGATCACACTTTATCATGTACACTTCAAGAGCCTCTACAATTGGTAAAAAGGTTTTCTAGTCTTGCTCAATTTCTTTTGATATTCATTATATGATATGGTCTTCCTCAATATTGTTCTTCAATACTTCAATGTATCAGGTTCTCAAAATGATCTTGCAATTCTATTTACCATTCTTCATTTCCTGCATGAAAAATTTATCCAAAACAATTTAATAAATTTTCATGTAATAATATATCATTTATTTCCTCAATTAAATGTGTTATGAATATAACATTTATTCTCCCTCATTTAAATGTGAATACCCACTAGCCATTGGGTATTCATTTCCTTATTCTTTAACAAATGAAAATATGGTGGGTATTATCTTCCAAATTTAACACTATATTTTTCATGGCTACTATAGTGTATCCATATCTTTCATAGTGTATCACATTAAACCTTGAATTGTAGTGCTTCTTCCATGGTACAACACCCTCTCAATTTTTAGAACCACAAATCTCAACAAATTCTTTGTGGTGAAATACCATGCAATACATTGTAGAACATTGTAGGTTTAACTTCTTTCTTATGTTAAATAAAACCCTTACATAGCATAAAGAAACACTATGGTGTGGCCATATCATTACGTGACATTTTAATTTTGAATAACTATGGATTCTCACACAGCTTCATCACTCAATATAAATATCTGAAAAGCTCAAGAACTTCATTATTCATTATTTCTCATGACATGTGGATCATATATTCACATGGATAAATATATAACTCATCTAAAATACCCAAAATCTTGGGAAAACTTATTCCTTAATTCCATCCTACAATAGAAACTCATGCGATCTCTTAATCACCGCAGCTCATCATGGCTCAGAATATCACGTGCATGAATACAATATTCACAGACATGAATGTTATTCCTTTTTTTATTCGATCTACATGTATGAAAGTACAACTGCATGCATGTAAATTCATCTTGGGTGAAAATAATGTAATTATCATGAATTTACTTCATCTGTAAACTCTGCTTCATCCGACGACCTCATGAGTCGAGGTTATCTATTCATGCATGGTAGTGCATGAATATAATTTACAATGAATGCTTCATATTTTCATGGATCACATGATATAAATGTGGATTTTTTAATGTGTATGTTACTTGATTTGATATGGTAGAAATTGAAGACTACAAAAATACCACACGTAGAATCCTTCTCTATTGAGGAAGGAGGTAGAAGATGATCCCCATTTGTTCAAATGGCTCACATCCACACAATCAGATGATGGGTGTTCTTTATGTATCATTTAATGTGGATGAAAAATTAAATATATCCCCACTATCACACATAAAACTTAGTATTGGATAAGCTATTATTAATAAGTAAACACATTTCAGGGGATGCTCGAGCCGACAATGGGGTTCGACATCTGCAACACTACACACACCCACCTTAGGGGCCATGCCTCCTCGCACTGTTCCACTAGCCCACTCAGACCATCCAAATGCATTCTTACCTACTCATCTCTTCTAGATATATTCTATCCCAATCTTCTGCCTCCATTCTAGATGGGCCTTTCCAGTTCCCATACATGGTTGTACGATGCTCTCACAATGCATGGTTGAGTTGGATAGCCTGGCTGGCTTGGTTGACAACTTTTTTAAATATACTCCATTAAAAAAGCTCATAAAATATCTCAAATAATGTGAAATATAAAACTCAAGATTATTCATTATCTCCTCTCCCTCCTCAAATATTATTAATGTAAAATGTAAATATATTTTACATGGCCTTCTTTTAATTCCTCATGAAATAATAAAATATTTCATGGTCTTTCACTTGTTGTATACATTTTTTTTGTAAGAACATGTATTTGACATTGAAAATCGATTAAAACAATCATCATAGTTATAAAGGATAATTTTTCAATCATGACATCCAATTCCACCAAATGAATCCATAACAATTCTCCAAGCATCACCACTTCTCACCATCAACTCTCCAAACACATATTGACACATCATTGATAAAAAATGAAACACTAAACACAATAAGTGAAGGTTCTGGGCGCAGCGGAAGCGCGTGGGTGGATGTGCCCACTTGGCTTTTTGTCATTAGCAATGATCAATCCGGGATCAATACGACGATAAACGCCAGTCTCCACGGATCGAATCACAGAAAAAGACAAAGAAGATGGTTTGTCCCGGAACCACAAACAAGGATCGTTACAGGTTGATTATAATTAATTTAATTAATTATAAAGAAATACCTTTTGGGTGTTCTTTCTTCGTTGATGTTCTCAATCACGTTGTCGATGTGATCCGTCGTTGCGTCGCAGAAGCCAAGTGTAGACTCCCTCTAGCGGTGATCCACACGTGTACCTCGTATCTCTGGACCTCGCCAAAGGATTCTCCGGGTGCTAGCGTGGAGAAGCCTTTGCTTGCATTGTCCGCCTTAGATTGTCTTGATCCGATGGAAGAGGATCTATCTCGGTCTTGAGAGCATTCTTGGAGGAAGAGGTTCTTTCGGCCTTGAAAGAATTCTCCAGAGATGTTGTGCACAACGATTCTCTTGTGTGTCAGAAAAGAGTTGGGGTTGTGAGGATATTTATAATCGGGTGTGTGGGGTTATAGAGTTATGACAATAAATAAATGCGTTACACGTTTTATTTATTTCATTGACTCTTTATTTAAAACCCCATGTCAAATAAATAATTCCTTGACATGCGCCCACACTGATTATAATAAATATCATTTAAAACAATATTATATCCTCAAAATCCCAACTGAAAAAAAACTACACGGCGTGTATTAATAAATACACGGCGTGTACTTGTTTTTCATTGAAAACTACACGGCGTGTACATTAAATGTACACGGCGTGTATATCTTGTTTTCATTTATTCATTTCCTTTCCAAAATAAAACTACACGGCATGTAATAATAATACACGGCGTGTACTTGTTTTATTTTATTTTTCCTCCATCATTTAAAACAACTTAGGCTTCCTTGAATAATTATTAAACCACATATGAGAATAATCTTTATTCAACTTGAGATACTTGAATACACTTAGTGTGTGAACCTCTAGGCCTCTTTCTCATTGGCATTAGGCGGGCTTGCCTAAAGTCCAAGATTACTATCTAGCAACGGGTCAAGGCACCCAAGAGAAAGAAGTTGACGCCGCATTGACGTATCACCTCATACGAATGCTTACTATGTAATTTAATCCCTTTGTCTCAATATCTCATCAAGCAGGTTTCATGGCAGTGCCATAAACCTATATGCTTGATATGTCGTTCTTTGACTACCTGAAATAAACTCATCGTTTACACCATGGCCATGGAATTTAATGTGACAGTTCTATTTCAATCAAAGGGCCGAGATATCAACTTCCATAAATGGAAGGGACAAATCCTTCCTCGACTTATCCATTAACAACATGTCACTCGTGACGCACCCAACGTACCCTACTTCCCGCCAACTGTCTGCGTGATGGTTTTCGTCAGTAAATCTAAGTGCGCGAGTCATGACATGAGTTAATGATAATCTTCCAGTCTAAGGACCATTACACACGCTCGTAGATAGCAATATCCGATGACACCAAGACATGCAGAATTACTACTGGCGGGTCTGTTCTCATAATCTCCCATCTTAGAGATTACCAAGTGCGAACTCCATGAGAGAGAGTCTTGTCTTCTTATGAGTACTCGCACGTGACGGTCTGTATACTATGTGTCCTATCATAGTATGTCATCCAACCGCAGAACTTTATTTAAGAATATTGTTATAGCATTTCAAGGTTCTCATCATAGCGGGGATCTGCTATGACCTTATTAATGCAACAAATATTTCAGGACATTATTATATTATAGTCATGCAGAACAATGAACAATATATAATAAGTGAACATTTATGTAATCAAAGTACAAAACAGTTGGTTCTGAGGACACCAACCCTTACAAACTCCCACTTGGACTAGAGCCAACTGCCTACGACTTTTAGTCCGCTAGACCTCACATGATGATCATGTTTCTGTTGAGTCAAGGCTTTAGTCAATGGGTCCTCCACGCTGTCTTCCGTGGAAATACTGCTCACTACAACTTCACCTCTCTGAGAAAAATCCCTCAAGAGATGATACTTCCGAAGTATGTGCTTTGTCCGCTGATGTGACCTTGACTCTTTTGCAAGTGCCACCGCTGCAGTATTATCACAATAGAGTGTGATAGGATCTTTACTGCTCGGTACAACATCCAGCTCTTGGACGAAGCTTCGCATCCATACTGCTTCTTTAGCTGCCTCAGAAGCTGCGATATACTCGGACTCTACTGTATAATCTGCCACCACACTTTGTTTTGAGCTCTTCCAGCTCACTGCACCTCCATTCAAACTGAAGATGTATCCAGTCTGCGACTTCATGTCATCTTGATTAGTCTGGAAACTAGCATCTACATGTCCTCTGATGACTAGTTCCTCATCTCCTCCATAAACCAAGAACATATCCTTAGTACGCCTCAGATACTTAAGGATAGTCTTGACTGCCATCCAATGGCGGTCTCCTGGATCAGATTGATATCTGCCTACCGCACTTAATGCATAAGCAACATCTAGCCTCGTACATAGCATAGCATACATGACTGACCCAATCGCGGATGCGTAAGGGATCCTTGCCATTCTCTTTCTTTCCTCATGTGTCTGAGGACACATTTTCTTGGAAAGATGAATGCCATGTGAAACTGGCAAAAATCCCCTCTTGTACTGTTCCATACTGAATCTCTTCAGTATCTTGTCAATGTATATACTTTGACTTAGGCCCAACATTTTCTTGGATCTATCACGATGGATCTTGATCCCAAGAATATATGCCGCCTCGCCCAAGTCTTTCATGGAGAAGCATTTATTCAACCATGCCTTAACTGACTGTAAGACATGTACTTTGTTTCCAATTAGCAATATGTCATCGAAATATACTATTAGGAAAACGACTGCACTTCCACTAAACCTTTTGTAGACACAAGGCTCACATTCGTTCTTAACAAAGCCAAATTCTGTAACAGCTTCCTCAAAACGAATGTTCCATGACCTTGATGCTTGCTTTAATCCATAAATGGATTTTTGAAACTTGCATACCTTGTTGGCATCCTTTGAAGTCACAAACCCTTCAGGTTGTGTCATGTAGACATCTTCCTGGAGGTTCCCGTTAAGGAAAGCTGTTTTGACATCCATTTGCCAAATTTCATAGTCATGGTAAGCAGCAATGGCCAATAGGATTCTGATAGACTTCAGCATTGCAACCGGTGAAAAGGTTTCATCATAGTCAATTCCTTGACGCTGTCTAAAACCTTTTGCAACCAGTCATGCCTTGTAGGTGCTGACTTGCCCCTCCATGTCCAGTTTCTTCTTGAATACCCATTTATTACCAATAGGCTTTACATCAACTGGAGGATCTACCAAAATCCAGACTTGGTTTTGGTACATGGAATCCATTTTAGAATTCATGGCTTCTTGCCACTTGGCAACGTATGTGCCTTCAACTGCTTCCTTGTAGGTAAGAGGATCATCATTGTCAACCAATAATGAGTCACCATCCTCAGTGACAAGAAAACCATATCGTTCTGGTTCTCTCACCTCTCTTGTGCTCCTACGCAGTTCTTGTGTCTCTAGAACAGATTGTTCTTCCACGAGGCTTTGTGGAATCTATTCTTGTACCAACTCATGTGTATCTTGAGCCTCGACTTCATCAAAGTCTATCTCGCTCCCACTATCTCTTCTGGAGATGTGCTCCCTCTCAAGGAATATGGCGTGTCTTGCCACTGTAACCTTTTTGTCTGAGGGGTTGTATAAGTAATATCCCCTTGTTTCCTTGGGATATCCTATAAAGATACAATTTGTGCCTCGGGGTGCAAGTTTGTTACCTGAAGAGGCCTTAACAAATGCTTCGCTACCCCACACATGTAAATTCGATAACATGGCTTTGCGTCCACTCCATAACTCGTATGGAATACCATTTATCGATTTAGTTGGTACTTGGTTTAGTATGTGTGCTGCTGTTTGTAATGCATATCCCCAAAAGGATAATGGAAGACTTGCATGACTCATCATTGATCTCACCATGTCCAATAGGGTGCGGTTCCTCCTTTCACTTACACCATTCCACTGCGGTGTGTAAGGAGGAGTGAGTTGAGATAGAATCCCAAACTCCCGTAAGAAATCAATGAAGTCTTGATTAAGATATTCTCCTCCTCTGTCTGAGCGGAGTTTCTTAATCTTCTTACCAAGCTGGTTCTCAACTTCATTCTTGTATTCTTTGAACCGATCAAAAGAATCTGACTTATACCTCATTAAATAGATATATCCATATCTACTAAAATCACCAGTAAAAGTTATGAAGTACGAGAACCCACCCCTTGCTTCAACTGGAAATGGTCCACACACATCTGTGTGAACTAATTCTAGAAGCTCTTTAGCTCTTTCACCTTTCCCACTAAATGGGGCTTTGGTCATTTTTCCTTGTAGACACGCATGACATACACCAAGTGGTTTTAGTTCGAAAGAATCTAAATACCCATCTTGATGTAATTTTGTCAAACGTTTCTCATTGACATGACCTAGCCGGTGATGCCAAAGTTGGGTGTGGTATGAGTCATGTGAATTAACTTTGTTATCGATTTCCATTACTTGGTTTGTGTAGTCTAACACATAAAGGCCGTTATATAAATGTTCCCTACCAAAACAAATGCTATATTTATAAAAGTAGCAACATTCATTTCCAAACTTGAATATGAATCCATCAGTATCTAATCTGGATACTGAAATAATGTTTTTGGTTACAGAGGGTACATAATAACATCCTTTCAAAACCAAGACCATCCCGGTAGGTAATGTGAGGTGGTAGTCCCCGACAGCTACAACAGCAAGTCTGGCTCCGTTGGCTGCTCGTAGATCTATCTCCCCTCGATCAATCTTCCTGAATCTACTTGGTTCCTATATTTGGATACAGATGTGAGCACCAAAAGCAGTATCTAATACCCAATTAGTAGAAACAGATAGATTGCATTCGATAACAAACGCACCTGAAGCTTCCCCTTGCTTCCTTGGCTGGGTGCATTTTTTCTTCCAGTGGCCCTTCTTTCCACATACGAAACAAACAGCATCATGTTCCTTTGCCTCCCCTTTGATCTTCCTTTTCTTGGAAGGCCTTGAAGAAGCTTTGGGCTTAAAGCTCTTTGCCTTCCCTTTCCTTTTATTCACCATAAGGACAGAAGGCTTTTCACGCTTCATGTCATTGTCCACTTGGCGAATAAGGATAATAAGATCAGATAGAGACTTCTCAATATTGTTCATGTTGAAATTAACAACAAAGTTTGAGAAGCTCCGGGGGAGTGATGCGAGAATGAGATCGGTACCCAGTTCTTCAGGGAGTTTAAACCCTAGAACCTCCAAGCGCTCAATGTATCCAATGAGCTTGACTACATGAGGCCCAGCTGGGGCACCCTCTCCAAGCTTGCTCTGAAACAGAGCCTTGGAGATCTCAAACCTTTCCTATCTTGCTCTCTCCTGGTATAAACCACGGAGGTGCTCGAGCATGCTGTAGGCATCCATGTCTTCATGAGACTTCATGAGCTCACTAGACATAGATGACAGCATCAAACATTGAATGTCGAGAGCATCGTTCAAATGTTGATCATAGACTAGGAAATCTTCATCACTTTCCCCTGGGGCAGGAGAATCAGGAAGTGAGGACTCCAGCACATAAAACTCCCGTTCATGGCGTAGGATAACCCGAAGGTGCCTAAACCATTCCTGAAAGTTACTGCAGGTGAGGATGTTGTCTTTATCCAGAATTGATCGCAAAGAAAATGTGGTTGATGTGTTTGTCATTTTGATTCTACAATTTAAAAGAGCAGATTCATCAGTACTTTCTTGATTACATTTTATGAGAAATAATAAATTTTATTAAGTCTCCCACTATTTTATCAAGTCCCAATGGCCCTCACCATTTAACTCGGAATGTCCAGTTGCTTTGACATTCTAATGGCAAGGATCCATATTTCCCTTCGCATAACCCCAACAAGGGTTGGTCAAGCTATTTGAAGGTATTTAGGTAGGCGGGTCTTTGCCAACTGTGAGCTTACAGTTCCTTGGTCTATTGAGTGGACTCCCCAATCCTGAAATCCTGACTTGGATTTCTTCAACTCTTGCCTCCAATATTACATCAAGTCTAGCAAGGGATACTTCTCTTGATGTAATATGGTTAAGTCAACCCGAAACCTTTCATAAGGGCTTCCTTTATAAAAGTAAGTTTCCCAACAAGGGTTGGTCAAACTCATAGTTTTATTGAGTCTTGCCCTTAATCAAGTAACGAAAGGCTTGGTCTGACTTAATATGGTATTTGAGGGATTTTATTCTTTATGCGTATCTTTGTATTATCACATGCTTGTTAATATTAAGTGATTCTTGCTTAATTGATTAACCATGTTCCGATAATGTATACGCATAGACCGGTTTTTTTATTTTATTCCATCTTTGCATGCTTGTTCTTTTTATTAATTATGTGATCACGACAACACATGCATAATAAATAAACCATGCAATCAGACAGAAATAAAATAAGATGGCATGATCATGAGCTTCTATTTGGTTAGCTTATCTAGCGGTTTTGATAAGCTAACCCTGACCTAGGGAAAACACCTTGAACCTGATGGTTCGTGTTTTGCAGCTCCCACCTGTCCACCTTTGTATCTTCTTGTGTCGGTTTCTCCTTGGCTTCGGGATTTGAACCGTCTCCTCCGGCTTGGGAGATCCTCCATTACATGGGTTTACATTAAAGAAACCATGGGCACGCATTCCCTACATTTTATTGGAAGAAGGCTCGCAGGCTAACAAATTTAAATTAAATAAATTTAAATGAAACCATACACATACAAAGGGTCTTTGGCCTAGCTCATGATCATCCATAGTATGCAACGACATTTACGTATATTTAGAATTCAAATTCTTTTAATCGTTCTTTTATTTAAGATAAGACGCACTCGAATTCAATTAATTATGATCTTATAATTAATCAATTCTTTATCTTAAATTCATTTCTGAATTTCCTTGAGATTATTCTCATCCATATTCCTTGTACGAGTCTTTGTACATTGGAGGAAACCTGGTGAAATTCCATTTCTGGAAAGTACACGACGTGTAGTTTATAATTACACGGCGTGTATTTTTCTTTTCACCCTTTGTCCAAAGTACACGCCGGGGCTCTGGCGTGTTTTTTGTACTTTAGAAATTTTAGAGTACATGGCGTGTAGATGAATCATACACGGCGTGTACTTCCTCGTTACGCGGTAACCGGCCTGGCGATCCCGTATACGCGGTACGCGACTTATCTTTGTACACGGTTTCACCTGGGTCGGAACGGACTACACGGCGTGTTGTTCCAACATACACATCGTGTATTCCAGTTTCCACGCGCCGTTCTATTCTGGTCAACACGGCGTGATTAAAACTTAGGCATAATCAATTCACACGGCGTGGTTTGGCGGACCAGTGTCGGTTCGTTGAACCTAAGTACGCGGCGTGTAGTTTTAATTACACGCCGTGTAATCCCGTGTTGTACAGACAGAAAGAGCGGCTCCTCCGGATGAGTTCCTCGTTTTTATTTTAATCAAAATTAAAATTAAAAGGTCGTTTCTGTGATATGAATCGAGAAACGAAGGAGGAAGAATAGATCTCGTTAATTCAGATTTATAGAACGATTTATTTCTAATTGAATCAAATATGAATGCTTAAATTATCAACGAAAATTAAATAACTATAATCAACGTTGTAACCTTGCTCTGATACCATTTGAAGGTTTCGGGCGCAGAGAAAGCGCGTGGGTGGATGTGCCCACTTGGCTTTTTGTCATTAGCAATGATCAATCCAAGATCAATACGACGATAAACGCCAGTCTCCACGGATCGAATCACAGAAAAAGACAAAGAAGATGGTTTGTCCCGGAACCACAAACAAGGATCGTTACAGGTTGATTATAATTAATTTAATTAATTATAAAGAAATACCTTTTGGGTGTTCTTTCTTCGTTGATGTTCTCAATCACGTTGTCGATGTGATCCGTCGTTGCATCGCAGAAGCCAAGTGTAGACTCCCTCTAGCGGTGATCCACATGTGTACCTCGTATCTCTGGACGTCGCCAAAGGATTCTCCAGGTGCTAGCATGGAGAAGCCTTTGCTTGCGTTGTCCGCCTTAGATTGTCTTGATCCGATGGAAGAGGATCTCTCTAGGTCTTGAGAGCGTTCTTGGAGGAAGAGGTTCTTTCGGCCTTGAAAGAATTCTCCAGAGATGTTGTGCACAACGATTCTCTTGTGTGTCAGAAAAGAGTTGGGGTTGTGAGGATATTTATAATCGGGTGTGTGGGGTTATAGAGTTATGACAATAAATAAACGCGTTACGCGTTTTATTTATTTCATTGACTCTTTATTTAAAACCCCATGTCGAATAAATAATTCCTTGACATGCGCCCACGCTGATTATAATAAATATCATTTAAAACAATATTATATCCTCAAAATCCCAACTGAAAAAAAAACTACACGGCGTGTATTAATAAATACATGGTGTGTACTTGTTTTTCATTGAAAACTAAACGGCGTGTACATTAAATGTACATGGAATGTATATCTTGTTTTCATTTATTCATTTCCTTTCCAAAATAAAACTACACGGCATGTAATAATAATACACGGTGTGTACTTGTTTTATTTTATTTTTCCTCCATCATTTAAAACAACTTAGGCTTCCTTGGATAATTATTAAACCACGTACGAGAATAATCTTTATTCAACTTGAGATACTTGGATAAACTTAGTGTGTGACCCTCTAGGCCTCTTTCTCATTGGCATTAGGCGGGCTTGCCTAAAGTCCAAGATTACTGTCTAGCAACGGGTCAAGGCACCCAAGAGAAAGAAGTTGATGCCGCATTGACGTATCACCTCATACGAACGCTTACTGTGTAATTTAATCCCTTTGTCTCAATATCTCATCAAGAAGGTTTCATGGCAGTGTCATAAACCTATATGCTTGATATGTCGTTCTTTGACTACCTGAAATAAACTCATCGTTTACACCATGGCCATGGAATTTAATGCGACAGTTCTATTTCAATCAAAGGGCCGAGATATCAACTTCCATAAATGGAAGGGAAAAATCCTTCCTTGACTTATCCATTAACAACATGTCACTCGTGACGCACCCAACGTACCCTACTTCCCGCCAACTGTCTGCGTGATGGTTTTCGTCAGTAAATCTAAGTGCGCGAGTCATGACATGAGTTAATGATAATCTTCTAGTCTAAGGACCATTACACACGCTCGTAGATAGAAATATCCGATGACACCAAGACATGCGGAATTACTACTGGCGGGTCTGTTCTCATAATCTCCCATCTTGGAGATTACCAAGTGCGAACTCCATGAGAGAGAGTCTCGTCTTCTTATGAGTACTCGCACATGACGGTATGTATACTATGTGTCCTATCATAGTATGTCATCCAGCCGCAAAACTTTATTTAAGAATATTGTTATAGCATTTCAAGGTTCTCATCATAGCAGGGATCTGCTATGACCTTATTAATGCAACAAATATTTCAGGACATTATTATATTATAGTCATGCAGAACAATGAACAATATATAATAAGTGAACATTTATGTAATAAAAGTACAAAACAGTTGGTTCTGAGGACACCAACCCTTACAATAAGACCATTAAATTCCCATAAAAAGGTCTCAATATATCAAATTGTATTAAATAAATAAAGGTATAAATCCATTCACACATTATTCATTAATGCAATATCACTCATGATGCACCCAACATTTTATACTTCACCCCGAACATACGTCATCATAGTTTTCATCAATACATAAAAGTACAAGAAAAATAGTATCCATTAATAATAATATTAAATTATAAGGATAATACACATGTACATAGGTAGGAACATCTAATGACACATATAAATGTATATTTCCTAATGGAAGGTCATGTTCTCATAATCTTCTATACTGAAAATTACCAAGGGAAGACACCATGAGAAAGTGCCTCAAATTCCAATGAGTATGTACCTATGATATCCTATATCATTTGTGTCCTATAAAATGATATCATCTATTTATAATATATATATATATATCTTAAGAATACTATCATAACACTTCTAGGTTTTCATCATAATGGAGAACTGCTATAACCTTTCAGTGCGATAGTTACTCTTAGAAAATTATCACATACTATGTCATGCATAAGAATAATCATGGTGTGATAAGAAGTTTATTAATATTCAAAATATTAATAAAAGTAATCATAAAGTACAAAGAATTTTTTTCTAGGGAACCAAATCCAACAAAGGTATTGCTAAGTAGATTAAGAGGAAAATCAAAAAAGTACTGAACTGTATTGAAGTACATAAGGGTTGATCTAGAGCATATGGGTATAGAAGAATTAAAAACCTTTGAAATACACTATATTACATAATATTTGATCAGGAACATATGGGTTATGAAGAATGGAAAAGTGTTTAAATACAATGGAATATGTAAGAGTTGATCCAGATCATACATAAGAGTAACTGGCTCAGAAAAGATGATATGTTATGGTTAGATGATTTTACATTATCAATCGTAAAATACAATTCATAATATAGCCAAGTTTGTATTATGATATATGGAATATCATAAGATACAAATGATAAAGTGTCCATCCATTAATATATTCATTCCATGGGAAGGCTAGACACATCGCGGAGATTTCTAGGTAGATTTAAACGGATCTTCCTATTTAGAGATGTATACACTATATAAGAAGATCACATAATGAAGGAGATCCAATGAAAGTTAGGATCAAGGTTTTTTTATAGATGGATATTATCTCATTATATGAAGATAAGAGTCACATCATGGTTTACTATTTAATGGTGAATCCCAAGTCATTCACCCTTCCATGTTTTGCAGGGCGTGAGTCGTGAAATTTGGAGGTTACTGATTATATATCATAATGGAGAGTGTCATTCTATGAATGTTCCCATTGTGGAAAGAGTTTTAATTTTTGGTTGCATAAGGGAATTAGGATCACACCATGATTAAAGTACACATGCTATGAAGAAGACAAGTCAAAGAGTTTCCATATTTTGAATGTCCAATCTTATAGGAGGAAAATTTATGAATTCAATGGGAAACTTTGAATCAGTTTTGAAGGAGAGTGTTGGTAGATTTTCCCATCATAATTAAAGTGAACTAAATATATTTAATGAGTGAAACATGGATAATTTCACTGGGAATAGAGAAAAGTAAATCCTAGAAATATAATTATACTGATCTATCTCTATAAATAATAGTGATTTCCACCATGAAAAAAGAGGGGGAATAGAGAGAATCATCGATATATCTGGTAATGATAGATAGACATTCTAGAAACAAGAGAGAGAGAAGATTGTAGAAATCATTGACACTCTTTGTATATCTTTATAAATAAATAAGGTAAGTTTCTATAAAAACTCATCTAAGGCGACTCATTTGTTATGGAGATGTTCACACTTGGTCTGTAAAGAAGAAACATGTGCAGATCAAGGAGCACCTATCTACACTTGGTAAAAAAATAATGGTGATATTGATTTGTGTTGGCATGCATGAAAAGGTGTTTTCCATTTTGAAGTAGTGAGAAAAGGAGAGTAGTAAGGGAGTGACCTTAGGGAGGTATCAAACTATCCCTGAATCAATGTAAGGGGAGTGTCCTCAGACTTGGATTTAACTAGCCTAAACTCACCACAAAAATAATTATTATTGGATTTTGGTATATCAACACATTGTCGTTTCAGGATCATTAGATTATCCTAGCACATGTGAACTAATTAAAATATTTATGTCTTATGTACATGGTTTATTTATATTATATGAGACAAAAATTGGTAACTGTAGGTTAAAAATTATCGATTGATTGTATTCAGGTAAAGATAAGAGTAATAACCATAAAATCACAATTGAAAGAATAAATTATGTGTGAACCTATTAACTTTTAGGTTAAGATCAGTTATGATGGTGAGAATTTGAGGAGAAATATTTTTATATTGGAATGAGTTTTATAACCCGATTCACCCCCTCTTAGGGTATCTCCCACTAAAAACCTTATGGGGATAAAAATTGGAATCAAATCATAGTTTCCTCTTGTGATATTTTTTTATTCTGAATTTATATGATTGGTTCTTAGAGTAAAGTTTTTTCTGCTATTACATTATTTTGGTGACATGGAAAAGGAAAAAATTATGAAGAAAAAATAGATCTCCAAGGGAATTATATACTAGGAATTTTTTTAAGGAATTTTTTTTGATTTATATATAAGATTATAATAGATTTTAAAATAAATGGGTGAATGATTTTGATTTTTAATATATTAATTCATTCGATGATGGTATAAGATTAACCAAGTATCCTGAATCCCAAGTGATGTTATATCTACTAATGATGAAGTGATATCAAGAAACCCAATAATGGATTCTATCTACCTATCATAGGATCTAGATTAGGATATAAAAAAAGAAAAAATGAAGTTGAGATAGGATAATAGGTTTCATGAGATCTATGTTAGAGTGATAAATATTGAGGTTGAAAAATTAAAAATCTTGAACAAAATATTAATCAAAGTGGTTGTTGATCTAAGGGAAAGTAATGATTCCCAATTTGGAAATTGAATAATATATCTTAAAAAGTGTAGAAGTTTTAAATATGGTTCCAAGGATATGGGCATTGAATCAAAATAAGTTAAAACTTTAAGTCCAAGAAGGATGAACTTGATACACACATATAGAATTGGTCAAAGAGAAAAAAGGGTTAAAACAAGAGAACATAATCCTTAAGCATTCCATTATTTAGATGAACACCAAGATGAAGGAGAAAAGAGACCTGAAATATAATATTTCCCATGAATTAGGGGATTAAATTTCTAAATGGAATAGACTCATGGTAGACATGAATTCTTAACTTGAATTTAAAATAAATAAAAGATCCAGTAACTTGAAGAGGAATTGATCTTAGTAAAAAAGAAAGTGGAATAATTAAATTCCATGGGTGATCCAATTTTAAAAGATGATCTAAATTTTTATTTGATTATAATTTAGTATAATACAATGAGATGAATAGAATGTATGATATGTCAGAGGAGAATCATGAAATAATTATTATGTCATAAAGGCTACATGACATGGGAAAACTTAGCATTGGTGAAGATCCTAGGTCAATGGATATAACACTAAGGGGGTGTGGATGGGGGTGAATTAGTGGTATAGTTTTTTATAATTAATTATAGAAAAATAACCCATGTGATTGTTTAAGGTTTCTATCCACTCTTATTCAACCTCTTCTTTACCTGTATGAAACAATAATAAAAAATGAAAGGCACACCTAAATTTCTTATAAGGTTCAACTTCAGTGAGGAAACCTACCCCTTGTTGTGTTTTTTATTACTAAGACATATATTGTTAGTCCCAAAAGTCCAAATACCCTAAGAGGGGGGGGGGGTGAATCAAGTTATAACAGATTTGAACCTCTTCCCCTTTGTATCTTGTTTTGTTGTTAAGAAAAACTCTTTTCACTCTCTTTCCCGTAGCAAAATATAAACAGAAATTAAATCATGAACATGAAACAACAATTTTACTTGGTTTACCATCACTGGGATACACCCAAGGAGCATACACTGACGATGTGCCGATGTACCAAATCCACTATAAGTGCACCGTTGTTTAAAATGTTCGAAGTGGACTCACTGTCCCTTCTGGTTTACAACCAATCACAATATGAAAGCTCACTTCTCTCTCAACTGAAGTGTGCTCACTACTTCTTTAGAATATCCACTCACAGTTTATAGACCTGTAGGTTTGTTCATTATCACTAATGAAATCTGCATCTTTAACTGTTGATAGATTCCTTGTTGACATCCAACTTTCATGCGCAGACGAATCTCTCTTTGCATCGGGTGTACCTGGAAACCCCAATTTTTACGCGCAACCTTCACCAGGCCTTGCGCATAATTCCCTGCTTTTGCACGAAATCCAATTTTCACACAACACCTCTTTTACGCACAAACTCTTCTTTTACGCGCAACAATATTCTTTTATGCGAAACCTTTTCTTTACACGAAAACACTTCTTTTACGTGAAAACTTGACTTTTACACGCACCAACATTGCGTAATCCAATTTCACATGCCAGAGCTTGAATAATCTCTAATTCTTGGGCTGCTACAGATGAGGGGGGTCACTTCATATTTATAGGGAAAAAACACCTACTCGAAAAACAATTCTTGAGCACTTAATTCTCTTTGAGCATGGAAAACACATCTTCCGTGCAACACCATATTTCGCGCACTGCTCCAATATTTCACGCACCTCATGCCTTTGCCAATTTTCGAGCTTCTATTCTAGAAATACCTCTTGTGCGAAAAACTTCATTTCTCTATTTCATGCACTATGCTAATATTTCATTCACCACATTATTTTTCATGCACCGATCTAATTTTTCACGCACCTCCCTTTTCCAAAAACATATCTCTCTATTTTCCGATTTTCAGGCCCAAAAATTTAGCAAACACTAGAAAATGGCGCCACCTTGTATCTGCTCTTTTTTTACTGCCTCCAATTTTTCCATTCCTTTTTCATCGTTCTTTGTCGACATAGGTTGTCAACCATATCTCTTGAACTTGAAAACTCACCATGGAAACCCCCTTTGTTAACAAGTTGGGCATCGTGGTCTGCTTTTTGAACAAACACAACATGGAGGCCCGCTTTTTCAACAAACAAAATCACCTCAAAAATGCTTTAATGATACCTTGAGGGATTTTTCCCAACATATATTATATCATTATTTAAATTTATAGTGATTACAAGTGATAAAAAATCACACACAAGAGTTGGGTAGGTATCTTCCACTTCCTGAATGTAATGGGGTTTTGTTTATACTCGAATCACTAGTATTAAAGAGATTTTATTTTTCTTTTGGAAGTAAGAAAGATATTCAATACTCTATCAAATGTATTAACATAAAAAATAATATCTTTTTCCTCAGTAAGGTCTTTATCTTCCAAATAAATATCAATAGAACATTATGAACATCGACCTTCCTTCTCAATCTTTAAGAATGATCGAAACATTCATGATAAAATAGACACACAAATAATTCTTCTTATTTCACAAAATATATCCACCATATGATCAATAATATATCTACTTTCCTCAATATAGATGATCAACTAATCCTAACACTTATCAATCTTCTATTCTCTAATCTCTCTTCAATACAATAGTTTAATAATTTTGAATAATATCAATTGCTCAAATATTAATTCTTGATATTTTATCCTCAATTCCTCTTAATTTTTCATTTTTATTATATTATATCCACATAGTTAGGTGAATAATACTTCCATAATTGTTTATGAAAATTTTCCCATGATTTTAAATCATTTGATTTCCTCATAATTATTTCTATTCAATTTTTTAACAATTCCCAATTAATCCTCCAATTATTACCTTGATAATGAATTTCAAATATCCCATTTTAAATTCCCACAAATATTGCTTCATGATCATATCATTTAATCTTACAAAATTCACATCTTGAATCACATCTTGACTAGAAACCTATAATATTTTATGATTTAAATTATAGATAAGTATAATCCTATTTGAATTTCACCAATGTTTTTTAATAGGTGACCCTTAAAAAGTTATGGAATGACCCTTATGATTTTAAAAAATGACCCTCATGAGATCAGGGTAATCATTCCTACCTTTATCAATTCTCACAAACTGCTAACCCTTACAAAAAGTCCTAATGACTCTTAGGTAAACTCTGGACCAAACTTATAATTTATTCCCTTTTCAATTTTCACTTAAAATGATATTTTGTAAGAGTAAATGACTCCTATGAACCTCAGTGTAATAAAAAATGACTCTTATGAAAGAGTTAAATGACTCTTATTCACTTCATGGAATGAATATTATGAAATGTTTCTAACCCTTATGATTTCAGAATGAATCTTATGGTTTTCAGATGAACCTTAGGAAACTATCATTCCTTTAACGATTCTTTACTATATAATATAAATGACCCTTATAGATTCTGTAATGACTCTTATAGAGTCAATAATAACCCTTATAAAAAGGTACTTATATAATTTCTCCATATTTTTCTAACTTATAATAAATATATAACTTCTTAAAAACCTTATAAAACTATTCTAGTAGCCATAATACTTCTCAAAAACATTCCAATACCTTGGAAACACATCCTAAATAGCTTCAACTAATTTCTAAGAATGGTTGAAAACAAATGAAACACTTAGAAAATTCCATTGGAATATTAAATCCCCCTTTGGATTTTTTGTCATCTTTACTAAGATCTTTCCAAGACTCAACAATAAACCCAATAATCATCAAATCATATCCTTTATCAAATTAGAAGTGTTTTGACACCATACTACTAGATAAGGTAATATTTTTGAGATAATTCCATCCCTCAGTAATAAGAAAATTTTGGCCAAGTGATTTGGATGATCTACCCCAAAATCCAAACACTCACGTATATTTTCTCCCCCCTTTTTGTAATAAAAATAACACTTAATTAACAAAATAAAAGGTATACAGTTACATAATACTTCTTTACCCTTAATAAAAGAATCACATCATAGTGGGGGAATTCCCCAAATCCCCTTAATTTAAAGTGAAGGGATAAATATTCATGTTCAACCTCAAAGTATCAAATCTATCCTTAATCATTAATTTGGTAAAGATGTTAATTAGTTGATCTCTATTAGGAATAAATTACATCTTTATATCCCCATCAGAAACCTTCTCTTTTATAAAATAAAATCTGATGTCAATGTGCTTAGACCAGGAGTGTTTCACTAGATTTTTAGAGAGATCAGTCACACTTTGATTGTCACATGCAGTTCTGAGTGGTTTCTCAATCTCAACCTTCAAGTCTTCAAGATATTATTTCATCTAGATCATCTAGGAATAGACACTTATAGTATCCACATACTTAGCATCTATGATGATTAGTGTAACTAAATTCTATTTCTTATAATAACAGCTTACACAACTTCCTCCATGAAAAAATATTTGACCTATAGTAGACTTTTTTATCATAAAAATCACCTACCTAGAGTAAATCCATATAGATTCAAGTGCTCACCTATTTTATACATCAACCCAAAATTCAAGGTTCCTTTGATATACTTTAGAACTCTTTTAGTAGTCATTAAATGTGATTCTTTGGGATCACTTTGATACTCTAATCATAAGGTCACTGCATAGACAATATTTGGTCTTGTTATAGTGAGATAAATTAATCTTCCAATCAATCTTATAAACTCTTTTTGATTTAAACTTTCTTCTTTAGCATCCTTTCCAAACTTTATCCCAACCTGTATGGGTGTGAACACTAGTTTGGAGTCTTCCATTCCAAATTTCTTCAACAAATCTCTTGCATACTTTTTTTGGGAAATAAAAATAAATTATTCTTTTTATAGAACATGCAATACCAAAAATTATCTCAATTATCCTATCATATAAATTTCAAAATTTGTATTCATTTTTCAAAAAATTATTTACAGTCACTCTCTCAATCACTTACAAAGATAATATCAACAATATATGCAATTACAAGGAGAATTACTACCTCTATTTTCTTTATGTAAAGGTTACTCTACACTTTTTCATTAGTGGAAAACATTTCCCTTAGACAGTCATCCATATTTGAGTACTAGGATCTATGGGAATATTTTGGCCCATGGAGAGAATTACTCATCTTTTAAACCATTATTATATCATTTTATGGAAAAATACATTAGGATACTCCATTTAGACTTCTTCTTCCATATCTCTATTAAAGAAGGTATATTTCATATCCATTTGATATATTTTGTACTAATTTTAAGCCCTAACTTATAATAAGATTTTTATGGATTAAAGACTTACAATAGAAGAAAATGTCTCTTAAAAATCTACTCCTACCTATGAATAACCCTTGTATACAAGTTTGTACTTGTTTCTTATAGACTCTACTTTATTATTAAAATTATTTTTTAATACCCAATTGGTCCCAATCACATTTTTACCTTTTAGTCTAGGGGTAAAATCCCAACTAACATTTCTATCAATTTCATAAAGTTCCCCATCAACAGCTTCAATTTATTCTTTGTGATAAAAAACTTTGACAACTGAATGTGGATCTATTTGAGAGATAATTGTTTTTTGGATGTCAATATTCAATATTATTCTTGTTTAAATTGGTGCACTATAACTTCCAACTATATTTTATATCTCTACATGCTTATTTATATTATGATATTTTGGTTTTAAAATTTCAAGATCCTCTTCCTTATCATTGGTTTGATCAAAATCAATGTCATCTATATGTATCTCATTTATATCATGTTCCTCACTAATTTTATTAGGAACCTTCTCACTCTTAATCAGATCCATCAAAATATGATTAATTTAGAACATTAATGTTAGGTTTATTTTTAACAACCTCCACATCATAACATTAAAAAATCCCATGAATCCTTTTATTATAGCATATGCATCATTTTCCATTGGATAAATATCCTAAAAATATACCTTCTTTATCTTTCTCATCAAACTTTACTAGATTATTTCTTCTTAATTTTCATTAAATTTAGGGAACCAAAGACTCTAAAATAATAATTAGTTTATTTCCTTTTATACCACATCTCTAAGAAGTCATCATTACTAGAAAAATACATTTTAATTTCAATTTTTTTCAACCTAAATGTAGATGAAATTGTAAGTGTTATTTTTAACATCAATTATATAAGCTACATTAAAATCATTATTTTGATAGAATTTTGATACATTCAATGTTGGTTATTCTGATAACTGACATCAAAATCATGAATTTTAGGATTTTTGACTTTAGTTATTTTGATAACCAAAGTCAAAAGTCACTTATAATATCATTTATAAGAATAAATGATGTTATAAGACACTTTTGGCATTGATTATGAAAATAAATAATGTCAAAAGTGTCTAATTTTTTTATAATATTTCAATAAAAATTACCCACTTGGAAGGAAATTTGATATTTATGAACTATAAAATTGAAGAAACCAAATGAGAATAAGATAAATAAACTTAAATCTTTGAATTAATTTCTTTCCTTATAGAAGTTTCCTTCAACACTAAATATCACATGTTGATATCCATTTTTTTAGAAAAGAACTCATGTGCCATCCTAAAACTTGGTTGGTAAGACATTTTAAAATATGGCTAGTAAATATCATACATAATATTTATATTTTTAAAGAGATAATAATAAGTACTCTTCATCATAAAAAAAATCATCAAAATGTATATTGATGAAGAAAACCTATAATAAAATAACAAAATGATGAGTGCATAATGATAAATACCATAGTGGAATTTTTTAATGAATAAATGAAAAAACCATGATTTAGATCAAAGAGGATAAGATAAAAAATTTTGAAATTAGAAGAATTAAAATTTATATATGCTAATTTAAAATGTTTTCCCACTATGTATGAAATCATAGGTAGGAATTCAAAAACTGAAAGCGTGCTATAAAAAAATTGAAACATCACTTCCATATGATATGAAATTTAACTTTTAACATTGGTTATTAAATAACCAATGTTAAAAACCTTACAAACATTTTATATTTTATAGTGTACAATATTTGAATTAGGTTTTAGTAAACACCTATTCTGATTATTCATAGTTTCTCATTAAAATTTTCTCTAGAAAATATTTTACCTATTGAACTTAACAAACATTGTTCTTCTCATTTCAAAAAAACATTAATTAATTATTTTAGTAACACCATTATATCATGGAGTGTAAGGAGAACTATATTGGTACCTAATCCCATGTTTAGAAATTTATAATTCTATATAATTTCTAGTAAACTCTCTTCTAATATCATTTCTCAATTTCTTGATATGAACCCTCAGTTCTCTCTTAACTTATATTCTAAAAATCATAAACATATACACTGGTTATTACTTTTACTTTATAAACAACACATTAGTAATTATTTTAAATTCATTAATAAATGTTATGAAGTATAAGTCACCTTTAGTGGATTTATTCCTCATTGGTCAACATAAATATGAGTGGATTAATTCAAGTGGCATGCTTGATTGTACTTCCACTCTTTTATGAAATCTTTATACCACCTTCCCCTTTTGAAAATATTCAAAAATAATATATCTACATCTACTTAATTAGGGGTATATATTTCAAATAATTTTATTTTGAAATTTTTCTAAAACTCTTCTAACTAGTTGGAAAATCCTTCTGCACCATAGATTATTTTCTTATTTTATACTAAGGCAATGTGAATTGATTGGATCACAATCTGAAATAGATTCTTAATTGTTCTTTCACCTTTGATAATGATTCTTCCATATTTTATTCACTTGATGATGAAAGTATTTATTTTTAATATTAATTCACTGCCTTCATCATATACCCGACTCACACTCAGCAAGTTGTTCTTGAGCCCATAAACAAACAATACATCTTTAGATTTTAACTTTTGAGGTTCAATTTTAGCTGAAAAAATTTCCTTTGATCTTCAAGGAGATTTAATTTCCAAAAGTGAAAACACAACTATTTTCACTTAAATTCTATTTAGGACCTTGATATCTCCAGTCACATGTGATGAAAAACCACTATCAAGAATCTATGTCATTCTTCTATTACTAGCTTTAAGGTCAACTTCAACAAGAAGTGACTTTTATGTATCATTTATTTTATAAATATTCTTATTCCAATAAATAATTTATTTTTTACTAGAATCATAGTCATATATTTCTAATCATAATGAACTTTCATGTAACACCTTCCAAAGATCTCTTCCAAACATTCAAATCTATTTTGGATGGGTAAATGAGTTAAATCTTTATTCACCACATTTCTCCTCAGACCTATTCTACTTATTCACATGATATATCCCCTTTAATTATTACATCCTCTAAATACATGGGAGAGAGATATTGTACCAAAAAACATAATATTTATGCCTAAATGATCCATAATACCGAAAAAGGCATTTAAAATTGGTTCTTTCATGAAACTGTTGAGTCTGTCTATGAATTCCAGTTTACTATATATATATATATATATATATATATATATATATATATATATCCAGACTCCTTTTTCTTTAGAATAGGTAAAAATTTCCTTATCAAGATTTATTCAACCCCTTTTGATGTTGAATTTATCCTTTTAGAGTTTTTATTAACCCATTACTTCTAATATTTTCTTTTAAAACCTGCATTATTATATGAAACAAATTTAGCATTTTTTTGAGATATAGGTATTGTCTTTACATGATATTTCACATCATAATTATCAATATTTTGTGATAAATATTCCTTTACTTAAACAAAATTATCATATACTTCTCTCATTTTAACTAGTGTTTTGTCATCCTTATAACTTCTTAACTGTGTCGTGTTTAATTATTCATCCTCAAGAGAATTTTTCTTCTCAAACTCTTATACCATTCTATAACTTTCACCATGTTTTAATTTTATAAGATTTATTTCCACAACATAATCATTTTTTATTATAAAAATTCATCTTTTTATTTATTATACTTGAAAAAAACTTTATTTAGGGATTTAATTTCCCTTATATGTTGCATGTTCCTTTCAAAACACGCTTCAAGCTTAGATTTTAGAATGTGTTCCATGTAGGTTTCTTCTCATTCTTAATCACTACTTGAAATTTATTATTTTCTTTCTATATGTTTCATGAATTTACTCACTTTTGTATCATAGTATTCTTTTTAATTACTACTTTAAGTGGGGTAGTCATCCTCTTCCTTACTCAACATACTTATTCTTTTTTTCCTTTGAACTATTTCTCTATTCTCACCAAACTTCTTGGTCTCTTTACAACTTCTCACTCTTGTTTTTATTTTAGGTCTTTCTTTATCATAATCATATTCATACTCCACACACCACTTTATTAGAAAATTTTCTATAAAGTTTCCAATTCCTTTATACTTTAAGCACTTAAGTGAGTGTTTTCCTTTATACTTTCCCTTACCAATTTTCATATTTTTAGAGATAAGGGCCATTATTATTTTATAATCTATATAATTTTACTCATATTATTCTCATTCATTACAAAACCCAGCTTCAACCTCCATGATGTTGAGTTTTTTCAGGTATTTGAATGCTATTATTCTTTTTTCTTAGTGGTAAACACCTTGTAAGTCAGAATGAAAGACCTGGGTTCAAATCTGGATAAGGGTGGATTTTCTAGTTACTGTATTAGTACCACAATATGCACTATAGAAACACTAATATTAACCTAAATTGGGCCTTCAAACTACTTAAATGGTCCTTCAGGCCACATGGCCTCTAAGCGATCCATCGACCTTTGGGTCACAAGGCTTATGGGATAAAATATTCAAGGCCTTTGGGTCACAGGGCCCTTGGTCCATGAATAAGAGAAATTTAGTCTTATTAGAGAAACCTCGAGCTGATGGATCAGAGAAAAATCAATCACCAGGAAAAGAAAACTAGACCCAATACTAAAGGAGGGATATGGTTATAGCCATCAACCTATGTGGATCTGCTAAAGGGAATTGAAATCCATTAGTGATGTTAGGTGGTGAGATAATGCGGACTTGAAGAGGTTCTAGGGAGGGGCTGTTCCAGTTTAGTCTAGTCATAAATATATAAGAGATTGTGCCCCTAAGATTTTAGGCCTTGTACTTAAATATTTGTTCCTATGGTCCCCTAGATCATGTAAGGTTTCCCTATAAATCTGGTTAAAAAGAGGGGTTATAAATTAATATAAATTATATAATTAGATTAAGGAGATTTATTTATCTCATAGTTGAGGATAATATTAATCTAATCATATAGGGATAAGTATTATTTCTCTTTTAGAGATGATATATTTGGATCAAACATGCTTGGAATATTTCTCATTAACTTCTTGAAAATTGTTGAGTCTTTCAAGGAATCACCAAAGCCCCTGATGTGACTAACTATCTCATTAACCTTAGTAGAGTGTTTATCAATTATCCCTCTTTAGTTATCCTAATGTATTCAAACTTAAATCTTTAAATTTATAGTTTGGATTATTTAACTTTAACATTTACTTCATAAATTCTCTCAAGTTTTTCCCACATCTCATTATTTATCTTGAGTTCTATTACCTTAATATATACTTTATCAGATAATAATGATATAATTTCATTTATGGATTTCCCATTAACTTCAATAATTCTCTTATCTATGAATTTCATGAAATAATCACTCACAAGAGGTTCAAAATCCACTGTCACAACATCACTCACTTCAAGGCCTTATGATAAAAGATAGGGGAGAATTCTATTATTCCAACCATGAATGTTCTTGTTATCAAAGATTGGAAAACCTTTGTTTTTGATATAATTCAAATTATTTATACACAAACTTTAAAAGATTTGGATCTTAGAGGGAATTTGGTTAGGTTTGATACCAATTAAAGAGCCTAGGTCAATGAATATACCACTAAGAGGGGGACGAGGGTGAATCAATGATACATGTTTTTATAATTTATTTTATAAAATTAACCTTTGAGACTACTTAAGGTCATGATACACTCTTCTTTAACTTATTCCTCACTTGTATGCAACTGTAATAAAAAATGAACGATACATAAGAATTTTTTATATGTTTTGAATCCAATGAGGAAACTCAATCATTACTATGTTTGTTTTATTATGATGACATATGTTATATCACTATTTAAATTTTAGTGATTAAAATTGTTACAAAATCACACACAAGATTTGGGCATATCATCCACCTATTAGGGTAGGTATCACCCACTTCTCAGATGCAACGAGGCAATTTTTATACTAGAATAACCGGTATTTAATCTATTTTCTATTTCTCTTGGATGTAAGTAAGATCTTCAGTAATATATCAGATGCCTCAGTATCAAAAATAATATATTCATCTTCATCCTATGTATTTGGATATATAGAAATAGTAATATAACATCATGTATGTCGAACTTCCTTCTCAATCTTTCAGAATGATTATAATATGTATGAGAGCATTCACACACACCTCAGTATTCTTCCTTATAAAAGAAAATCCACTATATGATCAATAATATATCTACTCTCCTCAATTTATATGATCAAAGAAGTCCAAAAACTTGTTGATCTTATTTTTTATTCTCTTATCTCTCCCTCTTTGATATAATAGTTTATTAGTCTTGCACTGTATAAAATACTCAAATCTCAAATCTTGATATTTGATCTTCAATTTACTCTTCCTTTTTTTATAATTTTATATTCATAGAGTTTTGTGAATAATATCTTCATAACTATTTATTTAAATTCTCCCATAATTTTCGATCGTGAGATCTTCTCATAATTATTTATATTTAAACTAGTCTATAGTTTCCTAATCACTCCTATACCTTTGATGTGATAATGAATTTCAATTATCCCATTTTGAATTACCACAAATATCACTCCATGATCTTCTCATTTAACATTCAATAATTCTTATATTGAATCATAGCTTGACTAAAAACCTGTTATATTTTAAGATTTAAAGTTTAGTTAAGCATCATGCTATTTGAATTTCACTAGATATTTTTCTAACTCATGACCCCTATAAAGTTAGAGAATGACCCTTAAAATTTTAGAAAATGACCTTTACAATATTAGAGTATTATTTCATGTATTTTTCAATTCTCACCAACTGCTAAGTCTTTTAAAAAGTTCAAATAACTCTTAGGCAAACCCTAGATCACCCTTAAGATTTACACCCTTTTCAATTTTCAATTAAAATGATATTTCATGAGAGTTAATGACTCTTAAGAACCTAAATTTAACAAAACATAACTCCTAATAAAGAGTTAAATGAATCTTATACACTTCTTGGAATGAATCTTATGGAATGCGGCCAATCCTTATGATTTTAGAATGAATATTATGGATTTTAGATGACCATTATAGAACTATCATGACATTAATAATTATACACTCTAGAGAATAATTGAACATTACATATTTTGTAATGAATCTTACGGAGTCAGTAATGATCCTTATGAAAAGGTACTTAACCAATTTTCTCCATAATTACACAGCTCAACATAAATATAAAAATTCCTCAAAAATTTATAAAAACTATTCAAGCAGGCTCAACACCTCTCAAAACCATTCAAATACCTTAGCAAAAAATCCTAAACAACACTCACCAATTTCTAAGAATGGTTGTTAGTAAATGAAACACTTCAATAAATCTATTGGGTTCTTTACTTGTCCATGCACTACTACAACTTGGCCTTTTATCAGTGCTAAAAACCGACATTAACAGCGCTAGAAAAGTGCTATTAATGTCAGCGTAGATAGAGGGGTCCACTACCACAAAAATAGTTTTTCACAGCGCCCCCCCTTTATCAGCGCTAACGAAAAAGCGCTGATAAAAGTACCCCTTTATCAGCGCTTTTTTTAGCACTGATAAAGGGACACCCCTTTATCAGCGCTTTTTTTAGCGCTGATAAAGGGACCCTCTTTATCAGTGCTTGTTTAGTAGTGCTGATAAAGGGGGGGCCTTTATCAGTGCTTTTTTTAAAGCGTTGATAAAGGGTTGACTTCAAAAAAAATTAAAAAAAACATATTAAAATATTAATATATAAATATAGTTATATTGATATAAATATAATATATAATTTTTAAATATATTTTAGATAAGTATAAATATAAATTTACACTTATAATATACCTAATATATAAGATATTTAGTGAAATGGATTATAAAAAAATTATAAATTTTTTTAATTAATAATTTGATAATTATTATGGAGTAATAGTCATTTAATAACAATTTGAAGACTAAAAAAATAAAAAAAATTAAAAAAAGTTCCAAAATATGTTGAAAACGCAACTCAAACTTCAAACGGCCATAACTTTTGATCCGGGTGTCCGTTTGAGCTCTACCACATATCAAATCAAAGCCCGAGACGAGATCTATGTCATTATAATTTGGAGACCCTGATCAAGGGATTTTTGAGGCCAAAAGAGGCCCAGAAGGCCTCCAAAACTGAGTTTTTTGTCGGGGTACCCCGATTTTTTAACATTTTGTGGATTTTCAGCCTCGTTTAAGGGGGAATTATTGGATTTTTTTGTGGGGATTGAATTTATTCCAAGGTATTACATTCATATTGATATTATGTTTTTGAAATTTCATCCTTTTTTATAATGCACTGCTATTTATAATCAAATATATAACAATATATACATATTTTTTATATATTCACACCTAAAAATTTAATTATAAATAAAAACAATAAAATATATTTATATATAAAATATATTAGATTTATCTAAATAATAACTAACATCCATTTTATTTAAAATACAAATATAAGAATATTTATATACCTATACATTAATCTAACTATATATATATATTAATCTAGCTATATATATATATATATATATTAATCTAATAACTATATATATATATATATATTAGTATTACTATAAATATATATATTAATATAATTATATATATATATTAATATAACTATAAATATGTTAATATAACTATATATATATATATTAATATAAATATATATTATTATACGAATAAATATAACTAAATATATATATATAGAGATATATATTAATATAACTATATATATATATATATATTAATATAACTATATATATATATTAATATAACTATATATATATATATATTAATATAAATATATATTACTATACGAATAAATATAAATAAATATATAAATATATATATATAGAGATATCATGAATTGGAAGACAAATCAAAATAGAGTAGTGGTAAAGGCTTAGGCACGCAGGGGGGAGGTCTTGAGTTTGAATCCTGGTAGAGGCAGGGGCGCGCGCGCATGGGGGAATATGGGAGCAAGCGCTGTTAAAGGGTTAAGGGGGGTGTGTGGGGCGCTGTACAGAGTCCAAAAAGCGCTGTAAAAGGGGGGATCAAGCGCTATAAAAGCCCCACGATTGGCAGTATTTTTTAAATTTTTTTACCTTTTATCAGTGCTTTTAAAAAAGCGCTGATAAAAGGTGTCCTTTATCATCTCTAAAACGAAAGCACTGATATAGGAAGCGCTAATATAGGGGTCTTTTATCAGCGCTAAAACAAAGCATTGATAAAGGACCCTTTTATCAGCACTTTTCAGAGAACTGATAAAGGGGACCCCCCTTTATCTTCGTTGGCTTTATCAGCGCTTTTCTAGCACTGATAAAGGCCATTTTAGCGCTGATAAAAGCCATATTTGTAGTATTGGTCCCCTTTATCAGCGCTCCGAAAAGCACTGATAAAGGTGGAGTTTATCAGTGCTTTTCGGAGTGCTGATAAAGGGGACCCCCTTTATCTACGCCGACATTAACAATGCTTTTCAAGCACTGATAAAGGGGTGCCTTTATCAGTGCTATCTTGAGCACTGATAAAGGCACCTTCCCCTGCAAATTCACAACCAACACCTACACACCTGCATACCTGCACAAACCAACACCTGCACACCTACACGAAATATCACCTGCACACCTGCACAAAATAGCACTTGCACACAATATTTTGACAAACAATGCTATATACATTTACTTAACATCATGAATACAAAAAAACACACCGCTATATACATTTCAAACAATGTTTTACATGGTTACAATTACAATTATCCAACAACATTTATAAACATTAATGTTTCATCCTTTGATATCTGTGATTTGCTCTAAAAAAATTTCATCCACGGTATTTGTTGCTGAACAAAGCATCTGAACTCAAGGAAAAAAAATTCACCTATATAAGAAAACAAATATTATGTTAGTAATACAATAATGAAATAAATTAAAACATTAATATAAAAGAATAAATTAATATGGAAATATGAAACTAAAATATGGAAATGATAAACTCAAATGTTTTCATTCTGAAAAAAATTAAAGGGAATAATGTAAAATCAATATGTTTTTGGATGATTTATCTCATTTAATAAATAATGATTCTTTATCTAATGAAAAGCTTTACCAGTCACAATGTGTGTCGGATTGAGATGTGGTTGATTCGTACATGTCACAAATGACTCATGGGTCGTTTTCCTAAAGTATCAAAACAATCTGAATGCATTTTATCGGTTTTCCGTATGTCACTTGTGTTGTTTTCTAAAGTTTATGTCAATTTGAAACTGATATCAGACAATTTTAGCCATACCAGTCACACCGTGCATTCGATTGAGGTGCGGTTGATTCTTACACATCAAAAATGACTCATTGATCATTTTTCTAAAGTATCAAAATAATCCAAACGCGTTTGCTCGGTTTTCCGTATATCACTTGTATTGTTTTCTACAGTTAATGTTAATTTGAAACTGATATCAGACACTTTTATCCATACCGGTCACACCGTGCATCAGATTGAGGTGTGGTCAATTCTTACACCTCAAAAATGACTCATGGATCGTTTTCCTAAAGTATCAAAACAATCCGAATGAGTTTTCATATGTCACTTGTGTTGTTTTCTAAAGTTAATGTCAATTTCAAACTGATATTAGACACTTAGCCATACCAGTCACACCATGCATCGAATTGAGGTGATTTTGATTCTTAGAAATCAAAAATGAATCATGGATCATTTTACGAAAGTATCAAAATAATCCGAACGCATTTGCTCAGTATTCTGTATGTTAGTAGTGTTGTTTTTTAAAGTTAATGTCAATTTGAAACTGATATCAGACAATTTTATCCATATTGGTCACACTGTGCATAGGATTGAGGTGAGGTCAATTCATACATGTCAAAAATGACTCATGGATCATTGTACTAAAGTATCAAAAAAATCTGAATGCGTTTTCTTGGTATTCTGTATGTCATTAGTGTTGTTTTCTAAAGTTTATGTCAATTTGAAACTGATATCAGACACTTTTAGCCATACCGGTCACACCATACGTCAGATTGAGGTATGATTGATTTTTACATGTCACAAATGACTCATGGATCATTTTCCTGAAGTATCAAAACAATCCGAACGCATTTTCTCAGTTTTCTGTATGTCACTCGTGTTGTTTTCTAAAGTTAATGTCAATTTGAAACTGATATCAGACACTTTTAGCCATACCGGTCACACCATGCGTCAGATAGATGTGTGGTTTATTCGTACACATCAAAAATGACTCATGGATCATTTTCCTAAATTATTAAAAAAATCCAAATGCATTTTCTCGGTTTTCCATATGTCACTTGTGTTGTTTTCTAAAGTTTATGTCAATTTGAAACTGATATTAGACACTTTTAGACATACCAGTTACACTGTGCATTGGATTGAGGTGTGGTTGATTTGTACACATCACAAATGACTCATGGATTGTTTTCCTAAAGTATCAAAACAATCTGAATGCGTTTTCTCAATTTTATGTATGTCACTTGTGTTATTTTCTAAAGTTAATGTCAATTTGAAACTGATATCAGACACTTTTAGCCATACCGGTCACACTGTGTGTCGGATTGAGGCATGGTCAATTATTACATGTCAAAAATGACTCATGGATCATTTTAATAAAGTATCAAAACAATCTGAATGCGTTTTCCCAGTTTTTTCGTGTGTCACTTGTGTTGTTTTCTAAAGTTAAGGTCAATTTCAAACTGATATCAAACACTTTTAGCCATATCGGTCACACCGTGCATCGGATTGAGGTGAGGTCGATTCATACAACTCAAAAATAACTCATGGATCGTTTTCCTAAAGTATCAAAACAATAAAAATGCGTTTTCTCAGTTTTATGTATGTCACTTGTATTGTTTTCTAAAGTTAATGTCAATTTCAAATTGATATCAGACACTTTTAATAATAATGGTCACACAGTGCATCAGAATGAGGTGATGTCAATTCGTACACATCAAAAATGACTCATGGATCGTTGTAATAAAGTATCAAAACAATCCGAACGTGTTTTCTTGGTTTTCTGTATGTCACTTGTGTTGTTTTCTAAAGTTTATGTCAATTTGAAAATGATATCAGACACTTTAAGCAATACCGGTCACACTGTGCATCGGATTGAGGTTCAGTTGATTCTTACACATCAAAAATGACTCATGGATCCTTTTAATAAAGTATCAAAACAATATGAATGCGTTTTCTCAGTTTTCCGTATGTCACTTTTGTTGTTTTCTATAGTTAATGTCAATTTCAAACTGATATCAGCCACTTTTAGCCATATCGGTCACACCTTGTGTCGGATTGAGGTTCAGTTGATTCTTACACCTCAAAAAATGACTCATGGATCATTTTACTAAAGTATAGAAACAATCCGAACCCATTTTCTTGGTTTTTTATATGTCACTTGTGTTATTTTCTAAAGTTAATGTCAATTTCAAACTCATATCAGACACTTTTAGCCATACCGGTCACAACATGCATCGGATTGAGGTGAGGTTGATTCATATACGTCACAAATGACTCATGCATAATTTTCTTAAAGTATCAAAATAGTAAAAATGTGTTTTCTTAGTATTCCGTATGTCAGTAGTGTTGTTTTCTAAAGTTAATGTCAATTTGAAACCGACATCAGACACTTTTAGCCATACCGGTCACACCGTGCATCGGATTGAGGTGAGATCGATTCATACACATCATAAATGACTCATGGATCATTTTCCTAAAGTATCAAAACAATATGAATGTTTTTTCTCAGTATTCCGTATGTCAGTAGTGTTGTTTTCTAAAGTTAATGTCAATTTCAAACTGATATCAATCACTTTTTTCCATACCGGTCACACCGTGCGTCAGATTGAGGTGAAGTTGATTCTTACACGTCAAAAATGACTCATGGATCATTGTTCTAAAGTATCAAAACAATCCTAATGTGTTTTCTCGGTATTCTGTATGTCAGTAGTGTTGTTTTCTAAAGTTAATGTCAATTTCAAACTGATATCAGAAACTTTTAGCCATACCGGTCACACCATGCATCAGATTGAGGTGTGGTCGATTCGTACACATCAAAAATGAATCATGGATCGTTGCACTAAAGTATAAAAATAATCTAAACGCGTTTTATTGGTATTATGTATGTTTGTAGTGTTGTTTTCTAAAGTTTATATCAATTTGAAACTGATATTTGACACTTTTAGCCATAACGGTCACACCGTGCGTTAGATTGAGGTACGATTGATTTTTACATGTCAAAAATGACTCATGGATCATTTTAATAAAGTATCAAAATAATCTGAATGCGTTTTCTCAGTTTTTCATATGTCACTTGTGTTGTTTTCTAAAGTTAATGTCAATTTCAAACTGATATCAGACACTTTTAGCCATACGGGTCACACCGTACATTGGATTGAGGTGAGGTTGATTCGTACACGTCAAAAATGACTCATGGATCATTTTCCTAAAGTATCAAAATAATATGAACGCGTTTTCTTAGTATTCCGTATGTCAGCAATGTTGTTTTCTAAAGTTAATGTAAATTTCAAACTGATATCAAACACTTTTAACCATATCGCTCACACCGTGCGTCAGATTGAGGTGTGGTCAATTTTTACATGTCACAAATGACTCATGGATCGTTGTACTAAAGTATCAAAAATAATCTGAATGCATTTTCTTAGTTTTCCGTCTATCAGTAGTTCATAAGAGTCTCTCATTAAGTTATTATTTACTAGAAACTCAAATCATTTCTAAAACCATTTTTCATAATCTAAGGATATGAAAAATAAGAAAGGGTGATTATATATTCTCAATAAGTTTAAACAAGGGAGATATAAATGATCATATAAATATAACATAAGTAGTAGGAATTCACCTTCATTGTACTATTTTTGTACATTCTTCCATCAAATACGCTGCCTATTCATTTCTAAACACATCTATATCATCTGGTGAATAGGAGTTTTTGCGACAATCATAGTAGTACTGAAAAAATATAAATACACAAAGGATTAATAAATATTTTAAATGAACTAGTAATTATTTTCAAAAATACCTCTTCAGAGATGCTAGTTTGTTCATGAAATATGATCTCTTTCATAAATTTGCAAACATAATAACTGCAATCCTTTCTGTTTGTTTATTTCAGACATTGTAGAAACATCGAGAAAAATAAGTAATCTATTTTGATATGTATTTGGATAGTGCAATATAATTATATATACCCTGATACTTTTCCATTTGTAGATCTTGTGCGCCTTGTCATCCTTAGACCCTAGATTCATTCCAGCCTTTAGACGATATTCATACACCACCCTATCATAACAGAATACTCATTAAAAGATAAAATAAATTATATAACTAGATATTTAGTTCTAAAATGTTGTATCTAGTGTATTAAAAATTGAAAATCTCCATCATGTGTGGTCGGTTTGTTGGATATCCATGCAGTGAATCCAGAAAATAAATCTTTTGAGTATCCAAATTGACTGCAATGAGCATCCAATGCTACCTAAAAACAAAAAAAGGAATAAGTAATGATAGAAATGAAAATATAATTGATATGATTAAAATGTAGAGTTTTACCCCTACAACGTTGGTATTAAAAACAGCCTGTCATTCGTAATTTTGCATTGAAATGTTCTGAGCAGGTTTGACATTAATTCAGACTGAAAATTGGAATCTATTTCTTTTTGTTGTGTAGACATGGTGTGAGGACTAACAATTCCAAATTTGTATTCATGGGAAAATCCCTTCAATTGTTTTTCATATATACACCTGTGAAAAATATGAAATGTATTTAGCCATAATTATCATAGTATATCAGCTTCTGTAAAATAAAATCATGAAAACATACCTCATGTATACATTTATAACTGAGGTGCCTAGCTAGTCGTATGTGATGATTTCAGCTACAACGTCAGCACTAATGAAATCTAATGTTTCCTCTCCATACATATCTTTTTCACAAAAATTGTGTGATTATTTCCGCCTTTAATTTTCTTATCCACACAAGCTTGCAATGATATTTAATGTAGATATAGAATGGGCGGGGTAAAGGTGCCCTTAGTAGATCGTTTTGATCGGTTTGTTGATCTTTTTGAGCCATTATTTCATTTTAGCTCCTTCCTTTTGTCCTTCTGTAATAACATTCATCGGTTTAGACCTTTTCTAATTAAATGTTAAAGGTTCTGCTTGAAAAATGAGTTGGAAATGAATACCTACTGGTCAACATGTTTTTTATAAGATTTGATGTCCATGCAACGAATGTTCCAACAACTTTTTCCACCGTATGAATGTTTTCATCATCATTTGGCACAGGTAGCTCGGCACTCGGCTCATGAGCTACATTAATTGACACTTTGACATGACCAGTTGGATGTGGTCTAGAGTGTAGCGTGTCATTCTGCATACTGAACACCGTATCCCTCTCTACAAGGTGATGGGTGAGAGTTGACAGATATAGATCACAATCATTTTCACCCTGCAGAATATCATTACAAGAAAGGTATCAGTGTATATGTGATTCACATTTCACAGAAACAAATATTAGAACATTGATTACCTCGTTTAAGTCAGGTCTTTGAGGGGAATGGATCGCCTCAAAGATGGTGGGGGTGGGGCAGGTTGTTCTTGAGTTGTTTCTTCTCTTCGCCTATCCCCCATAAAAGTTTCTAGCAACTCTCCTTGCCTTTGGAATTTTTCTTCAAGGATAGCTAGTCTATCTCTCATCATTTTCATTTCTTTAGTTTGTTCCTCCTCTTGTTTTTTTTTCTGAAAATATGTCCGGGGTGTCACCCTAAAACTCGCACCTCCGACGCGACCATACTGTTTTGGTTGTTTCAAGGCCACTAAAAGTATGTCTGCATCTGGTGTGGGTGTTGTTGATTCCTGTGACTATGTCAAATAGAAAATATGGGAAAATAAGTAATCATTGTGATGTAATAGTGATTTAAAGAAAAACAAATTTATATTATGTCATACTTACACATGTTTCCCACACTTTTTTGTGTGTTTTAATCTACCAGTTCCCCTCTTTATTAACACGAGCCTCCTTCCATAGCACATGGAGTGGGATGGAAGTGGCTTGGGATTTTGATTCATCAATATCCATATAAACAGAGAAACATGGTTACAGTGTTTTTTTATGTCACATAAAAGTATTACAGTACTTTTAAAATACGTACCAATTGTTTTTCAATTGAAGCGTACCCCAACCTTGCTTTACGATAGGGGTATGCTAGTTTTGCTTTCCATTCTTTATTTTCAGCACTCAGTTGCTGTTTCATAAATAAAATACTATCAATCAAAGTGATGAATACAAGCAATGTTAAACAACATGTTACCAAACACAATGTACCTGAAAAGTCTACTCCGCACGATGGTTGAAAACGCATCCCACGCTCCTTGGGATATCAAGTGTGCATAAAGAGGAGGTGAGTGCGACTTGATTTTCCCTTCAGCATCTTTCAGATGACATTTCGTTAAAATGGTGCGAAAGCCTCTATGAACCCTTACTGCCAGTCTTAATACATATTCTTTGTGCGAGACATCTACTATAAATGAACTCTACAAGATATGATGTAGAGTTAGCCAATATTTCAGTATTTTATTTTATTTTATTTTAATAAATTAAATAAATGATATCGTAATGTTACTGTAATCTCTTCCCACATTAATGTTTTCAGCCCAGTGACAACATGGTGCCATGACTCTATATCAATTAGCACGTGTTTCCGAGTAACGATTCCAATGTAGCTACTAAACATGGATTTGTTGGGGTTTATATGCTGGTCTCATTTATTCCATCCCACCTCTTATTTGATGCCTTTTTCTTTTGCCTTAAGGATTTTGGCTAAAACTATCAAACTACGGTGCACCTATTTTTTTTGTGCCGCCTGGGTTTCATTTTCTACCATTTCCTCAGTTTCTGCATCATCATTATGTTCCTATGAAGTGCTAGCATCAGCACTGGGACCAACAAAAACAGGTTGAGAAACCTGTTGTACCTCAGTAGTGGGACCAGCAATAACAAGTTGAGAAACCTGTTGTACCTTAGCAATGGGACTAGCTGAAACAGGTTGAGAGACCTGTTGTACCTCAGTAGCGGGACTAACTACAATAGGTTGAGAAACATGTTGTGTCTCGGGATTGGGTGCATTAGCAGGTGTAGAAGTCATTATCTACAGAAGTGTTTTAACATTTAATTTAGATCATGTAAAAGCAGCATTCAATAGATAATAACATAATGTAACACAATCTATATTACAATAAAAAAATAACCAGATTATTGAACTCTCTTTTTTTAAAGGCTGAAGGGATTTGACCCGTCTATCGACTATCCATATCCCTTCATTGTGGTCACCTATGACATACAAAACGTCGTCTATATTGGGACCACTGTGAAATGATTGTAAAGTCTCAATGAAAGGGTCATCCTTCGTTGAATTTTCATCTTAACCTTCAGTTGTTTTTGTCGATAATAGAACAATTGACCAGTTTCATCTTGCGGGATCTAGAACATAAAATACTTGCACTTCCTGTGATGCTATTATAAACGGTTCATCTTTCTCCCCTTCCTTACTGAAATAAACTTTCATGAATCCCAATTCATCTATTTTAACAGCACTCTTGTTATCAACCAACTTGCATTGAAAAATCGGAACTTGGAATTCCGTATAATCCAACTCCCATATTTGTTTGATGATTCCAAAGTATGACATATTCGCATAAATTGGATTTCGGTTCTTAGCACCGGAAACATGCATCGCTTTAGCCACAAGTGTAACCCCACTATTCTTCATGGTACTGTCTTCATCATGTTCATTAGTATAAAATGTATAACCATTAACTACATAAGAATTGTTAGATAATACATACACACTTGGTCCTCCAGCTAGCCATCGAAGTTGTTCTGAAATTGACTCTGGATTTTCATCTGACTTCTTAAAAATATGGTCCTAAAACCATCCTATAAACTATCTATTATGTGTATCTGATATTCATTTTTCATCCCTAGATGGATTCAAATGCCTAAGAATTTATTTGTGGGTTTCAACATATGGGTCAACGTCAAAATTGTTATGAAAAAAATAAAGGTGGGCCTGCTCCTGATCTGTAATATTGATTGTGACAACCTGTCTTCCATAAATTCCTTCACCCTCAAGCCGCCCAGTATGATGAGATTTTAGTAGGACAATTCTTTCCACACCAGACAGGTATTCGGTACATAATTCAAAGGCTTCCTCAACAATATATTGCTCTGCAATACAACCCTATGCATGACTTCGATTTTTGACATACCCTTTCAAAATCTTCATATACCATTCAATGGGGTACATCCATCTGTAATATACAGAACCACATAGTTGAATCTCTCTCACCAAGTGGACCATCAAATAAACCATCATATCAAAAAATGAAGGTAGGAAGAATATTTCTAATTCACATAATATGACAGAAATTTCTCTTTCCATAGTTGGAAATTTCGCTAGGTCTATAACTTTGCTGCATATAGCTTTGAAGAAGAAACACAGTTTTGTCAATGTATGGCAGGAATTCTTGGGAAAAATGCAACGTAAAGCAATAGGAATGAGATCTTGCATCAAAACATGGAAGTCATGTGATTTCAGAACTTTTAACTTCAAATCGCTCATTGACACGAGGTTCCTGATATTTGACGAATACCCCTATGAAACCTTTACGTCATTCAAGAAGTTACAAAACTGATATCTCTCCTGACTGGAAAGCGTGTAAGTAGCAAGAAGAAGAAATGTTTGTTTTTCACCCTTCACTGGTGCCAACTCTTCTCATATTCTCATCTCAACCATGTCCAACCTAGCCTTAATTCCATCTTTTGTTTTTCCAGGTGTATTTAGCAACATACCGATGACACTATCAGATACATTTTTTTCTACATGTATAACATCAAGAAAATGTCTGACATACAGACAATTCTAGTATGGTAATTCAAAAAAAAAAATCTGATCTCCTTTTCCAACCGATTTTCGTAAGGTTTTTCGAAGCCGGTTTACCAAAAGTAGTGTCCAAATTTTTAACTTTCTCAAACAATTGATTGCCTGTTAGTGGAGATGGTGCTATACGTTCTTCTGAACTTCCATCGAATGATGTCGTCCAAGATCAGAACTTATGTCGTTGGGGTATAAATCTGCGATGTCCTAGAAACACAGTTTTCGATGAATGTTTCAACCTAATTGATTGTATACCTTGTTCGAAAACGAGACACCCTTGAGTTCATTTAATGATATATCCTGACAAATTTCTATAAGTAGGGAAGTCATTTATCATCCCATACAATATGGCTCTCAAAGTGAAATCTTCCTTTTTGTAAGCATCATAGAATGTAACAACTGAATCCCATAATAATTTCAAATCTTCGATTAATGGAGCTAAATAAACATCAATATCATTACCTGGTTGTTTTGGTCCTAATATAAGCATAGATAACATGATGTATTTTCGTTTCATGCATAACCAGGGTGGTAAGTTATAATTTACCAACATAATCGGCCATGTATTGTGACTATTGCTTTGAAAACTAAAAAGATTCACTCCATATATAGATAACGCAAGACGAAGGTTTCTCGACTCGTTTCTAAATTCAGGATACTCATGATCAATTCTCTTCCACTGTGGAGAGTCTACCGGGTGATGTAGTATCCCATATTTAATTCTTGTATCTGCATGCCATGTCAATTGTACCGCAGTCTCCTCACTTCCATATAGGCGCCTAAACCTTGGAATGATTAGAAAGTACTATACAAATTTAGTAGGTCTGGATTCATCTTTCTTGTATCGAGAAGCACTACAATTTGGGCATTCTTTAAGTGATTTGTGGTCCTTTTGAAATAGTATATAGTCATTCAGGCAGATGTGTATTCTTTTAGAGATCATACCCATCGAGTGTAGCATTCGTTTGGCGTCGTATGTTCGGATCGAGAGCTCATTATCTTCTGGGAGCATGTCATTCAGGAGAGCAAGTAGTTCCGTAAAACTGACGTCACTCCACCTGTTGTCTGCTTTCAAATTATACAGCTTCAGTACGACTGACAGTGCTGTATATTTATTGCAACCATCATACAATGGTGTCTTTACACAACTTTTTAACTCTCAAACAATTTTGGGCAATCACGAAGTTCATATTCAACGGTCCTTATCATTTCCTCAATACGATCTTCATCATCATTCACATCTATAATCACATCCTCCATACGATCATCTTCATTGTTCATACTTTTAATCATATCAGATGATCCATAAAACACAGTGTTATCCTAGCCACTACCTACATTCGTTGTTTCCCCGTGTTTATTCCAACATGTATAACTCTGATATATTCTGTGACAGATCAAGTGTTCTTCCAACTCCTCTGGACTAATTTGTTTTGAATAAAAACAGCATAAACACGGACAAAGGATTTGAGAAGGGTTATATGCATGATCTTTTGAAAACTTGATAAACTCTTTCATGCCTTCTTCATACTTTTTTGTCAACCGATTATCATTCATCCATTCTTTATTTATATTCATCCTATTTGAAATCCAAAGGATGGGTATATTGGTTAGGGGAGAAGTAATATGAGTATAATTTAGATAAAAACTAGATACTTCAAAAATGGTGGGGGGCGTGCTCATTAATAGCAAATCTTGGGTGGTTCTTGGGATTCATCCATTCTCTTCCACTCTTCGACCCCCCTGATGAGGGGTGGTTCTTAGGAGTTTTTTATAGTGCGTTAGTGATTTCTTCCATCATACTCCATCTATTACTATTATCCTTTATTTCCCTATGATTTGGGATGATTTTAACTAGTATTTATGTGATGATTTCACTATATCATCTTCAAATCAATTCAGATGATGTAGATTTTGTTTGTATTGGCTAGAGGTTATACTCGTATGATGAACACACCATGTTTTGTGTGGTTTAGGTGGTGTTGTGTTTCCCAGTGAGTTTTTAAAAGATTATTCCTAATTATATTAAGGTTAATAATTAATTATAAGTTTCTATAATTAATTATTTTGGTATTGTGCCTTGAGATTGGGTCTCAATCATTGGTACAAGATTAGGTAAGGAATGTATAGTCTTGGTTGAGGATGAGTTGATCTTGGTGAGGGGGTTACTCCATTTTTTGAGGTATGTGGACTATATAATACAAAACCATGTTCCAATTTATGCATGATTGTGCATTCATGCATGAGTATATGTGTTCCAGCTAAAGGGATGGAAATCAAGAGCAACCTAGGTAAATAAATAGGATGTTTTTGATCCACCAAGAGATAGAGTGAGGGTTCTATTGAATGTTTGTGATTTTGTGATTATCCAGAGATTATGTCTCCATGGAGGTGAGGTTTCTAGTTGTGTTTATGAGAGGATCGGGTTTGGTATGAGATTTGAATAGCCTAGTTAGGTTTTATAAGGCTATTTGAGTAGGTATTAGAGTCTTAGGCCTAAAGAATATGGATAATATAGTTTTATATATCACGTATTATGGGGAACACCCTCTTAAGGATATATAAGAGTCATGGTGTGTGTGATGATTAGGATATTCCATATAGGGATTGGTGAAGTGTGACACAGATGATTTCCTCCTTATAATTAGATTAAGAGATCTCCAAGGGGAGATATAATATGGTACCTAAGTGAGGGTCATGGTAATAGTCTGGATGACTTAGCATAGGGTATCCAAGGATCTTAGTGTGAGTTTCTTAGGATGATCATTATTTAGTTTTAATGAGTTTTAATGTGGGAATTAGAAGATGATATACTAGACTATCGAGGCCTAGATCAAGTATAGAATGTGGGTTGTGACATTACCATGTAGAGATGAGTGTGTGTTGGTATCAATGAGTAGAGATGGGTTAGGTTTGTAGAACCCAGTAAATTCCCTTATAGGAAGAATTAGAATGTTGATAGGTTGGGAATAATTTTCATGTATAACCTAGATGGTTTTAAGTAGATTATCATGCAAGGCTAAATAGATGGTGACTTTTATCATTTATAGTCATACTGACTAAGAGATTGGGACTTCATATGACTTTCACATAGTTGAAGTATGATCATCCATGGGGACCACCTATTGATGATGTGGTTTATCTAGTACAAGAGGTTTTCTATCTAGATACCCTCCTTAGATTACTATTTATATGTTTTGTGGCATGAGACAAGATGGATGGCCTTTATTTAAGTGATAAGGTGTTGGTAGGACCCTACTTTTAGTGAGAAGGCATTGGTCAAAGGGGATTAGTGTGTGAATTCCATGGGATCCACCTATTGATGGTGCATTTTGACTTGTGATAGAGGTTGGATTTGTGATTCCCTCCTTAGATCATGTTTTGTATGATAATATGATGTGAGATATAGAAATGGGGATCACTTAGTATTGGTTTGTAGTAGTTATGTGAGAGGTTGTATATAGATATTCCCTCCTCAAATTGTTTTTTATGTGATGTGATGGTGAGACCCACCATAAGTGAGAGGGGAGAAGCTACTATGTTGTGGAATTAGAGGATATGTGAATCACACCCAATGTGAGAGGTTGGTGGCACTGTTATGTTATAAGAAAGGATGTGATATTTAAATTGGTATATGACCCAACCCAGAGAATAGTGTACAATATATTGTACAATATAGAACATACTAAACATATGTCTCATCCCGTTGGCATGCCTCACATGATGACAGGAATTCACCAACACAGACGTTTCAAACCCTACCTGGCCTAACTATGGGGTAGTATCCAAAATCAGAAAAAGATCCATACTAAGGGCCACTAGATGGAGTGAAATCCTAATCTAGTGTAACAACCTTTCACAAAAAATACTCTCTCTATTCAGGTTTCTATCACAAGGCTATAGTGGGGAGAGATAATCAAGATCAAACAAGTAACCAACCACATATACATGTGTCAAACACACAAGCATCACACACAAGAATCACGCCAAATCATAATTAATCTCAATATTGACAATAAATGAAAACATAATTAATTCATTCAAATTAAATTTTACTCACCTTAAGGAGGAGGAACCAGTGGCATAGGAGGAAGAGGCGTCGATAGCGGAGGCAACAGAGGCAGCGGAGGCAGCGCATAGGCAGCACGGAGGCAGCGTGGAGGCAGCAGAGGCAGCAGAGGCAGCTCGGAGGCAGCGGAGGCAGTGGAGGCAGCAGAGTAGGCGGAGGAGGAGGAGGAGGAGGAGGAGGAGGCGCTAGTGGAGGAGGAGGAGGCCACGGTGGTGGAGGAGGAGGAGGAGGAGCCGCGATGGAGGAGGAGGAGGAGGAGGAGCCGTGGTGGTGGAGGATGAGGAGGAGGAGCCGTGACAGAGGAGGAGGAGGAGGAGAAGTAGGTGCTAGAGGAGGAGGAGGAGGCGGCGGCCACAGTGGAGGAGGAGGAGAAGGAGGCAACGGCGGAGAGGAGGCAATGGCAGAGAGGAGGCATCGACGCAGGGTAGGGCTTCCGCAAAAGCTTGACAGGGTGTGGGGAGGAGGAGGAGGACCCGATGGATTTTATAAATCCTGCGTGGACCTTTATCAGCGCTAGTAAAAAGCGCTGATAAAGGGGGTCTTTATCAACACTAAAATGAAAAGCGCTAATAAATACCCCCTTTATCAGTGCTTTTTTAGTGCTGATAAAGGTTGGACTTTATCAGCACTTTTGTAGCACTGATAAAGGGTGACTTTATCTGTGCTTTTCATTTTAGCACTGATAAAGACCTGCTTTATCAGTGCTTTTGTAGCGCTGATAAAGACATACTTTATTAACGCTAATAAAAGTGCTGATAAATGTATAAATTTAATAATTTGTTTATATTATTTTATATTTATTTAAAATGATATTTATGATAAATATAAATATATATATATATTTATTAATAATTATAACTCTAAATAAATATATCTTTATTTAAACTTATAAAATTATTTGAATGGTATATTTATATATATATCATTGAAAATATAATAAAATATATATTTATTTTTTAAATATAATGTAATTTTAATTATAAGTGTACATTTTTTAGAACATATATATTATATGGGTAACATAATGAATTATAAATCAATAACACATCAACGTGATATGTAATTATAATCTATAAATGAACATTATTCATGCACATATATATACACATGATATATTCTTTGACCCCAATTAATTGGAAAACACATATATATTCAATAATTTTAATTATACATATATATTAAAAAGTATTATATATTTATAAATAAAACAAATACATTAAATATAAACAAATATAATAAATATATATATTAAATACAATGAATTAATAAATATAATAAATATAATGAATTAATAAATCTAATAAATCTTATAAATCTAATAAATATATTTATTATTAATCTTATAATTATTTAATTATATATACATATTTATTTATAACATGTGTTTTTAATTTAATGTATACAATAAACATTATCAACGCTAAGAAAAGAGATGATAAATGTAACCTTTATCAGCGCTAAGAAAAGCACTGATAAAGGGATATTTAAAGCGCTGATAAAGTCTTACCACTTTATCAACGCTTTTCTGTTAGTACTGATAAAGGTAGGCACCTACCTTGCCCAGTTTGGTGGTAGTGATAATGGTACCACTATGAGGCACGAGATGAAGAGAACTATGGGAATTTCCAAGAAAAGGGAAAACAACAGAGGTAATGAAAACACACTTGAGAAGGTACCTACAAGAATTAAGGATAAACATATGAGTTCTAGAAGATGTTATAGAGACATGTTCTTTTATTGTGGAATGAATGGACATATTTCTAGATTTTTCTATGAATAATTGGAATATATTTCTTATTATGAAGTTTATAGAATTTTTTTAAAATGGAGTTACCAACCATAAAAAATGTATATATTTTATCTTAATAATTCTTACCATGATAATCATGTCTTTAGTAGAGATCTCAAGATAAATTAATCCAGAATTAATTATGAATACTAGTATGCATTCAATGATAAATCTATCCTTTTAGTAAATTGATTTCATGACCTAGTTGAATAAAATCACAAGGTTGAAATTAGTTTGAAGAGGATTTCAAAATTTTATATTATAAAAAAATTTCCTTATAAAGACAAGAAAATGATTTATAAAATAGAAAGAAGTTCTCATGCTACTGAAGTTGATAAATCTCATGTGAAATAAGTATCCCAATGTAATGAATGGGTTAAAAAATATAATTAATCTTGCAGGGATAAATAATGGATCAAGAAGGTTTGGAAAATAAAATTACAAATAGTGATTTGATAAGATATCCTTATCCATAAGAGTAACCAAGGAAGAAAAGATTATGGTTTAGGATATTAAGAGAAGATAAAGCCCTAATAAAATGAAGATAAGTTGGATTTTATCAAAACTATTTTAGATGTAAAGACGTATTCTAAATTTAAGTATAAAGGAAAAGCGATGGTCTGTAGTGGCACATAATATTCCTTAACATGAGGAAATTATAATTTTCCATCTCCCCATGTATTTGAATGCTATAACTATTGTTGAATTATTTTAGGTTTTAGGGGAGATAATATCTATGGGGATACTGAATTGAAAAATGAAAGTGATATTGTGACATGTTACAAAGTTCCAATTGATGTTGGAATACTGAAAGTGGCATCATATTGAATTTTGGATTGTAATTACATGATTGAAACAAGATGAATAAGAGAAATAAAAAAATGGTATCAAGGTACAATTAAGGTGTTGGTGTTAATAGAATATAATAATTCATTAGAATCAAGCCTTGAAGAAAGAAAAATACACCAATAAGTTGAAATAAGAGACCTATTTTAACAGTCGATATCATATTTGGGTCTAGAGATTATCTTTAAAGAAGAAATTTGGTATGACTCAGATACTTTTTAATTCATGGTTTATTCACTAATTGTTTTTTGAAAATGTGATTAAGATCATGGGGGGGGGGGGGGGGTTCCCTGGAAGAAGCATAATGTTATGAATACTTGAAACTTATGGAAGTAGGTAAGTACAATAGACAACAATGGTATTATTTACCTAATATATTGTTTCCTACACCGAGTTCAGACTTAGTAGGATTAGTGGTTTTGTTAATGGATCATTACTTAGTGGTAATTTCACTTACTGAAAATATTGAGAATGCAACCACAACTGAAGGATTTTATTGAGCTTAAAATTTAAATATGGAATTGTGTTAAACAATTAAATATTGAGCTAGAAATTACAAGATCCATTAATTGTATAAAAAAGGGGGATCCCAATCTCTTTAAATTTGATTCAAGGACTATTATTAAAAAATGTGATAAGATTTATTGATATCTAAATTATATTCAGAGATGAATGAGAATACTTCCATGTAAATAGTGGTATTAAATTTAACAAGTGGTGTTGTTTTCATCATCCTAACAAGTGGTATGTATATAAAATGATTGTATCTTTCATTATTTGACATAAATAATATAGGGATAGAATGATATTGAAACAAAATGTTAAGGCCCTTGTGTCCCAAAGTAATGATTTTCCAAACTTTCTACTTTTGTTACTTTTAGAGGCAAATGTGATTTAGATTTAATGTCAAAGTGGGAGAAGAGAGCCTCATAAATATAAAAGTTTTATAAGTGTAAATATTATGGATATTATAAGGTATATTATTAGTTTCATGATATTTAGTTGGTATTATATTTATGATAGTGCTTCTAAAAAATAAAAAGGGGTATATTTTTGACATCCAATTGAGGATTGGTGATTGTATTGAATTTTTTATCAACACATATTGATTGTTGGTGATATTTATGTTATAAACACATGCTTAATGTTGTTTTGGATTTATTTTCAACACATGTTGGTTTTGGTGTTGGAGTTTTTGGAAACCATAATAAGAAAGTTATGTTGTTCTAGAAGAGGAGTTGAAGTTGGTTTTAAAGTATTTAGAGTTTCATATTTCCAAGAAATTGAAAATTCCCATATGTGATGGTAATAACAAAGATATATAAGGGTTACCTACATGTTACATAAGGGTAAATAAAGATATAGGAATATGGTAAAGTCTCCGAATTTCCCTATGATATGTAAGGGTAAGGTTTGAAAAATTGGTAAAGTCATGTATATATGGCCCATCCTTCATAGTGTTGGAATACAGAAAAGGAAAAAAATTCACAGCGATACATGGGAATTTATTTGGAGAATACGGTTCTATAAGAATGAAAATGTCCCATACATTAGGTTAATAATCACCTAAATATGTAAAGGTTACTTACATGTTATATATGATGGGTTTAAGGAGATCATCATATGATCAAACACAATAGAAATAAAACATGGAAATGCATGATATATCTTTAAAATTTTTAATATGAAAAAGTAAAGAACACAAGACTAGGAATGTATATACTATCATGTAATATAAAATTCCCACAAAATCCATGAAAAGACACTTGGGGGGGGATTTAGGTGTGGATAAATATTTTACAAAATCCAAAATATTCTTATAATATTTTACTCCTTGGTCTTTGAACCACTATTACTAGTTAAGACATATCGATCTATTTTATTTAACCAACAAGTGAAACACACATGGAATGTATTATGGAAAATAAAAAAGTATAACACAATTTTTTTACAAGGTTAAGCCACTTCTGGGAAGCCTACTCCTTATCATTCTTAGGATGTACGAGTAACAGATTCTAATCTAAAATATCATGATCAATTACAAGTGAATTTGGGTAGGGATAATCCTATACAAAAGTGTTTACCCTATACTTCAAAGTGGGTTTATTATCATCTAAGACTAAGGACATAACATACCACTATGTTATTATTTTCTAGCATCCCCCTAGACCCCAGTCTCCTAACTTGTATCTCAAACTTATTCCAACCTTTGAATTAGATATTCTCTTAGCTCAGAATGTTAATGCATCAATATCATCAAATCTCATTCTCCTAAAATAGAGTCATTGTCTTCCTTTAAATATTCAAGAACACAATAATTAAACTCAGTATCTAGTTGATAACACATTCCCATATCATTTTGAGAATCTATTTAATAGGCTCTCTCAACCCAGAGTCAAAGGTGTTCAAAAACCAATAAGTATTCTAAAGCAGCCTTTCCATGTTGATGTTCTCAGAGTTCTTTTTTTTCTCACTGCATATGCAATATATAGTATCACAACTTGTTACTATTACCTTATTATTTGATTGTATCTGATCTTCATAACTAGGTTAGTTTCATATATTCTTTGATACCCATATTTTTCTTTTTCTTCCACTTGGTATAGAGCTCTTATTCAATTATCATTGTGATCTATTAGGTTATTATTCAATGGATCTTCTTCTTTATTCCATGAGAGTCAAGACCTCTCATTCTTCTTTTTTATCTTTTATATAAAAGTTTCCAAAATATATTTTTTATATAATTTTATATAGAAAATTTATCAATTTATTTTGGTTCCATAATCCTCAATATTGAATTTTTATCAACAGATTATTGATGGGTGTCTCCTATGACCTCCATTTCCTTTCTCATGGGTGTGTCCCCGTATTCTCATTCATTCTTTTTGCCTCAAACTTTGTCTCCATATAATACTGAGATTTACCTTTTTATTTTATTCTCATTTTTCTATCACCCAAATAGATATCCCAAGACTCTTCTAATAGGATTGAAAATATTATACTCAAGACATATCCACAAATATCTATATAAAATAAAACTCCATTATAGTATAAAGATCATATAGTACATACATTTATGAGATGGATCATTCCATTTATGACATGGGAGTTTCAAAAAAACTATTATATAATTCAAATTACATCTCTACACTCCAACTAGTAACTCAACACACTTCTCAACCCATTTACTAAAAATAAAAAAGCTTTTATGATATTTAAATCAATTAAGTTCAACACTAACATATTCAGATTTATTTCCCACTTTTTATCACCAATATTGATTTCTAGATATCCTCATTTTGAAATAAAAAATAATAAAATAGTGATCTATTTATCTCATATCATTAAATATACATATAATCAAGATTTAATGATTGATAAACAAATATTCATTATGTTTTTATATTTAAATAAAAACATAATCATAATATAATTTAATTTTCTCTTCAAAATTTAATTATAGAAACTTGAGTTTTTCATCTTATAGAAATCTAAAAATTATAACAAGTCCCAAATATTTCATAGATAATGTAAGTATTACAAGAGAACATATGAAGTATTATGTGATAGTTTAGAGTTTTATGATACTTCAAACAAAAATATTATGTGTACAGAATGTAGCTTATGCCTCTAGATTTAACTAATTCAAAATTATTACACTACTCATTTAGACTTACGTGCTTCAAAGTATGATGTGAAAAGTAATATGCACTATGTTAAAGTCTAGTACTAGGTAAAGTCCTAAATGGTACTAAAATTATTACCCGTAAATAATAGTCATAAAAATTATCAAATTTGGGGAAACTCAAAAGTCTGATGTTTAGAGAAAGTCTTAGTATTTTTACTAAAATTCCTACACCTATAATCAAAAATATTATAACATAGAAAAATTCTTACACCCTGAATGAATTATGAAATGCCTTTGGTAATGTCTTATGAAATCAAAACTTATCCATTATTCTTCTTAAAACTAAAAAATTATAGACAACTAATACTAATTTTATAACTTATTCTAATTAACTCTAGTCTTCTCAAACTCTTCAAATCACCTCAGAAAAGGTTCAAATAATTATGGGAATTATTAGAATAATTAAAAACTCCTCCAACATGTTTCTAATATACTTTAAAACATATAAATACCCAAGTAGAGTATTTAAAGTAGCCTGTTGGATTCTCATTTCAATATCAAATTTCAAAAATCTTTATCCAAGTGATTCTCATTACTAAATTCAATATCCATCATGATAAATCAACACTAGGATTATTTACTCACAACTTAGCTAGATTCCTTCAAACATTTAATATATTTTAACTTTGTTAACTATATATATACAAGCTATATAGAATAATTAGTTCAATAACCAGCTTCACTCTCTACACTTGTAACATGTTGTAGAAAATATTCTTCTCCCATATCATATAATCTATCTCTAGTATAAGGACTAGCTCTATAATCATCACAAGTGGGGGATGCCCACAAATAAACTTCTTCACCCTTTTCCATTTATAATGGTAGTAAACTTCATTATACTTTAACCATAAACTTTATGGGAAACCTATTCATGTTCATTGAGTGGAATATCATTCCATCACCCAAATTCAACACATATTCACTTTCCTTCAACAATTCCGTTAACAAAAATACAACCAGAATCAAAATGGTACTTCAATATCCCCCTTTTTATTTTTTTTTCAATACCAAATTCATGTCCAAAGTCAATATATTTCCTCTCTACATTGTTGAAAATAAATAAAAAATTTAGTGTAAGGTCTTATCCCCCTTATTGAGATTCCATGAGTACAAGGGAAGGTCTTCTAAGACAAAGTCACCCCATTTCTTTTTTGTTTTTTTATAAAATATATTCTTTTCTATTTTATTTTTTCTCAACATTTTTGAGAGATTCAGTTAATTTCACATGAGAGAATGGTGGAAATATATATTTTTGGAAATGTTCCACCAACCAATCAACTATAAATCTACTTGGGTTAAACTAGTATAGAAAATATGAGTGATTTAATTAGAAAACAAAGATATACATATTCTAATAAAAATGTGACACCAACTCAAATTTTCACTTCTTTGGGGATATCTAAATAGATTTTCAATAAATTTTATAGACCTTAAATAAACTTGAAAAAAACATCAAAAATATTAAATTGTAAGTTATTTTTATCCCCAATTTTGTTAAAAATACTCTCTCCTTTGATATCTAGATCTATCATGAGTTAAAATAGTGATAGGAAAGTGAAAACCATGATGTAACTTTTAATTTTAGCGGGGAAATTATAGAATCTATATTTAATAATAAAATGATAAACTTTGGTATTTTTCACTTCTAAGACCACCCTTAAAGGAAATTATTCATAAATATGCACCATGGCTTGATTTATCTTGAAATAATCATGATACCAATTTATTTTTTCCATGATGAGTGGTCTTACATGCTATATATAATCACAATATTATATAGTTCTCCCATTTTTTCATTCTTCACCTTCAATTCCCTCTTTAATGTAATATAACCAAACATCTTGGGAATAATGTGAGTCTATATCAAATCTTTAATGTGAGAAATAGTATTGAGACTTGTTTATAAACCTATAAATTCTTTTTCTTTATAGCTTTAAATTGGAAAAATCTTCATTTTTATTTCACCATTGACTTTATATATCTATTATTGCTTAGGGAGCATGATTTTTTTTTGTTTTTGAGATTTTTTTATTAGTTGAAACACTCTCATTTACTTTATCAAGTAATGTAAAATATTTCTTTTCATTATACACAATCTACTTTTCAATTTACAATTGGGTTGGATATATGGTTAAATATTCCTTTTTTACAGGCTCAACCTTCTTTATGTGTGAGGAATCATTATTTAAAGTACCAGTTTTAAAGATAGGAGTCATTGGTGCTTTATATTTATTTTTCAACAACTTATCTTATTATGTTAGCCATAACATGAACTTAGTAGAAAATTTTCTATATATATTTCACATTCTACACACTTCTTAAACAACCTTTAGATTTCCCTTTTAAGTAATCTCTCAAGTTATTTATCAGAAGTGCCAACAAGAAATATAATTACACTATTTATTTATTGGATTTATTCTTTGTTTAGTTCCATATTGATACCTTATTTCTTGATGTTCCTATCCATCTTATATTAGTACATGATGTGGAATCTATTACCAAATTATAAGCACATATTATCTATAGGTTAAAAAACCTTCTCAACTTTATTTTTTAACTTCTTAGGAGTGCTTGAATCACCTAAATTATTTTTGTTACTCCTTAAGGAAATATTATTTTGTTTTGTCATATGAGTTTTTTTTCTATTTTGTACTTATATTTAAATTAAAATTTGATTTTTATTGGTATATTAGATACCAACACTCCTCATTAAAATGATCATTTCTATTTCAATAGCTACAAAATTTATCCAAACTTTTAAATATGTTTTTATAAAAATATTTCTCCCATTCAATGAAATATTATTTTTCATTGAATATTTCTTCTAAACTTTTTATATGCTCCCATTTATTTTATCCTTCCCTAATTTGAATATGTTAACATTTTGTGCCAAAACTATATGAAAATTTTCACAAATCTATAGTAGTATTAGTTGTCGCCTAAAAAACTCCTTCGTTTTATTTTGGATGTATTCTACCCAGAATTTTATGATTCCTATTTTTAGGTGTAAAATCTACTCTTTTGGGCTCCATTTGGGGAGATTCACTCTTATACTTGTTCAAATACACCCTTAATACATTGGTGGATTTCTCAAATTTTCTTCCCTCCATACTTATCATATATTTTTACTTTAGTCTAGTAAACTTTAATAGTTTCAGTGTAAATAGATTTATCTGGTTTATGGGATACCTTATTCTTTGAGCTTGTTGAGGGTTGATCATGGGATGAATGTAATATATTCTTTCCAGAATTTTGAGTCTTTTTAAAATTAATACTTATTTCAGTAATTTCTATAGTTTCACATTTCTTATCATCATTTTGTGAAGATTCTGTTTAGGTTATTTCCAAATTTCTCAATTTCACAACCAACTCTATACATTTAAGATCAAGAATTTGCTTCTAGCCTTCAAGTGGTCTCATCCTATATAAAAAATCTTTATTTAGATTCTAAATTAGATCTTTATTCATTTTACTTGTCTCATGAAAAAAGTTATTAATCTTGTTTATTCACTTTATTTTAACTTCCACTTGTGGACTTTTGACATCTATAGAGATTTTTTTTCAATTTCTCTAATGCATGGATTAATTCAGAAACTATATTCTCAAACACTTCCTTCTCACAAATAGATCTTTGAAATTATTAATCAACTTGAGAATATATTTCATTCCAAAGTGAAATATTTTTATCCTTGGATTTCATATGTTTTGTGAGATTGTTTCATCTACTAACCTTTTGGACTAATGTATCTTCCATTGCATTAGATTCCTATTCCAGTAATGATTTTTATTCTTTTAATCCCTTAATATGTGCAATTATGTACATAAAAACTTCAATGGGGACCATTTCAAGATAATTTTTTATTTTAGAATATAAATAACTAATTGAATCATCATATATATACTATTTATATTATGAACAAATGGAACTTAATTCATCCAATGAATGATCATTAATAGATTTAATATAAAATTTAACATTCTAAATAGCATTAAATAGTGGGTTTTCATATTTTTTTCTTCTAATCTTACTTAGTTTTTTCCCTCTCTTCTCTTCTTAATTTTAAAATTCTTGGATAAAACTTAAATTTCTACACTAAAAAAGATGGAAACAGAATTTTCCATATGAGGATCTTTAAAAAAAATTCAAATATGAAATTCATATAAATAAATTTTAAATCACAAAGGAAAGAAAAATTTAATCCAGTCATAGAGAAACTTTACTTTAATACCACATAAAATTCCCACAAGATCCATGCACAAACACTTGGGGGGGGGGGGGGGTGAATCAAGTGTGGATAATATTTGACAAAATTCCAAATATTCTTTTAATATTTCACACCTTTGATCTTTAAACAATTTTTTATGGTTAAGACATACATATCTATTTTCTTTAACCAATAAGTAACACACACATGTAATGAAGTATTTAAAGTAAAGAGTAGTACACAATGTTTTTATAAGGTTCGGCTCCTCTGAGGAAATGTACTCCATGTTGTGATTGGGATGTCCAATTCACAAATTCTTTAATAAAATATTATGATCAATTACATGTGGAGTTAAACATGGATTATCCTATACCCAAGTGCTCAACCAACACTTGAAAGGGAGTATGGTATCATCCAAGACTAAGGACACAACATACCACCATGTTTTTATTTTCCAGCATCCCAATGGACCCCTGTATCTTGAATGGTATCTCAAACTTCATCCAACCTTTAAATTATATCTTCTCTTAGATCAGTATGTTATTACATAAACATCATCATCTACACTCCTCTTCAAACAAAATCTTTGACTACCTTTAAATTTTAATAACAAAATCTTGAAACTCAGTCTCTGCTCAATGGCACAACTTCCTGATTTTTTTCCTAAATATGTTTTATAGGCTCTCGCAACTCAGACTCTACGGTATTCAATATCCAATAAGTATTCTGAATTAGTATCTATATTTTGGCCTTATCATAGTTCTTTAACTTCTTTCTTTCTCACTACATTTTTAATATAGAGTATCATAGGTTATTATTGTTCTCTTATTCTTCAATTATATTTTATTAGTAGAACCAGGTCAATTTCATTTCTTCTTCGATACCCAGATGGTTCTTCTTTTTTAGCTTAGTATCAGGTCCTTTACTTGCCACCATGATCTCTCAGATTATTCTTCAATGGGTCATCCTCTTTGTTCTATGTCAGTCAACACTTCTCAATCTTCCTTTTTTTCTTTTATATGTAAGTCACCAAAATATATTTTCTATATAATTTGATATTGAAAATCTCTCAATGATTTCAGTCCCACGATCCTCCAACTAAAATTTTTATCAATGGCTTATTCATGGGTGTCTCCTACACCCTCCATTTTATTTCTTATTCATTTACATGTGGGTGTGTCCCCATATTCTCGGTCAATATTTTTTCCTCAATGTTTTTCTTTACTATAATATCAAGAATACCATTTTTTTTCTTATCATTTTCTCTCAACCAAATAGATTTTCCATAGAATCTTCCAGTAGGCTCAAGCATGTTTTAATTAGACTATATCAATAGATATATATATAAAATAAAACTTCATTGTAGTATAAAAATCATAAAACACACATATTTATGGTATGAATCATTCCATTTTTTCATGAGAGCTTCAAAAAAACTAGTACAAAATTCAGTTTGAGTATTTACACTCTAGATAAAAACTTAATACACTTTTCAACTCATTTAATAAGAATCAAAAATCTGTTGTGATATTTGAATCAATGAAGTTTAACACTATAATATTTATATTTATTTTCCACTTTTTATCATCAATATTGATTTCCAAATATCCTCATTTGGAAATAATAAATAATAGAATAGTGATATCTTCATCTCATCTCATTCATTATACCTAAAATTAAGCTTTAATGAGGGCCAAACAAAGATTTATAATGTTGTCATCTTTAAATAACAACATAAGAATAATTCCATTTGATTTTATCTTCAAAATTTAATTGTGGAAACTCAAATTTTTCATTATATATAAGTCTCAAAATTATACTAACTCCCAAGTCTTACACAGATAATAGAAGTCTTGCCCATGCACATATGAAGCCTTAAATTATAAATCAAAGTCATATTCCACTTCAAACAAAAGTATTACATGAATAGAATATAGGTCATGAAGTTTCTAGATTTGAATAAAAAATATTATGCATATTAGAGATTCTTACATGCTTCAAAGTCTGATGTGCAGAGTCATACATGCTATTTCAAAGTTTCTTATGACTGGAAAAGTCCCATGTGGTTCTAAAAGTCTTACATGTAGATAGAAGTCTTATAGATTCTAAAATTATAGAAAACTCAAATGTTTGATGTGAAGAGCAAGTATTACACATTTCACTCAAAGTATTACGTTGAACATTAAAAGACTTATAACATAGTAAAAGTATTACACCCAGAATAAAGTCTGACTCACCTATGGTAAAGCCTTATAAAATATAGACTTAGTTATTTTTTATCTAAAAAATTTAAAATTCCATACATGTTCAAATGATTCTAAAACTTCATCAAATCAACTCCAAGCTTCTCAAAATCTTTAAACCAGATAAAAAAACTTCAAATAATTATTGGAATTATTATAAAAATTCTGAACTCTGCTAGAATGTTTCTAAGGTACTTTGTAGAATCTAAATACTAAAGTAGGGTATTTCAAGTAGCTTATTAACTTATCATTTCAGACTCAACCTCAGACGTAAAAAATACTCATCCAAGTTATTCTCGTCAATAAATTCAATAAAATTCATGATCAATAAGTACTAGTATGATATTTTCAAAACTCATCCAACTTCTTCCAAATACTGAACCTATTTTAGCTTTGTTAACAATAAACAAACAAGCTCTCCATCATAATAAGTTTAGTAACCATGTTTACTCTTTTCACTCACAACATGTTTTAGATAGTATTCTTATACCCATACCATAACTTCTATCTCTAGAATGAGGATTATATCTATAATTATCATAAGTTGGGGCTAATAAAAAAGAAGCTTCTTTATCCTTTTCCATTTATAATGGACAAAAATTAAAATATACCTTAAAAATAATTTTAATGGGTAGCCTCTTAATGTTATTTGGGATGAATCTTATTCCATCATCCAAATTCAATGAAAATTTACTTTTCTTTAACAATTACATTGAAAAAATACAACCAAAATCCAAATGGTACTTCATAATCTATATTTTACTCTTCAATGCATTATTGATAGTAACCAAGTGTTACTACCCATTGGGTAGCATTAATTAAAATATTAAAGGAATTTTCAAATCTATAAATGAATCAATCCAATTGATTTATAACTAAAGAAACTATACGAGAAGAGGTGGCTAAAATTCATGCATGTAATATCATATATCACGTGCCCCATCGTACTCTATGATGGAGGTCTATCATAAGATATGATATATGAATCTACATACACATATTTTTACCTTACAATTCAAGGATATCATAAAATACAATATACCTGATTTTATAAAATTCCAACCATCTCCCACTTGCATAAAATCTTATAATAACTTACTGAAAATCTTTACAACTCTTTATGAATCCATCTAAAACTATTTTAGAGATTATATATCAAACTATTTTCATTTTGGAATAAAAACTCTGTCCAAAACATTATCCTTATCCAAAGGTATAACTATGTGACCCTATGGGCCTTAGTAGCATTGATAATAAATATAAAATCCTTATTTTGTAGATATAATTAAAGAGTGCACTCTAGAAAAGCATCAGTGCTACCGAAGCTACTAATGGGTCTGATGTGATATTGATTAAATATACTCATATATCCATATAAACATGTCCACCACAATATGTATTATATAAATTATATGTATACCTATATAATCCCATTTTCATGACATTTAGTGACCACTAGACATGAAACAATTCTTATCTAGTATATACTATGTCATACTTTCTTGATTCTCTGAAAAAATCTGACTTGGTCAATGATTAGATCACATGTCATTCATATAGAAGATGAAAAAATCACATGTTCCTCATCCAAGAAGTTGAATACATTATATGTTACTTAACTAAGTATAGAAATGAATTTACTCATTCTAATTAAGTTAAGGTATATATGTCTTTTCTTGTTATATGAGTGGAAAAATACTATATTGGTTGAGATCCAACTGATGAAATGATCAAAAAAATACCTAACCATACCTCATTATCCAATACTCAAGGCTTGTGTAAGAAAGGTATCAAAGTATGAAGGTTTTCATGCCATGTATTTTACCAACCTTAGGTAAAAAGGATTGACAATAATCATAAAACCCTAGTATATTGATGACTGCATGACATTCCATGGGATATACTTTAACAAGTTAGTCCAAATAATAAGTCTCTACTTATTATTTCATAATCCCACTACTCATTCTAATCTTAACATATCATAATAACCAATAAAACTCCATGATGATCATTAATTAGGGACAAATCAAAGTCATATTTTTATGGGATATTATCATTCTATTATTCATATAAAGTAAATTATATCACACACTAATGAACGATAAATGGATATTTCTTTGATTATAAAATCATGATACATATAAAACGATTATATCAATATATTATGTTTTATATAACAATAGATTAAAAATAACCCTCATGATTCTGGTGTGATAATGGATGATAAATGGATATTTCTTTGATTATATCAATATATTATGTTTTATATTATCATTCTATTATTCATATAAAGTAAATTATATCACACACTAATGAACAATAAATGGACATTTCTTTGATTATAAAATCATGATACATATAAAACGATTATATCAATATATTATGTTTTATATAACAATAGATTAAAAATAACCCTCATGATTCTGGTGTGATAATGGTTTCTTTAATACATCTACTATATCATCCTATGTAGCTACTCAATAGATCTTAACATCACCCCTATCAATGACCTCTAGTACGAGATGGTATCTGTGAAGGAAGTGTTCGATCCTTTAGTGAGACTAGGGTTCATTATCCTAAGAAATAACTCCATTATTTTCACATAAAATATTTATTTCTACCTTGATTCTAGGAACCACATGTTTTTTAAAAATAAAATTCCCAATCCAAACAACTTCCTTCACAACATCTGATGTAATAATGTACTTTGCCTCTATTTTTGAGTTCTCCATAGTGGATTATTTGGAATTCTTATAACTTACAACTCTACTATTTATGAAAAACATAAAACCATATTGTGATATCATGTCATCTCTATTATATTGGAAACATTCATTAGTGTTACCCTTTACAAATACCTCATCCTATCCTCTAAAGACAAATAACATATCCTTAGTTATTATAAAGTACTTAAGGACATCTAGTGAATCTCAATAAGATTGGATTGGTATATAAGGGTTATTATAATATTATAAGAAACATTAGTTTGAGTATAAAACATATAATACATGATAGATCCTATGGAAGAAACATAGGTAATTCTATCCATCCTTTTTAACTCATCAGAAGGATCTTGAATCTTCCTAAGATTCATGCCACGTAACACTGGTAAAAATTCATTTTTTAGAGTTCTCTATATTAAACCCATTTAACACTTTACTAATGCATGTGTCCTAATTTGGTCCAAGAAACCTCTTATATATATCTCTATAGATCTCTATACCTAGAATGTAGGCTACTTTACCCATGTCTTTCATCAAGAATCATTATACTAACCACATATTTACAGAGTGTAAAGTTGAGATATCATTTCTAATAAGAAGTATGTTATGTACATATAATATCAAAAAAACTACAAAACTCCCAATAATATTAATATATACATATGTATCATATTTATTTTTCATGAAACCAAACTCTTTGATCACATCATTAAACTGAATATTCCAACTCAGAGAAACTTTCTTCAATCCATAAATGGACCGTTGTAATTTTCATACCTTAGAAAACTCATTTGGCACATAAAAACCTTTAATATATATCATATGCATGTCCTAAAATTAATTACCATTTAGTAAATTTCTTTTAAATTTTATTTAATATATATAATAATTAAAATGAGCTTCTATGACAAGAAATATCTGAATGGAATTTATCATCACAATAGGTGGAAATGTTTCATCATAGTCAATACCATGAATTTGTTTGTAACCCTTTTCCACTAGGAATTATTTATCAATAGAATCAATACCATACATGTTATTTTTCTTGTATAATAATCAATTTAACTCTATGTATATTATCCCCTTAAGTGCATTCAATAAGTTCTAAACATTGATAGTGCACACATAGTTCATTTCAGATTACTTGGCTTTTAGGAATTTCTTAGAATTATAACTCCCAATGAACTATCTTTAGGTATTAGGTTAATCTCCTATAAAAATTACATCATCATAATTTTCTATAATATATCCATATCTCTCAGGCTTATAATGGTTCCTACCAGACCTATGTGGTTCTTGTGTAACATGATTCGGTTCTTTTTCCACAATTGTTTATGAAACTGTCTCAACATCCATTTCAGGAACATTTTTTTATTGATATTGAACTTGTCCAAATTAAAATTTAATTTCATGGGATCCTCTAATGATATATTACTTCTTAAGGAATATATAAAATCAGGTCAAAACACTTTGTACACAACTAGATTATAGAAATTCCATCCCTTAGTTTCCTTGTAATAACTAATAAATAATCACTTTCCAGACTTCGAGTCAAGATTATCAGAATATAATTATCGTATGAAAGCTTAAATACCCCAAATATTCATGAAATATATATTAGGACATTTCCCAATCCATATCTCATATGGAGTCTTCCTAACTGATTTATATGGAACATGGTTAAGTAGGAATATAGTAATCTTTAGAGAATAACCCCATAATGAAATAGAAAGGTTACAATGAATCATAATCGATCGAACTATATCCAATAGGGTATGATTTCTTCTCTCAGACACACCATTCCACTGTGGTGTTTCTACAGGAGTGAGTTGTGGTACAATTCCACAATCCCTCAGATGATCAGTGAGTTCTTAGCTAAAATATTCACTACCTTGATCCCATTAGATAATCTTAATACTTTTGAATAGTTGATTATGTACTTAATTATAAATATATTTGAACTTTTAAAAAGTATCATACCCATGTCTCATTAGATACACATTTCCATACTGACTAAAATCATCAATAAAAGTAATGACTTACCTAAAACCACCACTTTCTTGAGTACTCATTAGTCCTCATACATCACTATTTATAAGATCCAATAGTCTGATAGCCCTTTCACCCTTTCCACTAAAAGTTTATTTGGTTATTTCGACCAATAAACAAGATTCAAATGTATCAAATAATTCACAATCAAGTGGTTACAATAATCTATATTTATAGATTCTTTGTAAGAATTTATGATTTATATTTCCAAGTTGAAATTTCCAAATATAGGTGGGATTAGAATTAACCCCATCCTTCTTATTATGAATGTTATAAATAGGATTATATATATCTAGAATATATATAAACTAGTCACCATATTCTCTGTTCGATAAAAATTTTCATTATTATATATAGAATAACTCTTTTTCTTAATAATTAATGAAAAACCCATCTTTTCCAAATAAGATATATAAATCAATTTTTTATTTATGACAGGACCATAATAACAATTCTAAAATTCTAGAACTAATCTATTTGGTAAATTCAGATCATAAGTGATAATTTCTAATGAATAAACTCTTTCTCCATTGTTGGAACAAATATATAATTCATCCTTGTTCATTTTCCTTTTATCTAAGTGTCTATGTTTATCATCACAAATGTATGGTGCACACCCAATATCTAATACCCACGAGTCAGAGTTAATGAAATTAACCTCTACAAAATTCAAATTTAGACGCTTAGGTTGATTTTGTAATATCCTAGATCCTATTATCCATTTTCTTTGTGTGTTTTAGGTGTTGGAGGTTCTGATATAAGGCTTTGGGTAGATCAAGGTCGTTATACTAAGAAATATCAAATACAGGGTAGACTATAGTGTAGACCCTTGGGGCTAAACCATAATCTAGGCCGCAAGGGCATGGAACTTTGGGTTTCACCATGGCATCTTGAGGTGGATCTTCCAAATTTAGGGGTAGTTATGGCATGGTCTCCAGACTATGGAGTAGGGGTCTAGGAGGAGAAAATTTGGGGTTCTTCCATTTTCATCACCCCTATGGTGTAAGGGGTAGGCTACGACATAGCCTCCATTTTAGCAATGGGGTTTTGTGTTATGGTGAACTTGACTATAGTGTGGTTCTCTACCTAAAATATAGGGTCCAAATCATGGTTTTTGGATGTGGTTTGACTAAGGGAGATGTGGTGTGGCACCTCCCATTGCACTGTAGTATAGGTTTCTTCTAGCACATTTCTATTGTGGTGTAGAAGGCTGTGCCATGGCTTCTAATTTTTAGTTAGCCTATAAATACCGCAAGACCCTCAAAACCCACTTTTATAATATCCCTTTTTATTGAACCCTAGGTGCACAAGAGATAATTTTAAAGGGATTAAAAACCCTTTCGATCATATTCAATCTCTGGATTCCCATGTTTGATCTGTGGTGATCCAAGGTGAGTTCTTCATCTTTTCTACTAGTTTATCTCCGTTTGATCTCCATCATTATAATGGAGTTTCTTTTGATGTTGTTGGAATGTTTCTGGAATAACATCCTTGAAGGGATACAAATTTTCTTATGGGATAGGTGATCAGAGATCCACATTATGGTTCTGTTCTCATTTGAAGAATGTTGACACCTTGAGGTAAGGGATTCATTGTTTCTCCTTTTATTTATATGCAATCGTAATTTTAACATCCTTTAGATTTTTGGGTGAAAATGGAATTAAACCTAATAAATGATAAACTATATTAATAAAATAAAGGTTTATATTTAGTGATCACATGTGTTATTCCACCATGATAATGGGTTTCCTTATGTTTTACTAGATATCATGTTATCTATGTTATGTTTTGTTTAAAATGTTGGTTAAGCTTGGGTTAGCATGTTGATTTTATGTAATTTGTTAAATAATGTAAAGCCAATAATTTTTTTGATTGGATAAAGAATTAAAGTGGCATGTTTAAAAAATACTTATATTCTTATAATTTGATGGAAATCAAATTGATGCATGGTGAATGTTTAATTGAAGTTGTTCTTACATATGTTAATGGAATTGGCTATAGAACATGAAGCTGGTAATAATTTTTCATGATAATAATAAAAGGCATGTTAAATGAGTTGTTCTTCCTTAAAATTTAATGAAACTTGAAATTATTCTTTAAATCATCGTTTAAAGAACTTAGTCTTTAATAGCTGGTGCCTTAGGTTACCTGTAGTTGTAAACTTTAATAATTTAATTGGTTAATCCAAGATGGTAATAAAACTGGTTGATTGATAACGATGAATGTTTGGGTTTGAGTGATCTCATTTGATTATGAAGGATGAATTACTTGTGTTTGGGACCGTGAGATCCCATTTTCATGTAAAGGATAAATTCCTTGTTTTAGGGCCTAGTAGTAATATTGACTCTATTTTTATTTTTCTGCTTATTGTGTTTCTCTGAATGTGAGCCTTGCTATGTGTTGTGATGTGAGCCTGGGATGGATGATGAGATACATGCGGGGAGGCCTGAGTTTGTAGCAGTAGTTGACACCTATGATGGTGGGATGCATGGTTATATGCATGAGGGTGTCAGGGATGACACTAAAATTGATGGAATGGGTTGAATATGGGCCTTCCCATTATTGTGTTGAAATATGGGATGCTTGTTAATAACCCGTTTAATTGATGGATGACTGGGTTGATTGTTTATATATATTACTTTCCCCACTAATTTAGGTCATTAGATGTTATTGGTTATTCATATCTTTGTAGTAGCTTAAGATGTTTCCTATAGTACTTGGAAATATAGAATGGTAAAAGAATAATAAATGTTTTAACCCATGGAGTTGGTTCTTATTGGAATACAAAAGATGTTAATCTTGAGAAACCATGGAATTAGTTGGATTATGTTTATAGGGCATGGAATTCACTCTAATGGTTAATGAAATATAATTTGGATTAATTTTAATTAATGTCTAGTGAATTAATTAATATAAAGATAAATGATAAAATAATGTAACTTAATGTAACTCTTGTTAATTTCTTGTGTGCTCATAGGATATCTAGCTCTTAGTGGTGGAAGCCGGGTGTCTAAGAGATTATAGCTACAGTTGGTCCTAAGATTACTTTAATACCCATAGTGTGGTTGTGATCTATAATATGTCATATTTTTTTATTCCATACGCTACCCCACCCAAGTCAGTAGGGTGACTGGCACTCAGTGGACTTTGGGAGGGTGTTTTTCCCAACATCTAGGTTGAAGAGGGTTAGAAATCTCACTATCCCCATCTGGAACCACTCCCTTCTCTTGGTAGTATTATGTGATGGTATGTAAGGAAATTAGTTTTTCTATATATTTATGTATATGGATATAATGTATTGTGGTTATTTCACACACATATTTCTTTGGATATAGCATCCTAATTATTATTATAGGTATGATGTATATGAGCTGTGATGGCTCGAGGCACATACTTAGTATATGGTCCATGATGGACTGAGGTACAATATTCAACGTATGATATAAGATATACGAGATGTGATGGCTCCTAAAAACTACTTGGTCTCTATATGGAGATGTGGTATGGGGTGATAAGATGATGCGATGCACGAGGTTAATGATACTTTATCCCAGGTGTTTTTGGGTTGGTTTCTTTAGGAGAGAGATTGATCAAGACATATAGAATTGGTGAAGAGTAGAAACCAATTTATAAGTGGTAGAGGGTCACCCTCGTTTTATTATTATAATATAAAATCCCTTGTAAGTGTTAATTGGTGAGAGATATCCTTGGCGAGGATGAGAACTTAGTATATCTATTTAGGTAATGAGTTAGTTTCACTTATTGTTAACTGGGATTTAGTATACTTTATTTATCTTTTTCTTGAGAGGATCTAGGGAGGATCCTACTATGTATACCTGTTATTATTACCCTATATTTATATAAAATTCTTTTCAGGTCACTTGGAGATGGTTGGAGATTGAGCTGGATATTACTAGATTATGGTTTCTTAGGATCTATTTAGGCTTTATGGTCACTACCTAGTTTATCTTTTGGTACTTGTTGTTTTCATTTCCAGATATTTTAGTCTTGTATGAAATTATATAAATGTTCTTGGGATCTATATTTTACTTATATCTGAATAGTAGTTGATTGGTGCACCTATCTTATATCTATTTCCTCATTTTCTTTTAGAGGGTAATGCCTCCCATTTGTATTTTCATTATATCCTCAGTGATTATCACGAGCCCAAAGACTATTTGAGATGGGATTCAGAAAGAAACTATCCACCTTCCCTCATTACTAGACCAAGAGGGCTACCTCTAGGGGTAGGGGTTCATGACATAGTGGTATCAAAGGTTTAGGATGAGGGATAAGACAGAGTTTGGAGTTAGGCATAGGAGAGGACTACATGGATTGGTAGGGAAATAGTGTCATCTAACTTTAGTAAGCATTGTAAATATGGGAGATCAGCTAAGACATAGGTATTTAGGCCCCCTTATGATCTAACACACAAAACTTTAAGCTTACCGGACCAACTAAGTGAAGTGTTACTAGTTGTGGGGTAGAGACCTAGGAAAGGATCATGCATCATTCTTCTTTGAATCTATGTTTGAAATGGGTAGAACATGGTATAAGGATAAAAATTAAATGAATAAATAATTTATTAATCTTAAATATCACATATTCTAGGTTTATGAGTCTCTAAACATTTGTTCTTTTGTAGGTATGGCTGTAGGTTGACGTCCTCATCAGGTTTACGTCGAAGATGTTAAACATGATGTTCTAGTATATCTCCATAGAGTAGAGATCAATGATGATGAAACTTGCAAGAGGATACTCTGAGAGTTTCAGTTCCATAGTCTTCAGAAGTATGAGGGCTCTTTTTTGGACTTAGTGACAAAATATTGGTTGGATGAAGTTGAGATAAACTTCAGTTCGATCCGTGCTCAAAAAATAAATGAGTTTTGTTGTATGTGATAACACTTCATGGTGAAGAGAGGTAGTGGTGGATCTTATTTCTCAGGGATTATGAGGATTTGTAGGTCTCATGGGAGAAGTTCAAGGACCATTTCAAAGTAGATTTTCTTTCTTCAAATGTAAATGAAACTAGTTTCTAGAAGCTACTTACCCTTCGACAGTGGAGTTCAAGTGTGTGGTATTTCAAGATCCATTTCAGGACCCTTCTATGTTATGAATCCAGAATGTTTCCAAATAATGAGTCTAGGGAAATAAATTTCATAGAGGATTTTCATTTAGAGATATATTTCTATGTCACCCCATTCATGTTGTTGACATAACTCTAGGTGTTAGTGAGAGAAAAGGTCATTGAGAGGATATTGGATATAACTAGATCATCGCGAGAGGGGATTCATCAAGATTCCTCATGAATAAGAGCTATGGTTTGGGGTTTCTAGTTTCATGGACAGAAGAGATTTCATATAATCAAGGTTAGGTCCCAACCCTTGTAATCTTGTTTTTATGGGGGTGGAATCTCTCAATCCTATGCCAAGGTATCAAACACTCATTTTTCATGTAGAGGATGAGGTCATCAGTGGTAAGAGTGCATAACCTTTCTGAGTAAGAATCATGCACTAGGTGTTCCACTTTAGGTTCCTCTATTGAGATAGTTTTAGTCTAGGAAACAACAGTAGGATAATCCAACTTGGTATCAATATAGAGGAGGTAGGGTAGGCAGATGATATCCCTAATATGTTCCTCATCCTCATGGAGTAGAGAAAAAACAAGGAGGCGGTCTTCATCAGGGCCAGAGAGTCTGTAGAGAAGTTCATGGTCATCTTTATGCTCTAGTGTTTCCAACATCAGGATATATTTACAACATTCAAGGTACCATTTTATTGTTTTCTACTTGGGTGCATGCATTTTTTGATTCTAGACATACACTCTTCTTTATATCACTTTCCATAGTTTATGATTTGATAATTTAGGTGAAGAGGCTTCTAGTGCCCTTGGAGTTGACTATGCCATTTAGAGGTTAGACTTATCTGCATGAAGTATGTAGAGATTGTGAGCTAGTGCTGGGGAAACAACAATATTTGGGAGAATTCATATGTTTATAGATATATCCATATGACATCATCCTCAGTATGTAATGGATGTATTTAGTGTATCCTATCATGGATTACGTCAGGATACAATTTGTGTTTTATGATGTTGATGGAGATTCTTCCATGTTCATTAGTGATAGATACCCTTATATGGATTAGTGAAATGTTCTATCCTTATCTTTCTTAATGAATGAGTTGATGTTGATTTCATTGGAGGTTCAAAAGATGGCGTTTCTTAGGGTTGTGGAAGAGTACACTGATGTTTTTCCTATGAAATTTGTGACATTACCCCCTCAATGGGAGATTGAGTTTGTGATTGAGATATAACTAGGGTTTTCTATGATCTTAATGTCCCTGTATTAGATGTCACCTTATGAGTTGTGTGAGTTATGAGTGAATTTCGATGATCTGTTGTAGCGAGGTTTAGTTCAACTGAGTGTGTCACCTTGGGGTGACCTAGTTTTGTTCTTTAAGAAGGATGATGGAGGTTTACATCTTTGTATCAATTATCATCTCTTTAATTAATTTACAATGAAGAACCACTATCCTATTATGTGGATTGATGATTTATTTGATCACTTTAAAGGATCTAGTTGGTTCTCAAAGATTAATCTACAGTTAGAATATTATCAGATACAGGTGAAAGGTGAGGATATTTTGAAGACCTATTTTTGATATTTTTATGAGAATTATGAGTTTATTTTGATGTCATTCAATGTGAAAAATTCTCCATTTATGATCATGGGTTTTATGAATTTTGTGTTCAATGAGTTCTTGGACCGATTCATGGTAATTTTCATTGATGAAATCCTTATATACTCTATAATGGAAGAAGAGCATTCAGAGCATATACGGGTTGTTTTAGGAGTTCTTTGTTATGATAAGATATTTGGGAAGTTGCTGAAGTGTGATTTCTAGGCTCGTGAAGTTCATTTCTTAGGGCATGCCATGTCTCGGTAGGGAGTATCTGTGGATCCTTCAAAGATCAAGGTAGTCATTTCTTGGGAATACCCCAAGAGATTTAGAGAAGTGAGAAGTTTCTTTGGTCTTGTAGTTTATTACAGTAGGTTCGTAGCTAATTTAGATTGGCTTGCGACTCCTTTTACATCATTGACTCAAAAGAATCATGCATTCTTATGTACTAAGCTGTAGTGTCCCACATTTTTAGACATGATGAATTTCTAATGGTTTTTTTTAACTTTTCTATTAGTGGATGGATCATTATTGAATTAAAGAAATTGAATGAGGTTTTATGGGTTTGAATGTCATGAAGTGATGTTTTCAGGTGTGGTTTATGTTTCGATGGAATTACTAGGGGTTCAGGTAAGAATCAAAGGAAGAACCGATGGACCAGGCTTCTAAAAGATATTATAGGACAATTACATGGCATGTAATAAATTTATGTCATGAATTTTCTTGGACAACCAGTAAAAACCCCGAAATTACATGATGTATAATTTCCCAGGGTATTTTTTTTAAAAAGGGACAGGGCTTCATTTTGGATAGAACCCCCACCCTCTTCGATGCATGGTAGGGAGGTGGATGAGAGAGATCCTTAATGGACAGGGAACCTTGGATCTTACCTATCTAATGTCCATTTTATCCACTTTCTATCATGTTGGATAGACCTCAGTAAGCTCTCAACTCTGCTTCCTTACCTACTTCGTTTATCTTCTCATCTCTTTCTCTATTTTGGTGTGAGATAATTTTCCATATTTTAGGGTGTTTGTGTGTTTGTTTGATTTATCTCAAGACGTACCAAATCAAGCCTCAATATTGGATGAGTGAAGCATACTTGGTATATGGTAGGTGGTCTATAGATTTCCTCTCAAGTTTCTTCATTTTATAAAATATCCATGTTATGCCACGTATAGGACATACCAGGTGTCACTTATAAATAATCAATTTACTTAACTTAAAATCCATAGAGCTCTTTGTTATGTATCTTATGCTCCTACATATATGTTTGGAGGTTATGACCTACCCAAACTGCCCCTTGGGTAGGTTCTCTTAATTTTTCATGTTCATTTATCATGTTTTCCTTCTATCCAGACCACCTTTGGGGGTCAGAATTTAAATTCCATATGTTGAATGAGTTGTTTATGCCTTGAATTACCTTTGAGGAACATTTAATTAATTATTTTGAAAAATGATTCTTGAATTGGATTAATGGCATTGTTTAATATAGATACCATGTTTTAAATAAAACCCCTCTTTGAGGTACACTATTTTCTAATCTAAAAAGAAGTGATGAATGAGTCATTTATTATGAATGGACTTTGTTTATTTTGTGTTTGAAGTGATTTGTGGGTGTGTCCCTAATTCAGTGACCTTTCTACATGGTATTAAATGTTTATGAACATGGATTTTTCCTCTTTAAATAAAATAAAATAAGGAATTATGAATTCCATGAGCGATACTCGGGTTTCCTTCCATGGAACACTAAGTATGGGCTCATCATGATTATGAACAGCTTCACTATTGTATTGTGTATATGTCAGGGACAATAATAGTATGTCGGGATGTAACACCCCAGAATTATTAAGGGTTAAATGACTAAATGATATAACTAATGTCAACAAGGTGTACCTTCCTTTTCGGGAGCCTACCTGATTAGAACTCCACAGTTAAGCATGCTTGGCCTGGAGTAGTGATTAGGCTGGATGACTTTCTGGGAAATTTCAGAGAGTGTGTGTGAGTGAGGAAAAAGAACACTAGAAAGGACATGTGTTGGCCTATGGGGCCTGTCATTAGTCAGATGACCCATTCCTGCATGTGTGTGGGCCCTAGGGTGGGGACCACGTTTCTATGGGGAAACTGGTGGTACCTAGAGGGCCAAGACTCAATAGTCATGTTAAGGTGGAGTGTATGTGCTGTCACTGAGGCCCAGTTGTAACATTTGGTTTCAGAGGTTGTACCAAGCCTTAAGTGTGGTGCACTACCTGGGTTGAGATGTATGACCCACAATGAGGATGTTATGATCTAGGGGGGGGGGTGAATGTAACACCCCAGAATGATTAAGGGTTAAATGACTAAATGATATGACTTGTGTCAACAAGGTGCACCTTCCTTTTTGGGAGCCTACACAATTAAGCATGCTTGGCCTAGAGTAGTGGTCAGGATGGGTGACCTTTTGGGAAGTTTCCTAGAGTGTATCTGAGTGAGGAGAAAGCACACTAGAAAGGACATGTGTTGGCCTATGGGAACTATCATTAGTCATATGACCCGTTCAAGCATGTGGGTGGGCCCTAGGGTGGGGACCATGTGTCTGCGGGGCAACTGGTGGTATTTGGTGGGCCAAGACCCGATATCCATGTTAAGGCAGGGTGTCTGTGCTGTCACCGGGGCTCAGTTGTTATATAGGATGGGATCACCATGCAATTCTATTACCTCAACATGAGAAATATCAGTTCCCTAGGGGATACACCTTAGACGGGCTCGGTGGCTAGATGGTTTCACCAAGCAACGAGTGAGACTCAGTACCCTATGTGAGATAACAAGTACGGGCTCAAAGGTCATTATCTCAAATTAGGCTGGAAGTGATGATTTCATGGAATTTTATGGATCAAATTGAATAAAATCTGATGAAAGTGAGAATTTATGGAAGTCTTGGTGAGATACATGGGTTCCTTGTTAAGGTTTTCCTTGGAGGATCCCAGGATGTTGCTTACTTAATTTTGGGTATCTACTTTTATAGTAAATCTCGCTGATGCATAATTATTATTCAAGGGATGTGTCTACTAATCCAAATAACATTCTTGGGTTTGGTCTATCTCATGATACATGTTTTATAACATTTTTTATCACTTTTCCCATATCTCATTTATTTAGGTTGCCTATGGTTCATACATGTTTGGATTAGGATGAGTAGGTATGGTCAAGATAGGTGTCTTTGAGGAACCTAAGATCAACTTGGTTATTTATTTATTTCACATTGCTTATTTATTTTTGATATACATGAAAACTTATTACTTTATATGCATCAACTAGATTATTCTTTATACACCATTGATGGTGGCCTACTGAGTATATCTCACACCCTGCTCAGGCCACCATTACACTAGGGTACCTGAGCAGACTTAATTGTTTGCAGGTCCATGGATTATTGCTTGTGATGTGCGTTGTACCTGGGAGATAGGAGCATGGGACTAATTTAGTAATGAGTACCCTTGAGGAGATCACCCATGAGGCCATTTTATTCTTTTTCTTGTTCATGTTTTGTATCATATTTCCTACTGTTTGTTTCCTGCTTTATTAGGTAACATCACATGGGAATGCATGTAGGTTTTATTTTTCATTGGACATGTTTATTGAGTTATTATATTTATATTACATTACTTTTTTTATTTAATTATTCCACTATCTATTGATTCAAACAGTATACCACTATGATACTTTGATCTTGAGAGTATAGTCTCCCCACCATACCACGATTATACCCTCACTGCTAGTCGACGACCTCTTTAATTTGGGGAGGTGCGCTTGAGGCCTTGTAATGACTATTTCAGCTACCAGTTTAGTGGTCATTTGGGTCAGTACATTACAAAGTGGTATCAGAGGGGGTCTTTTACTTTATATTTATATTTTTGGGTTGGTAGATAGGAGACTAGGAATGTTTTAGTACTTGGTAAATAGCCATGTCTGGGACTAATTAACCAACAAATAGGGAAAAGTCCAAGTGTCCAGGGATGGGATTTGTTGTTTATATTGTTCATTATTATAGTTGATTATTATTTCACCTTGATTGATTGGTGTACTTTCTATTGATTACTAATTTATAAGATTACAGTATATACCCTTGGCCTAATATGGTAAGGATGTTTCATTACATGCATTATTATTGGCACATAGTGGTTCACATAACATCCATATGCCATGCCATATAGATTTCATTGTTAGGGTAATTTAAATTTATTGATTTTCCTTGTGTGTTAATTTCCTACCAGTTGCATGCCATGTTAGGCATTTTAGTAGCATGATTAGTTTTATACCTACCTACGTATTTATTAACCTACCCATTTATATAACATAACATGTGTTCTATCTAGTGTGATTACCTATACAACATGTTTCTATGATTTAATTACAATGCTTTGCTTGTATCCCATGCTTGGGTGTTTTTCTACATATATTGATGGTGAAATTCTATTTGAAAAACCAATCATGACATGTTTGGTCTATGAACCACTGGTTTCATGGGATGAAACATATTGGTTGCGATAAAATGGGATCCAATTTTCAATATATAAAGTATATGATCACTTTATAAATTTGAAAATAATATCCCAAGTAATAAAACCATTATAGATGCACTTTATATACTTAAATAATATTATATAAATGTTAATATATTAAATTTTTATTTTATCCTAATTAAATTGGTTATGGTTAAATGGGAGCCTACCTACAATCTATAAGGTATAGGGGTTCTTTACAAATTGAGAAGTGGGGACACATATAACCGAGCCATCCTTTAAGAGCCTTAAGTATTTAGAGACTCTTGAGTAAATATAAAATATGTTCAATTTTTTTCTAAAAGATAAATTGGTGGCCCTTATAAAGGTTTGTAACTCTATTTCTTGGGAATTATGACCCATATAACTAAGTTTCTAAAAGCACAACCGAGCCTTAGTAGGACAGTTGTGGAATGTTTTTTGTGAAATAAACCCATTCATGGAGTACTAAAAAAAATAATTTTATATAAAGGTTGGGTTTCATTTTGATGAACCTAGGATATCTTGATTGAGACCCTTTTAGGTCACCTTTTTTGTGTTCTTCCTTAGTAATTAACCCCATGGGGGTATGTCTATGCTGTTAGTGATGGTCATTTAAAGCACTTGTGACCATTTATATGGTTTTAAATATAAGAATATGGTGGAATATCACTTGACTAGTACTTATTTAATTAATAAAAGGCCATTTTTTTTTGCCTTTGAGTTTTACTTATATGGGATTCCAGTTAATTAAAATTCCAATTGAAACCTAAAGGGTATTTTCCTCTATATATTGTAATTGTAATTTTCTTTAACTAAGCCACTTTTGAAAATTTATAAACAAATAAGGGATGTTTAAAATGGGGGTTTGTGAAACCAATGGCCTGATTATGGTGGGATTTCAAATAAATAATTAATGTTTAAAAGGAATTTTAATATAACTTGCTTGTTTTTCCTAGTGACCATAGCTAAATAAAGTGAAAAATGATTTTACCTCATGAATGGTATTAGATTTTACTTAAATATATACCTTGAAATTTTTAAATAATTAAATGAGTTTTGGTTTAATTACTTAAAATGAAACCTTGATAGGTGTTTTTAGCTTTAACTCTCATGTAAGGGTAGTTTAGATGTTGCCTTGAGTGGATGCCTTAGGAAAGGAGCATGAGAGTTACCCTTAAGCCTCTTATTTTATAACTAAAACCTAAATGATAGTCCCTTAATCCTATTAATATTCTCAGTGTGACCTAGATATGGGGTTGAAGCTTTCTATTTCTATAAGGGGATAGCCCAGGGTATGTAGTGCCCTCAAAAATTCTAAAGTATTTCTAGATGCTTGTGGTTTGTTTATGAAATGTGGCATTGCTTGGGTTTTGTTTTCCCATGTATGACTTTTAGATTCTAAAATGACACTTGGGTTGGATGGGTTATCATGCCATATTTAACCCTTGTTATGGGTGTGAGTATCGAGTAATTCAATAGTTTAGTGGGTTAGACATGCCTAGGGAATGGTCATCCGATTAGTAGGTCATGTGACCCTTTTCTTCTTCTTTTATATTAGATGAATTAGTATGTCATCATTCTAATTTGCAGTTGTATGGGATAGTATAACTCTATTCTAGTTATTTTTTATGGTCCATCTGATACGGAGATGCATAAGGATGATAAGCCTATGGATAGTATCAAGTAATGTGCCATTTTTCTAGTGAAACCTCAAGGTAGTATGCATTGATGCATGCGGTACCTGTCAAGTTACTAAATGGTACAATGAACTATTTGAGTTCAATGATGATCATTTAAGTCTTGAGATATTACACAACATTCTTGGGACATATTTAGAGTAAAGTGACCTAGATGACAAAGAAACTATAGGATTTTCCCAATGCTCAGGATGATGTTTTAAAGAGGATTAGTTTTTTTAAAACTCTCAGTCAGTTGTCTTGGACTTTACACCAAATTCAATGGAATGTGTGGATGTAACTTGGGAGGAGTTTCATGCATATTTCTAAAGTTAATTTGGACCAACATTCTTGTAAGTGTATATTATATCTCTCCCTTTAGTTTAATGCTTCCTAAAGCATGTTGGACACTTATAAACCCATGATTGGTGGTTGATAGATCATTTTCCATGGTATGAGTTACCTTTCATAGTAAAAGGAATCTTGGATACTCCTAAGGTGGGGAGAGTCATGTCAAATGTTTTCTAACACATGACCTTCCAAGTAGAAGGAATGAAATTGATAAGAACCATTTTGAAATGGTTTCCTTTGTTTTAAATGCCCATGAGGCTAGTAGTTTTATAAAATTTCGTTGCTTTCATGAAAGAACAATGATGTTGTGGTTGTCCATGTTTGAAACCTTTGAAAACACCATTAGTCAGGGATATAATTAGGTGGTTGTGCTTGAACAATCACAGAATTCCTCAGTTGGTAAGACCTTGTGATTGGTTAATGGGGATGCGTCGGTAGGTGAAAAAAATATCTTTTAAAAGAGGTTGACCAGTAGTGGTTCAACTGCTATTCCCTTTGGTAGTTGGTTATGAAAGGTTGGGAACCATATCGAGCACTTCAACCTTAGTAATCATTTAAATCCTCCTAGTTTACTCTTGGATAAATGAATATCATGTACCCTCTATTGATATCATTCGATTATACTAAGAAAGCGTTAGTTATACACTGTGATAAATTTTAAACACCGATGGGATAGGTAAATAGAATTATTTAGAGTATCACACCGGAAGCATAGTTACTATTAAGGCATAGTTATTTCTAAGTGATACTTGGGTTCCCAAGTAGGAACACCTTGGATGGACTCACATACACCAAATTCTTTTTCTCTTAACTAGATCAACAGGAGGATCCCACTTTGGGATCAGTTAGTGTTCTTGATGTAGTGGATGTTTGGATTTGTATCGATGTCTCACTTGTAAATACCAGGTATGAAATATCTTGGATGAGCTCTTTGGAATCCAATTGAAAAATATGAGGCTACCCCAAAATTTATTCAAGTTTGGTTGAAGTGTTCTAATGGTGGAAATCCAAGCATGTTGGATCGGGTATGCACCCATGGTCGTACAGAGGCACGAAAACTTTAAGTGGATGTTTTAGCTAGGGAGGTCACTGGGAGTCAGTTATGATCTTCGATGAGCATTATCATTGAAAATACCTAGGCCCCTTCATTTAAAGGCCTCAGTTATAGAATTTTGTGTACATTTTCCATCAGAGATGGGAATTTTGTGAATAGTCAGCTGAAGGTGGATCGACTTATCTTCTTTCTATTTCAAGGATAACAGTTGGTTGGGGACTGTTGCAAGAATGCCATTAGGTTAAAATGGATGTGGTGAAAAGGCCACCTAAATCCTAATATGGATGGTTAGATCAAACTGACTAAATGAGATTAATATGGATTTGACACTTCAATCTAGATGTGAATAATACAGTGAGCATCATTAGAATGCTACAAGCATGCCTCAAGAGACAATACCGATGGTGTTATTACCAAAAATCTAAATTTTACTTTCAAATGATAGAACCTATGGTTGGGAAGAGACACAGGATATATATTTAAAGAGACTACTAAATGATCATATCTCTGGTTAGATGGAATTGGGTAAGTTCCTTCTTAGTGCTTTGGTTATGAATTTGAGTTTTGGATCGAGTCTCTGTAGATTATGTACCATAAGCATAAGGGAGATGTTGTAGGAGTGTTGAGAATTTAAAAACAAAATACAAAATTTTAAACAAAACTTCATGACCCTAGTAGGTTGGGCGTTCATTTTCATTGTTCCTTAAGGCTTCTTGGGGATGATAAGTTTTAAGGTGGGGATGTTGTAGCATCCCACATTTTTTGACTGGATGAATTTCCAATGGTTTTTAAACTTTTCCATTGGTGGATGGATCATTATTGAATTCAGAAAATTGAATGAGGTTCCGAGGGTTTGAATATATTAAAGTGATGTTTTTTAGTGTGTTTTATGTTTTGATGGAAGTCATGGGGGTTCAGGTAAGAATTGGTGGAAGAAATTATGGCCCAGGCTGCTAAAAGCTCCTACAAGCCAATTACATGATGTGTAAAATTTTACACGATGTGTAATAAATTTATGTCATGATATTTATAGGCTGACCGGTGAAAACCCAAAAATTACATGGCATGTAAATTTTTACACGGCATGTAATTTCCTAGGGTATTTTTTTAAAAGGGGTAGGACTTCATTTTGGATAGAACCCCTCCCCACTTTGATGCACAATAGGGAGGCGCATGGGAGAGATCCTCCATGGTTAGGTTGTAAGAACCCAGATCTTCATTTCAGGTATGCTTTTCCTTTTTCTGGAGTTTTTAAGAAAAATGGAGTTTCTGGAAAATTTTGAAGTACACGCCGTGTACTTTCTGATTACACGCCGTGTACTCTCCTCTGGCTCGAAGCTGTGTGCTGGCCATGCCCAGGCCACACACACGGTGTGTAGGGTTGATGTGGAGTCCAATTTTGGTGGATTACGGAAAAACCTAGTACACGCCGTGTACTCTAAAATTACAAGCCGTGTACTTTTTTTTTTCACAAAACGCACTGGGGTCGCGCCTGACTGACAAAACACACCCCTTCTCCAGGTTCTTTGTTCGAGAGAGACCCATACGGCCAGATCTTTCTCGAGCCCCCACCTCTCCGTCTGTTCTCCGATTCAAGCACAGTCAATTGAGTTGGAAGCACATTGGTGATTTCTTCCTTCTGCTTGAGCCTTGTTTTCCAATTCTTCCTCCTTCTCAAGTTATCTAAGGTTAATCGTTTTGTGTGTTTTCTCAGATATACAACATTCTAGGGAGAATTAGCCATTTTGGTTCAAGTATATCAATCTCCTAGGATCGAGATAGGTGGTTTGTGCCTTACCGTTCAAAGTCCCTAAGTTTTATGTGCAAATTCCACCAATACCCGTGAATGGGGTATTGCGTGTTTACCTTTTTGCCCTTGTTGTTTTCCTGCCTTGCTTGTATGCTTGTGTAGAGGTAATTTGACCATGTTATAGGATAATTTTTTGTGCTCGGATGTGTTTTCCCTTGCTTTGATCTGGTTATGACCCTTGGTTCACGTTTGCCTTTGGCTGTTACACCTGTTTTCATACCTTGCGGTTATAGGTTGAAGTGAAACTCATGACATGCTTGTTGCCTTGTAGACTGTTTATCTAATTAGCTCTATAGGTTTAGTTTGGTTAGCCAAGTAGCTCTATAGGTGTACATTAGCCTTATATCATTATTATGCACTAACCGGCACGAGGATGAGAGAACCTGGTGCTATAGACTATAAGGGATAGACCGAGTGAGCTTCCCAGAGAGTCTTAGATATTATAGACCACAGAGGGGATGGACCAAGTGAGCTCCCAGAGAGTCTTGGATTTTTTTTATAGATTACAGGAGGGTAGACCGAGTGCGCTTCCTCAGAGAGTCTTACCTTGTTTGTTTCTCTTTAAGAACCTTCCCAGGCTAGAGGAGGAATTGACCGAGTGAGCTTCCTCAGAGAGTCTGTGGTATACCTGAGGCTATAGGAAGAATTGACCGAGATAGCTTCCTTAGAGAGTCTCTAGACCTTGGGGATAAGAGGGTTAGACCGTGTGATCTTCCTTAAGAGATTCCCTGACTACCCTAGACTATAAGGGGAATTGACCGAGTGAGCTTCCCCAAAGAGTCTCATAAATTCGTATGACCAAGCCAGAGGGGTTAGGCTGAGTGCACTGCCCAGAGGGTTGTGGTACTTCTTGGATAGGACCATAGGGGATTGCTACGAGTACTTACCAGAGGGTTTCCAGCTTATTAGCTATTTGTTTCACTGTTGTTGATTGGTTGTAGATTGTTTTTTGCTATGTATCATCCTATTTTACTGCTTACTATTACTGCTTATTGTACTTTTACCTACCATATACTCACTGAATATTAGGCACAGATCTTCGGGTGAATGCCTACTGGGATTTTATCTCATACCCTGTTTGGGCCATGCTTTTGGGCCCAAGAAGACTATGTTGTTGCAGGTATAGACAAGGTCAGGCACCCTTCGACTTCTGGAACTTGATTGCTTGGAGCAAGAGAGCATGGGACCGAGCTTTGGCTCACGATCCTGAGGATCTGTTTACTTTTCTTTTGTACTTGTTTTGGTACTGTAGTGTTTTCCATCATTGTGAATTGTTTGGATGCTTTTCTAGTTATGTATCATGCATCATTTCATATATATACATATGTGCTCTAGTTTATTGATTTAGTCTCCTGTTGTTTATATTGTTGGTTATTACTGCTTCCGCTATTGCATGTTTATTTTTCTTTCGATGTGTACTCTGCCAATGAGGGAATAGTTTCCCCACTATCACACCCAAGGCCCTCAATGCTAGTCAGCAGCCTCTGGCGTTTGGGGAAATGCACTTGAGGCCATGTGACCAACCAGGCATGGGGTGCCTCTGGGTGGCTTCTGGAACCGGGACGTTACATAGGTATCCTTGGATCTTACCCATCTGTTGTCCATTTTGACCACTATTTGTCATGTTGGATATCCCCCAATAATATCTTGACTTTTCTTCCTTCCCTTCTATGTTTATCTTCTCATCTCTTGCGCTATTTTGGTGCGAGTTGATTTTCCCAATTTTCAGGGTGTTTGTCCGTATCTTGGATTTCTCTGGAGCTAGACCAAATCAAGCATTAATATTGGATAAGTGAAGAGTACTTGGTATATTGTAGGTGATCTATATTTTTTCACTCAAGTTTCTTCGTTTTTTAAAATAGACCCATTATGGCGCGTGCCAGACTTACCTAGTGTCACTTCTAAATAATCAATTCACTTAACTTAAAATGAATAGACTAATTTATTATATATCTTGGAATACTACATATATGGATTTAGTTTATAACCTCAACCCAAACTACCTCTTGGGTGGGTTTTCTTAATTTCTCATGTTTATTTATCGTGTCTTCCTTCTGTCCAGACCACCCATGGGGATTAGAATTTAAATTCCTTATGTTGAATGATTTGTTTGTGCCTTGAAACACCTTTAAGGTTCTTTTAATTAATTATTTTTAAATGTGATGATTTAATTGTATTAAATAATTGTTTTATATAAATACCATGAATTATAATAAAACCCCTCTTTTAGGTGCGATGTCTTCTAATATAAAAATAAGTGATGCATGGGTTATTTATCATGCATGGCCTTCATTTATTTTGTGTTTTAAGTGATGTGTGGTAATGGGCCTAATTTAGTGACCTTTACACATAGTGTTTCATATTTATGAACATTGATTTTTCCTTTTTAAATTTAAATAAAATAATGAATTATGAACACCATGACTGATACTCTATTTTCCTTCTAAAAACACCAAGGACAGGCTCATCGTGCTTGTGAATAGATTTACTAATGGATTGTGTATACACAAGGGACGATACTGGTATGCCAGGATGAGATCACCATGCATTTCTATCACCTTATCATGATAGATATTGATTACCTAGGGGATACACCTTGGAAGAGCTCAGTGGCTATATGGTTTCACCAAGACACGAGTGAGACTTGGCCCCTATGCGAGATACTCGGTATGGGATCAGAGGTTGTTATATCAAATTATTTCGGGAGTGATAATTATGAGGCCTTTCATGGATCGCATTGGAAAAAATCTAATGGTAGTGAGAATTTACGATGCTCTTGGTGCGATACATGGGTTCCTTTTTAAGGTTCACCTCGGTCGGGCCCAAGATGATGCTTACTTAATTTTAGGTATTTAATTTTATAGTAAAGGTTTATGATGCATAATTGTTATTAAAGGGATGCATCCTAAAATAAAAATCACATGCTTTGGTTTTTTCTATCTCATGATACCTTTTTTATGACATTTTTTTATCACTTTTCCGATATCCCATTTGTATAGGTTTCCTATGGTTCAAACATTTCTAGCTTAAGCTGAAGCAGGTATGGTAAGGCCAGGTGTCTTTGAGGTACCTGGACCTGACTTGGTTCTTTATTTATTTTTCATTGATGATTTATTTTTGATTACATTCACACTAATTATTTTATATGAACAAAATTTATTATGTTTTAGATACCATTGGTGGTGGCCTACTGAGTATATATCTCACCCTTCTTGGGTCGCCATTGCACCGAGGTACCCGAGTAGACTTAATTTTTCATAGGTCTATGGATTATTTCTTGTGTTTTTCATTGTACATGGGAGTTAGAAGCATGAGAATAAGATATTAATTATGATTCTTGATGATATCACCCATGGGACCTTTTTATTCTTTTTCTTGTTCACGTTTTGTATCATATCCTACTGTTTATTTCCTACTTTATTAGGTATCGTCACATGGACATGCATGAATTTTTGTATTTTACGTTGGTCATGTTTACTCAGTTATTACATGTATCTTCTATTGTTTTTATTTTTTTATTTAATGATTACATGGTCTATTGATTCACACCTAATTATAACACTATGCTACTTTTATCTCGATGGTATAGTCACCCAATCATACCACCATTAGTCCCCCACTACTAGTCAAAAATATCTATCATTTGAGGAGGAAAAATTGAGGCCTTGTGGTGACTGGTCCAACTATTGGTTTAGTGGTCAGTTAGGTTAGGATGTTACAGACTAGTGTCAGGTAGATTTCAAGTACCTAAAGTAGAATTTGGTTAGTGCCCTAGTCCTCCATTTACCAGAAGAGGGAGTTCAGTTCAAGGTTTTCTATGACTCTTCATGTATTGGGTTGGTTCATGTTTTGATATAGTAGATTTTAGTTTTTTATGGTTCTTTTCTAGTACATCCCCATGAGAATAACTATTAAACCCATGATCTTTAGTTGGAAATTGTTGTTTTTTCCTTGAATTTGTGGATACATTACCTCATCGATGGGTGTTTCATGGTTTTTATCGATCATAATATACCAAGTCATATGTTCTCCTAACATGACTTTAACTTGCGATAGTGATGGTTGATGGAATTATTATAGGATTATGACTTCATGATTTCATATATTCTAGGAAAGTGTATTTTGTTTGCTGATTCACTAAGAAGGAATTCATGTATTGATATCATGCGTGAATCTAGATATTCCTGTAGAGTGATAGAAGAGATCTCAACAATGTATCTTGATATGGGAGAGGTTTGAGGAAGAGGTTTTCTTTTCCCGATGATGGTGCAATTATATTTAGTGTAGTATGTGGAGGAGTCCTAGCTGGGGGATTTTGAGGTGGTTGTTTGGAGAGACCGAGCTATCTTTGGAGATTCCCCTGATAGTTGGTTTGAGGATGATTAACACTGGTTGTTGTTTTAGGTAAGGATTTTCGTCCCATTGATGATGCATGATATGGTTCTCCATGAGTTCCATAAGTCACCCTTGACCATATACCCTAGCTTGATAAAGATTTACCGAGCTCTGAGGAGGTATTTTTGGTGGCCTGGGTCGAAGCATGTAGTTGAAGAGTTTGTGTCTTGATGTTTGGTCTTCCATGGTGGTTTTATTTATCTATTAGATGTTTCTATGTGGAAATTAGAGTAAATATTGATGGAATTAATTACCATTTTACCTCAAGATCATGTAGGATTTGATTATATATGAGTTATGGTGGATCATTTGATGAAATCATCACACTTAAAGTGATCAAAGAGTCAATCTTAGTAGAGGTTTTATCAAGGAAGTACCTAAAGGAGGTGGTGAGAATCCCTGGAGTCTTGAGGATGATCATCTCTGATCATGATCCTTTTTTTACCTATAATATGTGGAAAGGTATCCAACATGAATTTGGATCTTACTTATTCATTAAAATTGCCTTTCATCCATAGAAAAATGGTCAAACAGAGCGGAATATACAGACTCTTGAAGACATGGTGCGTCTTGTACCCTAGATTTTTGAGGTTAATAGCTTATGCACCTAAAATTGGTCAAGTTTTCTTATAATAATAGTTTTCACTCCACCATTGTCATGTAACTATTTTAAGCTTAATATGGATGACCATTCTATTCTTCATTGTATTGGACATGGGATGGAGAGTTAGCAATTCATGGGCCAGAACTCATGCAAAGCATGACCGACATATTTTAGGTGATTTGTGGAAGGATGAAGGTAGAAAAAGATCATGATAAGTACTATACCAACCATAGGATGATTCCTTTGGAATTCTATGTTGGATATCATCTATTCCTGAAGGCGACCCCTTATCAAGGATAGTGAAGGTTTAGTCATGGGAGAAATATTTATCCCTAGGTTTTTGGGCCTTTTAAGGTGCTAGATTGTGTTGGAGTCATGTAGTATCAGATAACACTTCCCTCATAGATAATCCAGATACATGATGTATTACATGTGTTATAAATCCTCTGTTACCTTCATGAAAAATTACATGTCATTGATTGGGGAGATATCAAAATTGATGATGATGTGACCTTTGAGGAGTGGCCTGTGGAGATCTTGGACCACCAGGAAAAGGTGTTACATGGGCATGATATTCCCTTAGTTCATATTTTATAGCAACATGATGGCATTAAGGAGAGTACCTAGGAAGATGAGTCATATATACATGTTTAGTATCCAAAACTATTTAATGTTCAATTATTCTGTTGTAGCACTACTCATTTTTTGGTTGTCAGACTTTTCTAGTTTATGATATGGTTTCATCTTATTGGATGTTTTATTGGTAACCTTAATCTCATTTGAGAGGTATTTCCCCCATGAGAGTGTTCAAGAGTTGGTTGTTTCTATTATATAGTTTTTTGATCTATTCCTCTTAGTGAGGTGGTTGATCTCCTATGATTAAGAGACTCTTTAGAGTTATCTTGAGGGGTGGTTGTTCGGAAAATCTTTTCCCATTATTTTCTCTTTAGGTATGGTATCAGATTATTGAGGATGATAATGGTTTGAGAGGTATCTGATGTAAGGGTATAGATCTTAGTAGCCCTTTAATTTGTGTTTTTGATGTATTAGAGGTGTTGAGAGGAGGCTCATGGTGGATCAAGGGATTTAGGATATGAAATATTAGCTACAGGGTAGACTATGGTGTAAATCCTTTAGTTTTTACCATAATCTGGGTTACTATGGAATGGAGATTTGGGATACACCTTATAACCTTGAGGTGGACCTTCCAAATTTTGGGGTAACACTGGTGTGGTCTCCTGGTTGCGATGTAGGAGTCCTAGAGGATGAAATTCAATGATCTACCTTTTTTGAAACCCTTATGATGTAAGGGGTAGGCTATGTCGTAGCCTCTATTTTAAAAATGGGGTTCTATGGTGTGGGGAACTTGGCTGTAGTGTTGTCTTCTTTCTAAAATATTGGATCTATACTATGGATCTTCACCATGTTTTTTGGATGTGGTTTGACCAAGGGGATAAGATATGGTCCCTCCCATTGCGTAGTAGTATATGCTTCTGCTAGAACCTTTTCACCGTTTTCTAAGAGGTTTCCTTATAGTTTTTTATTTTTTAGTTGGTCTATAAATGTCCCAATCCTATCCAAACCCATTTTTATCCCATACTTTTCTCTCAAACCTTAGGCACCCAAGAGATATTTTTTAAGGCCTTTGAATCCCCTTTCAATCAAATTCAATCCCCATCTTACCATGTTAGATCCTTGGTTATCTATGGTAAGTTATAACTCTTTTATAGTGGGTTATCATCATTTTATATCCACCAATCTAATAGAGATTAATTTTATGTTTTTGGAACAATTGTTTCATGATGTTCTAATAGTGATGTATCTTTACTTTTGGGAGAGGTGATCAAAGATCTGCATTGTGGTTCCATTTCTCATTTGAAGAATGTTGACATATCAAAGTAGTGGATTCATTTATTCTCTTTTTATTTATGTGAAAACATAATTTTACCATGATTTATCTTTTTTGGTAGTGGTGGAATTAACCCTAATAAAGGATAAACAATATTAATTAAATATTGGTTTATAGTTAGTTATCAGATGTTTTCTTCGATCGTGATAACGGGTTGCCTCTTATTTTACTAGATAATATTCTATCTAAGTTATTATTTATTTATCATTCTGGTTATGCTTGGGTTAGCATGTTTATTTTATGGAATTAGTTAAATAATTCCAATTCAGTAAATTTTTGGTTGGATAAATAATTAAAGAGGCATGTTTAACAAATCCTTATATTCTTATAATTTTATGGTAATCAAATTGATGCATGGTTTATGTTTAATTGAATTTATTCTTCCACATGTTAATAGAATTGGATAAATAACATGAAACTGAAAATGCTTATTGATGATAGTAATAAAATTCATGTTAAATGAGATGTTATTCCTTAATGTTTAATGAAATTAGAATTTATTCTTGAAAAAATTGTTTAAATAACTTCACTTTTAATAGATGGCGCCTTAGGCTACCTATATTTGTAACCTATAATAATTTAATTGGTTAATATATGATGGTAATAAAATGGGTTGTTTGATAATGATGAATTTTTTGGGGCCAAGTGATCCCATTTACTTGTGAAGGATTAATGCTTATGTTTGGGGCCATGAGATCTTGTTTTCATATAAAGTCTAAATGCCCTGTTTTATGGCATAGTTTCCCAATTTTATCTATTTTTTTTATTCCTACTATGTTTCTCTATATGTGAGCCTTGTTAAGTGTTATGATGTGATCCTGGGATGGATGATGAGATATGCACATGGGGGATTGGGTTTATGGCAGCAATTGAAATATATGATGGTGGAATTCATTGAGATATATATAAGGGTGTCAGTGATGTCACCATATTTGATAGAATAGTTTTAAGTTGGGATTTCATGTTGTTTTTCTAAAATTTGGGATTCTAGATTGTTAATAATTTATTTAATAGACGGATGGCTAGGTTTCTTGTTTATCTATATTCCTTTCCCCACTGTATGAGGAAACTATATATGCTTGGTTATGAATCTCTTTATGGTAGATTAATATGTTTTATAGATTACCTAGAATTATGGAATTGTAAAAGAATAATAAATGTTTTAACCCTTGATGTTGGTGCTTTCTAGAATGTAGAAGATGTTAATCTTGAGAAACCATAGACTTTGGTGGATTATGCCCAGAGGGCATGAATTTCATTCTGATGGTTAATAAAATGTAATTTGGAGTAATGTTAATTAATGGATAGTGAATTAATTAACGTAAAGATAAATGATAATATAAATTAACTTAATGTAACTCTTCTTAATTTCTTATGTGATTATGGATATCTATCTCTTAGTGGTGGTAGATGGATGTTCGAGAGATGATATCTATAGTTGAGCCTAAGAATAGGTTAATGCCCATAGTGTGTTTGTGAGATATATTATATCCTGTATGTTTTGTGATTTCATATGCTACCCACCCAAGTTATCAGGGAAACTAAAACTCAGTGGAATCTAGGAGGGGTTTTCCCCCAACATCTAGGTTAGTAAGGCATGAATGGATAACTACCCCCAATAGTCCCACTCTCTTCTCTTGGTAGTATTATGTGTTAGTATACATGATGGTTAGTTTCCTCATATATGTGTGTAGAGGTATATAATGTCTTGTGGTTATTTTTCACAAATGTATCTTTGGATATAGTATCTTAAGGATTATTATAGGTATGATATTTACGGGCTGTGATGGATTGAGGTACATAATTGGTGTATGGGTTATGATGGATTGAGGTATAATGCTTGAAATATGATACACTACATACAAGATACGGTGGATATCAGAAACTAATTAGTTACTATATGGAGATGTGGCATGGGGTGATAAGATGATGTGATGCACGAGGTGCATGATACTTTAACCCAAGTGTTTTTAGACTGGTTTCTTTGGAATATAGATAGATTAAGATTTATTACATTGTGGAAGAGTGGAAAACTAGTTGGTAAGTAGTAACGGGGTACGCTCGTTTTATTTATATAATATAAAATCTTGTGTATGTGTTACTTGGTGAGAGATAACCATGGTGAGACTGAGAAATTAGTATAATTGTTTAGGTGATGAGTTAGTTTCACTTATTTTTCATTGGGATTTAATATTATTTCTTTATATTTTTCATGAGAGGCATTTTAGAGGATTCTACTAAGTATACCCGTTATGATCACCCTATATTTATATAAGCTGTTTTTCAGGCCTGAAGGAGAAAGTTAGAGATCCAGCTAGATATTTCTAGCTCATGGTTGTTTAGGATCTTTTTAGGCTTCATGATTGATTCTGAGTTTATCTTTTGATACTTGTAGTTTTATTTTCTAGTTATTTTAGTCCAATATGACATTACACGTATGTGTTTGGGATCTTTCTTTTACCTATATCTGAGCATAAGTTGATTGGTGTACATGTCTATCTTTCCTCATTTTCTCTTAGAGTTAAATTCCTCCCAATTTTATGTTCACTATACCCTTGGTACTTTTTTCTAACTTATATTCTATTGGAGATAGGATTCGGGTAGTCATTATCCTCCTTCCCTCATTATTGGTCTAGGAGGTGTACCTATTGGGGGGGGGGGGTCATGAGAGATTCTCCTTGAGAACACTTATCAACCTTAGATACCAATTTGTGAAGTATTTTATAGGTCATAACTATAAGGTATCTCAAATTTATTAAAATTAATTACACTATAATATAAAATAAATACACATCTATGGGTGTGTATTGTGGTTTATATCCTTTCATAAGTGACATTTAATGAAAGTACTCCCACTAAAAATGATAACACCATACATCATATCCTTTTAATGAGTCAAGATCCATATTTAACTAAGTAATGAGTCTGCTTTGGGGTTCATATCATCACTTAGTTATTTAGGCAAGGCATAATCAAAATCATAATGTTATGATTCATGGATAGTTGAGTGGAAAAAGCTTTTCCCAAATCCATTATATGGATAAAATCAACTATATTCCACTGGTATCCCAACTCTTAGGGTTTCCTAGATAAGTTTCACCTAAATAATACAATGGTATTTGGTTACTTAACTCTTAGGTTTATCCATTTCCACTATCCCATACATAAGATAATCCATGGGCACCTTACTTTGGCAAAACCTACTTGGTTGGATGATCGAGGTCTTAGTATGCAGTTTCTTTGGAAGGAATACCACGCATAATATTTGAAGGGTTTTCTTTTAAAGTATCACCAATTTAATATATATCAAAAGAATATTAAATTTATAACTATTATGTATGCATGATTATAGTGATTTAGTTTTATAATCCCTATTCCATTCACCAAATTAATTTGTTCCCAACACATTAATGTGTAACTCTTTATACAAACCACATGTTTGTGTTACTCACCAAAAAATGTAATCCAAACATATTCATACATATCCAAATTTATCTCATATATAAGTTATATGAACTCTTCATATAAAGGTTTCAAATTATATGAGATTAAAAATCTCTGCATGAGTAAGCCCAGAGCCATAGATAGCCAAACCCTACCTTCCTAGAATAAGGAATAAACCTCTAGGCCAATAAGAAGTATAACTCAAAGTACCTTCACCCAAGGATACTTTACTCAAGGGTAAATTCAATTCATAATAATTCTATAACCAAATATATACAAACTATGTACCAAAACTAAATTCAAATTAATAAATTTAAAAAAATCCAAGGAAAAGACAGATGAAAACTAAATCTTATGTTTTCATACCTAGCATGTCAGGAATGAAATAAAAATATACTAAAATCAATTTATCACATAAATTAAGCATACAAAATATTCATAATTCATACATTTTATTAACATGAATATTTTAAAATAATAAATAAATAAATTAACTTTATTTATTTTCCAAAACATTCGATACAAATATGAACTTTTCATATTTAATTTAGGCATGGAAAACTAATTTTAAAATTCCAAACACTTATAATTTATAAATATTTTATATAACATAAGAAAATATATCAAAATATTATTATTTTTAATATTTTTACCTATATCATATTTTACAACTGATAATAGGAATTATTAGTAATAAATTACAATTGATAAGTAAGTGTAACTACACATATCAATCGTATTATATGATATAAAGACAATCAGTAATTTATGATTGATATATCCATTTTCAACTAGTGACATCCTAAGGCTCTAATCATATTTACTGATATAAAAAATATCATAAATATGTTATCATGCTCTGTTTTTCTAAAACTTGGGACCCAGTCATATTTTATGATATCTTATATCATATCCTATAACTCAGTTCAAATCCATGGGATTCATACATATCATACCTTATGATATATGGATATCAAACTCTAAGTTTAAGTCAAACAGACATATTAGATTTTATAATGTGGCACTAAACGCCTTAATATAAACATGTTCTTAGCAAAATATATATATTAAAAAGTTTATCTACTGAAGAAAAATACTCTAATACCACTAATGGGTTTAGGGAGATCATCACATGATCAAACATAGTGGAGAATCCCATGGGTATTCCTGATCTATATTCACCAGTTTTAATATGATAGAGTGAAGAATATAATAAGAGGTGTATGTGTATTATCATTTATTCTATATTTTACTCTTCGGTGTACTTTTGAAATTGATCACATAATAAAGAGTCATATGCCTCCCAACGCTAATAGATTTACACTAGCCAGTGGATCCGTGATTATATCAAGAAGTTCCTAAACCTACCAAAGGGGTGATAATGCCTTCTTCCAAAGATTAATGGTGGTTTGAGTCAAAGAGAGTTATGACCTAGATTTCATACATAGAGGGTTTCCAAATGGGAGGGATCACATCCCTTTATAGTCACTCTTTAATAAATGAATAATGCTCAAGTTTCATCTTCCATATCATGGAATCCAAGCATCACTACTCATTAGTGTAGTATTAATTGAACTCTTTAATGAATTTGAAAATACATAAATGAATCAATCCAATTGATTCAAAACCAACGAAACAATTCATGAAGAGGTGTCCAAATTCATGCATGTTTTATCATAAATCACATTACCTATCACACTCTATGATGGAATTGTATCATAGGATATGACATATGAATCCATATGAATATATTTCCAATTTAATATTAAAGAGTATTATATAATATGATATCTTAGATTTTGTGCATTTATAACAATATAAAGGTTGATTTAGATTTGGAAATGTGGAAAAATTATAGACTTTACTTGTGATACATAAGGGTAAGGTCTCCAGAATTGGTAAACTCTTGTATATAAGGGTTATCCCATAAAGTAATGAAATGCAAAAAAGGAAAAACATTCATAGTGATACATCAGAGTTGACATAGATCATATGGGGTTGGAATAATGTAAAATTATTAAACTACACTAGAATACATAAGGGGTTATCCAATGTTCTAGAAAATTGAAAATTCCCATATGTTAGTGTATTCTTGAGTAGACTAAGTGGAAAATTGGTAAAGCCTTTAATTTAATTGGAGTGTGTAAGGATTTATTTGGATCATATGGTTCTTGAAGAATATAAAAGTATTGAACTACATAATAGTACATAAGAGTTGATCTATCTAAAACTAAACTGAATACCCTAGTACACCAGTACCTGATCTAGCACTAACATGAACTTAAGGGTGTTCTCGATCCCCATGAGCTTGAAACTAGAGCCTGGGTATCAAAAAATGGTCCGAGGGAATGATTTCTATATAATAAAAATCAAATAATATAGAAAAATGGAAGATAAATCAGTGAATAGTTATTATGATAAATAATCCTCATTGAGAAAAAAATAAGAAGAAGATAGATAAAGAACCCAAAATGGTACATCATCCAATAAAAAACACAATATCCATCAATACAGAGTCCCAAAATATCCTTGTAATGAGTAGATCACATATCCACCAGTCACCGCCATCACCCAAGGTCTAGATAGTTAAGCACACCCTCCAACTCCAAGTGGCACTTTCCCTTTTCTTGGACCTGAAATAACATAATATAAAAACTCCCAAAGGAAAAGTTAGGGTTTAGGAAAAATATCCCATAAGGATATTACCAAATATTCCATAAGAAATTCCATAACAAATAAACCATTTATGCTTCAATTTAAATAAATACAAGTCATGGAAAATAATTTTCATATTTTCATTCAAACAAGATTTGAAAACAAGTAGATGTAAAGTATATAAAAAACAAGATTAAATGAACATATTTAAAAAAATGGAATGAAATAATCAATTAAATAAACAATGGAATGTAATAATCAAATCAAAATAAAAGCACCATGGTTATATGCCCTGAGGCGCATTAGTTATTGGCTCTAGGATCATTTCACTACTCAGTCAATCAATCATAAATCATAGCATGAACATGTCTCCAATTCACATAACACTGAGATATAATCAATCAACACTCCATTGGGGAAAATAATGCTGATTTTTTTAGTCATAGTTTTCATCATCAATCCACTTCTAGGGGTCAGAGTCATATTATGCTTGTTCTAGTCACCCACTAAATACTCTGGATCACCTTTAATTTCAATCAATAAATCAATAAATCATATAAAAATAATTCTTTTCAATTCTATTCATCATTCAAAGTTCAAATTCCCAATTTCAAGTTTCAACATTCAATTTCAACTTCAAAACCAAATCATAGTTTTTATCAAGTCCACGCCTTTCAAAATCATATTTCATTTAAATCTATTTTTTTCAAGAATAAATATCATATAATTTCATCAAATAACTTTTCATTTTAAGACATATTTTCTCATAATCCACCCAATATTTACAATGCCTTTGAAAAAGGGTTTTATTTCATAATTTAATTCCTTTTTGAAAATAAACATAAAATCTTCTCAATTAAAGGTCAAGAAATCATTTTAAAATTCATTTTAAATCAAGAAAGCAATCAAGTTTTTAAGTATAAGGAAAAGAATTATGAAACCACTTACCTAAAATCATGACAACACCACCACCCTGACACGGGATCCACCAATTAAGAGTTGAAGGGTTGAATGATCGAGGGTGATTCATAGTTATAAAAATCAATAATGTAAGATCTAGATCCGTAAAAAAACATGAGGATCTTCCCATCCAAATAAGGAGAGAAATTAATAAAGGACAATTCCAAATCAATGATATCACACTAACAAGATGAGATCTAACACATCCATTGGGACTTTGATCTTTGAAAAAAGGGTGTTGGAAGAGCCAAAATCCTCTCTATAGAGCCTCTAAAATCTAAAGGGTCATGTTAGGTTTAAATATGTTGTTATTATACTTTAAAATAGGTGTCTCAATAATTTAATTAAGAATTTTTGAGAAATAAATTCCCCTTTTAAAGTTTCCTAGGGTGGGCCACATGGTTATTACTAACTATGCACCTTTATTTGGATTTTGGAGAGAGTTGCATGGTTTGGCCACACGGTTTGACAAATCATGTAATCCCACCTAGGATACTAAAAAAGGGAGCATGATTTGATCACATGGCATGAAAAACTATTTTCCAACCATGAACTCCCCACTATCCCATACTACATGGTTTGAGGGGGAGGCCTTAGGGATTGAACTAACTATGCACCCCCTCAAGAGCCTCAAAACAAGGAATACAATTTCCTAGCATTACTTATATAGTTTTTCCTAACCACTTTCCAATTGTTCATAGGGCCAGAAACTCCCAAAAAACTCCAAAAAAACCTAAAATGAGATCCAAATAAAAGATAATGAAAGCCAAGGAATAAAAGTACCCAAAATATAGTAATTATATGTTATATGATCCATATCATATGGGTATAGAATAATGGAAAAGTGATGAACTACATTAGAAAATGGAGGAGTTGATCCAAAGCATATGTATGTGTAATGGTGATAGAAAATATGATACATTAGGTTTGCTCAATTTTACAATTTAAATCATAAAATATGATTGATAGTATGGAAAACTATAGATAAGGATATATATTGTATTATAAGATATGGTTGATAACGAATATGATCATGAATATTATCATGTTGTGGGAAATATAACCACACTACAAATATTTTTAGTGTGATTTTAGTGGTTCTACCCTTTTGGAGATGTATATGCTATATAAGAAGTTTTCACCATAAAGGGGACCCTATGAAAGTTAGGCTCCAAGATATTTGGAGCAGGTTATTGACTCACTCCATGATAATAAGAGTCATGTATAGTGTTCTAGTTAAGGGATAATCTTGAGTCTTTTTATATGATTTTTTTGGGGTGTGATCCATGAAATTTGATGGTTGCTGATTATACACTGTAATGGAGAGTATTACACCATGAAGGCTCCTACAGTGGAAGAGTTATAATTCATGGTTATATAAGGGAATTAGGATCATGTCATGATGATAGTACACATGATATGAATAAGACACGCCAATAGGTTTCCATATTTCAAATATTCTATTCTTTAGGAGTGAAATTTAGGAATTCAATGAGAAATTTTGACTTGTATTTAAAGGAGATTATTGGATGGATTTTCCCATCATACTCACGGTGAATTTAAGATCTTCAAAGAGGGAAACATGGAGAATTTCTTTGGGAATTTTTTAAAATAAAATTATTGAAAGTGAATTATGGATATATATATCTCTATAAATAATGGGGATTTACAATTTTTAAAAAGATGAGGGGGGGAATAGATATAATCATTGATATATTAAGTTAGAGAGAGAAAATATTGAATAATTAACTTGAACCCTTTAATGATATTTCCAAATAAGTAAGGAATAATTTCAATAAAGACTCACAGAATGTGATGATACTGTTATGGTGATGTTAATCACATGTCTTTAAAGAAGAAACATATAGTGGTCAAGGATAACCTATCTACACTTTGTGTGAAAATAATAATGATATTTTTTTATATTGGCATGTATGATATGGTGTTTTCATTTTCTTGATCATGGAGTAAAGGGGAGGAGTAAGGGAGTGACCCTAGGGAGGTAGTGAACTATACCTAAATCCTTGTAAGGGGAGTGACCCCAGGATTGGAATTCCCTATCCTAAACCCACCATAAATAGATATTTTAGTGGATTCTAGTACACATACACATTTACTTATGGGTGAACCAAGTTAATTACTTGTGTCCTATGTGCGAGACATAAATTAGTGAGTGCATGTTATGAAATTATTGGTCTAGTTGATTAAAGAAAATACATAAGGAATAATAACTATATCATCATTGAAATAATAACTTAAGGGAGACTCTACTGACTATGAGGTTAAGAACAGTTAGGGTGGGGATAGTTTTAATAGATATTTATTTATATTGGAATGAGTTTCATACCCTGATCCACCCCCTTATCAGGGTATCTCTCCCTAAATACCCTTATGGAACTAACATATATACTTATTTATTTAATTATTCATTATATTTATATTCTTTTACTTATATATAAATATTTATTATAAATATATTTATAATAAATTAATAAAATATATATATATATATATATGATGATATATATATGTATAGTTTTTTGGTATAAATTTATCTATTCTAAATAATCATGCACACTCCACCTCCATGAAAGGGTATTCCTATGTATCACTATAAAGGGAATCAAAACCAATTTTTTTTTTCAGTGTAATATAACGAGGCACACCATACCTTTTTAGATTATCCAATTCTAGTTCCCATTTATTATATTACACATTTGATAAGTTATTTCCATCCCATTGAGGATGGTTTAGTCAGGGGTTTGCCCCTTGGGGTTAATAGTGACCTAATTTGGTTTCCGTATGGGTGTTAGGGTCATGGTAATTTCACATAATCTCTTTATCAGTGTTTATCCCTTTCGTAACCTTATTTCTTGGTGTGGCTCTCACTCATTTATATCTTATCAATTTTTGAATCAATTAAATCTCCTATCAAATCCAATTTTGTTTGTAGTGGTGATATAAAATTCTCTTGGGAAGAATAAAGGGTGGTGGGACTCGATAGACCACTATAATTTTAGAGGGGGCTTACTAGAAGTTTGGTAGAAGCCCTCAATACCTATATAACATGGCAGGATCTGTTATTTTCTATAGGGGAAATGAAATCTCAGACTAACCCTGGTAACTCAATATTTCTCCATAATTATGTTAGAAAAAAATATTTATGTATTACTTATTGAGTCCCAAAAAACATATATAATATTAAAAAAATGGAGATACAATCCTTTTTACACATATTATTACATGTTTCTTTACATAAATATCCATTAATTACAACACAAGGATCATAATGTCCTAGTGTATTTGGAAGACTAGTTTAATAATACATCATAGGTAACTAAATCATGGAATAATTATTTTATTCTCCATAGTGATATCCTAAAATCCATTCGAGCTTTTAGATATATATAGGATAACTTGAGGAATACATAAATAAAGGGGTGACCTAAAAATCCCAGTAATGGAATAATTATGATAAGGAAGCATAATATGTGAGTCAGAGGTATAACATGACATCATAAAAGATAAGGTACATGAGTAATGATGTGTAATAATAACATAAATAGCATGATATAATAAGATCATGGAAACATGGTAAAGTGGTAATGAAATAAAACCTGACACAAACATAAGTCAAGGCTAACTACCAATACAACATCACTTGGTGGAAAGAGTCCCATAATGTATTAGGTTCACCTCCTAATCCCATACATATCATCTCATGAGACAATAACATTACCAAATGCATTGGAGGGATATATAATTCAGGGACCACCTGAAAATTTTATTTAAAATACATTCATATGTTTACCACATAATGATATCAACCATAAATCATAAACATAATAATTACCCATAGAAATAAATGGGTTGTATAATCTTGTCTCATAACTTAATTGAAAGACATTTATTAAAGAAGGTATTTGAGAAATGGTTATAATGCATGTATTACCATTTAAAAGGAAGTTAGAATAATATAGGTATATATATTTTAAACATATATACATAATTTATTAGAATTAAATAACTTAAAGAGAGAAAAATTTAGTTATAGAGAGAATGTTCATAACCCGATGAAAAGGGTGGGTTAGAAAGATACCTTACCTTGATCCCGATTTTTCACACACAATCTTTATATCTTTGAATAATAAAAATATCTCAATTATTTAATTTATTAATAAAATTTTCAAGTTTATTATTCCATTTATTTTAATTATTACCATGTTATATTCAATTACCTAACCAATTAATTCAACATCATATGTTTTAATGATAAATGACTCATATGTAGAAAATCACTTTGGTAAGTTGAATAAGGTCAAAGAGATTATTAATTAATAATATCCAGAATGGTAATTATGACATAATTATCATTTTATTCATAAATTATAAATTTTAAACCAACCGTGAAATATGGTTATGAAAAATGAACAATGTTATAATATTGGAGACGCATGCCACGAGTAACGTTTCCATTTTTCAATGATAATGATTGAAATAAGGTAAGTGTTATTTTATATTTATATTATTATAATAATATCATAAATACCATACTATTTATTTAAATACCCTTAATCATAACATCCATGTGATATGGTAATAAAAAACAAATCACATCGTTTCGCCAAGCGGTAGTCCACTGTACACATGAACGACATTATCATTTATTCAATGAATGATAAGGTAATAAAGTATATGATATATTTATTTTATATAATGGTTAATATTTCATTAATATAATATATAATCATGAAATTAATCCTTATTAATTTCAATATAAAGTGTAAGCAAAAAATGTATCACATCACTTCATGTGGTGGTAGTTCGCCGTACACACTAGCGACATTACCATGTTCTCTACTGAATGGAATGTAAGAAGGTATATATGATATTATAATTAAATAATTATAATTATATAATAATTATTATATATAAATATTATATACTTCATTATATCCATCCATGAGAAGTGGTTGTGGAAAACAAATTACGTCGGTTTGTGAGGCGGTAGTCCGCTGTACATACAATCAACAGTTTCATTTCCCATTTATGGAAAAAGGAGATGGTTGTAGGTCATTAACTTAACATAAAAAATCTCAGTATATTTAATATAATTATTTTATTATATAATAATTTTTTAATAATATTTTAATGATGTGGATGAATGAATAAAATAAAATGCTTGGTTAAGGACGTTACCTCTTCTTCAGACAACTTTTTTTGGTTTGAAACAGAATAATTCTTAGATTGGTTTTATGAACAAAAAAATGATTATAGGAATAGGGTAAATAATTAGGTAAGTGATATGGGTATGTCTTGCTCAAAATAGTGGGTTTTGGAAGTGTGTAAAGTATAGGATAGGGGATGGCCTTTTATAAGTAGGGGAGAGGCCACACTTGGAATTTTTAAAAAGAAAGAATTCCCCCCATGTTTTTACCTTGAAAAAAGGATAAAAAAAGGAACATTTTTAAAACTTTTAAGATTAAATGTCTAAATATTTATATCCAATAGTAATTAGACATGTTTTTTTTTCCATTTTTAACCCTTATCTTTTTAGTTTAACCCCTTAGTAAACCTGTTTTTACCTTAACCATGGTAAATTTTTTTTACTGTTTCCACTATTCATTATAGTAAAAAATTAAGTTGATATTATTTGATAATATATATTATTATGATTAAAAATATTGAATCCAATTTTAAAAATTAAACTCACTTAAGTGGCATAATTTAATTTAAAATTAAACCCGTTGACACGACCGAAAGGTTGTTTTTTAAGAAGTGTATTTTTCAAGAAAATAACGATTTTATAATAACTATATGACTAGTAATAATAATTGTATGAATTTAAATTAATATTTATTTATATATTATATATAAATTTAATTTAAATCATTCCTCATTAGGGGTTTTTTAATTAATTAAAAAGTAGAAACATTATTCTCTTTAAAACAGTTTTCAAAAAAATACCGTTTTTAAACCCAAAAATAAGATTATACTAAAATACAATATAAATATCATTTAAATTTAATTAATTATATTTAATATAAATAAATAATACTTATGATAATTTTAAATCAAATTAAAATAATAATTGGACTTAATTTATTAAAAATAAATGACAATTTTATAAAAATTTGTATTTTTCACTATTTGTTGAAAAATTAATATTTTCTTAAAATCCCAAAAAATTTACCATAAGTTAATATATATATGTTTATTTCAAAAATAATTTCAATTTTGAAAATAAATTTTATAAAATTTGTAAAAATAAATTTTAGATTATGTGTGCAAAGGATGACTAAATCACCTTTTTGAAAAATATAGTTTTTTTTAAAATATTTCTTTTTATTTAAAATGGTTCTTATTTTATTTATAATTATTAGAAAAAAATTGAATTTATTTTACACACATTTAAAACATATAATTTTTATAATTTAGTTAGTACTATTCATACTTGTCAGCTTAACGACTAGGTTATAAAGGTCATATTTTTATAATATTTTAATATAGTATCTTGTTTTACTTAAACCCGATGTTGTGTGAATCAAAAGATATAAAAAAAATATAATTTATTTAAAAATAAATATATTATAAAGTATCAAGGTGTTACATTCTTCCCCCCCTCAAATAATATCACCCTTGAAATTTCATATTACATACTATGGTATATAAAGGTGAGGGTACTTCTACTTCATCGCCTCTTCCAACTCCCAAGTTGCTTACTAAAACTTGTGGGTTCTCCACAACAATTTTACCAAGTGAGTCATCTTTTTTCATATAAATTTGTATTTATGATCCAAGATATTCACTAACTACTCCTCATATGAAAGGTCTTTCTCTAATGGTACCACCATTGGATTCCATACATATGAAGGGTCTGGTATGTACTTCTTCAAGAGGGATACATAGAATACATCATGTACTTAAGATAGGTTATGTGGGAGTGCTAGTTGACAGTCCACTACTCCAATGAGATCAATGGTATCAAAGGAGATTATGTATATAGGACTAAGATTTACATTCTTCCCAAACATCATGACTTTCTTCCATGGTGAAATATGGAGTAACACCTTATCTTTGACCTCAAAATATAGGTCTCATAGATGGTTGTATGCATATATTTTCTATTGAATTTTCATGTATTTCATGTGATACTTATTTTTTTGAAAATTATATATCATCTCTTGATAAAGATTATGTCTCATCAGCTTCTAATCTCAAACTTCATCCCAACATATCAGAGTTTGACACCACTTCCCATATAGAGCCTCATTAGGTTCCATTTGAATGCTAGAATTGAAACTGTTGTTATATTATAACTCTAATAGGGGGAGGTTATGATCCCAATATCCTTGGAAATCCATTGAATAAGTCCTAAACACATTCTCTAGGGTTTTAATGGGTTTTTTGACTGGACATCCATTTGAAGGTGATAAAAAATACTCAAACTGAGTTCTATATCCAATGCTTGCTGAAGGATTCTCAAGAACCTTGAGGTAAAAATCATATCTTGATTAGATACAATATATAGTGTCACTCAATGCAATTTTACCACTTCTATTATGTATATCTTAACAATTTGGTCAAGAGAGAAAATTTCTTGATAAAAACGAAATGTTCTGACTTTATAAGGTGATCGAATACTATAGATGGAGTTATTACCTTTAGGTATCCTTGGGAGTCCTATGAAGAAATACATGGTTATAACCTTAGAATTCTATCATCCAGCCTTCACTTATTGGAATACCAAGAATTGAGATAAAAATTCCCCAATCTCCCTATTCATGTTATCCCACTAGAAGTTTTTATTTGGATATATATATGTGTGTGTGTGTGTGTGTGTGTCTTAGTGATTTATATATGAATATATAAGGATGATCTATTCACATCATCTAGAAGATCCATCTCCAACTCTAGTTTTTATGGGACACATATTTGGGTTTCAAAACTTATAATTTCATATTTAGCAAGGCTAAACTCTAGAGTATTTTCTATCATTTTTGTTTCACCTTATACTCTTTCTAGGACTCCTTGATCCTCTCAAGAATGGATAGTTGTGAAGATATTTGAGAAATGTAGGATGAAGGTCCTTTTACTATTCATATATATAACAATTTCAATTCTAAGAAGATTGGATCCTTCTTAATTTTCATCATTGATAAAATCACTGGATCCTTTCTACTTAGTTCATCTAACACTTTGTTTACTTTCCCAAGATATTAATGGATTGAGTAGTCACAGTTCTCGATCATCTCTAACTATATCCACTGAAACATGCTAAGCTCCTTATGTGAGAATAAATATTTGAGGCTCTTGTGATCTGTATATATTACAAACTTTTTCCCATAGAGATAATTTCACCAGATCTTTAATGCAAAGATCACTATATCTAACACTAGATCATGTGTTGGATAGTTCTACTCATGAAATTTAAACTGCCATGAATAGTAGGCTATCACTTTATTATTCTATATTGTTACATTACCCATAACCTTCTTTGAAGAATCACTGTATACCAAAAAATTTTCCCCACTTGAGGGAAGAAAAAGTACTGGTGTAGTGATAAGCCTCTTTTTCAACTCCTTAAAGTTATTTTCACATTAAATAGTCCATAAAAACTTTATTCCATTTCATGTTTTCTTAGTTAGTGGTTTTTAAAATTGTGAATTTTTTTTCACAAATTTTTAGTAAAACCTAGATGGTCCAAGGAAACTATGGATCTCCATTATAGATGCTGGTATAGGATATTCCTTGATTGAATTGTCTTATAAGGGTTCAAAAATATCCATTTGATGGTGATAATATACCCCAAGAATGATACTTCCTTAATACAAAACTCACATTTACTATACTTTACATATATCTTATCTTTTCTCAATACCTTTAAGACATTATTAAAATGATCCACATGTTACTCCTTACTCTTTCAGTATATCAGAATATCATCTATAAATGCTACCAATTTTTTTTCAAGGTAACCACTTAAGACTATATTCATTATTTTCATAAATATTTTTGGATAATTAGTGAGTCTGAAAGGAATCACTATGAACTCATAATGTCCATACCTTGTTCAAAAGAAAGTTTTGGGAATATATTCCTTCTTCACCCTTAATTGATGATATCCAAACCAAAGGTCCACCTTATAGAAATATTGAGCCCCACATAGTTGATCGAACAAGTCATCTATCTATGGTAAGAGATTCTTATTCTTTATCGTGTTTTGTTTGATTTCATGATAAAAAATGTAGAGGTGCATTGAACCATCCTTCTTCATGATAAAGAGGATGGAAGTACTAGGGCATTTAGAAGAATCTAGTGGGCCAGAGATTAAATTTTTTTCAATCACTAGAATGATGAAACTTTGTTGTCTCTAGTGATCCAGCCCTAGTGTGGTTTGATGACCCTGCATGGTTTAATTAGAGCACAATAAATAAAAAAAATGATTACCTCATTTTTATTTGATGCGCACACATCCGTCATAAGTTTTTGGAATTCATTACTTGAAGGATCTGACATCGAAACTCTCTAGATAATACACACATGCTTCTTGAATATGCACATATACCGTTCATCATATTTTGGGTGCTAGCATGGAGCTCTGACGATCACTTCAATGTAGTGACAATCGCCAAAATCCTTTGCCTTCATTGCATGAAGACAAGCTTGGATCATATGCTTAGATCGAGCAATTCTCTCTCTAGAAATTAGGAGGAGAGAGAGGCTCTTAATTCCAAAAAAGTGAAAATCTTATGTTTGGGATGAGATTCTATCCACTTATATAGTAGATATCCATAATACCCAGTTAGGATTCCATGGCCCCCATGTATTGAATGTCCACTAAATAAGTGATATAAATAATTAATTATAACGAACCAACTATACCATAATATTATTTATATTTTATAACATACCTATAATATATATTAAATATATTACGTGATAAACTAGAGTCATTAAATCGACTCATAACTCATGAAAATATTAAACGAACATGGAATATTAAAATAATATTATTTTGTATAATATTAATCATTATATTTACTTAATCACTTGTAAATACATGTAATAAATAAATTAAAACACTTATTATTTACTTTAATAATAATTTGTTTATTGGTGATCGATAGAACATGGATAACACTCAAACCCCATAGTGGAACACACCATGTTCTATATTCATATTCAACATAATAAGGAAGATTCTCAGATGTGCTATTGTGTATGACCCTTTAGGCCCATATATCAATAGCAGTGACTAATATTCACAAACCAAGAGTGGATACAAGCAACCCTTCAAGGACCCTAAAGAGATAAGGATAAATTATAACAATGAAAACCAACCTCTGAACACACATTATGTAATATAATCTCTTTTTCATATGATATCTCATAAAGTAGGATGCACACTTATATCATCATCATTTTCTTATTTTATTATTTGATGATCTAACCAAATGGACTTAACTTCAACAACCATGTCCATGTATTTATGAAGTTACTACCATCCTTATCATCAAGGTCCAAAATATCTCTTCCTCAAATCAGAAATGAAAAATCCTATCTTGATCATTAAACTAATGCCATACCACCAATGATGCACCCAACAAAAACTACCTCACCAAAAATTCATTGTCATGGTTTTCTCCTTGCAACAAAGTACATGATAAAATTTCACACATTGATAATGATATCAAGTGATGAGATAAATACACATGTTTATAAATAGGAACAACCACTGAAACCCAAAACATGTTGTGTTTCTATTTGAGGGTCTGTCGTCATGGTCTCACCACTAGAAATCACCAAGTGAAAACTTCATGGGAAGAAGTCTCAATACTTATGAGCCCCAAAAACCTGATAGAAAAACATATATTGTGTCTAGTCATTAAGATGTATTTAGACCTTAATACCTTTGTTTAAGATTAATGTCCTGATCTATCAAGGTTCTCATTATAGCTTGGGATCTATTATAACCTTTTGATATAATAATTAATCTATGTAAATTAGAATTAAATAGTAGACTCAAAAATATATACAATGTAATGGTAATTTTACATCATGTATATCAAACTATATACACAATATGACAATAAAAAGTACTGTTCAATTTGGGTACGAGACACCAACTATTACAACACTCCCATTTTCACTAGAGATAACTTGATAACCATACTAGTTAGCTCTCACATGATTAAGATCATGTTTATGCTGAGTCACAAATTTAGTTGCTGGGCCTACCATGATTCCACCATGTGTAATTTCTTCTATATGTGAACTCATATTCTTGAGTAAAAACTTATCAAGAGATGGTATCCATGAGTATATCCATTTTCTCCACTATCATAACTTAACATCTTATCCAATAATAATATCATAATTTACATTTTGATAATACTTTACTTACTAGTTTCGATTCCAAGAACTGGAACAAATAGTTGTGTTTAACTACTTTTTAGCTACCTCAAAAGCTGTAATGTACTCAGTGTTTTTAGGTATGGCTACCACTGGATTATATGATATCTAATCACTCATCACTTTATCTTAATTGCGATACTAGATAAAATTGATCTTAAGAAGACTAGTTTATATGCCATCAAAATTGGCAAACCTTCTTCTCCTCATTCTAGGTACATATCATTTATACTTTCGCAAGTACAATCAGATAGTTATAACTTCATTACTTGTAGTTCTCTTGGAAATAAATGATATTTTCCTACTATAAAGTATATGTTGGTAATATCATTTCTTGTACATATAATGGAATTCATGGTTGATACATCGCAAAAGCATATGGAACTCAACCCATCAATTAATCTCCTCCCATACCGTTGCATATATTATTGGAGGGAATTATACCATATGACATTGGTAAAAATTATCTCTTGAATTGTTCCATCTTGCATTTTTCAATACTATTTCAATATATGTATAATTGACTAGGTCCAAGAAACCATCAGATCTACCTCAATAAACCTTGTTCCCTTGAACTTAGGTTGTTACTTTAAGTAAATCTCTAGAGAATTACAATCATTATGGTCTTAAATAACTACAAGACCAATATTTGGTTTCCATATGTTTCCGAAAATATTTTACTTGGAAAAAAACAGCACACCCACTAACCTCTGGAAGACACATGAAAATCATTCATTCTAAATGAATATTATATGATTAAGATGATTACTTAAAGACTAAACTGGATTTAAGTAACTTTCAACCTATATCAGCATTCTATGAAGTGACCATCGCTTTCTAGTTATGTTGTATAGACATATCCCATGATTGGAAGTCATGAAATCCAATGTTAAATATAATTATCATAGAAATGAGCTATGATAAGTAAAATTATAATGGATTTGTACATAATGAATTGGTATAACCAATAAAGACTTATTGGTACCGTGATTGTACCAACCATGTATAATCACATTTGAATACCCACCACTGTATTCAATTTGATAAGATACATGGAATCCATTATTGAATTTTAATTTCTCTTGTCAATCTTAGCTATATTTCATATACTGCTTACTTGTAGGAATTATTAATCACAATGAATAATTTATCACTGGCCATGATGAATATAAAACCATCACTATGGTTTTAAACTTCCTACACAATATGTGTCTCTGTAACATACCTGTTCCACATCCACTTGTGTAACTCATTCCTATGCCAACTACTTGTGCATCTGAATCATTGACTAAACCCAAGTAAATCTTTCTCCCACTATCTCAAGTAGAGATATTGTAACATCCCAGGTAAATAAATAATAAAACATTTTAATATTTATTAATATTTGTGAATTAAATATTAATTTTACTTTAAATGGGATACTATGTTTGATGGCGTACCCGATACTCAACAATGGGTTTCTTTGAAGTCTTATGCTGTACACAATGTTGAGTCATACTGAAAAATAATAATATAATATTATTTTAAATGGTAGTTAACGCCTAGATGTTGTATTGGAGGGAATGAACAGAACTAACCATATTATGATTACACATGTTTGTTAAATGTTTTTATATTTATCTAATAAAATTTGGAGGCTTAAAATGTGAATGAATCCAATTTTAAGCATAAATACTCTAATATTCTTTAAAGGCTCAATTTATTGCCTTTTGATGGAGAACCATTTTTGAATATAGTTTTTGTCACTTTTATATGTTCTATTTGACAAAATAAAATTATTCTTTAGAATCGGGACATAAAAATTTACTTTGGATGAAATTTTGCTTTTTTTTCTGATAATGTTCATTTTTTTAATGAATAGTGAAAATACTATATTTTAATTCAAAACTGCCTTTTAATCAAATTTATTTATATCGTTAGATTATCTTTTTAATTGGTTTTAAAGTGTAATTATATTATGTTTTTACCATTTAATCCAATGTTGGTAATTGGAAGTAATTTCACTTTGAAATTGGACATAAACAAGTGTCAATCTTTTGATAGTTATTATTTCTTAAAAACACGTTTTCTGTTTTGATAATGGGAATTAATTTTAAATTAATTTATACTGCTTCTGTGTTTTGAATTTGGAAAAATGGATTCCATATTTTTAATTAAGAGGTCCAAATTGTGTAAATATTTAACTTTTATTTTTAGACATTATGAATATTTACTTCGGTAAATATTTTATTTACCATGGTTAAAGGGTAAATCCGGTAAATAAGTGTAAAAAAATATTATTATTATAATATTAAATTACCCTAAAATGTGTCCTCTAACTATTTTTGGATACATTTCCAACCATGGGAATCCTTGGGTCGATTTTAGGACCCCATGGAGCCACTTGGGAGTGATAATGACACTTTATATTAATTGATTTAAAGTAATGACAAAAATGACTTAAACATATATCTTTTAGTAAATAAATTTTTACATGGGGTTATATAAGTTATCTATTCAAATATAAATATTAATTTAAAATATAAAAATGTTTCCTAGAACATGGTATTTTTTTATAATTTTTAGACATCAAATAAATAAAATTATTTATGACACAATAATGATGCAGTGTTTACCACATTAATGAATGATTTAAATAAATAAGATTATAAAAATTAAAACAATATCTAAAACCTACCCAATTCTTAATATATGATTTAATTTTTAACAATAGTCATCTTATATTTTACTTTAATGAGTTTTGGACCTTTAGAAACCTAAAATATTTATATAATAAAATAATATTTTCAAAATTTCCTAAAGAGCCCCTCCTCCCCTTATAAAAAGCCATCAACTCTTACCCATTACTCACACCTCTAAAGACCCTTGTATCATCCAAAATTTGACCAATTAATCCCCCTAAATCCCTATATTCATCCTAGAAGCCTTCCCCTAGGCATAAGGCAATTCAAGTAAACCTTCTGGTTCAAACCAAAGGGAGATACCCAATTTAAAGGTAACATCTTCTCTTAAGTTCTTTTCTTTTATTTTACTTATTAAACCCCCTAAAATCTCTTTATTTATTTCTTTTTATAAAAACATAAGTATATTCAATATACTAGGATGTTTTTATGAGAATTATTTGAACTACACTTCCACACACCTCCATCAAATGGGTAAAGAACATACTGTTTCTATGGACGGTGAACTACTGCCTCACGAAACGATGATTGTTCAATCTTATCCTACCACCTATAATGATGAAAATTATGATGGAACTGTATTTATATATGATATATATTATGTTTATGTTTTATCTATGATTATGTAATTTTTATTTACAAACATACCTTTATGCTTTCCAATATGTGTAAACACGATAATTTCATTTGAGGAGGTGCAGACTACCGCCCCCTCAAGGTGATATGATTCATTCATAACATACATGGAACATATAAAGGATGGAATTAATGAAATTATGTAACATATATTATAATTGAATTATAATATACCTATGTATCATTAATTTTTCATTCCATTAAAAATGAAATAGAAATGAAAGTAGCGTTCATGCGTACGTACGACTTACCATCTCCATGAACGGTGCATTTAATTTCTTATCTTCAAGTGTTATTTACTATTATAAATACATATATATACTGGATATATATGATATATATGATATTTTAATCATTAATATTATTCTATATATAATATAATTTTGAACACATGGACAATTTGTAATTATAACAAGTTCATTTATGACTCAAGTTCTGAACATTGACAAAATGTCCGATATGAACTCAAATAATTAACTAATTGTTACAAAAAGGTAATAAGTGATATAAAAGGAATAAAAAACTTCATAAATGTTATTAATCAAGTATAAATTAACTTAATTTTATTATTCCGGAATAAAAAGGAACATAAAAGACAATTTGGACTTGAGGTAAGGGGTTTCTTATCTCACTTTTAATTCTATGGGATTTCCATTGTTTGCCAATTATTTCTTGCATGTAGTGTATTTTTTACTGAAATTTGATATATATCATCATGATTATATTTATACTCATGGTATTCTATGATTAATTTTGTGTTTATTAAATTTTGGTCATATGACTCGATTGATTACAACGAGGTAAGGGGTTTTCATCTCACTTTTTATTCCCGTGAGATTCATGCTATATTTTCCACTATTTCCTTTTGTATGGTGTATGTACTACCAATGATTGTATTCCTTGTGTAAGATAATTTAATTTATGGGTATTTAAATCTTCATTTTATGATATTTCTTTCATGGGGTGTATGTTTCGTAAGTTACCAAATCAGTAAGGGAACCTTTCACTGTACTCTTTTAGTCAAAGACTTATTTTATGTTATGTCTTTAAATTTAAATTTTCAAATGTTGGGATATGTTCTTATATATATGTGTTTATTTACATTTAATGTACAAGTGATGAGATACCATTTTCTCTCTCATAAACTAATTTACTGAATTTTAAAGTGATGCCGTTAGGCTGTCGAATTTTTGTAAGGAAACTTCTTAACCAAATTTCAATTCTTTGGGATAAACTTCTACTTCTTGATTATGTCATTCTATGAATATGTGTGAATGACATATGATTGTTTTAAAATTAATATCCACTTATATTGGGTGTATTTATATTTTTCGCACATAATTATGTAATTTATTTATCCTTAATCTAAGGATACCGTCTTTATAAGGGATTTCGTCTCAATTTACATTCCATTGAGACTTCATTGTTGTTATGCACAAATTAACTTTTATATGGTGTATATACTATCCTTTGGAATATTATATCATTAATACCTTTATTCTAATGATATTATAAAGTTTTTATTAAATGTTATTCCTTAATTATTTGTATTCAAGCATCTCTCATTTGGTTAAGAACTCCTTAACTAAAATATTGTTTTAAAGATTTATTATTATAAATCTTTCTCATTAATTTTCATGTTTTCAAAATGATTTTAAAGATTTGTTTATATGGACATAAATGTTTTGAAATTAAAATTTCTTTCAAAAGCTTCAAAGTTCTATGGGACACTTTGATTCAAAAATCTCTTTATTAAATGTTTTAAATGGTTTTTGAAAATGGTTTGATAAAGCATTTATTATGTCAATATATTGAAATGATATATTGTGATTGAAATGTGGAAATGTTATCTTTACTTTATGATTGTTTTATGTGTTATGAATATGTTATGGTTCTTGGGAATTGTTTATGTATACAGGTGATTCCATGATAAACCTAGGGCGGATGAGCCTGAGATAGCTCTCTAATTCATTAGGTAACATGACGGAGGTAAACGTTAATGTTTCTCCTAAGAGATTTAGGTAATATACTATGATGGGTATTCCAACATAACTCCCTATGTAGCTGTGATAACTACAATGTAAGTATGTTATGTATGCCACAAGTTACCTTTATGATTTATGATTTTTGTGTGTTATTCATAAATCTTATGATTTCAGGAGGTATGTTATGATTGAAAAGTATGGTTTCATTGATTTGTATTTATTGATGGGATTATGTTTTCTTTCCTTATTTTATAACCCTTACTGAGGTTTTTATTCTCATACCAAGTTTTTGAAATGTTTTACATAGGACTTAAAGATGAATAGGTTCAAGGATGGGATCAAGGAAAAGTCATGCTGTCTAAAACATGGAACTAGACATGTTTCTTTTTAAGAGTTTTTATTTTAGGAAAAAATAGAAATTGAGTAGAAGTGTCTACTTTTTAATTTTTGAGATGTAATTTAATAGTTATGGCCTAATTCTATAAAACTATGAACATGAAAAGATACCCAATGTTAATACTCAAGATTATGTAATGTTTAAGGCTGGGTCCTTATAGTTGGTATCATAGGTCAATTTAGACAACTTTAAGGATTAGGAGTTTTCATTAAACACATGGTTAGTCCCTATGTCTATTGTTTTAGTTTAATCCTTGTTTTATAAATTTTTCAGATCATGGAAATTCAGTTACAAATGGAAGGAGGAGGATCTCAAACAACATTCATATCTCTTCCTGATGACATGCTTGCAATAATTATTACAAAGTCATGTTTAGATGATTGTGAAACTTTTTTTATCATACAACTCACTTGCAAGCAGTTGTTTGAGATATCAAACACCTCCACTATACCTCGATATCATCGTGGATCATGGGTTGTATTTAATAAAATCCTATTTTCACAATATTCTAATATTTTCAAGAAAGGTAAATATTATCAAGTCATTTTCAAATATTTTACCTTATCACAAAATTTTGAATCATATTATGATTTTAAAAAAAGTGCTGAAGAAGGATACCCTTGCACAACCTATTTATATTTGATTTTACAATATATTCTCTCAACACATACTTATGGTATTTTAAAAGGACCATTGATTGAAAGTTTCAACTCAAATTTGGTCCAACTGCTTTATAAAAATCACGTTTTATCAGATGTTTTGAAATTATATGTCATACATGATTATTTTCTGAAACTATTTTTCTTAGAACACCCATATGACCCAAGTTGTACAAGGTGTATTTGGATTAAGAAAGAAAATTATTTTTAAGGATATCTAAATCATTGTTGCAATGCATGAACCTTCTACATACGTGAACAATTTGACGATGAAACTATATGGACGCCATGATAAATGTATGATGTTCTTTCTATTAGGAATAGTTTTATTTTATCATATGGAGGTGAATTTTTTTTGACAATATATAAGATATTGTGGTATTAATGTATTGGGATGAAAATGAAAGGTATAAGAAAACCTTTGAAGTTAAAAAATTTTAGGGTTATTTTTGAGTTTTATAAAAAGGACAACACGCAGATCACGTGATGACCCATCACATCAGAAAAAGCTGCAAGAATCGAACCCACAACCAAAGTGAGATTAGGATTTATCTCCTAACACTAGCCTACATGAAGTACCTAGTTAGTGTGACTTATTATTTTTAGTTAAATGATTTTATAGAACAAGAATAAGTTGATTTTTGGAACTTATATTTTATCAAATGGATATCCTTAGTATAAAAAAATGATTTGGTAATTTAACGATAAAGGTTATTTTAAAAGATGTTTGCTCTTTTGGAACATTATATGCTAAAGGTAAATAAAATACTATGGGATCTCATTTGTGGAGTAATGGTTGAAATTTTATTTGGGAAGAATCTATGTTTTTATTGTGGACATATGGAGATTTGAGTTATTTATGGTAATGATTAACCTATCATTGAGAATATTTGATTAGGTTAATTACACTTCAGTATGAGACTTTTAGAGTAGTCGATGTTATTTGGATATAAATTTTAAGATTTACCATGGAAGACTATGTGATAAAATCCTTATGAATTTTGGGTTTCAAAATTAGTTTGGATAAATTTGAATAATTTTAAGGACAATTGTATATTGAATGGTCTTTCTTGAACTTTGGGTAATTTTTGTTGAATTTTAGAGATTAAGAGTAATATTTATTTTTATAAAGGATTATCCTTTTTGGGGATTATATGATCTTGTACTAACCATTTTGGTTTTGGTTGATGTATAAAGACAAGGGAAATATATGGTTCATATTTTTTGGATCATGTTATATTCTAGAAGTTGATTATAGCACTTTAGGTGTGACCATGTCATCATAAATACTCATCGTTTGGAGAAAAGATGAGTTTGTGGAAGAAATTTATTAAGGGATGAAACTCTACTTGAAAGGTAAGAATATTTCCTTATGTTCTTTTTCAATATCATAAACAAATTCCTCAACATTATGAAAGGTAAATTAAAACAAAAATGTTGTCCGTTAACTTTTCCTACTGGGGAATCAAATACCATTTAACCCATCACAAGTTTGTGGTTTTCAGATTGTATACTTTCTCCAGATCATGTCTTCTATCACTCTCCATCAGAACATGATGGTTAGTTTCTCTTACATATCCATGTTTTCATGGAATCCTAGTATGTGATATCTTGGGTGACCTTTTTACTTCTCTTTATTTATTTTAAAGTGATAGTTTTATTGACTCTTTTTCCAATGTGGGTATTTTAATGAAGTTTCCAAGCCCAATTTTAAAATTGCAAGGATGCAATTTCCAAAAGGGGGAAGGATGTAACATCCCAAGTAAATAAAGAATAAGACATTTTCATATTTATTAATATTTGGGAATTAAATATTAATTTTACTTTAAAGGGGATTCTATGTTTGATGGCATACCCAATACTCAACAATGGGTTTCTTTGAAGTCTTATGTTGCACACAATGTTGAGTCATACTGAAAAATAATAATATAATATTATTTTAAATGGTAGTTAACGTTTAGCCATTGTATTGGCAGGAATGAACAGAACTAACCATATTATGATTACACATATTTTTTAAATATTTTTATATTTATCTAATAAAATTTAGAGGCTTAAAATGTGAACAAATCCAATTTTAAGCATAAATACTCTAATATTCTTTAAAGGGTCGATTTACTGCCTTTTGATGGAGAAACATTTTTTAAATCTAGTTTTTGTCACTTTTATATATTATATTTGACAAAAATAAAATTCTTATTTAGAATAGGGATATCAAAATTTAATTTGGATGAAATTTTGGTATTTTTCTGATAATGTTCATTTTTTTAATGAATAACGAAAAATATTGTATTTTAATTCAAAATTGAATTTTAATCTAATTTATTTATATGGTTAGATTATCTTTTTAATTGGTTTTAAAGTTTAATTATATTATATTTTTACCATTTAATACAATTTTGGTCATTGGAAGTAATTTCATTGTGAAATTGGACATAAACAAGTGTCAATATTTTTATAGTTATTATTTCTTAACAACACGCTTTTTGTTTTGACAGCGGAAATTAATTTTAAATTAATTTTTTCCGCTTCTGTGTTTTGAATTTGGAAAAATATATTCCATATTTGGAATTAGGAGGTCCAAATTGTGTAAATAGTTAAATTTTATTTTTATACATTATGAATATTTACTTCGGTAAATATTTTATTTACCATGGTTAAAGGGTAAATCCGGTAAATAAGGGTAAAAAAATATTATAATAATAATATTAAATTACCCTAACATATGTCCTATTCCTATTTTCTAATAAAGTTCCGACTATGGGCATCCTTGGGTCGATTTTGGGACCCCATGTATCCACTTGGGAGTGATAATGACACTTTATGTTAATTGATTTAAAGTAATGACAAAAATGACTTAAACATATATCTTTTAGTAAATCAATTTTTACATGGTGTTATATAATTTTTATCTTAAACTATAAATATTCATTTTAAATATAAAAATATTTCCTAAATTATGGTATTTGTTTTATAATTTTTAGATATCAAATAAATAAAATTATTTATGACACAATAATGATGTAGTGTTTACCTCATTAATGAATGATTTAAATAAATAAGATTATAATAATTAAAAAAACATCTAAAACCTGTCCAATTCTTATTGGATGATTTTATTTTGAAAAATAGTAATCTTATCTTCTATTTTTATGAGTTTTGGACCTTTATAAACCGAAAATCATTATATAATAAAATAATATTTTCAAATATTCCTAAAGAGTCCCTCCTCCCCCTTATAAAAAGCCATCACCTCTAACCCATTACTCACACCTCTAAAGACCCTTGGCTCATCCAAACTCTACCCAATTAAGCTCCCTAAATCCCTATATTTCTCCTATAATCCCTCCTCTAAGAATAAGAAAATTCAAGTAAACCTTCTAGTTCAAACCAAATGGAGATACCAAATTTAAAGGTAAGATCTTCTCTTAAGTTCTTTTCTTTTATTTTACTTCTCCAACCCCATAAAACCTATTTATTTATTTATTTTTATAAAAAAACCAATATATTAAATACACTAGGATTTTTTTCTGAGAATTATTCGAACTAAACTTCAACACACCTCCATCTAATGGGTAAAGAACATACTGTTTCTGTGGATGGTGAACTACTTCCTCACGAAACAATGATTGTTCAATATTCTTATACCACCTCTAATGGTGGACATTATGATGGAACTATATTTATATATGATATATATTATGTTTATGTTTTATTTATGCTTCTGTAATTTTTATTTACAAACATACCTTTATGCTTTCCAATATATGTAAACAAGATAATTTCATTTGAGGAAGTGTGGACTACCGTCCCCTTAAGGTGATAAGATTCGTTCATGATATACATGGAACATATAAAGTATGTAATTAATGAAATTATGTAACATATATTATACTGGAATTATAATATACCTATGTATCATTAATTTTTCATTCCATTAAAAATGAAATAGAAATGAAAGTAGCGTTCATGCGTACGTACGACTTACCATCTCCATGAACAGTGCATTTTATTTATTATCTCCAAGTGTTATGTACTGTTATACATACATATATATACTGTATATATATGATATATATATGATATTTTAATTATGAATATGATTATGTAGATAATATAATTTTTACCACATGGACAATTTTTAATTATAACAAGTTCATTTTTGACTCAAGTTCTGAACATCAAGAAAATATCCAATATGAACTCAAATAATTAACTAATTATTATAGCAAGGTAATAAGTGATATAAAAGGAATAATAAACTTGAAAAAGTTTCTTAAGAAAGTATAAATTAACTTAAGTTTATTATTCATGAATAACAAGGAACATACAAGACAAGTCGGACTTGTGGTAAGGGGTTTTCTTATCTCACTTTTAATTCCGTGATATTTCCATTATTTGCCACTTATTTATTTCATGTGGTGTATTTTTTATTTAAAATTGATATATATTATAATTATTATCTTTATATTCATGTTATTCTATGATTCATTTGGTGTTTATTAGCTTTTGGTTATATGACTCGATTGATTACAACGATGTAAGGTGTTTTCATACTACCTTTTATTCCCGTGATATTCATTATATATTTGCCACTATTTCCTTTTGTGTTGTGTATGTACTACCCATGATTTTATACCTTGTGTAATATAATTTAATTTATGGGTATTTAAATCTTCATTCTATGATCTTTCTTTCTTGGGGTGTATGTTTTGTAAGTTACCAAATCGGTAAGGGAACCTTTCACCGTACTCTTTTAGTCAAAGACACTTTTTATGTTATGTATTTAAATTTAATTTTTCAAATGTCAGGATATGTTATTATATATCATTATTGATCTACATTTTATGTATAAGTGATGAGATACCATTTTCTCTCTCATCAACTCATTTTTTGAATTTTAAAGTGATGTCGTTAGGCTGTCGATTTTCTGTAAGGGAACTTCTTAACCCGATTTCAATTCATTGGGTTAAACTTATACTTCTTGATTATGTCGTGCTATTAATATGTGTGAATGAACTATGATTTTTTTACACTTAATATCCACTTATATTGGGGGTATTTATATTTTTCACACATAATTATGTAATTGATTTATCCTTAATCTGAGGATACCGTCTTTATAAGGGATTTCGTCTCAATTTACATTACATTGATACTTTATTATTGTTATACACCAATTCACTTTTATATGGTGTATATACTTTCCTTTGTAATTTTATATAATGAATAAATTTATTCTCATGATATTATAAAGTTTTGATTAAATGTTATTCCTCAATAATTTGTATTCAAGCATCTCTCATTTGATTAAGAACTTCTTATCTAAAATATTGTTTTAAAGATTTATCCTTATAAATATTTCTCATTAATTTCCATGTTTTAAAAATGGTTTTAAGGATTTATTTATATAGACATGAATGTTTTGAAATTAAAATTTCTTTAAAAAGATTCAAAGTGGTATGGGACACTTCGATTCAAAAATATCTTTATTAAATGATTTAAATGGTTTTTGAAAATGGTTTGATAAAGCATTGATTATGTCAATATCTTGAAATGATATATTGTGATTGAAATGTGGAAATGTTATGTTTTTATTTGTGCTTGTTTTATGTGTTATGAATATGTTATGGTTCTTAGGCATTGTTTACGTATATGGATGGTTCTGTGATAAACTTAGGGTGGGTGATCCCGAGATAGCTCTCCAATGCATTGGGTAACGTGACAGAGGTAAACATTAATGTTTCTCTTAAGAGATTTAGAGAATATACTGTGATGGGTATTCCAATGTAACTCCCTATGTAGCTGTGATAGATACAATTTAAGTATGTTATGTATGCCACAAGTTACCTTTATGATTTATGATTTCTATGTGTTATTCATAAATCTTATGATTTTATGAGGTATGTTATGATTGAAAAGTATGGTTTCATTGATTTTTATTTATTGATGGGATTATGTTTTCATTCCTTATTTTATAACCCTTACTGAGCTTTTTATGCTCATCCCAAGTTTTTTAAATGTTTTCCACAAGACTTAAAGATGAATAGGGTCAAGTATGGGATCAAAGAAAAGTCATGTTGTCTAAAACATGGAACTATACAAGTTTATTTTTAAGAGTTTTTATTTTATGAAAAAAATGGAAATTGGGTAGAAGTGTCTACTTTGTAATTTTTGAGATGTAATGTAATAGTTATGGTCTAATTCTCTAAAACTCTAAACCTGAAAAGATCCTCAATGTTAATACTCAAGATTATGTAATGTTTAAGGTAGGGTACTTATAGATGTTCACTCTTTTATAGAAATTTAGTCTATCATTTGACTACCAATTTTCTATATTAGGGATTTATGTAATATCCTAAGAAACTATTAAGATAATTACTTAGATGCACAATGTGTTTAGATTGATGCAACTTTTCTTATATCCTAACAAACTCTTTGCATATAAACACATGTCATATAACGTAATGTATTTCCATCATACTATGACTCATATGATATCCATTTGTCATTATAGTTGGCATGTGGTTATGGGATATCACTATTATTTGCAAATAACATCTTAAAATATAATGGAAGTTTCTGTAAGTGGAAACATTGACCCTCCTTACATCATTAATCCGATGTATAAAATGTTTATTTAGGTATTAATAAATTATAAATTTTTTTGATCAATGTTAACATGTAAGAGTTATTCATCAATCCTCCTCATTAACATCAATGATGTGATGTAGATAAGGTAATGCGAGTTTAGGAATTACTCCATGATATATTATATTGATCTATGATTTCTTGGTCAATATATTCTTTAGCATGCTAGCCTAAAGTAACTCATATCTTCTAACCATGCATATACTTCACTTTCACATTCCTTAAAACAATAAGGAACCATATAAAGTATATTTGTCACTAGCTTACCCTTGGAATAGTTCACACTCTATTGCTGAACAAATTCCAAGTGATTTTTGGCATACCTTTATTTTTAAAGGTTTATTTGTCCAAACTAAATATGTCAATAATACCAAAGGTTTTTAACTTTACCAAGCCTAAACACAAAATTGGGTATATACTTGATGTCAACATTTAGTTTTACTTGAAAAAGAATTATCTTTCCATAACTAGGTAAAAGTATTACATTTAATATTCAACACTTATTTCCTATGATTCAAGAACCACTAAACTATTGATTGAGTATGATATACCATAAATAACATTCATTCCTTAACTTGTAACAATGTATTATAGTGTCCAATAGACACATAAGATGAATGTTTTGGTTATACTCAACAAATTTTCTACTAGAATCATTTTCTTAGCAATTAGAAGTTATGTGTTTCTCACTACTGACTAAGAAATTACCCTTTCTCAACTACTTTGATAATACAACTTACTTCTTGTAATATTTTTATTACTTACTTGATTTTTGTATATCAATACACATATGATATAGGCATATTATATTGAATACCCAAGAAGTAAAAACTGAAACATTACATTGTTGAATGTTCCTGAAGGATAGGTAACTTGATTCTTTAATTTTGTTTATTAAGATTAAACTTCCATAATTTTATTTCATAATATTCAATGAAAATAACCTCATGTTAATACCTCTTTCATTAAAGGATATTGCCAATATGATTTTTCTGTTACTTATCATTTGATTTTTTTACCCGTCTTTCAATTTGTTCACCATAAGAATTAAAGATTAATATGTCTTTTTTATTCTTATTTACTTTGTTATCCTTAACTAAAAGGTAATGAAGCGTTTACTCCATCCTATTTGTTTTGTAACCTAAAATGAAACTGGAGTAATTGAGTGTAAATGAGAATGAGATGTTTTGAAAGATCATGACCTGCCTTCCAATTTACACATAAAAATTGTAAATATAACCCATTCATATCATGATGCAATTTCTCCTTGAAAACCACTTAGAGATAAGACTTCATGTTATATCACCCAAGTATTGATGTAGTTACCACATCTAGCATTAGACATTGATGATAGAATTATGTCATATTGACACATGCCTGTCGTAGGGCATGAAAAAAATAATTTTTTATATATTCCCCAGTGTAGTATAGTGATTAACCCTAGGAAGTCTCCCGAATATCAGTGCACACAAAATAGTTTGTCACTTTAAAACAAGGGTAAAAATGGGGTGTTTTTAGAATAAATTAATAAGATAATGATTGAAATGAAAATTGAAATTAAAATGATTAAAAAAGGGTGATTAGGTTGGGGTCGGTTTTTCAATTTTAATGCTATCCTTGTTGAATTTAATTCAAACCTCTTCTTCTTATTTGATTAAAGTGAGTATCCACAATCATTTCCTCTCACTTCCTTGGTGAAATTATAATGGTGAGAGAAAACCTTACCAAGATCTCGGTTTGGTAAACTCTCCTTCCATGTGAAAAATAGTTTCATTGAATGTCCTCAATTGACATGGGAAATACCCAATCGGGTCTTGTTGATCCCAAATAATAAAGAACATTCACTACCCCTTTGACACGTACTGACGATCGTCAAGTACTTCGCCACTAATCCCTGGTCTATTCCATCGTATATAAACCAGAAATTAGTATAGGGAGATAATGATTATTTTACCAAGGAAAAAATCAATAATGAAATTAAAATTCAAGAAAGATCGCACTTGATAATAAAATCTACTATATGAAGTTGAAAACAACTTTGAAGAAGAAAGAAAATTCATTCAATTACATCCATGAACTCAAGCATTAAAAAATAGAAAACCAACCATTCCCCAATCACTCAAAATGTTTACCCCACCATGGTAAGGGTAATCAAGATGAATGAGGAAGAATAAGGCATTAAAAAACTATGGAAAACAAAAGTAATAAAAGAAAAATCTGAAAAGTTCTCCTCCTTGGTGTCCCAGAAGGAACGAGATGGAATGAGAGATGCTTTGAGAGGGAGGAGCTCTCCTCCTTTTATAGCCAGAATTTGTCCCCCGAATTTTGATGCGTTTTATCCCCATTAAATGACATCTTCACGAGTTTTATCCTTCTTGAATGTTGTTCATAATTATCTTGGACGTTTCCCCTAAACATTTCATCGGATTTAGACAAGTATTCCGAGAGTTATTCCCATTTTACTCTGACCATTTATTATGTCCAGTCAGACTCTCCAAATCACAAACCTCCAGATTAGGATGCTTTAATGACCCATTAAACTGCCAATTCATGCGGACTTTCCTTCATGAAAGATGTTAAAAAACCCCCTTTTAATCTACCCACTATATTTTACAACAATTTTCCCCACAATGAATGAGTTATAAACCCCATACCAAAACATAGCAGATTCGTGAACAGTTTTCATGCTCCCACCTGTAAGATTCTTTTGAGATTTCATATAGATGATTCAGCTTTTGGTCCAAAAAGATTAAATGAATACCTTGTTGTGTAGAATCTGGAAAAAGAATAATTTTGCAATTTGGATTAGTGTAGAAAATGTTATAGCCAAAATACATAAATAATTTAAAACATTTAAAAATCTGAAATGGGCCATTTTTACTGTTTAGCTCAAAATAACACCAATATCATAAGAATACAACAATTAATATTAAAGTAACACTTTTGTGGGTTCAGAAAAATGAAATTAAATGTAAATTTAATTGAAAGTATTTGATCTATTAATTCCTCCACACTTAGCACTTGGAATCCTGGACAAGTAAACATCAAAATCAAATCAAATCAAATCCAAAACGCATACCAATGAGATCTACCAAATTCATACTATGAAACAAAAAGATATCATGCCTCATCAAAAAAAATTATTTCAAGTTCTCCATTTTAGATTATATAATATATTTCCACTTAATTTCTTATCCCATGCACACAAAACACCTACCTCACATGAATTTTCTCTCATCTCACAAATGTAAATGTTCAAAAAAGCTTTTCTCATCCAAACTCACACAAGAGTCACCATAGGCTTGATAAATTCTTACTTATCCACCTGATATGAGTCAAGGAGATTTGTTTCTCGTGAGGAATTTTCAAGGTTGTTCTGTGGCTTTCAGTTGGTATGATTTAGATGTTAAAAATTCTAAGGCTGAAAAAGGAGGGCTCGGCTCTTTTTGAAGCAAAATTGCAAGATTATAATTTTCACTCAAACATAGTATCCTTCTCTTCCCCTTTTAAGAAAATAGGATCCATCATCATGATAACTCAAGGAAAGTTCACTCCATTTATCATTTCACCAGAAAAAATTTCTTCTCAAACATTTTTTTTGAAAGATCCAGATAGGCACAACTTTATTTCTACTTTGGAAGCTCCAGAAAGGCACAACTTCTTTAATAACTAAAGCTACAGAAAGGCACAAAATTTTACAAAATGAAATCTTAAATATAAACATAATCTCTTAAACATTTTATTTTCCATCAAAAGTATCACCAAATGAGGTATTACACCACAAAACATCTTTCCCCACACTTATTTTCAACTAGATCATGCAATTTTACTTCAAGAGCAGGTTGGATAGGTAAAATTGACTTGTAATGTGGCTAACCTAATAGGTTTTTCATGGCTTCTAAGGGATAAAATGATTAATGTATAAGGTAGTCCATAATTAAAAGGATTATTTTGAAAAGGGGGATTAAAACCAAATAAATGCCTCAATCATTTAAAACACAAGTACCTCAAACCCTCAAGTTTTGAAAGGAATAAATCAAATTCTAGTTAAACAAATCATGGTCTAGTTCTCTAAATAAATGATGTGAATGTAAAGAATATGAAAAAATGGTAAATAAGCATCATAAGAAAGTCATTTTAAAAATAAAGACACTGAGATATAGCATGAGATTTAAAAATCAGAGTACTTTTCATGAAATTACAAAAAGATTTGAACTTGAAACCAAGTCATTTCAGAATCCATTTAAGCTCAGTTTCATGGAATAGATTTTTTCAATCGTTGAAATGGGTTTCAAAAATAGAAATGATAATCATTTTAGCTCAAAAGTTTTGATGACACACTACTTTTTAAAAATAAACACACAAATATATGGAAAACATTTTTTTTAAAACACATTAAAACAAAATATAAATGAAAATCCTTAACTAAAAAGGTTCCCTCCCCCACACTTAAATTATGCAGTGTCCTCAATGCATTAAAAACAAAAAAGTAAGTATAAATGAGAGTTACAACCTGACCTATTCGCAGTGTAACATTGAGTTAAGCTCATAAGTGTTTCACTCTAAAAACCTACAAACAAAAGAACAAAATAAAACATAAGATATTTATTAAAAGAAACAAAATTAGAAATAGAATGAGAATAGAAGGATAGAACTTGGTTTTATCCCCCAAGTGGGCCCTGGGTTTTGACTGCCTCTAGATGGGAAGTTCTAATCAATTATCCCCAATCTGATGGTGGGATTAGTTTATTTCTCATGAACCAATAAAAATTCTTCTTTTCGTCATGAACCTCTTCCTTTTTGTTGAGGACTCCAAGTATATAACACAAAAAATCCACCCCCATGGGAATTACATAATACTTTAAAGGTGGGGGTAGGATAATGAATGTGTCCTCTTCCTTGTTTTCCATTTTAGCAACTTATTCTTCATTCTCTGGTGATTTATCAAGGTATGCTTCATTAAAGGATTCATAAAAGGGAATTTCAGAGTGTAATATTATTTGAAAAAAATTAAATAACGAAGAATCAATATCAAATTCTTCCCTTTCAATGTAACCAGCTTTTGTCTAATTTTCCTCTAGCAAATACACTTTTATATTCTCATGTACTATAAGAATCCAGTTTTTTCTGAAAAAGACTTTGGAATATTATTGATATCATTCCAGAGCAGCGCCCTCAGATGGCGTGCGATTCCGAGCCCCGTAGTGGCCGAAATTAAATTTTCTGTGCGTTCACACTGGACACACCAAATAAATGAGATAAATCCTAAACGGTGCTTCAGATCAGAGATCTGAGTGGAAGAATGGGTCCGAAATGGGGTGTTTACCCTAGGAATGACATAAAGCATGTCAGCGCGGGATGTTTGGACCCCTCGCCCGCTACCGGAACGTTAAACGGATACATTAATTAATTAATTTATTCGTTTAATGGTTAAACTCAAGTATCTTTTAAACGGTGGCTCGGATTGGAAAATAGAGGGCACCGTTGAGTCCATAACGTGCCGTTTACCCTATGAGGGGCGTGAGTTTAGTAGGCGCGGGCCGTCAGTGAAAAATGGCCCCGGGGGCGTTTTCGTAATTTGGCGGCCTCGAGCGTTGAGGTTAATAAATTTCAAACGGAAGCTCGGAATCAAATTCCGAGAATGCAGTTGTGCTCGGGAGGTGGTTCTTACCCTAGGGAAGGTTTAATTTTGACCTCACCAAAAGGTTCGAATGCGGGTTAAAATTAGGGGTTTAAGTTAATTAAAATTGTAATTAATTTTATTTATTTAAACCCACCCCCTCCTCATTTGGCACCCCCTGGCGGAAGAGCTCACCCAAGGAGACCTCCACCCTCAAGCTTCTCCTCCTCCCCTCCGGAAAGGCAATGGCGCGGCAGCGGACCCTCCGTTAAGCGTCGGGCAACGCCCCAACAGGTAGGAGGATATGTTGCGTTTTTAATTCCGCATTTACCTTTGAACTCGTTTTCTAGCATCGATTTTCCATCGAATTTGCAATCAAAGCCCATGTTTTCGTAGAACATATTTTGAGCTTTCAAATGCTTGTTTCAGAATTGAAATCCGGGTTCGGATGGTGTCGCGGTTGTTCGTCGAAGTTTGTGGGAATTTCCGGCCGGTTTGGGGGTTCAAGCAGCGGAGCGGCCAGGCGCAGGCGGTGGGGCTCCCAGGGCGAGGCGGCGTCGGCAGTTGGCCGAGGCGGAGCGCTGTGGGCTCTGGCTTCAGGCGGACGACGGTGGTCGAGGGCTGCAGTGCGGTGACTGGGTGAGAAGCAGGGGGCCGGCAGAGCGTCGGCGGTCGAGCGCAGCGAGGCGCGGACGGCGGGGCGAGGCGGCCGGGCGACGTCGGCTGCAGGCGCCGGGCGCAGAGCGGGCGGACCGGCCCTTTGGCCGGTCGTTGCCGGAGAAGACCAGGGTCTTTGGACCCCGGCTGGCAGACAGAGGAGCCGCAAATGCGGGTCATGTTCTTGACGAGGGAGAAGACCGGCCGAATGGCCGGTCTGGTTTTGTTTAAAAAAAAGAATAAGGTTATAATAATAATAATAATATATATTATTATTATTATTATTATTATTATTATTATTATAAAATGATTTATATTTTAATGAATCATAAATCGAGAATCGGTTTTGCAAGCCGTCTGTGGCGGCGCGTGCCTCGGAGTGAGAGGAATATTTTGAGATGGTTTTGGGTGATTTTAATCCCCGAGCTAGGGGCCTCGGAAGCGCGACACGCCGTCAAGCGGTTGGCCGCTTTTTCCGGGGATTCTTGTTTTGGACGGCGCGGACAAATCCAATGTCTGTTTTGAGCGCCGTCAGTGGCATTGCAACCCTGGCATCGAGCTGGAGTTTTCCAGTGTGGTTTCGGGCGTTGATACTGGAGTTGAGGCGTGGGCCCCACGACCCGTCTTTTGAGCTGCGTGCAGCGTTTTATAACTTTCTCGTCGGGCATCCGTTCGGGGCGTACGAGCAGTCAATTTTGGGTGTTTTTCTGAGGGCATTGCATTGGCACAATCTGCCCGCTATAATTCCGCACGATGGTGCGGGCCCCGCGAGGGCCGTTTTGGGAGTTGGCGGTGATTTCCGGCTTTATCACCGGGTGTCCGTTTTGGACAAGTGAATAATCCAACTTGTGTAATTTTTCGAGAGGATCGCAACGGTGCAATCCGTTCGTTGTGTTTCGTGACCGGGATGCGGGTCCCACGTAGCACCGCTCGTGTGCAGTGCGCCGGAATGCATTTTTTTCTCCGGATATCCATTCCACTCAAGTGACTAGTGCTTTTGTCGTGTTTTTCCGAGAGCATTGCGATAGAGCAGTTCGCCCGACCTTTTTCGGGGACGTCGTGTGGGTCCCGTCCGACCCAGCTATGGTGAATAGTACCTTTTTTACCGGGTGTCCATTTTGGGCGATTGAGTATTCAATCCCGTGTGTTTTTCTGAGGGGATCACAGTGGTGTGATCCGTTTGTTCAGTTTCGAGATCTTGGGGTGGCCCCCACACGGGTTGGTTACGGTGAATAGTACGTTTTTCACCAGTTGACCGTTTCGGGCGAGTAATTAGTCTATCTCGCGTGTTTTTCCGTGGGGATTACAACGGTGTAATCTTTTCAGGTGAGCAGAGCCTCTTACGCGATCTTATTAAATGTGAAAGTATGAAAGGTGCTCTGGTGGAAGTTCTTCTTGCTGTGTTCGGAAGCGAACCCTTGGCGTGTGATCGCGTTCACTCCCGTGTGAGTGGAGTTGATGTTTGAGGAGATGTGGTTGGTGGTGCCTGAGCCATTGAGGTGGGAAGTTGGGGTTGTTACGTTTACGCCCTTCGCGTTGACATTGGGTACCGTGTGCACGTTAGCCTTTGGGCTGGAAATGTGGTATACTCTGGGAGTATATGAGAATGCTGGGAGGTATATGTGGATGTTGTACCTGGGAAAGTTTGTCTGCTTGGTTGGGATTGACTTGGGGCCACACGTCGTGTGGGCCCCAGGTGCATGTCTTGTTCTGCTTTTCATACTTTTGACATCTCGCGACGTAGAGGGTCCCTCGGTTCTCGGTTATTGACCAGCGAGGTTGAGTTTCCCCCCCGACTCTATGCTCGATGGTTTAGATCAGCAGGGTTGAGTGGTTTCCCCTAGTTTTGTTCCGGATTTGGATGGTTGCGTGATACCCACTCCGTGTTTGGTTGGCCAGTGTTGTACCATCTAGTAGAGATGGCCAGAGTAGTTCTGGGTTTACCCTCAAGCGGAGCTGGGCAGTGGGTTACTCATCGGTTTCTTCGAGTTTAACCTCCAGCAGGGCTGGGCAGTGGGTTGTTCATGGACTTCTCAGGGTTTACCCTCTAGCAGAGACTGGGCAGTGGGTCACCCAACACTCTTAGGGTCTACCGTCCAATAGGGCTAGGCAGTGGGTCACCCATCGTCTAGTTCCAGGGCTACCCTCTAGCAAGGCTGGGCAGTGGGTCGCCTGTCGACTTATTCTAGATCTACCCTCTAGCGGGGCTGGGTAGTGGGTCGCCTGATGATGTATTAGGGTTTACCCTCCAGTAGGGCTGGGCAGTGGGTCACCCGATATCTTGTTAGGGTTTACCCTCCAGCAGGGCTGGGTAGTGGGTCACCCGTTGACATTTCGGACTCAATCCTTTCTACCAGGCTAGTCTATGTCTTTACTCTGTGACTACCGGAGCGGGACCCTCATTTGTACGGGTCAGTGATGTGACAACTTTGACTCTGAGTAGACCTCTCGACTGCGGGGCAGTGACATGGTGTGGTTTGACGTTCCCCTAGAACTCTCAAGTGCGAGGGGAGCTTTCCCCACCAAGACGCGTCCTTGTGATGCGACCTAAAACCGTGCGGGTGAGTCAGTGCCGCCCAAAGTGGATAGTGTCGAGGTGTGGTGATTTGAGCCCTTGACTTGCAGTTCGGGGCAGACGTGCGGGATGTTGGGCATCGATGGTGTTTATTTCTGGGACTATGGGCTACTCACTTTCTTGGGATGAGATACGGGATGAAGATCCCCTTTCGACCTAGTTCGGGCTTCTTGTTGAGCATATGTATATGTATATACCTTGTTCTAGTACCCACTTCTTGGGTTTGGTTACTCTCCTTCCAGGAGAGGTGAAGACGCGCGGGGTATGCCACGTGCTTTTCGTGTCTAGTTTCTTGTGATTGGACGAGTCTACTCTCCTGCTATAGGTAGCGAAGACTCGATGGGAAGTTCATCTTCTCACCATTTCCAGCTCCTTGTGTCTAGACGAGTCTACCTTCTTTCCTCTTGTTGGGTTGAGCTGGACTCTTTACTGTACTCTTTACTTCACTTTCAGTTGTACTCCTTTACTTTTCCCTATTCGATCTACTTCTCACCCTTCGGTACCTCCTTTGTTGCTCCCTCGAGCCTTAGGGGTATCCTACTGAGTATTTTTATACTCAACCCTGCTTGGGCTTTGCCCGCACTTGGTGTGCCCTTGCAGACGATGGACATGTCAATCGTGACTTCAGAGGAGCTTAGGAGCCGGGAGCTTGGACCGCGTGGGGTGGTCGTTGTCGGGTTCCAGGTGTGGGACCCTCCCAGCTATTTACTGTTGTTTTACCTGTTGCCGAGTTGTGGCACTTTTCTGGTTGGGCATGTTTTTTTCCCTTTTCTTTTCAATTTACCTTCAGCACTTGTTTGTACTGTTTAGAGGTCGATGCACTCTTGTGGTTTATTTATAGCAGTTTCCCTTTTACTTTTCTTTTCTTTCTACTATGCACTTTAGTATTGAGTGTGCTGTGTGTGTGTGTGTCCAGGTACTTAGGAAAATGCCTCCCTGAGTTGTTGTGCCTTCGGCACTGGTCTCCATCCCCTGGCCTATGGAGGCGGTCTTGGGGTAGTTGCGGTCGAGCCCGGGTAGGGTCGGGTCATGACATGTACTCCCTCCAATAACTGTTCAGTAAGTTCAGGGAGATCCAACTGTTCCTCTTTATGTGCATCTTCTTTTTCATAATCATCCTCCAATGCAACACATAAGTTTGATGAATCTGAAAATTTCAAGCAAGGGGAGGTGATACACAATTAATTTTTAATAAAAGTATAATACAATGAGTTCAAGAAAATATCATCTCCCTGAGTTTCTTCGACTTAAATCTCTTATTTGTTTGAAATCACCTCTTGGAGTTGAGTAGTAGAAGATAGAGGCCGGTAGTCATGCTCTTATATTTGTTCTTCAAATTCCACCATGTTAGTGGTTTCTCCCTTTAATGGTTCGAGATCTTCTTCTTTTGGGAGGACAATTTGTTCTTCACACTTGTTCCAAAATTAATTCAAATCATTTTGATCCCCACCATGTATCTCAGGCTCTGATTTCTCTTGGGTAGAAAGGACATATTAGATTATCCTTCCTATTTGATCCTTTAGTCATTCCATGGCCTCTTTGAGTTTCTTTACTTGAGATTTGTTATGATCTAAAATAGCTTTTTCTTTTTGTTGATGTACTTGTGAGTATTAATTCCATGATGATTAATATCAGAAGTGATACATCATGGAAAAATAATTTTTTTTTATTTTTTTTAAAAGAAAAGAGTTAAAAATTTATAATTATATTGTGGCACTACCTCCCCGACAATGATGCCAAGTTTGACGCACGCCTGTCGTAGGGTGTGGAAAAATAATTTTTTATATATTCCCTAGTGTAGTTAGTGATTAACCCTTGGAAGTCTCCCAAAGAGGAGTGCACAAAAAATACTTTGTCACTTTAAAACGAGGGTAAAAATGGGGTGTTTTTAGAATAAATTAATAAGATAATGATTGAAATGAAAATTGAAATGAAAATGATTAAAAAAGGGTGATTAGGTTGGGGTAGGTTTTACAATTGTAATGCTATCCTTATTCAATTTAATTCAAACCTCTTCTTATTATTTGATTAAAGTGAGTTTCCATAATCGTTTCCTCTCACTTCCTTGGTGAAATTATGATGGTGAGAGAAAACCTTACCAATATCTCAGTTTGGTCAAATCTCCTTCCTTGTAAAAAATAGTTGTATTGAATGTCCTCAATTGACATGGGAAATACTTGACCGGGTCTTTTTTATCCCAAACAATCAAGAACATTCACTACCCCTTTCACACGTACTGACGATCGTCGAGTACTTCACCACTAGTCCTTGGTCTATTCCATCATATATAAACCAGAAATTAGTGGAGGTAGATAATGATTATTTTACCAAGGAAAAAATCAATAACGGAATTAAAATTCAAGAATTATCTCACTTGATAATAATATTCTCTATATGAAATTGAAAAAAACTTTGAAGAAGAAAGACATTTCATTCAATTACGTCCATGAACTCAAGCATTACAAAATAGAAAACCAACCCTTCCCCAATCACTCAAAATGTTTACCCCACCATGGTAAGGGTAATCAAGATGAATGGGGAAGAATAATGCATTACAAAACTATGGAAAAGAAAATAAATAAAAGAAAAATCTGAAAAGTTCTCCTCCTTAGTATCCTAGAAGGAATGGGATGGAATGAGAGATGCTTTGGGAGGGAGGAGCTCTCCTCCTTTTATAGCCAGAATTTTCCCCCAAATATTAACCCATTTTATCCCTATTAAATTACATCTTCACACGTTTCACCCTTATTTAATGTTGTTCATAATTATCTTGGGCGTTTTCCCTAAAAATCTCAACGTATTTGGACAAGTATTATGAGAGTTATGCCCATTTTATTATGACCATTTATTCTGTTTAGTCAGACTCTCCAAATCACAAACCTCCAGATTAGGATGATTTAATGACCCATTAAATAGACAATTAATGTATCCTTGACTTCATGAAAGATGTTAAAAAACTCCTTGCGCATTCACCCACCGAATTTCACAATAATTGGCCCCACAATGAATGAGTTATGGACCCCACACCAAAACATGGAAGATCTGTGAAAAGTTTTCATGGTCCCACTTGTGAGATTCTTTTGAGATTCTATATGGCCGATTCAGCTTTTAGTCCAAAAAGATGAACTGAAGCCCTGGATTTGTAGAATCTAGAAAAAAAAATAATTTTGAAATTTTTATTAGGGTGGAAAACTTTATGGCCATAATATTTAAATACTTTTAAATAATTTAAAATCCGAAATGGGCCCTTTTTACTGTTTAGCTCAAAATAACACCAATATCATAAAAATATAACAATTCATCTTAAAGTAACAATTTTGTGGGTTTAAAACAATGAAATTAAATGTAAATTTAATTTAAAGTATTTTCTCTTAGATATCCATCATATGCTATAGACACGAGTCTCCTATAAGTATTTTACACCTTTACTTTCTGAGGTGGCATAACAGGTATTTGGGACACTTGCACCTTGAATTTCCAATATCGTAGTATTGTGTGCAAACACCTATACTACACTTGGGAACTTGTACCAGTATGGACATTTACTTTGTCCATTATTTATCATAGTATTTCTTGTGGTATAACTTCCCATTTTCTAAAAAAAAGAAAATTCTAATAGATTAGTACTTTTTACTTGATTACCAATTTAGACATTATTGATTAATTATATCGTTAATTCTCTCCCACTATTTTATCAAATTCTAGGAACCCTCTGTACTAGAATTGGGATAATTTGTCTCTTTAGTATTCTAGTGAAAAGGATACCTAAACCTCCCCTCATAGTCTATAATCTATGGCTACACTGCTACTCGGAGGGATTAAGGTATGCATTTTGCTGGAAAACCACATTAACTCACTGCTCCTTGATCTATTGAGTGAAGTCTCAGCTTCTCGGAATCATAACCTTAATTATCTCAATGACTTCCTCTAAAATGATACCAAGTTATCTATGGATAATCCTTAATACCACTTTAGTTAATTCAAACCATCATTCTAATAAGAACTCCCTATTAGTAAGAGACAACCTCAGCTATAGCATGACGAGAACCCAAAATACCAAGTTTTGATCACATTTGAATGATGTAAGGTGGTTAACAACTTAATATTTCTTTGAGGGATTTTATTATTTCTTGACCAATGTAATCCATTTCAATTAAATATGTTCAATCTATGTTGTCACGCTCACAACTGAACATGTAATAGAAAAACATACGTCACAACTTTATGCATTTTATCTTTTTTACTATTTTATGTGATCATGAAATAATCATGAACTTGTATAAAATAAAAAACAATGCATAAAGGAAATAAATCAACCTAACTAATCGCGAGCATCTAATTGAGATTAATCCATAACAGATCAATCTTGACCCAGACGTTTTCATACTTGAGTCAAGTCCTGACTTGTATTGCATCTTTCCCCCAATCCAATGTATTTTCTTCTGGTCTGTAGTACCACATCAACTTGGTAGGGTCCACATATTAAAACGCCATCATCTATTTACAAATATACTCACGCGCAAGCAAGGGGGTATAGGGGTACAATGTATAACTGGTTCATTGGACATACATGCCCTTATACATATTTGAATAAAAGTAAGATGATGAAAAGACAATCATTTAATTACCTACTTATTATAATAATCGCTTGGAATAAATAAATAAATAATTTAAAATCTTGACATACACGGGTCGATCACTAGCTCAAGAACAATGGGTATAAATGAATAAACACACAATGAAATTAAATTGCAATACATTTAAAAGTATTGGAGTTTTGAAATAAATTAAATGAAATTAAATAAATTCAAATAATTTATTTTTATTTGGTTCCTGCTTTAATTTAATTTTAAACCCTAAAATTACATTAAAATAATTAATTTAATTTTACCACTCAAATTAAATTAGAATTTTGGATTATTTATATTTTAAAACCAAAATTAAGATAAATTAATTTAATTTAAAACTAAAATTAAATTAATTAAATTAATTTATTTTGATTATCAATTTCAATTGAGTATGAAAAACTTGTCAAGGCCCTTTTAAGACTGAGCGAAAGCCCCACTAGAATATTTGGGCCTAGAAAACCCTAAGCCCAGACAGATCTGTCCAGACCCATTTCGGATTGGGCGGAACTACCATGGCTCACGAGCGGGGTAAAACGTGTCTGGATGGACCCATTACGACCATATAGAATACCTCACATAAAGGGAAGGTGACCCAAAACGTTGTGGACGACAGCGAGGATGAGGTTTGACTCTCGATCAGACTCAATATGGCTGGGGTTACCTGAACTGGGCAAAGCAGGCAGACCGTGGGGAAGGCACGTAAGGTGTGGCTCCGGTGAGACGAGGAAGTTGTGGTAGCCTAATTTGGGTGATGGACACATCTATAGGTTGTTGAGTGGCCATGCATGGGAGCACCGTCGGGAGCAGCCCGTAGGAGACCAGGTGGTCGGAGCTCGAGTGCGGCGGGTCCCATGGAGGAGGTGCTCAGGATGGAGGGGAAAACGCCGTGGGGAGGAGATGACCGGTGCAGCTGGCTTCATCCAAAGAAGAAACAGGTCAGATGTGAGGAGAGGACATGTACCAGGGTGCCTCTGATCATGATCTAGGCTGGGATCAGGGTTCCGATATTTTTAAAACTGGGTCTGGGATGCGTGAATGGCATTCACGCATCCTTCTGCAGGAAAGGATGCGTGAACACCGTACATGCATCCCAGACCCAGGCAGTAATGCGTGAACGGTGTTCACGTGTCCTTTACTGACCAGCTAAAGGATGCGTGAACGACATTCACGCATCCGAGCCACGACAGTGATGCGTGAACGCCGTTCACACATCCTTCGCGGACTAGCTAAAGGATGTGTGAACGACGTTCACACATCCGATCGAGAATTTCTATAAAAGGAGCCCCCCAAAACCCATTGTTCTCCTCTGGCTGCAGAAATTCTTTCTCAACAAATATTTGCTGCTTTTATTGAGGTAAAATTTCTATTTAATAATTTAATTGTTTAATTGTGTTTATTTGTTTCATTTTTATGTTTAATTGTGTGTATGATTTATTTATTTCATATGTTATGCATGAAATGTTTTGTATGATTTAATTTTCTTGATGTTGAATGTTTGTATGATTTAATTTTTTCAATGTATGTTGTCTGAATATTGAATGTTTTATGTTATGTCTAAAATGTTTAATGTTTAGGAAAAGTAATTTATGTTAGAGAAATTTATTTTAATGAATGGTTTTGATGTAAGTGTAAATTATATTACTTTTATTTACTAGTAATAATATTTTTAATCAGCAAAGTAGAAAATATATTTACTTATATTTTGAAAAGTAGAAGAATGGCCAAAAAACATTACAATTTCATAAAATTTAAAATAACAAAAGTGTTTATTATGTAAATAACAATTAGATCAGTTATAATAAAATTTATTAAATGTTATTAATAATTATATATATATATACACATGAAGTTAAATTTTTGTAAAAGAGGTGTAGTATTTAATATAGATTTTATATAATACGGATAATATAATAAATATACCAAAAAACACGGTATGAGTGATGATTGATCTTGAGATGACCAACCATACATAATTGAAATTGCATGTTTTATTTTGTGTATGTTGTTATTCAATTTGTAATAATTGCATTTTTTCCACATTGATGACCTACGAGTCATCTCTCAGTAAGTGTAAGGACCTGTGTGTATGCTTAAAATAATTTATGTATTTCATACCCCTAACCCCCCTCACATTCATGTAAGTAAATTTGTAATTAAAAGACAGACGCTCCGAAGAGGTGTCCCCGAACATGCTTCCCCGAAGAGGTGTCGACAAAGAGGCATTCGAGAACTCGTTCGAGAGGAGGTGTTGCTGTTTGAAAGGAGATTGGTGGTTGCTGAAATATTTGATAATAGAGACAGGTGTTCACCCCTAGGTTGTGGTTAGTTTATCATATAATGATAAACTAATCGTAAGTCTCAAGATCAAGTCATGATTATATATTCATAAGTAATTAAACTTTATGAAACATTATATTAAATTTGCTTTTGTGCTAATATCAAAATCACTATATCTTAACAGTGATAAATCAATACATAAAAAATTCTCAAGATAATCAATTATTCAAAAGCAAATTAAATAATTTAAAATTTTAATGTAGTGTATAATATTTTTTAAATTATTTTTTTATAGGTAATTATGTCTGCTCAAATATATTGCAACGGTGAGGTAATTTATACCGAGCAGGGTTTTTAGCTACAGTGTGCCACCTGTCAAAGTGGTAAATCTCCATGGTTGTATGACATTGGATGCAGTTCATAATAAGATTCATAGTTGGTTAAAACTGAGTGCTGTACAAGCAATCACTTCAATTAGATACCGACATCTTCAATATCCTGAGCGTTTGTGGAACAACGACTACCCTATAGTTGATGATGAGGATTGGATGGAGGCTTCTCAGTTATTCAGGAAACAATGTATTAATGGTTTAATGGAATTATTTATTGTCATTTCTGAAATTGATGTGGTGCAATCGATTACTACAGAACCATGCTTTGCGAGCTCTGTAGAAGCTGGTCCTTCACAGCAGTCTTATTCATTGTCTCCTCCTCATACAACTTATGCGGAAGAATTTAATGAGGAAGATCATCAAAATTTGGAAGGAAATATAGATGACATCCCTTTGTGTACATGTTATTGTAGCTTGCGCTTCGGTAAATATATCATGGGAGCCATATGTTGACCCGATGTATCACATGAGCACTTTGGTTAACTGTTATAGTGCTTCTTGGATGCCTGTTGGTGACTTCTATTCTATCACATTGCCTGCTGATCAACCGACCATCGTCCCTGATATTTCTAGGTTTTCATAAGTTGGTTTTGGTTTCATTTATAATTTTTTCAATGTCTGTCATTTTAAAAATTATTGGCTTCATGCTACCAGGTTGTGGCCCCGAGGAAGACCAAAGTCAACTCGCATCAGAAATGAGATGGATTGGCCTTGACAACGAGGAGGGAGAATACGATGTAGTATCTGTCACGCAGAAGGACATACTCGTAAGAGATGTCCCCAAGTGGAAAGACAGAGTTCCACATCTCATCATCCATGATCGAGTCTGTGTACCTGCTCCATTATTGTGATAAATATAATTTTCTATAGCGTGAGTTGTACTTTTTCTGGAGGAGTTCAAGTGCCTTGTTTTGGAGTCATCAATGATCATTTTCATGAGAAGGTTGAAAGAATTGTTTTGAGGGCCTAGTTTCCCTGTGGATTTATTTTTTCCTGTTAATTTTTTAATGTGATATAGATATGAGTAGGTTAAAGCTGGGAATACCTATTGAGGAGATGTTGAGAGATGAAATTCTCACTTATGAATATGGATGTTCTTGGTTGCATGTTTCCTCTTAGAGGTAGCTTTGGATGGTCTTCCAAGAGTACATGGTTTGAATTTTTCTTAAAGGGAATGGAATTTACTCTGATGATTAATATAATGCAATTTAATATAATGTGGAATAATGTTAATGGTTATTTAATGGATAATGGATAAATTAACAAACGTAATTTCACAAAAAAGAAGAAATAATTAATTTTTCACTTTTAAATTCTGGTTTTCTTATAAGATGTCTAGTTTTAGTAATGGCATCTGAGTGTCTGAGCATCATTAACTAATGTTGATTGTGAGACTAGGCTAATGTTGACTGTGACACCAAATGAAAATGAATATATCATGCTTCCACTATTAATAAGTAATGATGATATCATGTATGTAGATGGCAGGTTTTCCATTGCTTACATCTCAAGCTACTCATGTATCACGACTGCTTTTAGAGGGACGTCCTATTCCTCCCTTAATTGTACGTAGATCTCAGCATTTCCATCATACTACACCACCTCCCGCTATCGTCCCACATCTTCATCGAGCTGGATTCTTTGGAGTATCGATGTGCGACTTCACATTTCTTGATCATCATCTCATTACCGCACTTGTAGAGAGATGGAGACTAGAGTCGCATACTTTCCATTTCAGTGAGGGGGAGATGAATATTATGTTACAGGATGTGGCCATTATGTTGGGCCTCCCTATCGACGGACATGCTTTAACAGGCCGAGTTCCATCAGATTTGCCTGATCTTGTTCATAGACTTCTGGGCATAGAGGTCCAGGATGATGGTAGGACCATCGTCGGTGGTAGATTGCAGATGCCTTGGTTAGACCAGCACTTCACACATTTACCAGATGATATTGATGACATCACCGTGCTGCGATTTGCACGCGCATATATTTTGAGGCTGATCGGTGGCACGCTTTTTATTGACCACTCTACTTATTTTGTGCACCTGATGTATCTATCTTTTTTGGAGGATTTGGACCAGGCAGGCCGATATAGTTGGGGGTATTCCTGCCTAGCATATACGTACAGGGCCCTATACAGCGCATGTCTCATCGATAAGATGAAGATCACAGGATGCATGGTTCTTCTACAGATGTGGGTATGGGAGCACATACCTCGTTTAGCTCCACATGCCCGTGCACCATCACCCGTAGATATTGTAGCAGAGGCTCCACGTTGACGTTGGTATGTTATTAATTAATTATAATATCTAACTTAATTGTATAATATTATTTTATGAAATGTAAAAATAAAAATGTTATCTATAGGTGGATTCAGGCGCATCGACATTCAGATTCTCCCAGACATGATGTTCACGCCTACAGACTTATGTTAGACAGCATTTGACTAGACGATGTAAGTGATTATTATTTATATTGTTAAATATTTACTCTTTACTGTACATCTATTCATTTATTAATTGATTATTCATTTTTTCTTTCAGATTACATGGATGCCATATACAGATGATATCCTTCAGAGTCTTCCCCCATACTGTACAGTGATGCTTGATATCGACTCCTGCATGGTTCCACTGATTCATTTTCATATAGTTGAGTGGCATCAGATGGATAGGGTTATGAGATAGTTTGGATTCCTTTAGCCAGTTCCTGACCCACCCAGTCAGTTGTATTCATTGCATTCCTTGAAGATGTCAGGGAAGATAGATTTTGATTGGAGGAGCTACCATGCCAGATATGTTGCGTTATGGGATAGACGACGGGAGTCCCAGTTGTGAGGGGCAGGGACAATGCGTTTTCATTTGATGTATCAGATGGATTATGCATGCTGGTACATCAGGTACCCAGTCATATTTCTGACACGGCACAGACGGAGCTTCCATGACTTGGTATGCATTCTTCCTTTCACTGTTCAACAGATTTTTTATTCAAATTAGTTAACAACAGAATTTTTTTTGTAGTATTCTTGTATTTTTCATCTACTTCATATGTCTGATCCAGTGGAGAGAGCTACCTTTGACCCATCATATTTTCACACCCTTGTACGATAGATGCTACCGTCGACAGATGAGATTTATCATGGATTTTTCTTTGATCCACCACCTGCTGTGGAGGCTGCGGAGCCTGCTGAGCCTCACATAGATGTACCTGGGGGTGACGAACCTGTTATGGATGCTGTTGTTCCATAGGAGGAGCCTGCTCAGCTTGCTCGGCCACATGATATTGTTCCACTGGAAGAGGGTGTTCAGCATGATCATTCAGATTCTCCTCCATCTTCTCAGGCACAACCACAGGTACTTACAGATGATGACTGGATTGAGTTCGATGTTTTATTGTAGTCATCCACAGAAGAGCAGCCATCTACTTCCTATGTTGGTGAGAGTTCCAGCCAGCTTCCACTATCCTTAGATGCGGGCCAGCGTACAAGCGGTGAGACTGTACATCCACCACCTGTCACACAGGAGGATGTGGAGGTGGCTGTTGATGAGGATGCGTAGCGTACGCCAGAGCACAGACGTAGACAGACACGGCGTGGACGCATCCAGTATACGCCTGGCTGTGGGACAGAGAAGCATCCATGCTGGAGGCGTAGATTATGTTGACATTTGATTTATGATACATTTTGTATGTGTATTACTGTTATCTAGACTTCTATTCTATTTTTAATAAGTGTCTTACTGTTATCAAATTATCTACCAATGTATATATATATATATAATAAATAATATGATTAAATTAAATGATAAATATTAATTATATTAATTATTTCGAAATCAAATAGATTTTGGATGAAAAGATGCGTGAACTTGAAGAAATCTTGAAAAATATTATTGATCTCAATGATTTAAAATTAGACGTAAAATCCTAGAATATCATGGAACACGATTATTTGTTTACAAAAATTAAATTGCATGAAGAAGAATTTGAATGAATAATGGATATATGTGAAGAGTAGATGATTATGATTGAAGATCAGAATAACTACAATATGAATTGGAAGTTCATTTGGCCAATTTTGAGAAGATACATATTCAGACTTTATAAAAGGAAACAATTTCTACTGGTACGCAATCTAAAGAGTGGGATTATTGAGTATGCATCTCAAAACTTAGTTTTACAGTAAGTAAAGGACGAATGAAAGAGTTAAAAGAGGATGATTAAACTATTACCCATTAAAATATAAAACATCACCATCTAATTCTTCATAGGTCTTATAAAGACCTACATTATAAATAATTCCATTCAGTTTATAGTTGATCAACTTACAATGCTTTCTTAATTCATTACTATTTGAGAGTATTTCACACTCTATCAACATACCAATATATAAATAAAGAGGTAAGTTTACATGGATTAAATCTTTATATTATATCTAATAGAGACCCAAGGATCTCTATGTTGTTTTTGGGAATTATTTAACAAGCATTGGATAAAAAAATGAGATTTGAACTACTAACCACACTAAAACTAATAGTAAGTCTAAAAGGATCATTCATAGGCTTTTAGATCAGCTAATATATTACTTGATCTATTTCAAGAGATACTTTGATCGACAACATTTATTAGTGGAATTCATATATAATAACAATTTCCACTTTAGAATAAAAATGGAACCATATGAGGATCTTTATAGAAATAGATGTATAACAACAACATGATGAGATGATGTGAGTGAGTGAAAGATGCTAAGATTATATCTTTCTCAATATATGTTAGAGAATACTCAAGCCATTCTATTAATAATTATCTAATGAATATCTATTATTAATAAATATTTATTAATAATTATTAACATTATTTCAATATTTTCTATTATTTAATTGATATTTATTAATATTTATAAATTTTTACTTTAAGTGTATTAGTTTATAATTAATAGTTATACATTTTGAGGAGCATTTGAGCTCTCTGTGAGATGCGTGAACCCCGTTCACGCATCCCTCCTCTCGGGAGGATGCGTGAACGGGGTTCACGCTTCTTCAGTGGGGGCTGGGATGTGTGAATACCGTTCACGCATCCCAGACCCAGTTTTAAAAACATCGGATCCCTAGTCCCCTATCCCGAATTATTTTTTTCGTAAAACCCATAAAAAACCCGTTTTTCTCGGTTTCCAAAAGTTAGTTTGCGTAGCCAGCTAGCAGGGGAAAAAACATCCAGTAATATTTTCATTAAGTTTCGTGGTTTAGTTTGTTAAAGTGGAATGCAAATTTTTCAACAAACCCATTAAAGATCAATATAGTCTTTAACGATCTCTTAATATAATAATAATATTTATTATTGTAATAAAATTAAAATCATAATTAATATTTTATCTTATCCAAAAAACCAGTGGAAACAAAAAACACGAACACATTCAAATTGTTTAATATGTTCTTCAAAAAACTTAATATATCTGAAAAAACTTAAATAAATAAAAGCTATTTAGATCCATTTTTTTTAGATAACCATAACTTGGCCATCTAAAATTGGATCAACGTGTGGTCAGATTCATTGGAACCATTTTAATACTCTCTATTTAAAATTTAAATCAAAATATTTTTTTGGCTCAGAAAAACCACATGATCGCTCTGATACTAATTGGAGGTACTGAGGAATGCAGCGAAAGCTGGTGGGATGAGGATTTAAAAATTTTCAATCACCGAAAGAATGAAACTTCATCATCTCTAACTATCCAGCCCAATATGGTCTGAGGATCCCACATGGTTTAATTAGAGCACAATAATTAAAACAAACTATTATCTAATTATGATTTTATGTGCGCATGTCCGTCGTATGTTTCCAACATTTGTTGCCCAAAGGATCTAATCTCTAACCACTCTAGATCATCCAAACATGCTTCTTGAATATACATGTATGCTATTCATTGGATTTCAGGTGCTAGTACAAAGCTCTAACAATCACTTCGACGCAATGACAATCACCACGATCCTCTACCTTCGATGCGTGAAGATGAGCTTGGATCAAGAAATTATATCTCTAGGAATCCAGGTGATAGAGAGGCTCTCAATTCCAACAAAGTGAAAATATTATATTTGGGATGAGATTCTATCCACTTATATAGTGGATATTTATAATACCTTTTTAGGATTCCCTGACCCCTGTGTATTGAACATCAACTAAATAAGTGATATAAATAATTAATTATGACGTAACAACCGCGCCATAATATTATTTATATTTTTATCACATACCTGTAATATATATTAAATATATTACATGATAAAGATGATTCATTAACTCAACTCATAAATCCTGATAATTTTAAACGAACCTGGAATATTAAAATAATATTTGCTCATATAATATTAATCCTTTTATTTACTTAATCACCTGTAAATACATGTAATAAATAAATTAAACCAATTATTCTTTACTTGAATAACAATAAATTTATTTATTTTTTGGCGATCGATAGAACATGGACACCACTCGAACCCCATGGTGGGTCCCATTATTTCCTATATTCCCATTCAATAGAATAAGGTAGATTCTCGAATGCGCTATTGTATGTGAACCTCTAGGCCCATGTCTCAATAGTAGTGAATAATATTTATAGACCAAGAGAGGAGTCTAGAAACCCTTTAAGGCCCCTAAAGAGATAAGGAAAAGTCATAGAAGCAACAACTAACCTACGAAGATGCACTGTGTAATATAATCTCTTTGTCATATGATATCTTATAAATTAGGAATCAAACTTGTGTCATAATACTTTTCTTACTTTATTATTTATTGATCTAATGAGATGGAATTACCTTCAACAGCCATGACCATGGATTTATGAAAGTACTACCATCCTTATCAATCAGGCCTAAGATATCTCTTCAACTCGAAAGAGAAAAATCCTATCTTGATCATTCAACCAATGTCATAACACCAATGACACACCCAATGAAAACTACCTCTCTTTGAATTCATTGTCATGGTTTTCTCCTTGAATCAATGTATGTGATCAAATGTCACACATTGATAATGATCTCAAGTCAGGAAACCAATACACATGTCTGTAGATAGGAACAACCAACGACACCCAAAACATGTGATGTTCCTATTGGGGGGTATATCCTCATGACCTCACTACTAGAAATCACCAAGTGTGAAATTTGTGAGAATAAGTATCAATTCTTATAATCCCCAACACTTGATAGTTAAAAATCTATTGTGTCTAGTCAATTAGATGTATTTATACCATAAGACCTTTGTTTAATATTAATTTAATGGTATCTCAAGGTTCTCATTATATCTTGGGATCTTCTATAACATTTTGATATGAAAATTAATCTGTGGACATTACCATTAAATAGTGGATGTAGAAATATCTACACTATAATGGTAATTTTACATCATGTATATCAAACTATATACATGATATGGTAATCAAAATTACTGTTCAATTTGGGTCTAGGGAACCCACTATTATAATAGAGGACTAGTGCACCCCATGATGAAGCACTTGGGAATATAAAACCTTTACCAATATTCTCTTTTAGTTTCTTATTTAGCTCCTTAATTTAAAAAATGACCATAATATACAGAGTCTTATATATTGGAAATGATCCATGTATAATCTCAATTGTAAATTCAACCTATTGGCTAGGGGGAAAACATAAATCTCTTTGGGAAATACATTTGTATAACCCCTCACAATGGTAATGTCTTCAATCATGATACTTTCCTTAGTCTCAATAATTTGAGAAAAATATGATTTCTCAAAATTAAAAAATATCTAGGCTACAGATGATGATACCAAAGGAGATTCATCCTCTTCCTTTCATTTGTATTAAATCGGAGCGTGATTCATGATTTGAAGGGTAATTTCATTATCTCAACAATTTATGTTGGATCTATATAAGTAAATACAATCATTGTCTATAATTGCATTAAATTATTAAAAAGGAAGAATTACAAGGTTTGCTGGGAAGTTCAGCCTGTAAATATGGATAGGGGATGAGTTATATGCCTGGTATGCAATATTTGACCCATTTTTCATCTTCACTAATAAATTATCTTCCATGTTTTGAGTTGGTGCTTGAATAATTCTACTAAACTTGTGTGATGTAAAAGAATGAATATAACCAAAATGAAAAAGTACATTTTTTATTCTTGAATGAATAACTAGTATACATATCACAACTTCATTGTCAGGATCCACCTCCATAGTTTTGATGGAATAAGCTCACCATTTCTCTCTAGGCATTGGAGGTTATTATCACTAGTTTTCATCAACAACCATTGGATTAATGCATTGGTTAGCATAGTGTACATGTTCCTCACAGTTGTAAAATTAGATAATAAGATCAGTGTTGGTTGGAGTATTTCTTTCTTCCATTGCATTGGTGGGATTATCCCATCAGCAACCACTAGCTTGGTTCCCTTCCTTCCCACACCTAAATCAATTCCTTCCCCCCTTAAAAATAATTTCTAGTATGCTTCTTCCCACAATTTAGGAAGGTGGTATGTTATAATTTCTTTCCACCATTATATTTCTCCATCATACTAATAGAGTTAAACTATATTTTCCACTTCTTATCTCCATGATAGCCTTGATATTCACAAATCTCTATCTAAACTTTGAGGTAACATCATATAATTTTCTCATAGCTATCTAAGTCTCAACTTTAAAAATATTTTTTCAACTTTTCTTTATCCCTCCAAATAAGTGGTCAACTTAAATTTTTGGGGAGATGATAAACTCCAAGGTATATCCTGAAAATCTTGTGAAGTTTGCTTCATACACCCCAACATATTCTTCATCCTTTTTCTTGAGAGTATGCCCCAACATATTCGTCATCCTTTTTATTGAGGATAAAAAAACCCATTTCCATTTTAAGTTAGATATTTTGAGGAAAATATATGTTGAAAATAATTTTCAGAAATTATTTCCACTCCATATATTTTATATCTTCCCCAGGATTCATATTTTTGATCAATGTCAACCATTGATTAGATTCTCCCTCCATATGATAAATAGTCAATACAAATTTATCTTTCTTAGAACATTGAAGGATGAAGAAGATATTTTCAATGGATTTGATCTATAGTTCATAAATTAAAGGTCCATAAGATTCACTAAATGTTGGAGGCCTTTGTCACATCAATGTTTTAATTGAAACTTTCTATTTCTTGGGTGGATTTTGGTGTTCCACCTGACTCAAGTTTCAGTTCAAAAGTTTATTTAGTTGAGAAAATATCATCATGAATTTCTTGAATACTACTTCTATCAGGCTGGGCATATAATTTTGGAATTCATCACATTGACCCTTACAATGGCTGTTGACTCATTTTCTATTATTTCCATCCATTTGATTGAAATAAAATGAGAATTAGGGATGAGTATTTTTAAAGTATTAAACACATTAATAAGAAACTATGAACATAAAAGGGATAAATCATAAGTGAATTATATTACTTAACTTATGAATTTATAGGTTTCAACCCATGTTATACATGATCTATTTATCAATATAAAATCTAATGGGAATTTTTGTTCCCATAATAATGGTTTACAAAGAGTTTGTGAATTTTAAAAACATATCCCCCTAGGAGTGTCAAACTAGGTGTGCATTAAGACCCATTTTCATGTACTAAGTAACGCTCGAGTCAAGCCCAATGTGACTTTTTTAGAGTTATTACCCTATTTAAATTTATTATAGAACCACATCCACTTTTATTATCTTGAAAGGTATGTAATTTCTCAGAAACCACTTGATATATACTTTACCAAAATTCTAGGATATTTTATCATACTTAAGACTATACTTAAACTTATCCATGGACTTAACCCTAGGGGTTTACTAAATATTTCTCATACTAGTTTCCAAAGTTTAAGTAAACCTTTACTCTCATACCAACTATAAAAACCCTAGCATTTTTTTACATATTATTACATTATTTTTAACATAAATATCTATTAATTATGACATAAGGATTGTAAAGGCCTAGTGTATTTGGAATACTAGGTTCATAATACATTATAGGAAACTAAATCATGACATACTTATTTTATTTTACATAGTGAAGTCCTAAAATAAATTAAATCTCCTAAATATTTATGAGATAACCTGAGGAATACATAAAGAAAGGGGTGATCTAAAAATCCCTATAAGGGAATAAGCATGATAAGGAAGCATAACATGTGAGTCAAAGGTATAACATGACACCATAAAAGAGAAGGTACATGAGTAATAAAGTAGAAGAATAAAATAAATATCATGGTATCATAAGATCATAGAAACATTATAAAGTGGAAATGAGATAAAACATGTCATAAAAATAAGTCAAGGCTAACTACCTAGATAACATCACATGGGGGCAGAGTCCCATACTGGATTAAGTTTACTCCCTAATCCCATACATGATGTCTCATGAGACTATAACATTAATCAATGAATTGGAGGGATATATAATTATAGTCCCAACCTTAAAATTCATTTCAAATATATTCTTATGCATTCCATATAAGGATATTAATCATAAGTCATAAACATAAGAATTACCCATGTAAATAAATGGGTTGTATAATCTTATCTCATAACACAATCAAAAGACATTTCATAAAGAACAAATTCAAGAAAAGGTAATAAGGAATGTATTAACCCATGAAAGGAAGGGATAATAATCTAGGTATATATGTGAGATACATATATACAAAATTTAGTAGTATTCCATAACTTAAATAGAGAGAAAGTGAGTTAGAGAAAGAATGGTATAACCGTATAAAAAGGGTGGGTTAGAAAAATACCTTACCTCGAGCCCAATTTGTCATGTTCATTATTTATATCCCTAAATAATAAAATTAAGTTAAGAATTTAATTGATTAATAAACCTTTTCAAGTTTATTATTCCTTTTATTTTAATTTTTACCATTTCATATTCAATTACTTAACTAATTAATTCCACATGGGATGTTTTAATGATAAATGACTCATATGTCCAAAATCACTTTGGTAAGTTGAATAAGGTAAAATAGATTATTAATTAGTCATATCCATAATGGTAAAAATGAAATAATTATAATTTTTATAAATAAATTATAATTTTTAAACCAACCATTAAACATGGTTTTGAAAAATAAACTACATTACAATCATGGAGACGGTAGGCCGTATGTACTCATGAGTTATGTTTCCATTTTTTGAAGATCATGATTGAAAGAGGGTAAGTGTTATTTTATCTTTAAAGGAAGATCATTATATCATAAATATAATACTATTTTTTTTAAATATCCTTACTCATACCATCCATGTGACGTGGTAATAAAAATGAATCACATCGCTTTGTGAGGCGGTAGTCCGTCGTACACATGAACGATATTATCATTTATTCAAGGAATGAAAAGGTAATAAAGTATATGAAATATTTATTTTGTAGAATGGATAATTTTTAATTAATATAATATATAATCATTAAATTAATTCTCATTACCTTCATTTTAAAGTGTAAGTGAAAAACGTATCACATCACTTCATGAGGTGGTAGTCCACTATATACACGAGTGACGTTATCATATTCTCTATGGAATGGAAAGTAATAAGATATATATGATATTATAATTAAATATATATAATTATATCATTATTATCATATATAAATATTATATAATTCCTTATATCCATCCATGAGAAGTGGTGATGGAAAACAAAATACGTTGGTTTGCGAGGCGGTTGTCCGTCGTACACACGATCAACCGTTTTGTTTCCCATTTGAGGGAGTAGGAGATGGTTCTAGGTAATTACCTTAAAATAATAAAATATAAGCACGTATAAGATAATTAGGTTATTCTATAACCATTTTTTAATAATATTTTATGGAGGTGGAAGATGAAATAAAATAAAATTCTCAGTTAAGGATGTTACCTATTCTTTGAAAATCTTCTTTTGCTTTGCACTAAAATCCTTCCTAGGTTATATTTCTGACCAAAAAAAAGATTATAAGAGGATTTTATGGAATTAGGTAAGTTATTTGATAGGTAATTTCTTAACCAATGATATTTGGAAGTGTGGAATGGAGAGAAGAATGGGTGGACTTTTATAAGTGGGGGAGAGGGCACACTTGGAATTTTTGAAAAGCGATAATTCCATCCACATTTTTCTAATGAAAAAAGGCTCTAAAATAGAAAATTTTTGAACCTTAGAAGATTTAAGCTTTAAATATGACCATAAAATAGTAATTAGACAATTATTTAGTCATTTTAAACCTTCTCATATTAGTTTAACCCCTCAGTATACCCGTTTTTACCTTAACCGTGGTAAATAATTTATATTTTTTTCACTATTAATTATGATAAAAAATTAAATTGAAATTATTAGATAATATAAATTATTATGATTCAAAATATGTAATTAATTTTTCCAAATTTAACTCACAAAATTTTCATAATTTAATTTAAAATTAAATCCACAGGTGCGATGAAAATGCGATTTTTTCAAGAAGTGTATTTTTCAAGAAAATAATGATTTTATATTAACTATATGAATAGTAAAAATCATTGTATGAATTTAAATTAATTTTTATTGATATATAATCTATAAATTTCATTTAAATAATTCCTCATTATAAATTTTTTAGTTAATTAAAAACTAAAAACATTATTTACTTTAAAACAATTTTCAAAAAAATCCTGTTTTTAAACAAAAAAATAAACTTAGACTAAAATCCAGTATAAAAAATTTAAATTTAATTAATTGGATTTAATATAACTAAATAATAATCATGTTAATTTTAAATCAAATTAAAATAATAATGTGACTTAATTTATTAAAAATAAATGATAATTTTATAAAAATCAGTATTTTTCACTATTCACTAAAAAATTAACATTTTCTAAAAAATCCCAAAATTTCACCATATGTTAATATAGACATGATTATTTCAAAAATAATGTTAATTTTATAATATAAATTTTCTAAAATTTGTAAAAATAAATTTTAAATTATGTACGTAAAGCACGACTAAAACCACCTTTTAAAAAAATAAAATTTTTCAGAAAACATTTATTTTTCTTTCAAATGGTTATTATTTTATTTCTAATCAGTATATAATGATTGAATTTGTTTTATACATGTGTAAAACATATAATTTTTATAATTTATTTAGTTCTATTCATACCATCCATCTTAACAACTATGTTATAAAGGCCGTGTTTTAATAATATTTTAATAGAGTATCGTGTTTCATTTAAATCTTGTGTTTCATGCGTCAAAATCTATCAAAGGGATATAATTTATATAAAATTAAATAAATCTTAAACTCTCAGGGTGTTACAACAAATCCCTAAATCATGAGGTTTAGTGTCTTGGGAAATTTAAGTTTTCATGACATAAACCCAGGTCCATAAACACTTCTGGAACATTCCTCCACCCAAACAACATTTCAAGATACTCATATAGGCTATGAATACTACTAATAATAGTATATTAAATATAATGTAAGAACCCAGGTTTTGGGACTCTCAGACTTTGAAAAATTTCTTAATATCATTCCAGAGCAGGGCGTTCAGACGACGTGCAATTCCGAGGCCCGGTGTGCCCAGAATTAATTATATAAAAATGTTAAGTGTTTTTATATTACGCATACATGGTTAAATAAAGAAAATGTGATATCTCTTATATGGTTGATCAGATTGGAAATCCGAGACAACGGTTGGGTCCGGAACGCGGTGTTTACCCTAGGCGAGACATAAAATGAGTCGGCACAGGACGTTCGGACCCCTCGCTCATTGGCGGTGTGTTAAATGGATAATTAAATTATCAAATTATTAATTTAATAGCTCAAACTTAAATAAATCCTAAAAGGTTGCTCGGATGGGAAAACCAAGGGCACCGTTGAGTCCGAAGGGTGTCGTTTACCCTAGGTAGGGTTTAAAAGTTGCGGGCGCGGGCCTTCTGTGAGAGATGTCACCCAGGGGAAAAATGGTTATTTAAAAATGACCACTTAGTGATTTTTTTATCACTAATATTCCATTCAAATAACTTTCAAAAGAAGTCTCGGAATGAAAATCCAAGACTTCCGTTGAGTTTGAAATGGGGTGTTTTTCCTAGGTGTGATGTAAAATAGGTGAGCGCGGAGGTTTCCGAATCCGCGCCCGTTGGGAGAGTTTTAGTAAATTTTTATAAATTCACCAAGTGTTGAGGGAAGACCCTTTTCTTCCTCCATATATCTCTCTCTCTCCCTATCTCTCTCTCTCTAGAGTTCTTCGCCGTTCTTCACCATTCTTCGGCGTTCTTCGCTGTTCTTCACCGGATTGAGGAGCGGACTCCGGCGGATCGAAGCAGGATCGAGCAGACGCATCGCCAACGACGAACGGATCCAACGAGGTAGGATTCTTGTTAAATTTCTCACCCTCATCGATTTCTTAATTTCTTCATCTTTTTCGCCTTTGAATTTTATAGTTTTTAGAATTTGGGGCATTGGCCGAATGAACACGGCCAACGCCCGAGCCCCGTTTTGTTTATCGTTCTTGGGCGTTCTTCGTCCAAAATTTTCGGACCCGCCAAATCATGTTGGATCAACGATCGGGGGCAGGCGCTGTGAAGGTCTCGTCCCAAGGATCCTGAAACCATGATCGGTTTTGAATTTGGGTCATCGGAGTGGTGGAGGAGGCCGTCGGAAGTGTCGGCTCCGGTAAGGGCGGTGGCCAGAGCTCGGGGTGGCGCACCGGAGGTTCGAGCGTCAGGCAGCAGACGCGACCGGAAGTGCGATGCTCAGGCGAGGAGTGGTTCGGGGCTTTGGTGCGGTGCAGCAGGGGCAAGGCCGGTCTTCGGAGGTGGCCGCGTCGGGTGTCACCGAGCCATGGTCGAGCGGAGGAGCCGACTTCAACCGGTGCGGCGAGCTCAGGCGAGGCGGCGGCTGGGCGTGCGGCTCAGCGGGAAGGTGAGACCGGAGGGACGTTCGGCGGGTCTAGGCGGCCAGGGTGCTGGCGTGAGGCGGAGCCGGCGGAGAGGCGGCATGGGGCCTCAGTGGAGGGGCGGCGAGTAGGGGAGGCCGCGACGTAGGCGGCCGGTCGCGGTCAGCGGAGGAGCACCCTGAGGTCGCACCTCGAGGGTGAGGAGGAAGCAGGGACCCGAGATTCGCGGGTCCTGCTAGGCGACATGCCCAGGACCGGCCAAAAGGCCGGTATGCTTTATTGAACCGGACCCGAGGCGGGTCCGGTAGTTTGAGGCGGGCCGCGGCGGGTTGGACCGGCCCGACCGGTCTGGACAGGCCCATTTTGGGCCCCCTTGCATTCGGGGGGCCATATCACCTAAACGGCGTGTCTGTTTGACACGCCATCTGCGGCTGCGGAATCGTGTCAGGGAGGCACTCTTTTTAAAGTGGGTTTCGGGGTTTTTGGAATTCTTTCTCGAAGATGGGTGACCCGAAGAGGTTTAATTTAATAATAATAAATTAATATTAAAGTTTTGATGAACGTGGCTCGCGAGCCGGACGTCCGTTTGACGCGCCGTCAGAGGCGCGATGGCCCCGGAGATGAGACGATCCTTCCAAGGTTTGTTCGGAACCTTTGAGGGTTGGTTCGTTGCTTGGAAGTGTGAAACACAATGTGAGTAATTAATTAATTAATTAATTAATTATTGCGTCGGACTTAAATCCTGCTTGGGATGTCCGATTTACACGTTGTCAGCAGCAGCGTGAACCCAGTCCTCGTACAGACGTTTTGTGATGCTTTTCAAAGTGCTCGGGTTGGAGACAAGGTGAGGGCCCCACAGGGCATAGTTCACATGTTTTACGGTGAAACACCACTTTTTCACCTGACACCCGTTTGGGGTGTTTGAGTACTCATTTCTGAGTGTTTTTCTGAGGGGATTTCAATGACGCCATCCTCCTGCCTAAATTCAGGCTCGAAGTGCGGGCCCCATGGGGCCCCGTTTGCGTAAAACGTGGGAAATTGCAGCTTCTGCATCCGGAGTCTGTTTTAGGCACCGTCAGTGGCGTTGTGACCCTGGCATCCAGGCGAAATTGACCGGGGTAGTTTCAGGTGTTGAAATCAGAGTTGAGGCATGGGACCCATGAGCCGTCTCTTGAGTTGTGTGTAGCGTACTGCGCCTTTTTCTTCCAACGTCCATTTGAGGTGCATGAATAGTCGTTTTGATGTGTTTTTCTGAGAGCATCACGATGGTGTGGTTCACCCGACCTCTTCTAGGACTGAGGTGTGGTCCCCATGAGACGCGATATGGGTATAAATTGGTGTTGAATAACTTTTCCACTAGGAGCCGTTTCTAGCTAGTAAGTAGTCTATCTCGCGTGTTTTTTTCCGCGAGTTTTGAAACAGTGTGATCTATTTGGGCGTGAAGAGCCTCCTTCGTGATCTTATTAATTGTGGAAATATGAAATGTTGTTAAACAAAGATCCCTTTTGATGCACTCTGAACCAACACACGATGGCATTTTTAGTGAAACCCAGTGATGTTAGTTGTAGTGCTGAGTTATCAGACTTATTCCGGGTCTACCCTCCAGTAGGGCTGGGCAATGGGTCACCTGTCGACTTATTAGGGTCTACCCTCCAGTAGGGCTGGGTAGTGGGTCGCCTGTCAACCTATTCTGGGTCTACCCTCTAGCAGGTCTGGGTAGTGGGTCGCCTATCGACTTATTAGGTTCTACCCTCTAGCAGGGCTGGGTAGTGGGTCGCCTGTCAACCTATTCCGGGTCTACCCTCCAGCAGGACTGGGTAGTGGGTTGCCTGTTGACTTCTTAGGGTCTACCCACCAACAAGGCTGGCAGTGGGTCGCCTGCTAATTTATTCCAGGTATACCCTCCAGCAGGGCTGGGAAATGGGTCGCTTATCGACTTATTAGGGTATAATCTCCAGCGGGGCTGGGAAGCGGGTCACCCGATGTGTTATCAAGGTTTACCCTCTAGCCGGGCAGGGCAGTGGGTCACCCATTGGAATTTCAGACTCAGTCCTTATCTATGAGGTTATTCGGTGACTTTTTCTCCGTGACTACCGGAGTGGGATCCTTGGTTGTATGGATCAGCGATGTGACTGCTTTGATGTAACCTTAGGACATACGAGAACGGGGGTGATTTTCCCACCAAGATGTGTCCTTGCGTTGCGACCTAAAAGCCGTGCGGGCGAGTCAGTGCCACCCAAAGTGGATAGTATCGAGGTGAGGTGATTGTGCCCCTTTGACTTGTACCTCCTAGGTTGATGTGCAGGAAGTTTGGGTTCAATGTTGGATGTCCTTTGAACTGTTGGCGACTCTTCTTGGGCTGATATTGGAGATAGAGATCCCCTTACACACTCATTCGGGTTTCCCGTTGAGCATATATATACAACCTATTGTTGTTCCCACTCCTTGGGTTTGTTTACTCTCCTTATATGAGGGGTGAAGATGCGTAGGGTATGCCATGTGATTTCCATGTCTAGATCCTCTTAGTTAGACGAGTCTACTCTCCTGCTATAGGCAGCGAAGAGTCGATGATAAGTTCGTCTTCTCACCGTCTCTAGCTCCTTGTGTCTGGACAAGTCTGCTTCTTTTCTCTTGTTGGGTTGAGCTACACTCTCTCTCTTTTTCACTCTTATAATGTTCTATGCTCTGTCTACTGCTCACCATTTTAGTACCTCCCTTGTTGCTCCCTCGAGATTTCGGGGCATCCTACTGATTATTTTTATACTCACCCCTGCTTGGGATTTTTCTGCCCTTGGTATGCCCTTCCAGATGATGGACAGGTCAGTCGAGACTACAGAGGATCATAGAGGACACAGGATCTTGAGCTGTATTCAGTGGCTACAACAGGACTTTCTGGGCGTGACTCACCAGTGGTTTACTTCCATTTTACCTATTACCGGGTTGTGGCAACTTTCTGGTTGGGCGCGTGTTTTTCCCCCTTTTTCTATTCAGTTTACTTGTCAGTACTTTACTTGTACTGGTTAGAGGTCGATGCATGTAAGTTGGTTTCCCTTTTTGTATCAGTGTTGTATCTTGCTTTCCCTTTCTCTGCTCTTTTTCATTGAGTTGGCTGCGTGTGTGTGTACAGTTACATAGGTAAAGTCCTCCCCTAGTTTGTTGTGCCTTTGGCGCTGGTCACCAGCCCCTGGCCTATGGAGGCGGTCTTTGGGTAGTTGTGGATTGAACCTCGGTACGGGTCGGGTCATGAAAAAGTGGTATCAGAGGTGGTTCGTTCCTTGGGGCGATGTTCAGACATCCCTAAAAAGGAATTGATTGAGTTTTGGGGCAATAATGTCAACATGTCTCAAGAGCGGCTCTCAGGCCATGGAGTCCAGTGATGGTGCGACAACCGACGTATCCATTCATGAGGACCCTGATAACCTGCTTGTCGACTCGGCACACTAAGACACTTGTTGTAGCAAATTTGGTTCATGCATCATATAGGATTGAGTCTTTGATTGTCCTTCTTGAGTCAGCTCCCCATCATTGTTGATATATATATGCTCATTCGACCACAATACTCCTTGATCGGATTCAGGATGTATCCACAATGATAGCCAGCAGGGATACTAGCTCCGGTTCATGATGACGATTCCGTGGGTGATGAGGCCTCAATTCAAGATCCATTATACGATTACCCTTTCTCCAGGAGGATAGGCAGTAGAACCTCCACCTGCAGAGTAACAGATAGTACCGGCAGCGAGGGCCGATGATGAGCGAAGGCTGGGTGTGCTACATGAGTTCCAGAGTCAGAGAGCGCTAAGGTTCCACAATGAGCCATACCCTCAGATAGTGAAGGGTTGGATAGAGTCGTTGGTCTACCTCTTCAGGCTTGTTCGGACACTGACATGTTAGATGGTGGCTTTTACAGCCAGTATTTTTCCACCACGTAGTTTGACATAGTAGAGCCAGGGTTACTCAGATACACGATGAGTTGGTACTCTTGTGGGATGACTTCTAGCAGCTATTTCGTGAGGTGTAATACCCCTCCTACTTACGCTTTTTTCGGTTTCAGGAGCTACTGAAGCTTCAGCGGGGAGTGATGGTAGTGGCTGGGTATGCGACTAGGTTCGCAGACCTTACTTGGTACTCTTTGGACATGGTCCATGATGGAAACTTCTAAGCACAGAAGTTTGAACGAGATATCTGTAGAGGAGATTCGTGCCAGCGTAGTTCCCTTGTGCATCCTCACCCATCTCAGGGTGTTGGAGTAGGCACTGGTGACAGAGAAATTTCTGGAAAAGGGACTTGAACCAGAGACGACGGTGTTGGCTGGAGTTTCTTCAGGAGGGTACAACTTCTCTGTAGTTGATGAAGCCGAATCCTTTGCTGGTTAAGCATGTAAGAGAGTCTCGATTATGATGCACCAGCTATGAAAACTTGTGTGACCGGATATCCTTGGGTGATTCACTAGATGGGTATTCTGAAGGAGGGAGTCACGAGACCCTGTTCCAGGAACAAACTGTGATTTCGGTCACGACGTGGAAAGTAGGGGTGTGGCTCGGAATGACCCCAAAGTTTCTTTGGGCCATTTGGGAATCGTGCAAACGGTTGAGAGGTTGCCTACTGTCTTTCCCTACCCTCCCAACAGTAGGAGTGGGCACACAATGTATTCCATGTGTCGCAGCTGATGAGGTGCATGCATATTCCTATGCATGCCCTTGAGAGTAGAAAACCTTATGACTACGAACCATCCCCGTGGTTCGCATGTTATGCCAACTTGGTGTTGTGAAAGTTTTCTTGGGTGCGGGAGAGCTAGGTGTGAGCTCTGTATCCTGAGTTGTTTCTCATAGTTTTGCTTTTCAGGGATGAAAAGCTTGAAGGAGGGAATGATGTAAGAACCCAGGTTTTGGGACTCTGAGAATTTGAATTTTTTTTTGATATCATTCTAGAGCAGGGCATTCAGACGGCGTGTAATTCCGAGGTCCGGTGTGCCCAGAATTAATTATATAAAAATGTTAAGTGTTTTTATATTATGCACGCGTGGTTAACTAATGAAAATGTGATATCTCTTAGATGGTTGATCAGATCGGAAATCCGAGAACACGGTTGGGTCTGAAACGCGGTGTTTACCCTAGGCGCGACATAAAATGAGTCGGCGTAGGACGTTCAGACCCCTCGCTCGTTGGCGGTGTGTTAAATGGACAATTAAATTATCAAATTATTCATTTAATATCTAGAACTTGAATAAATCCCAAATGGTTTCTCGGATGGGAAAACTAAGGGCACCATTGAGTCCGTAGCGTGCCGTTTACCCTAGGCGGGGTGTAAAAGTTGCGGGCACCGGCCTGCTGTGAGAGATGTCACCTAGGGAAAAAATGATCATTTCGAAATGAACACTTAGTGATTTTTTATCACTGATGTTCCATTCAAATAACTTTCAAACAAAGTCTCGGAATGGAAATCCAAGAATTCTTTTGAGTTCGAAATGGGGTATTTTTCCTAAGCGTGATGTAAAATAGGTGGGCATGGAGGTTTCAGAATCCGCGCCCGTTGGGAGAGTTTTAGTGAATTTTTATAAATTCACCATGTGTTGAGCGAAGACCCATTTCTTCCTACCTCTCTCTCTCTATCCCTCTCTCTCTCTAGTGTTCTTCTCCATTCTTCGGCATTCTTCACTGTTCTTTTCCAGATTGAGGAGTGGACTCCGGCAAATCGAAGCAGGATCGAGCGAACGCGTCGCCAACGACAAATGGATCCAACGAGGTAGGATTTTTGTTAAATTTCACGCCCTCATCGATTTCTTAATTTCTTCATCGTTTTCACCTTTGAATTTTACAGTTTTTAGAATTTGGGGTGTTGGCTGAATGAAGACGGCCAACGCCTGAGCCCCATTTTGTTTATTGTTCTAGGGCGTTCTTCGTCCAAAATTTTCAGACGCGGCAAATCCTGTCGAATCAACGATCGGGGGCAGGCGTTGCGAAGGTCTCGTCCCAAGGATCCATAACCCGTGATCGGTTTTGAATTTGGGTCACCGGAGTGGTGGTGGCGACTGTCGGAAGTGTCGGATCCGGCAAGGGCAGTGGCTGGAGCTCAGGGTGGCGCATCGGAGGTTCGGGCATCAGGCAGCGGACGCAGCCGGAAGCGCTGCGCTCAGGCGAGGAGTGGTTCGGGGCTTCGATGTGGTGCAGCAGGGGCGAGGTTGGGCTTCAGAGGTGGCCGCGTCAGGTGTCGCTGGAGTGTGGTCGAGCGGAGGATCCGGCTTCAGCCGGTGTGGTGAGCTCAGGTGAGGCGGCGACTAGGCGAGCGACTCAGCGGGAAGGTGAGGCTGGAGGGGCGTTCAGCGGGTCCAGGCGGCTGGGGTGCTGGCATCAGGAGGAACCGGCAGAGAGGTGGCATGGGGCCTCAGTGGAGCGGCATTGATTCGGGGAGGCCGCGACATAGGCGGACGGTCACGGTCAGCAGAGGAGCACTCCGAGGTCGCGCCTCGTGGGTGAGGAGGAAGCAGGGACCCGCGGTTCACGAGTCCTGCTGGGTGACACGACCAAGACCGGCCAAAATGCCGGTCTGCTTTAGTGAACCGGACCCGAGGCGGGTCCAGAGGTTTGAGGCGGGCCGTGGCCAGTGGGCCACGGCAGGTTGAACTGGACCTACGGCCGGGCCGTGGGCCGGCGGTCTGGACCGGCTCATTTTGGGCCCCCTTGCATTCAGGGGGCCGTATCTCCAAAACGGCGTGTCCGTTTTATGCACCATCTGCGGCTGTGGAATCGTGTCGGCGAGGCTCTCTTTCTAAAGTGTGTTTCGGGGTTTTTGGATTACGTTCCCGAAGACAGGTGACCCAAAGAGGTTTAATTTAATAATAATAAATTATTATTAAAGTTGCGACAAACGTGGCTCACGAGCCGGACGTTCGTTTGACGTGCCATCGGATCCACGATGGCCCCGGAGCTAAGACGACCCTTCCAAGGTTTTTTCGGAACCTTTGAGGGTTGGTTTCGTTGCTCGACAACACAAAACGCCATGTGAGTAATTAATTAATTAATTAATTAATTAATTAATTAATTGTTGCATCGGACTTAACTCCTGCTTGGGATGTCCGATTGACACGCCGTCAGCAGAAGCGTGACCCCAGTCCTCGTGTGGAATTTTTGAGATGCTTTTCAAAGTGCTCAGGTTGGATACAAGGTGAGGGCCCCACAGGGCCTAGTTCGCACATTTTACGGTGAAACACCAATTTTCACCTGACACCCGTTTGGGGTGTTTGAGTACTAGTTTTTGAGTGTTTTTCTGAGGGGATTGCAACGGCGCAATCCACCCGCCTAATTTCAGGCCCGAAGTGTGGGCCCCATGGGGCCCCATTTGTGTAAAATGTGGGAAATTGCAGCTTCTGCATCCAGAGTCTGTTTTAGGCGCCGTTAGCGGCATTGTGACCCTGCCATCAAGGTGAAATTGACCGGGGTAGTTTTAGGCGTTGAAACCAGAGTTGAGGCATGGGCCCCCAAGCCGTCTCTTGAGCTGTGTGCAGCGTACTCCACCTTTTTCTTCCAACACCCGTTTGAGGCATATGATTAGTCGTTTTGGAGTGTTTTTTCGAGAGCATCACGATGGCATGGTTCGCCAGACCTCTTCCGAGACCGAGGTGCGGGCCCCACGAGACTCCGTATGGGTATAAAGTAGTGTTGAATAACTTTTCCACCGGGAGCTGTTTCCAGCGAGTAAGTAGTCTATCTCGCATGTTTTTTTCTGCGAGTATTGCAATTGTGTGATCTATTTGGGCATGCAGAGCCTCCTTTGAGATCTTATTAAATGTGGAAATATGAAAGGGTGTTGAATGGAGATCCCTTTTGATGCACTTCGAACCAATGCACGATGGCGTTGCTAGTGACACCCAGTGATGTCAGTTGGAGTGCTGAGTTATCGGACTTATTCTGGGTCTACCCTCCAGCAGGGCTGGGCAGTGGGTCGCCTGCCGACTTATTAGGGTCTACCCTCTAGTAGGGCTGGGCAGTTGGTCGCTTGTCGACCTATTCCGGGTCTACCCTCCAGCAGGGTTGGGCAGTGGGTTGCCCGTCAACTTATTAGGGTCTACCCTCCAGCAGGGCTGGCCAGTGGGTCGCCTGTCGACCTATTCCGGGTCTACCCACCAGCAGGGCTGGGCAGTGGGTCACCTGTCGACTTATTAGGGTCTACCCTCCAGCAAGGCTGGGCAGTGGGTCGCCTGCCGATTTATTCCAGGTCTACCCTCCAGCAGGGTTGGGCAGTGGTTCGCCTGTCGACTTATTAGGGTCTACCCTCTAGCGGGGCTGGGAAGCGGGTCACCCGATGTGTTATCAAGGTTTACCCTCCAGCAGGGCTGGGTAGTGGGTCACCTGTTGGAATTTCAGACTCGGTCCTTATCTATGAGGTTAGTCGGTGACTTTTTCTACGTGACTACCAGAGCAGGATCCTTGGTTATACGGATCGACGATGTGACAGCTTTGATGTGACCTTAGGATATATGAGAACGAGGGTCACATTTACCACCGAGACACGTCCTTGCATTGTGACCTAAAAGCCGTGCGGGAAAGTCAGTGCTGCCCAAAGTGGATAATATCGAGGTGCGGTGATTGTGCCCCTTTGACTTGTACTTCCTAGGTTGACGTGCAGGACGTTTGGGTTTAGTGTTGGATGTCCATTGAACTGTTGGAAACTCTTCTTGGACTGAGCTTGGAGATAGAGATCCCCTTACACACTCATTTGGGTTTCTCATTGAGCACATATATACACCCTATTGTTGTTCCCACTCCTTAGGTTCGGTTACTCTCCTTCTAGGAGGGGAGAAGAAGCACGGGGTATGCCATGTGCTTTCCGTTTCTAGCTCCTCTTGGTAGGAAGAGTCTACTCTCCTGCTATAGGTAGCGAAGACTTGACGAGAAGTTCATCTTCTCACCGTCTCTAGCTCCTTGCATCTGGACGAGTCTGCTTCCTTTCTCTTGTTGGGTTGAGCTGCACTCTCTCTCTTTTTCACTCTTACATTGTTCTATGCTCTATCTACTTCTCAACATTTTAGTACCTCCCTTGTTGCTCCCTCGAGCTTTCAGGTCATCCTACTGAGTATTTTTATACTCACCCCTGCTTGGGCTTTGCCTACCCTTGGTGTGCCCTTGCAGACGATGGACAAGTCGGTTGAGACTACAGAGGTGCATAGAGGACACAGGAGCTTGGGCTGTGTTCAGTGGCCGTAGCAGGACTTTCTGGGCGTGACTCACCAGTGGTTTACTTTTGTTTTACCTGTTGTCGGGTTGTGGCACGTTTCTGTTTGGGCGCGTGTTTTGCCCCCTTTTTTTATTCAGTTTACTTGTCATCACTTTACTTGTACTGGTTAGAGGTCGATTCATGTATGTTGGTTTCCCTTTTTGTATCAGTGTTGTATCTTGCTTTCCCATTCTCTTCTCTTTTTCATTGAGTTGGCTGTGTGTGTGTGTACAATTACTTAGGAAAAGGCCTCCCCTAGTTTCTTCTACCTTCGGCGCTGGTTTCCAGCCCTTGGCCTATGGAGGTGGGCTTGTGGTAGTTGCGGCTTGAGCCACATTACGGGTCGGGTCATGACATATTAGAAGGAATCACCAGTAAAAATGAAGCACATATATTCATTATGAGAACTAAAAATGATTTTAGAATCTAAATACTGAAAAACCTAAATATCATGAGTTGAGAATCCTATAATGGAGATATGGAAGCCTATAGAAATTTATGACTAATTACTTGAGTTAAAAAAATATCATATTAAAAAACATTCCCATGATATTTTAGGTTTAGAGTTTTATAGAATTAGGAAAAATCATTAACTAACAAAACCAATTTATTTATTAATTAATGGAAAATTTTACCACTATGTAAGAAAATAATTTATCCATAAAAATTCTTCAAAATCTTCACAAATTATACACACAAGATAATATTCTAGACACATATTAAGTATTATTTTTATTCAAAACATTGGGAAAAGAAAACATAATAAAGTGGTGAGATCAGATACACAATATGGGTAAACATAAACGATAATAATCAATGATCATAAGTGATCATAATATGATAATATGGATATAATTAGGATACATAATATAGTTATAAAAAATAAATAATAGTTATTAAATCATGGAATAGTCTTAGTATAACATAATACATGAATCAAACGAGTGTGGAAAAATAAGTTAATAAACACGAGCCATGAGATAATAATATAGGTATAATAATAATCATAAAAGTATAAAATATCATAGAAAACAACATAAAAATATGGCACAACCATAATGACATGAAAACTTTGTGAGAAAACTCATTATTTCCATGACTTTGTTAACAAAATCATTATGTCCACACCTTAAAATGTGAGAAAACTCATTATTTCTACACATGTGTGAACAAAATAATTATGTACATGCATGTATATCTCATGAGATATAAAATTAACCAATTAATTGGAGGGTGATATAGGATCCCACCTGTCATCATCTATACAAATGCATGCTCTGTAAAATCAATTATATCATAAAGAACCCATGTAAGTAAAATGGGTTTCACATTTTTTTTAAATATAATCACATAAGGTAAACATTCATAATTCCATAAATTATCATAACATCATATACCCATGTTAAATAAACAGGCATCCAAACATATTTAGTAACTTTTGAAGAAAATACCATTCAATAAAGATAATAGAGAATATGTTATTTAAACCATATAAATAAATTTTATATTGTTAAGTAAATAATTTACCTAATAAATACGTGTTTTTTTCTACGTGAAAAACCTTCAATTAATGAAATGGAAAATAGGGTATTAAAAAAGGAAAGGCATTGGAGTAAAATTTATGACTATTTGTAGTGGATAATTAGTCAAGAAAAAGGAAATGATGGATTATATCATTGATTGAAAAGAACATTACATAAGACATCCAGAGAAATAGGTTGAATGGTAATATTTGAATAATATTATTTAATAAATCATAAGTTATATAAAAGGATAATGAGTTAGATGAAAAACACTTTTTAAGAGTTTTAAGAAAACCACTTTTGAAATAAGAAATGTCTTTATTCTTCTTAAATAATTTTAAAAGAAATATTTTTTCAAACAAGGTGAAAAATAATTTATTTTATAATCTATAAAAATTATGAGGGAAAGTTTCATATAAAACAAAAAAGTTAGTGAAACTATGTGTTCATATAGAAGAAAAATATAAAAAATATCCTTATTCTTTTTAAATAATTTTAAAATAAATATTTTATAAAACAAGGTGAAAAATAATTTATTTTAGAATATATAAAAATTATGAGGAAAAGTTTCATAAAAAACAAAAAAATTAGTGAAAATATGTGTTCACATGGAAGAAAAACATAAAAAAATATATTTAGAAAACATTTTAAATATTATCAAAAAAAGAAAAAGTAAGGAATAACTTTAAAAAATTATTTATAAAAGGGGAAGTGAAAAATTTTAAAGCATTTAAATTTTAAAAAGAAACTACAATAATATATCCTTAAAAATACATAAATTTTATAAAAAAATAGTGTGGAAGTTAAAACACTTGATTTTTAAAGAATGGAAAACATTATTTTTAAATATTTTGAAATACCATTATTTGAGAACCCAAATCATTAAAATAGTATTAAATTTTACTTCTAAAAATGAGGAAAGAAATTTTTTAGAATTATAGAAAATAATCCATATTATCTTTCCCAAAAAGATTGGAGAACAATGGTTGAAAGGAAAATATAGAAATGGAAGAAAACAATAATTGGTAAGAATGAGAGATCTAATTACAAACGTTACAATTTTATTTCATAAATATTTTTATGAAAAAATTGGTTATTGATGATGAGAAGGAATTTCACCATAAAAAGGGAAATATAATATAAACTAGAGGAATTGTAGGACAAAAAAATCTTGAAAATTATATTCTAGTAAGAAATACTATAACCCAATGAATTAATAATTTAGTTGATAAAACTCTTAAGAAATTGGTAACATAAGAATAAAAGGATCTTTAGAGGAAGATCATGAAATGAAAATTAGAATTTCATGAAATGGAATATATTTTCATATGTGAAATAATTTTTTTATTGAATAAATAATATAATAGATATTATGGTGCACAATATCAAGTATATCTAATGGAGTTGAAAATGAGACAATGAAACCCTTACCTTGTTTCCTTGCTTAGTTGAATGCTCTCTAAGATCCCGTATAAAAAACATAAATATATTAATCACATTTTTAAAAAAATTTTATATGCATAAAATTATATAAACTTAATTTATAATTATTCCCCTCATGTATATTAGTTAATTATTATCTATTTTTAATATCGGGTGTGAGTAATCTTGATCATTTTGAACTAGTTTCATAATCATGGTGTTTTTATTCATTATTCTCCAAAATTTCAACCTTAATAGATTATAAAAGGTACTATTATAGATGATCTTTAATTATTTTTAATTTTATAATTTCATTTCATAAGTATTTTAGTTATTATTCAGGAAAATGAAGTCAGTGATGATCTTATTTCGGTAATTTATAATGAACGAATAATGTTGTCTTAATTAACAATTTAAATGTCCAATCACCTTAAAAGAACAAAAAAAATATTATTTTATAATTAATATATAATATTAAGTTTGAAAATTCTATCCTTGATATAAATTTATACCGTTTTTCATGTTGGTGGTTAAATCGACCCAACAAGAACATGCTACGATCTATGTGTGAGTATGGCTATTGAAGAGATCCTTTTGTTATAAGATAATTATCCCAAAAGTATAATGAAATTATGTAAATTTTATTAAGGTTATTATTTATAATTTTTAAGACTTATAGGAATAAGGTAAATGAAAAATAAGTTGTCTGTTATAAATAAATCATTTTTTCTCTTTGTAAGTTTATTTTAGGTGGTTAGTTTTACAATTATCACTTGTTGATAATACTACTTATAGAATGAAAAATTTATATTTCAAGAATATAAATTATGAAATAAGTTAAAATATATTCAATAAAAAAATATCTAAAACCATCATTGAAATGTGGTTGTAAAAAAACAACGTGTTGTTCATGGAGGCAGCAGTCCGTACATGCGCATTAGAAACATTTTCTTTTTTTTGATTGAATGAGCGGGTAATATATAATGGTTAGACCATAAATATAAAAACACTAAATATATTATTTATAATTATTTAATTATATAAATATGTATGTAATTATTTGTATAAGGTTGGATGATAAGGATAAAGAAAAGAAGTTAAAGGGTAATTACATTGAGAATTCAGTTATTCTTATGAAATATCCTTTGAGAAAGATGGACATGGGGATTTTTTTAGGATAGAGTATTCAAAATGTGTATATAGGATCTAGAATAATTAAATTTGGTAGAGTTTCATGGTAATTTTAGAATAGATGTATTTCTTGAAAAGGGTGTAAGTGAACTCCTTTTATAGGTGAAAAATAGGGATTTGTTTTGGAAAATAATGTTGGTTAAGGGGTAAGAATAGAATTGCATGAGACTTAGGTAAGTTAAGTGGGAAAATTTTAACGAGAAATGTAGTTTTTACATTATATAACCTAACAAAAGTATTCTAGAATGTCTATATTTCAAATTGATTTATTAAAATTTGAGTCACATTAGATTAGCTATTTTAACTCTTATTAATCTTGATTAAAATTTAACAATAGTAATTATTTAATGGATAAAAATATAAAATGAACCTTATTATTTTTTTGAAATTATTAATATTAATTTGGACCCCATTTAATAAAATAAATTTTCTAAATCTATGAAAATTAACTTTTAAATAAAAACATACAATGTGTCGAAAAATTGTTTTTGTAGGAAAACAACATTTTAATCAATAAGTGTTATTAATATTATTTAACATTTATTACTAATTAAATGAGTGTTAATTAATTTTTATATATGTTTAGATATAATATAATATTATTTATTTAAAATAAATCCATTTATTTTTTTTTTAAAAATACACAATATTTATAAAAGTACCATTCTTTGATAAATAACAGTTTTATCTTGATAACTATAGTATTTATCTTGGTAACTTAATTTTATTCCTTAAAATGAAATTGAACTTATTAAATAATATTAATTTTTTTATTTAAAATATGAAATTTTTTTATCAAATAAAGTTTTTGAAGTTTAGAAAATCTAATTTTAATATTGGCGCATAAAAATCATTTTTAAAAAAAATGTTCTTTTATATTTAAAATTTATGTGTCGTATAAATTTATCAATGTCATTGAATTTTAAGATATAAATTATTTTATTATAATAAAAATAATATTTATATTACTTAAAAAGAAACTCAAAACTAAATATTACCATTAAAATATTTAATCAAAAGAAAGGACTAAACATTGTTTTTAAATTAGAATAAAATGTTACTTATGATCTAAAATGTAGAACACGGGTTTTCTAAGTTTAAAATGATATCTTAAAATAAAAAATATTACTAATGAAATAAATATTTAATAAATTAAAAGGTTTTATAAACTTATAGGTCTTTATTATATATTTATAATGTTATAAAATTTACAATTTTGTTAAGAACTGTAATTTTCACTATTCACTTGGAAATCAATTATTTCAGAAAAAGTACAAAAAAATAATATAAGTATAATTTTTATATGATAAATTAAAAAATAAAATTAATTTTATAAATTTAATATCCTAAAATTTATAAATCTATCTTTTAGGTGAAAATACAATATAAGAAGAAAGCTTCTTTTATTGAAAAATGCCATTTTAAAACTTTAGGTGTTTTTAATCCTATTTTGTAGGAATTTTTAATTGATTATAGTATTTTTATTTACCATGAGTTTTATTATTCTTAATTTTTCTCAATAATGTTCATATAATATTTTATGTATCATTTTAGTTTGGTGTTGTGTGCGTATAAAGCTATAAAGAAAAATATTTATTTAAGGAAAATATAAAGTGAAGTCTCTGGTTGTTACATCCCCCCCTTAAATAAATTACATCCTCAAAATTCCAATTATCAATTGATTAAATGTTTAAGGGATTCTATGGATCAAGATTTAATTTCCAAATATTTTTCATCCTTACTATCTTAAGTTCAAATAGTGAACTCATTTCTTCCCTTATAATTGGAATATAAGTAATGTTAAGTTTTTCTCTAACCTTTTGTGCTAAAAACCCCAATATAATGGGGGTAATTTGTCAAAGGGAGTTTGTTTTTATACTTGTATTAATAAGTGATCATGGGTGTAATTTTATATGTTATTTTACTATCTTTGTAGTTACTATTGTCAAGAGATAAAATCTATTCCTAATATCACATGAAATTTGACTAAAAAAAGGATGACATGATTTAATGGAAGCAAATATCTATTAGAGATGAGTTATATACTTGGGATAAAATAATCATACCACTAGAAGTTTTTATTAAGATATCAACATCTATTAATCATGTGTGTGATTTTATGTTTTTATCAAACATACTAGGTGTAATAGAGTGGGTTGAACAAGACACAATTACGAAACTAGAAATTATTAAGTGGATGATTGGGGTCCTTCAATCCACATAAAATTTGAAACTTAATTTAGTAGTTGTGGTTGAATAAGATTTCCCTTATTACATTTTACTTATAATTTATAGATTTTTACCATTCTTTATAGCCCTTGGATTAGGGTATTGTCTTGGGTAATTCCCAAGTTACCCACATTTAAGGCATTTAATTTTCAGTGGTACCTCACATTGAACTATTTTTTACCTTCACTATTTACACTGAGCTCTTCAATTTTACCCATAAACTAGTTTCTATATTACCTCATTTTACACACATAAAACATATCCTAGTTCCTTTAATACATTCCCATTTTAGTATTCCTACCACATTTTTTACACGAAGAAAATTAAATCTTCATTCCTTCATCCTATTCAATATTGGAGCTTCTATAAGACACAATAATTATTTTATTTTGTGTTTTTGGAGACTTAAATAAGTCCATATTGTTAATCATAATTCTTGATAGTTGGTTCAAAATAATCACAAGGTTTCTTACTCCATCTCATATCCCTTAGGTTTCTAATTGGGATAATCTCCAAATTTTTTATGGAATCCATTGTTAACTTAATTCCTTAATGCTTCAACCATTACTAAAAATAAAAGGAGTTAATGTGAGTGATGAACACCATAAGAGAATTATTTTAAGATAATTACATGAAACATTAAACCACTAAATGTCTTACACTTTTAAAATTATTTCATTAGCTTTTAGTTAAACCAAAATCACTCTCGGTTCAGTATATGTTTCTTTTGGTTAGGTTCTCACATATTCCTTAAACTAACTCCTAATCATAATAAATCCTTTATAATTGATTATAAAGGTAATGTAGTTAAAAAAATCATATACCTCAGGAGTTTAAAACCAAGTGTGCAGTTATGTCTCTTTTCCATGAACCAAATGAAAACTAATTTAATACCCAAAACACCACTTTCAGGGTTACCACCCCTAGGTACATCTATGATAGAGCCTTCATCCAATTATAATATCTAGGAAGAGATGTTTTTATTAGGAAAACCTCAAAATCTACAATTTATGAAAATTTTAGGATATTATCCTATACTTAGACTTATATCTTAGTATTTATAATGTTCTCTTATCATACTACCTAAAATATTCAGCATTACATAAACTAATCTAAAGGGTTATATATACCTTTGAAATTATTGTCAATCTAAACTTATAAACCCTTAAATTATCCCCAACATACATCATAATCTCTAAAGTGATAAAAAACATTCTTTGATACCAACTTTGGTAACCTGTAGATGTGGCCTCTTAATTACACGACTTAAGACAAATATTTAATAACAAAACATTCCAATGGTTTTTTTGGTTTAGAGTTTAGAGAATTAGGAAAAACTATTAACTAACAAAACCAATGTTTTTTTAATAAATGGAAAATTTCCCCATTATATAAGAAAATGATTTATTCATAAAAAGTATTCAAAATTCCCACCAAATTATCTACACAAGTTAATCTTATAGACACATTTTAACTATTATTTCTCTTCATAGCCTAGGGAGATGGAAACATAAAAAAGGGGTATGCTCAGATGCTCAGTAAGAGTTAACATAAGCGATAACAATCAAATATCATAAGTGAGTATAATATGAGAATATGGGTATAATCATGATACATAAGTGAGTTATAACTAATAAATAATATAACATAAATAATAGCCAAAATATTGGAATAACATAATACATGAATCAAAATAGTGTGGAAACATGAGTTAATAAACATGATCTATGAGATCATAACATAGGAATAATAATAAGCATAAAATGATGAAATTTCATAGAAAAAAACTATAAATATAACGTAAACATAAGCATAGGAATTTTTTTGAGAAAAATCACTACGACCATTACTATTTGAAAAAACTCATCATGTCCATGCATAAAAATTTGAAAATACTTATTATGCCCATTCCTGTGCGAATATGATCATTATGTCTATACCTAACTATCTCATGAGATATAAACATAAAATATTACATTGGATGGTGATATAGAAACCCACCCATCATTATAAACACATATGTGTTTCATGTAAAATCAATCATATCATAAAGAACCCATGGAAGGAAAATTAACTTCATATCCTTTTAAAATAAAATCTTATAAGGAAAAAATTCACAATTCCATCAATTATCATAACATGTTATACCCATGAAAAATAAATGAGTATGTAAAGATATTCAATAATGCTTTATATAAATACCATTTAATAAATATAATAGAGTATATTATATTTACACCATATTGATAAAGGGTATACTCTTAAGTCAATAATTTCCCCAATAAATCGATGTATAGAATCTTGGTTAACACTCTTCAATTAAATAAATAGAAAACATGGTATTCACAAAGGAAATGCATTTGAATAAAATTTATGCCTATTCACAATGGATGGTTAGGCAATAAAAAGACATATATGGATAATATATTTGATATAAAAGAACATTACATAATACATCAAGATAGAGAGAAAGGGAACACATTTTTTTTGGAGTTTTAGAAAAACCAATTTGGAAATAAGAAATTTCTATGATAATTTATATAAATTTTAAAAGAAATATTTTATAAAACTTGGATAAAAAAAATTTCTCTTAGAAACCATGAAAATATAGAGGTAAAGTTTCATATAAAATTAAAAATTTGGTGAAAATATGTGTTCACATGAAAAATAAATTAAAAAAGTCATTAGAAAATATTTTTAATATTATCATAGAAAGAAGAAGTTACGTGTCACTTTAAAAAGTTATTTTCTACACAGTGAAGTGAAAAATTTGAAAACATTTAACTTTGAAAAGGAAAATCAAATAATAGATCCTTGAAAATATATAAAGGTTATACAAAAAAGTGGAGTGGAAGATAAAATATTTTTTTTGAAAGGATGGAAAACATTACTTTAAATATTTTGAAATACCTTTGTTTGAAAACTGACATCGTAAAAAATGTATTAAATTTTAAATTTAAAAAGGGTTAAATAGAATTTTGAGAATCATATAAAATAATAAATTTTATCTTTCCCAAAAATAGAGGAGAACATTGTTAAAATGTAAAATATATAAATGGAAGAAAGGATTCATTGTTAAGAATAATAGTTATTTGTATCAATGCTACACTTTTATTACAATTTTTTTATCAAAGATGTGGTTATTAATAATGAAAAGTAATTTCCATATAGAAAAAACGAAATAACATATAAAATAAAGGAATGGTAATATCAAATAAATCTTGAAAATTATATTCATGTAATAAAGACCATGACCCAAAGAATTAGAAATTTACTCGATGAAACTCTTGTGTAATTGGTAATGTAATAATTAAAAGATCATTAGAGGGATATAATAAAATGGACATTAAAATATAATGAAATAGAATATATTTTCATATTTTAAAGAAATTAGGTATTGAATACACCATATAAAATAAATTAAAGTTCACAATACCATACATGTCCCATGGATTTGAAAATGAGATAAAAAATCTTACCTTGTTTCCTTATTTGGTTAAATGAACTCTAAGCTCCTATATAAGAAAAATAAATATCTTAATCACCTATTTAGTAACCTTTTTCATATACATAATATTGGGCACACATTTTCTCAATAATACCCTATAAATCTTATTGATTTTGATTCTCACAAATACCCTTGTTTGTTTTTCTAATGATATTACTTTAAGTGTATTTTAGGGAATTAATATTTATTACAATATTTATTCTCGAATTATATTGAAGCATTTAATTCTCAAGGAATATTTGTTAAAGTGTTCAAAATTCATTTTAGTGTATTCTAGAAACACTATTCATACTATACATTGATAAAAATAATGTAAGGAACAAACCCTACGCTTAGAACAATGCATACAGAATGAACCCTACATTCAGAATAATACATATGGATCATCAACCCTACATTTTTAGAAAAGTATTGTTAAATAACCTTACATTTGGATGGAACCTTAAATTTTTTAAGAGTAGAAAGTATATTTAAAAAACCCAATGTGATTATGGAACCCTATTTTTTAGAAATAAACATATGGTTCATAAACCTTACTTTTATGATAAACCATAAATTTTCAACCTTATGTTCTGAGAATGAATGCTACATAGTTGAGACCTATGTTTGGTATTTTTTTGTGTTACAAAGGAGCCCTATATTTTACTATTCAACACTAGAGATCTAAATCTGCGATTTTTTTCATGATTTCTAAAACAGTCTTGACAGAATTAAAGATATGATAAAATATCATTTACAACCATTTCAAAGGCTCATTTTTATTGATTCAATGAACTATATTCATCGGAGAAAATCACTCTTATTCTTAAGGGAAGTTACAACTCGCCTGATTATTTCATATTTTGAATATTCACAATCTATCAGGCTATTTTCTTGGATCTAGAATATCTAAGAAAGCTATATTCTCTATATATTATATTGCAATATCTTTTTGAAATACATTCACACATACATTTTTATTCTTGTAAATATCTTTTATAGTGATGTTGTATCAAATGAATGACTCTATTATTTTCAATATAGGATATTCTTTTAAAGTTCTACATATTTCATCCTCATACTTCTATAAGAGTACTGCTGCTATTTTTTACTATTCAAATTGAAGATCATTTGAAACCAGGATCTCTTTAGAGTTATTCTTTTTTAAGAATTTTTTTCTGAAGAATGATATCCATCTACTATTAGTTGCTGCTACTGCTATAACTATTAAGTTTAACCCGATCAATCATCAAATCAAAATCTTTTGATTTTTTGGAGTTTCAACTACTCAGACTCAATCATGGTGGAGTATTATCTTCTTGTACTAAGCCATGGATAACTAGTTCCCTATAAAAGAACTATAAGGCTCTATTTAAGACTTATTTGTAAAGGTTTCAACTACATGAACTCAGTTGTGGATTTCAAGATCTTGTGATAAGATGAAATTTCTAGTGAAATTCACCAAGCTCGTAGAGAGAGTGTTGGTGGAGTGGACATGATATTTGTACCCCGAACCACTATAAAATTACCGTGTTCATTATTTTTATTTATCCAATGATCATATTTTATATAGAAGAAAACACTTAATATCTACATAAATCACAAAGGAAGTCAAAATCCATAATTAGTGAAGTTTATTGAAAAGTCACAATTCACCGCCTCTTATGTAGTCTTTGTATTATTCCAACCTAACAATCAGTATCAAATGTGAGTTTTTAGAATAAATCTATAGAAATCTCAAAGAGAATAATGTCTATATAAAAAAGATGGAAATGGTTGATCCAAAAGAAGGCATGTCTATGGTTCATGCTCCATATTTTAATGGTGACAACTATGGATGCTGGAAATCACATATGATAATATATCTAAAAAATCTGGGCTTTAAATCTTTTTGAAGATCATCACTCCTTATATGATTCCTAAAAAACCGGAGACTTGGGATGCTACAACAGAGACCAAATATGACATAAAATAAAAATTAATTAATGATATTATCTGTGGAATTGGACCTGATGAATTCAATTGAGTATGACAATGTCCTACTACTTATAAGATGTGTAAAACTATTATAGTTGCCTATGAAGGAAAAAATAACATCAAACAAATGAGGTTTTCTATTCCTAAACTGAAATTTAACACCTTTAGAATGTTTGATGGTAAAATAATCACACAAATGAATAGATGGTTAACATAGATTGTCAACAATATTACTATATTGGGATATCCTATCAATCTATCAGATCAAGTACTAAAATTAATTAGAGAACTACCCTCAAAATGGAATGGAATATCTATAGATATTAGACAATCATCACCTATTAATAATTTTACTATGAATGTATTAATTGGAACATTGAGGATGTATGAAGTAGATATGAAAGATAAAGCTGAATATCACAAGATTATAGTAAAAAGGGAAAACACTACCCTTAAGTTGATATCTTAGAAGAATGAAAGAAAATCAAAACAAGAATTCAAAAAAGAAAAAAATTCAGATTCCTGAGATTATGAAATGGAACTAGATCATATATCTTGAAAGTTTAGAATATTCTACAAGAATAAAAGAGGCTTAAAAAAATCCTTCAAGAAGGATGATAGAGAACCTCATGAATTAAGATGCTATGAATGCAAAACATTGGATCACATCAGACCTAATTTACTTAAATAGAAAGATGAAAGAAAAAAAAACATAAAAGAAACATTTGTAGAATGAAGATTATTAGAATAAAATAAAAAGGATCCATGAAAGCTATGTGAAGTGTGTCTAAAGACTTCAACAGCTCTTAAAAATCTGATTCAGATAAAGAGCCAAAAAATTTCAAATCCAACATGTGCTTTATGGATAAGGAAGAAGAAGAGGTGCAAACCTATTATTATTCTTCCTCTGACTCTTTTAGTTGTTCAAGTAGTAAACTAGTTGCTAAATTTTCTATTCTAGAATAGAAGTATGAATCTTTAATAAAGAAACATAAATCATTAAAAAATATACATAACACTTTTTTGAGTGAAAGAGACACTATGAAAAAATAACATCAAGATATAATTAAAAAATTAAAATCATCCACATAAAACTATATTTATCATGAAAAAGGATAATATAATTATAGAATGAAGTAGAATCTTATAAAAGTGCTTCTCTTGTTTTTAGAAAAGGAGAAAATCCTCTGAATGAGATTCTTGGAAAGAATGTTATTAAAAGAGAAAAATTTGGAATATTAAGAAAGGGTGAAAAATCAAAATTACAAAGAAATTATTTTTTACCTAAATAAAAAAATGATACCTGTTATTACTATGGAATAAATGTTTGTTACACTAATAACTGTTACTTAAGAAATCCAAAAATTAGTGGTATTAAAAAGGAATTTATTTTGAAAAATATTTCTGAAGCTGATAATTCAAATTTTGGAAAGATAAGAAAGATCTGGATTCCTATATCATTGCTTGCTGACACTGCTAGACCCAATAAAATATGGGTACCAAAATAAAGAAATATTTAATTGCTTTTATAGGAAAAAGGCCACCAGAACAAAATTAATATATGGTATATGGACAATGGCTATTCCAGAAACATGATTGGATACTCATTGAATTTCCATACACTAACTCAAATGAATGGAGGTCTAGTCACTTTTGGTGACAATGTAAAAGGAAAGATTATCAGTGTTGGAACTATTGGATTTCCAAATACTATATCAATCGACAAAGTTTTATATGTAAAAGGGTTAAAACACAACCTGATAAGTATCTTTCAAATTTGTGATGATGGATTTTATGTTTATTTTTCTAAAAATTCTTGCTCAATTTTCAAAGACAAATTGCTTAAATTTAGAGCACCTATAACTAAAAATGTTTATACTTCAGATCTTAATTCCTTGTAAAAAAAGTGAATTGTTTAACTGCTTAGAAAAATGAGTCATGGATATATAATATAAGTCTTGTACATTGAAATATATATTCTTTACATAAATTATCTATTAAACAATTAGTTTTTGATTTACCATGTCTAAAATTTGACAATGATAGATTCTGTGATGCATTTCGAATTGGAAAACAACAAAAATTATCTTTCAAATCAATTAACAAAATTACTACATCTAAACCATTAGAAATTATCCATATGGATTTGTTTGGACCATATAGAGTCTAAAGTTTGGATGGTAAAGTATATATTTATGTTTTAGTTGATAATTTTTCTAGATTTACTTGGGTTTATTTTCTAAAACCCAAATGTGAAGTATTCACTGATTTTGAAATCTTTTGAAAAATTGTTCAAAATGAAAAAGGTTTTAAAATAATTTCATTGAGAAGTGATCATGGTAGAGAGTTTGAGAATCAAGAATTTAATTATTTTTACTCAAACCTAGGTATTAAGCACTCCTCTTCACCAAGAACACCCCAATAAAATAGAATTACTAAAATAAGAAATAGAACTATTCAAGAAATGGAAACGACTATGATGAATAAATATAGTCTTCCTACCTATTTTTGGGAGTAGCTATAAGAACAACTTGCTATATCATGAAAAGAGTTTTAATAATACCAATAATTAAAAAGACACCCTATGAGATATGGAATAATAGAAAACCTAATGTAAAGTACTTTAAAATATTTGGATGTAAGGTTTATATCTTGAATACTAAGGATAACCTTGTTAAATTCGATCCAAAAGCTGATGAAGAAATATTTTTATGATATTATGCTACTTCTAAATCATATAGAGTGTTTAATAAAAATTCTAGGATTTTTTAAGAATCAATTCATTTGAAATTTGATGAAACCGACCCTTTCATTAAAGAGAAATATCAAACAAATGAAATTATTGATTCATTTGACAACATGAGACTTGAAACCTCTAAATTTGAATTTGAAAATGATACAAATAAAATTAATTCAAGTTCAGAAGAACATGAAACTAAAGATCCTAAAAGCATTTTACCTAGACGGTCTATAACTTTAAAGAACAATCCTTTAGAAATTATTATAGGAAACCTAAACATAGAAATTAGAACTAGAAGAAATATTGGAAACATAGCTGAATTTTCTTCCTTTCTATCTCAGTTAGAACCAAAATCCATTGACAAAGTGTTAGAAGATTAGATTTAGATGTTATCCATGCAAGAATAAATAAAACAATTCAAAAGAAATAAAGTTTGGGAATTAGTATAAAAACCATCCAATTATCCAGTAATAAGAACTAAATAGATCTTTAGAAATAAACAGGATGATCAAGGGATCATAACTAGAAATAGATCTATATTAGTAGCAAAAGGATTTAATTAGGAAGAAGGGATAGATTATGATGAAACCTTTTCTATAGTAGAAAGATTAAAATCCATTAGATACCATTTAGCTTACGCTTCTCATATAAATTTTAAATTATATTATATGGATGTTAAATCTTCCTTTCTAAGTGAATATTTAATTGGGGAATTTTATGTTGAACAACCCCCAGGTTTTGAAAACCCTCATAAACCAAACTTTGTTTTAGAACTTACTAAAGCTATCTATGGACTTAAACAAACACCTAGAGATTGGTTTGAAATATCAAGTTCCTTTTTGTTGGAATAGATTTTTTGTAGTATTATTAGACCCTACTATTTTTAAGAAAACTATTTGTTCTAATATTTTATTAGTAAAAATTTATGTTGATGATGTAATTTTTGGTTCAACAAATAAACAGATTTGTAATTATTTCTCAAATATAATATAAAAATAATTTTAAATGAGTATGATGGGAGAACTGATTTGCTTTTGGAATTTCAGATTAATCAAAAGGATTATGGAAATGTTTTAAATCAAAGTAAATATATTATTGATTTATTGAAAAAGTTTGGACTTGAAAACAATAAGGCTTATACAACTCAGATGTGTACCAATTTAAATATTGATTTGGATGAAGCTGGAAAACTAGTTGAAAACAAGTTGTATAGAGGTATGATTGGTATTTTACTATATATTACTTCTAGCAGACCTTCCATAATGTTTTTTTTTATTTTTATGTGCTAAATTTTAGTGAAATCTAAAATATTCTCTTATTACTTCTGTTAAAATAATTTTTAGATATTTAAAATGAACTATTTTTCAATATCTTATTTACCCCAAAACATCTTATTTTAATTTGATTTCATATTCAGATTCTGATTTTGGAGGTTATATATTAGATAGAAAAAGAACCTCAAGAACCTGTCACTTTTTAAGAAAATATTTAGCATCATGGTTGAGTAAGAAATAATACTCAGTTTCCCTATCAATAGCTGAGGCAGAATATGTGTCTGTTGACACTTTCTGTGCATAAGTATTGTGGATGAAACACACTCTACTAGACTTTGGCCTAAATTTTAATAATATACCCATTTTATGTGATAATAATAACGCTATTAATATTTCAAAAAATTCTATAATTCATTCTAGGTCCAAACATATTGATATTAGACATAATTTTCTAAGGGATCATGTTTTTAAAATGGATATATCTTTAGAATTTATAAATACCGAATATTAATTAGCCGATATTTTTACTAAACCACTTCCCTCTGTAAGTTTTTATTTTATTAAGTTGGAGTTAGGTTTATTTAATTTTAAATAAGTGTTTATCAAATTTCTGTTAAATTTGTTTATCATTTTAATTAGTTTTAATTTATTTTAATTTTCACTGTCATATTATTATTTCATTTATTTATTTAAATAATTTTTTCTCAATTTATTTTTTAATCACATATTTTCAAAAACTAAAAATTTAATGATTACCCTATGTAATCTGCATGAGAAACTAAACCATGTCACCATCCTTCAGAAAACCCTTCAAATTTCCTTACCCTTGGTTTTCAAACCGTTTCACCTACCAGAGCTCTCATATTTCTTCCAAAAACTAGAATTTGAAAACCTTTGACCTTAAGATTCATAGGAATAATGAAGATCAAGAAAATAGATTAAGGTGAACTAAGTTATCCGAAGCGTCAGTGTATCCCCTTCAGGAAGATTCTTCAAGGAAAATTCATTAATTTTGAATGGATATATGAGACGAATCTTCTACTCAAACAAGATCTTGCATTTCAAGGTTTGGAATTTATATTTAATGAGGAGAATTAATATTTTCTTTATGAGATATAACTGAATAATTTTTATATAAATTTTCAGTTTAGTTTTGGTGAAATAGAAGATACGATATCTTCTTGAATATAAGATAAAGAGTTTTTTATCTCCTCAGTAGAAATTTATCAGTTTTTAAAATTCCCTCATGAAGGATTATTACGTTTTTAACTTTGATCTTTTTTAAATAAAGATTAAAAATTATAGGACATCATGTAATTTATTTTTGGATAAAAAAATATGAGTAAATTTTTTGTAAAGGATCTTGAGGAAGACCATAAAGTGTTGGAAAAGTTTATTCAAACTTCTATCACTCCTAGAGTTGCTGAAATGGAAAAGCTTTTATACCCATACATGTATATCATATTTTTAATCATCAGTGACATCATGTTTAACTTTCACAGTTATATGATGAGATATCAGAATTATTATTTCCATTCAGAAGTAAGAATGTTATTCTATCATTTTGGATGGATACTTTCTCTTATTTTGTTTAGGAAAAATTTGATTTGTATTTTTGATTCTTGAGTCAAATGTCATCATAGAAATGTATTGAATGATGATATTCTAATAAAATTTGGGTTCTTTTAGAGTATAGTAAAATGAAATATGATTTATATTGGTGTGGATGTCCAAAAAAATCTAGATCTTTTTTAGGGGGAGAAGGGAAACCCAAAGTCTGCAGGTTTATCTAGTTTAAGAAATAAAGAAGTTAGAGAATCCATGAATAGAAGGTATCACTCATCCTACCAAAATAGAGATTCGATATGATGATACTAATCTTTAAGAAGGTTTAGAAGAAGGAAATTGTGAGGAACTTATTTTAAGACCAAGGAATAGAGAAGAACCCCAACATGGGGATCCACTATTAGGATCTGGAGATAAAAGTAATTCAGTTCATTTAGATGAACCAGATCATGTTGTGGATCAACTGGCAGAAAGTAAAACTCAAGAGATTCAGGTTGTTTTTCAACTAAATAAATAGAAAGAAACTAATAAAATCGATCAAAAAGTTCAGAAATTGATAACTGAGACCACTAAGATCATTGAAATTAAGGCTGTCTCTACCATTGGCCGTTCCATAGAAAGAACTGCATCTATCTCTAGAGAAGGAAAAAGGGTCCTTGATGGAATTTATTTTTCAAGTGATAAGTCTATGGATAAATATTTAGCTATTGTGGATGTTTCTACTCAGAAAAATAAATCTATATGAATGTACATCTGATTACCTAAAAAATAAAATTGAAGATCTTGTAATTATGTTTAACAAGGTACAGGAGGATAACTCAAGTCTTTGCTAAGAATTGGAAGCTACTAGGAAATCTTTAGAAGATTTGAAAAGTTTTTCTGATTAATGAATGGAATTGGAGTCTCTTCAGACTCAAATTTAATAATTAAGAGAAAATTCTATATCAGAAAGGGATTTTGATGTGTTTAAGACAGATATGTTAGATCATTTTGAAAAACTGAAATCAGAATCTATCTTTAAAATAGATTTTTTAGATTTGAAATGGTACTTGGAAAGTCAATTTTCTTTAATTAAAGGAGATATATTCCAGTCAACAACTTCTACCTATGATCCTCTAACATCACCTGATCTGATCAGAAGGTTTCAAGCTATCACATCATTAATGGATGATATGAATGATAGAATTTATAATATTCAGTGTAATAGTACACCCTTATTACTTCTATTGGATAATCAAAGATATCTTTTGGAGAAACTCACTTCAAGTGAACCTGACATCAGACTGCTGCTTAATAAGTTCAGTGACATGATCTCTCAGTTTTTGTAGACAGAGGAGAATATACATGACTTTTTGAAAGTCAATTTGGTTGAAAACTTGAAAGTAAGTCAAGATTCATGAATTTTGATAAGGAAATTGGAAGATAATCTTTTAGAATGGATACAAGCTCAGGTGGATGAGTTGAAAGATATTTTTTAAGTCCCTTAGTCTCCACTAGAACTAGAATTAGAAACCGATCCTAACCAAAACCTTTCACCTTATTATGATGTTTTTTTATTATGTTCATATTTTCAATATTGTATTATATGTTTATCTCTACTACTAGAACCCATGTCTTATTTATCAAAAACATTATAATATAAAAATTCATTTATTATTCTGTTCAACATTAAATGTGTTTTAATCCATTTTTATATACTTTCTTTTCGATATCACAAAAGGGGTAGAAATTTAGGTGAACATAACATTCTTATTTTTTCAAGAATCTATTTTATCATAAATCAAAATAGTACTATGAAATCAAAATACTATTGTAAAAAAAATTAATTTTCAAAACAACCAAATATTTTCTTTAAAAAATATTGTTTCTTTAGTGTTTAAAATTCCTACATTTTTTTTCTATAAATTATGTTATAGGTTTTGTGATCATTAAAAAGGTGAGATTGTTGGGATTGTATTGTCTCAATAATAATCTATGAATCTTATTAATTTTGATGATTATAAATACCCTTGTTTGTTTTACTAATGATATTACTTTAAGTTTATTTAATGAAATTAATATTCATTGTAATATTTATTATGGAATTATATTCAAGATTTTAATTCACAAGGAATATTCGTTAAAGTGTTTATAATGAGTTATAGTATATTTTGGAAACACTGTTCATACCCTACATTGATAAATGTAACATAAGGAACAAAATCTATGCTTAGAATAGTGCGTTTGGAAGAAACCTTATGTTCAAAACAATACATATGGATCTTCAACCCTAAATTTTCAAAAAAGTATGGTTAAAAAGAAATTTATGTTTGGATGGAACCTTAAGTTTGTTAAGAGAAGAAAGTATGGTTAAGAAATCCTACGTGAGTAAGGAATCCTACATTTGAGAAACAAATGTATGATTCATCAATCTTAATTTTATTATCAACCTTACATTGTCAACCTTACATTCGGAGAATGAATGCTACATAGTTAAACACTGCATTTGGTAAATTTTCATGTCATGAAGGAACCTTATGTTTGACTATTCAACACCAGATATTTAAATCCGTGATTCTATTGAGGATTTATGAAATAGTCTTAATAGAATTAAATATATGATAAAATATCATTTACAACCATTTCAAAGGCTTGTTTTTATAGATTCAAAGAACCATTTTTATCGAAGAAAATCACTACTATTCTTAAAGGAAGCTACTACTCCACTGATTATTTTATATTTTTAATATTCATGATCAATCAGGATATTTTCTTAGATATTGAATATCGAAGAAAGCTATATGATCTATATATTTTATCATAATATATTTTTGAAATACATTCACTCATACATCTATATTCTTATAAACATCTTTTATAGTGCTGTTGTATCGAATGATCAAATCTGTTATTTGAAATATAGGATGTGCTTTGAAAGTTATACATATTTGAACCTTGTAATTCTATAAGATTACTAATTCTATTGGTTTCTATTCAAATTGAAGATCATTCACAACCAGGATAACTTTAGAGTTATTCTTTCTTGAAGACTTTATTTTCTGAAGAAGAAGATCCATCTATTGTCAGTTTCTGCTACTGCAGCTTTGAAGTTTAACCTGATCCATCATCAAATAAAACTCTTTTGATTTTGTGGAGTTTTTACTGCTCAAACTCATTCATGGTGGAGTATCATCTTCTTGTACTAATCTGTGGATAATCGGTTCCCTATAAAATAATTAGAAGGCAGTGTTTAATCCTTGTTTGAAAAGGTGTCAAATTCCTGCACTCAGTTGTGGATTTGAAGGTATTGTGATAAGAGGAAGTTTCTAGTGAAATTCACCAAGCTCAAAGAGAGAAAATTTATAGAGTGAACTAAGGGATCTTTATTCCCTAAACCAATATAAAATTATTGCGTTTATTATTTCCATTTATCCACTACTCATATTTCATATAGAAGAAAACACTATATATCTGCATAAATCACAAAGGAAGTCAAAACCTATAATTGGTGAAGTTTATCAAAAATACAAAATTCACCCCTATTGTGTAGTATTTGTATTATTTTGACCTAACACATAACCTTTTATAAACTTTATTTATAATAGTTCTCTTCATGCATATTAGTTAATTATTATCTATTTTCAATATTGGGTGTGAGTAATCTTGATATTTTTGAACTAGATTGATAATCATGGTGTTTTTTTCATTATTGTCATAAATTTCACCATTAATAGATCATAAAAGTTATTTTAATTGATTTTTTTAATTATTTATAATTTTATAATTTCATTTCTTAATTATTTTAGTTATTATTCATGACAATGAATTTAATGACGAGCTTGTTTCGATAATTTATAACGAATGAATGATGTTGTATTAATTATTTAGTTAAATTTTTATATTACCATTATAGAACTAAAAAATAATTATTTTATAATTAATATCCAACATTATGTTTACAAATCCATATTTGATAAAAATTATATCATTTTTCATTATGGTGGTTAAACCGACCCAATAAGATCATACTATAATCTATGTGTGAGTATGGCTATGGAAGAGATCTGTTTGTTATAAAATCATTATAGAAAAAGTATAATGAAATTATATAGATTTTATTAAGATTATTAATCAAAATTTTTAATTTTTATAATAGTAATATAAATTAAAAAGAAGTTTTCACTTATAAATAAATCTAATTTCTTCTTGGAATGTTCATTTTAGGCGGTTAGTTTTAAAATGACCATTTATTGATAATATTACTTATAGAATTAATAATTTATATTTATAAAATAAAAATAATTAAATAAGTAACATATCTATTCATTTAAAACTTTTATATAACCATCCTTTAAATGTGGTGTTAAAAAATAAAACTTGTCGTTCATGAAGGTGGTAGTCTGCACACATGCATGAGAAAAATTTTCATTTTTTTTGATTGAATGGGAGGGGAATTGATAATGGTTATACCATAATCTATAATACCATTTCATTATATAATTTATAATTATTTAATTATATAAATATTGTTATAATGGTTTAGAGGATGGTGGATGAGAAGGATAAAGAAAGGAAGTTAAAGGGTAAGTAATACTTACATTGACAATTCAGTTATTTTCTTAAAGTATCATGTATGAATTAAGGACTTGGAGAATTTTTTTTGATGCTAGAGGAAAAAAATTATATTTTATCAAGAATAAGTAAATTGGAAATATTTTCATTGGAATTTAAAACTAGTTGTGCAGATTGAAAAGGGCAGAAGTGAGCTCCTTTTATGTATCATAATTTGGAGTCTATTTAATCTAATTTAATTTCTGAATGTAAGAAAATTAACTTTTAAATTAAAACATATACTATGTTGAGAAAATGTTTTTTAGAAAAATATTATTCTAATAATTAATTGTTATTAATATTATTAAAAATTGATTACCTATTAAATTATTGTTAATTATTATTTTTTATATTTTTAAACATCATAATATATTATTAATTTAAAATATATACATTTTATTTAAATAAATACACAATATTTTGAAAAGTACCATTCTTTTAAAAGTAATTATTTAACTGTGGTAACCGGTATTTATCTTGGTAACTTAATTTTATACCTAAAAATGTCATTGAACTTATTAAATAGTATTAAAATTTTATTCTAAAATATGAAAATAATTTTATCAAAATAAAATTTATAAATTTTAGAAAAATTAATTTTAATATTGGAACATAAAAACAATTTTTTATAAAAAGTGTGTTTTTAAGTTAAACATTTATGTGTAGTATAAATTTATCAATGTCATTTAACTTTATGATATAAATTATTTTATTATAAATTTTTTTATGGGGCTTCAAAATAAATCAAAAAGTTATTATTAGAATTAATATGTTTGATTAAAATAAATAACTGAAAGTATTTTTATAAATTATAATAAAATGATACTTATGTTCTAAAATTTCAAACATAGTTTTTATAAGTTCCAAACCGTCATGAACCAACTCAGGTTGAACCAACCCGTCACCAGATCCACTACAAAACATGGCCTCAATCACACCCGACCATATCCTAGAGGCTACTAACTAGTGGCGAGGGAATAAAATGATACTATGGGGAGACTATACCCTCATATCAAAGTGCAATAAAAATAGAAATAAACTAAAATCATACACATACATGAACACCAACTTACACATAGATAAATAAATAATTGAAAAAAACTATAACAAATGAAATAAAATATATATTCTTAAGGATAAATATACAGACACTGGTCAACCCCTAGGCTAACCACATACAAAATAGAATAAATGAAAATAAAAAACAAGGCTGTACTGCCACTCTAAGCTGGACCACATAACCGATCTTCAAGACTACTAAATAGCTCCAGCATGACTTTATACAAGTATCTCCATTCGATCATGAAATACTGGTTATCCCCCCAATCCACTACATCCTGTGCTCAACTTTAAAGCATACATAAGGACTTCACGCACATCGAGGTGTATGTACAAGGAGTGGGAAAAAAAATCTCATAAGTCCACCCCCAAAATGGTCATAACATCTGGTATCATAACATGTTCATGAAACACCTGATATCCCCATCCTATCTGAATGATAATTCTATCATAAAAAAATAAATTAATTAAAAAAATGATAAATAAAATGAAAATAACAAACCTTGGGTTTTAGCCCAACACCCAAGGTAAATCTACCATATCTCTAGCCTCATCCATAGGAATTATAAAACATGGGTCATGAAACCACAACATCAAGAACATCCACCTAATCAAGAATAAGATCTAAAGTCTAGTGTAGGGAAAATAATGAAGGCCTGACCCTTAGACATCATCCTTTTTTTTAAACAATGAAGAAAATCTACCAGGATCTAGGACTCCAATGGAATAATCTAGATTAGCAATGGGGAATCCTTTATGACCTCAGGAGGACACTACCAAGTCCCAAAATTCCTGAAGAACTAACTTGATGGTAATGACATGTCAATGCATCTTTAGGCTACTTGAACTGGCCCAAACTAAAAATAAATGGGCCATGGGAGTGAAATAGCCTCCAAAATACACTAACCCTAGCTAGGGCTATTAGATATACTATGGTAGCTGTACTCATCTAGACCATCCATTATCTCCCTAGACCCACCTCACAACAAAAAAACTAGTAGAGGAAAGAAATCGAGTCAATCTCAGGGCCAATTTCTAAACCTGTAATATCCCAAAGATATCCTCTCTAATTTAGTCATGAGAAAGAATAGCCTTAAACCTCCATACCTAAAATCTAAAGCACCGGGTTTGGATTTACCCAACCCACTGACTGAAGCCATTGAGACCAGCATCAACCATCTAATAGGCCAACAAGCATAGAGAACCCTTTACAGTTCCCAAAACCTCATCTTGAGAAGGGAACCCGAAAGGGGTATCCTCTAGAAAAACCAAACCTCAGGTCAAGCCTACCAAAAGAGACCTTTATATGGTCTCACAGATCAATGCCCAAAGATCACCCACCTAGAAGGGTATCCTCAAGACACACCACCCAAAAGGGAAACCTTAAGCCATACCACACCCATAAGGGAAACCTCAAGATACAAAATGTATAAAAGGGAATTCCTCAAATAAATACCTATGACCTATCTCAAACTCAACCAAAAACACCCAACTATACTCGATATACCATGATGTCTTCCAAACCCTAAGGCACATACTGGTCTATATCTCAAGTGACTAGATCTAAACCTCAAGTAATTTAACTAATAATCTCACCAAGAAAACACTTGAACACACCTCTCAAGTCTATCTATATTACCTCAAACAAAATCACCTATCATCCTCAATCCAAGGTGATCAACAAGCGCACACCCTTACTTTTCCTCACAACTCACAACCCAAACCTAGAAAGGATTCTAGAAGAGAATCCTCAAAGGAATACTCCCACAAAACTCTCTTATTCCAAAACACCATCTATATGGACTCTAAATGATGAAATGATTCTACCATCATGATCTAAGTGAAAAAACACACTAAATTGACTCTTTTTTATGTCCAATTATGACTCCAGGGTACAAAGACACCCAAAACCCTTTACTGGAAAAATTACATGGCATTTATTTATATGTATACGATGTGTACTCTCAAATGTGCAGATGGTCATGTACTTCTACATGGCTAGGGCACACTCAGGGTTGTCCTATGTACTAGCACATGGTCAGGGCATACATGGGGTCTGCCTGTATACTATTACAAAACCTTGTCCCCTCACACCAAGTGTCCTCCCAAGTAATTGAACACATGTCCAAGTACCACTACACGAGGTGTACCCTAAGTACATAACGTGTAGTTCCAAAAACTTTGTCTCTCATGTTATTAGCTACATAGACATGTACTACTACATGGAATGTACTCCAAGTACATGACGTGTATTTTACAATGCTATACATGCCCAAGTACTTGACCACATGGACAAGTACTACTACATGACGTGTACTTAAAGTAAACAAAGTGTAATTTTAAAAACTCATCTTCCTATAACAAGAAGAACACACAATGTATATTCTCTGAACTATACACCATGTACATAGGTTTTCACAAACAGAAAACATCTAAAATTTCCCAAAACCCTCAATTAATCTTGAAACTCACCATATCAACCCTCTAGGGGTCCTCTATAACCCAAAAATATTAAAAATTAAAAATAACCAATCTAAAATGATTTATAGAGAAAACATTAAAAAGGTAAAAACTTGGGGTGGAAACTACCGAAGCTTCAATTTGATCCATTTTACACATCCACCGAGCCCCAATATACCACCCTAGCGACCCCCACCATGATCCCATATCCCTATTCTCTCCTTATACCTCGATTTCTCTCTCAGAAAAAATCCAAAAAGGGGAGAGCCCCACAAGAGTTCACAATAATCCAAGGGGGAGATGAGAAAATAAAGAGAAAAAAGGGAAGAAAATGAAAAAAGAAAAGAAAATAAAAGAAAAAGAAAGGGGGGGGGGGGCTAGTTCTGGATCCAATGCCCGATGTGAGGTTATGCCTCACTTAGGAAAAACCACATATCCTGAACTAAAATACATAGTCAAAATTTCAATCCAGTTATCCAAATAAAAGATATCACTAAATTAACATGAATGAATAAATAATATTTAATTAATTAAATATTAAATATTCCACCAAAATTCCAACATCTTGAAATTGCACCAAACTTCTATCCTAGGGTAAAACCCTAATATGAGAATAAAGAAGTGGTAAGAAAAATTATCTGAGATCTCATGATAGGAGAAATTACCATTTTCCCCTTAGGAACTACTTGAGAGAAAAAATTAAAATTTCCCCTATATTTTTCTAAAAATGTCATGATGCATTTCGTGACAATATCCCCACTATAAATTATTATCACCCCCAAGAAGCCTCAATAGTTAACCAGCTTCTGTGATTCACCTTAAAGACCATCACTTCCAACACAACCAAGACTAGTCTCACAAGGCCCATGAATCTCCCAACATGAGGGAAATTTAACCATGAAATATTTGATGCTCCCCAACATAATAGTATCCTTATCGGTACCCCTAAACAAAACACCAATCTTCTTTTCCCATGATCTGTCCACTACCTAATGTAATAGTTGGACTTGGCCAAACTGCTCACACCAGAGTACCAAAATCAAACACCAACCACCACCCATTCCCAACCCACTATGAATGAAATTCCCAATACTCAATAAACCTCTTAAAATAATAACCAAAACCTCCAAAATATTATGAATCACTCCCCACCATAAGGATTCACTTAAACTACTCCCTGAGCATCGAACTCAGAAACCAACTAGTACTATGCATAACCCGCATGAACATTCCCCTATTCGTTAAAGATTTACTCTAAAAGATTCACCATCCACCTCTATCATCCTCAAGGAAGAGTGATTCTCTAAAAAAACGTCACTAAAGATCACACTCAAATGAACCATGACATAAATAATCTAGAATAACACACCTAAAAACACTGGTAATGCTCCTCATGTAGTCCTATTTGAAAAAACAAGAGAACCCTCAACACTACTCTTAAAAAAAGTTGTATCACTAATTCCAAGATCCACCACAAGACCACCCTCCACATGGATACTGATATAAATCCAAAAACACCTAACCACACTCTCACTACACCACCTAAAGAAAAACTAGAAACAAAAAGAGATTGAAATACAACCAAAACTACCTGATCAAATCAACCAAGAAACCACAAGAACTTCCATTTCTCCACTTCATAATCTCAAAGTATTCTCATGGATGACCACAAAAATTCTTAGGGATACCACAACCTTATGTAAAATTGAGTATGATATAAACATATCTCAAGAATACTTGCATTCATTGATCCAACCACACCAGTAGGAAATCCCAAAGCCCATACCAACCAATAAGGGTTTCCACTTATCCTTCGATAAAGGGAATACATCAACATATTCAGTAAAAACCATGAAAAATGATCCACATGACCTATCCTATGCAGAAAATTACTCATGGTTTAGTTAAGCATAATGCGACCAGGAAGCTATATGTGACAATTCCATATAGGTTTTTGTTGAAACTTTAAACCACTAAACCTTTATCATCAGTAAAAAAACACATTGCCAAAAAAATTTCATGATAATCCTACATTATTATCATAATTCATGAACATAGAACTATTTCCATTCGGATAATATCCAAAAAATCATAAATCAAAAACCCCACAAACACAAGTGAGCCACTCAAGGTGAAAATTACACAACCGTAATAATGAAAACCATGAAAAATAATCCCATAACCCTGATAACTTAGACTTACTACTAGAATAGATGTTCATGATGCATATTACTGATATCCATAAAAAGTCCTGACACATTCATAGATCTTACATCTACAAAATCCCCAAATATTAGGGTAAAGAAAAATAATCCTTTGATACTATTTTATCACAAATAATATTGGGTCGACCTGACCTATTACCTGATCCTTCTCATAATAAGGCCTCAAGTGCACCTCCCTGAACACCAAAGGCTACTGACTAGTAGTGAGGGACTAAAAGGATATCATGGTGAGAATATTCCCATAGATAATATTTAAATAATAGCTGAAATAAACTAAAATAATACACATCCATGAACATCAGTGTGTTCATAGATAAAAAAATAACTGAAAAAACCATAATAAATGGAATACAATATATTATCTCAAGGAAAAACATATATATGATGGTTGCCCATTGGGATAACCATAATCAAAATAAAATAAAGTAAAATAAATACACAAGGCTCTACTACTACTTCAAACTGAACCATATACTCAGTCTCCATGATTTTTGAATATATCCAACATGAACCTGAGACTCCACATGAGTGGATTCAGTAAATTATACAACACTGGGACTCTGATCAATCCTCCGTATCCCATGATCAACCTGAAATTAGACATAAGTTCTATACGCACATTATGATATACATACAGAGGGTAAGAAAAAAAATAAATAGGACACCCCAATGATGGTCCTAAAATCTACTGTCATTTCATGTGCATGAAACACCAGATATGACCATCCTAGACAAATGAGACTACTAACATAAAAAAAGGTAGAAAAAATCTAAATAAAATGAAAATAGCAAACCTCGGGTCCTTAAAAGACACCCAAGGTAAATATAATCTCACTATGACCCTAGATAGAGGAATTAAAAATCATCGATTACATAGACACAAAATCAAGAACATCCACTTGATCAAAAAGGAGCTAAAAAGTCCAACACAAAGGAATACACAAAGATCGAACCCTAGGACATCATCCAAGGTATCTAAAATAATGAAGCACATCTACTGGGATCTTGGACTCTAATTTCATGATTTGAATTGGTGGTAGGGATTCCATATTGACTTAATGAGGATAATAATAAGTCCCAAAAGTCCCAAAAAACTAACTGGGTGATAAAGACTTGTCAGTGAATCTATGGGATGCCTAACTAGGCCCAAAATCAAAAGAATCATACCTCTGGAGCATAATTTCCTCCACAGTTCACTAACCCTAGCCATAGATATCAGCTAAACTCAGGAATATGCACACATATAGATCATACATTATCTCCCTACACTCCTCACAACATCTAAACAATAGAGGAGATAAACTAAGTTAATCTCAATGCCAATGCCTGATCCAATAATATTCCAAAGGTCTCCTCTCATATCCATTCCTAAAAAAGAAAAAAGTTAAAACCTCAAAGACCAAAAGCTCAAGGACCAAGGTTGGATACACCCAACCCATCGAATGAAGTTTCTAAGATCAACATCAAGCATCTTAGAGGACAATAGGAATGGGGATCCCTCAATGATCCTTAAAACCTCAGATCAAGTAGGACACTCTACAAGGCGATCATCTAGGAAAACCAAACCTTAAGCTAATACTTCTAAAATAAACCATGATTGGTCTCATAGCTCCAAACCTAAAGATAACTCACTTAGAATGAAAACCTAAAGACACACCACCCATAAGGGAAACCTCTAGTTGCACCATACCCATAAGGGAAACCTTAAGATAAACAACAAACAGAAGGGAATTCCACTATGGCCCCCTCAAACTTATCTCAAACTCACCCAAAAACACCCAACTATACATGAAATCTCATGATGTCGTCCCAAAAAAAGGCTCAAACTTGTCCATACCTCAAGTGACTAAATCTAAACTTATAATAGTCAAACTAATGATCAAACCAAGAAAACACTCAACCCCGCCTTTTGGGATCCTTCCAAATAAACTTGAAAAAAACCACCTGGATTCCTCAATATAAGGTGATAAAAAAGTTCAAACCCTCACCTGACCTCACAACTCATAACCCAACCCCTAGAAGGATTATAGAACAACAACCTTGTAGGAATCCTACTACCAAAGTCTCTCAGTCTAAAACACCATCCACTCTAAATGAAAAAATGATTCCACCATCATGATCTATGTGGAAAAAAATCATAATGGATTCCTTTTATGTCTAATTTTGACTATGGGGAATAATGAAACCCAAAACCCCTTACTAGAAAAAGTAAACGATGTGTACTTTTAAGTACATGACGTGTACTCTCAAATGTTCACTTGGCCATGTACTTCTATACCACCAAGGCACACCATGGGTCTGCTTGTGTACTAGTACATGGCTAGGGAATTCATGGGGTCTTCCTGTGTACTATTACAATACCTTTTCCCTATCACATGGGGTGTTTTACTGAGTACTCAACCACATGGCCAAGTACCACCACACGATGTGTAACTCTAGTACATAGTGTATAGTTCCAAAACCTCCATATGTCCATGTACTTGGATACATAGCCAAGTACACTATGTGGTGTGTAGACCTCAAAGATCCACATGCCCAAGTACTTGACCAAATGGATTACTAATATTACATGAGGTGTATTTAAAGTATATATAGAGTACTTCTAAAAACATATCTTCCATGAATAGGAAGAACATATGGAGTGTGTTCTTTGAACCACATACCATGTACATGAGTTTTTCTAAATGGAAAACCCCTAAAACATCCTAAAACCCCAGATTTCCCTAGAAACTCACTATATGGACCCTCTCAGGGTCCCCACATCCCAAAAATAATATTAAACCTTAAAAAACCAATCTATGAGGATTTTTGGTTAAAATATAAAAAGTGATGACCACCGAGTGGAAACTGACAAAGCTTTGATCTGATCTACACCACAGGTTCATCGAACCCCAATCTACCTTAACAGAAGCCCCCAACACAAAACCCTTTACCTATTATATCCCTCTTCCTCTATTTATCTCTTGGATGAAGACTCCAAAAGGGATATCCCAATAGAAGTACATTACAATCCAAGTGGAGGAGGAAAAAGGAAATGGATAAAAAGGAGAAAAATGAGAAAAAAGAGGGAAAAAGAAAAGAAAATGAAAAGGGGTCCCAGGCCCAGGCACGACCCCAACGCTTGACATGTGGCTACACCTCTACTTGGATAACCCCCGCTTTATGTACTCGATCATTAAGTTTTAATTCCAATACGATGCTTCAAACATAAGATATAATCGAACAAACATGCATGAATAAATAATATTTAATTAATTAAATATTAAATATTCTTCCAAAATTCAAATATCTCAAAATTACATCAAACTACTATCCTAGGGTGAACACCATAGTATAGGACCAAAAAATTTGTCATAAATATTATTATATACCCCATGATAGGATAAATTACTATTTTTCCCTCAAGAACCACGTGAGAGAAAAAAATTAGATTTCCCCTACTTTTATCAAACCGTCATGATGTGAATTGTGACACAATTGATATTTAAAAATAAATTGTTTTCCTAATTTAAAAAATATTTAATCAATTAAAAGTTTTTATAAAATTCTAAGTCATTCTCATATATTTATAAAGTCATAAAATTTACAATTTTGTTAAAAACTGTAAATTTCACTATTCACTTAAAAAATCAATTATTTCAGAAAAATTAAAAAAATAATATTCAGCTAATTTTGATATGATAAATTCAAAAATGAAATTTATTTTAGAAATTTAATATTCTAAAATTTATAAATTTATTCTTTATAAGAAAATAAAATATATTAAGAAAACTGCTTTTATTGAAAAATTACCTTTTAAAACTTTAGGTCTTCTTAATCATATTTTATATGAATATCTAATTGATTATAATATTTTTATCTACTGCAGGTTTTATTATTATTAAATTTTATTTATAATATTCATCTAATATGTAATGATTCATTTTAGTTCGGTGTTACATGTGAATTAAACTATCAAACATGATATTTATTTAAGGAAAATTCATAGTGAAATCTTAGGTCATTACAGGAGATAATTTTTTTATCAAATTCATTGATGATTTTACTATAATGAATTGAATTATATTTATTTCACATAAATCCAAATATTTAAGAATGTTCACAAGTTTTTGGTGATCCAATTGGTTTTTGAAGATTGATTTGTGGGCAGGCAATCATCAAATGAGGGTGATGGAGGAGGATATCTCGAATAATACTTTCTGGTGTCGTTATGGGAACTGATAGGTTATAACATGTGAACTAGGTAGTAATCTTGGTGATTATATTCGAGAGACATGGTATGAAATTACTATTTTCATCTCTCACAAGGACTGTGACCGTTCTAAACATGGTCTTCCTAAGGGAGATAAGACATATAGGATTTTCACTAGCCCATGGAACCTTACCTCTGAAACGTCAATTTCTCATTCCCTACAACACCCTCATAATTACTGGTATGATATGAATCAATATCAAAATTTTTATTATATATATATATTTAATACTATAAATCAAAAAATATATTTCTTTATTTATATATGAGATATATTAATTCATCCCATGTAATTTTTTTAAACTCTATAGATGAATCTCGGATAGATACAATCCATCCTAGATATATTATTTTTTGGGATGGAAAAAATCCAACCCAAATAATAATATTTGGGAAATTCCATTTTATGGGGAAACTTTTCAGGGATGGATTTATGCCCTATAAATGATTCTGTGATATATCTTTAGTTAGCTGGGATGAAACAAAATCACCCCCATTCCCAATTTTCTTATAGTACATGAATAAGGTGTGATTGTGTTTTGGTTTAGGAATAATGGATTACTTGGGTTTTTTTATAAAAGTGGGTTCCCTATAACCAACTTTAAAAATAATCCTCAATTACCATATCATGTATACAAAGAGTTATACATGATGTATTATTACCACAATAGTGTTTATACTTCTTCATACACTACTTACAACGATAATGCCCATAAATTATTTTTCATATCAAAAGGTTATAATAGTTATCAACTATAATGATAAGATAGTAATATTAAAATATATTTCCTATGGTCCAGATACATTATACTGATGAGATACATATGATTTTTGACTATCAGGTGTTGGAGGCTCATAATCATTGAGATTTCTTCTTATGAATTTCACACTTAGTGACATCAAGTAGTGTTGATCATGAGGAATAAACCAAAAATAAAAATATGAAATTTTAAGGTGTCATTAGTTTTTATTATTTATGATCACATGTATTGATCTATAAAATATATCTCATTATCAATATGGGAAATTTTATTGCATACTTTTATGCAAGATAAATACCATAACATTTATATTGTGGTGAGGTATCTTGGGTTGGGTGCATCATTAGTGGTATAAAATTTATTTAACAGTCAAGATGTGATTTATTACTTCCAAAAGGAAGAGATATATCAGACCTACTTAACCAGGATGGTATAAAATTTACTAAATATATGACCATGTTACTAGATAGTAATACCATCCTATAATGTTTTGAAATAAAAAATCATGTAAGGATGATGATAAATAGTGTGTATCTTACTTTAAAATTCATCTCTTGGAAAAGAGATTATATTACACAGAGCATGTTCATAGGAGGTAGTGAGAACTATGATTTAACATTATATTATTAGGGTACATGATGTGTTTCCAGATACATCTCTTGGACTATGGGTATAACTCATTGCCATCGAGATGTGGTCCTAGAGGGTCACATAAAAAGTGTATCCATAAGTTCCACCTATTCAGATGAATAAGAGTTTAGGTCATAGTGGGCCCCATGTGTAGGGGCCGGTGGACCTCTGATTGTGAATGATCCCAAGAAAATCAAATCAATTATATTATTTTAGTTTAGAATAATTATTGATTTTTTTTCAAGGTATTCAAAAGTTATCTAATTATAAAATTTAATACAAGAAAATATTATTTTTCAAATGAATGTAACACATTAATGTTTTGTTAAATAAATAAGGGGTGATTATGAGATGAGTAAATGGTATGAATTTTATTACATAACACATTGAAGTGTTAAATGTTAGTGATAAAATATTCATGACATTCATGAAATGATTAATTATGTCATAAGTGTATAAAACTGTCTTAAATTAAGGTTATAACTTTTAGGGGACCAAAGTGAAATTTTGGAAATTATAAACTAAGTATAAAAATCAATTTTAGATTCATGAATAGTGTACCATTTATTTTTAATGAATTTAATAGATTCCAATCTATCTCTTAATCTTCTAAAGAGATATACTGAAAATAAGAACAAGAACCGATCAATTTTTCTAATCGAATCAATCATATTTTCTTCCAATGATAGAAGTACATTATAAGCATATTTGGTTTCCCATGATAGTACCGAATAATCAAAGAAAAATATTCTAGGAGCAGTTTCTCTTGTGTGGATGATCAATATAATTTCAATATTGGTTACTTCGAGTTATAACATACCAAAAATGAGAAGATAAAATCAACATTGATGAACAAACAAGGTACCATTTATGGTTTCATTTTTTTTATACTTAAATTAATTTCATGAAGATGTGTGGGTGAATCTGGGTATGATAATTCTAGATTAAGTGTTTCAACATGAATTTTTATGTGTAAAACATTAAAACACTCACATTTCAAAATTCCATATAAACAAGGTTCCTATAAGTTTTATCAAAGTGGTCATAAAATATTTAAGAAAAAATCTCAATTAAATTTTCTAAAACTTTGATAAAGGGTTTTGATATAGTTCCAATGCCATTAATGGTGCATGGATCTGAGTTTTAATGGCCAATAAACAATTATTTGAAAATTTATTAAGTTTTAAAAAATACCAACAATTTAATATATACATATATATTATATTTTAGGGAGGATAATGGGGTTTTCAACATGCATTTCCTATAGTGGAGAATTCAATGTTAGTAGGGGAGGTCTAGAGTTGTCAACATCCTTGACAGGCACAACTGCAAACAAAAAAATAGTCAAGTCTACCTATATGTATGGGAATGAGTAAAAAAAATATAATTTTAAAAAAGTTTTATCCATATGGGGTCTCCCCTCATGGAAGATTCTCCCCCTATTTATTTTTTTATAAGGGCGTTGGGAGACATGAACAAAACAATAGTTAGTTAAATTTTTTTTAATGTAGCATCACTTATATGTGAATGACATAACTAGTATAGAGGCACCCCCATGGGGCATCATGAACATGACCCAACATTGTGCTGAGTTAGACTAGAACTAACCACCTGACCTAGATTACCTTCCCCATGCCCAAATTCACCTATAGGGGTCCATTTAGGGTAAAAATGGGCCCAACAAATTATAAAAAATAGAAAATAAATAAAATTTTCTAGATTTTAATTTTTTTTAAAATTTTTACTGGATATATCTATAGTTAATTAAAATTATTTTTATGCATTAAAATTCCCTCAATTATAAATTTATCTTATTTACTTTTTATTATTAAATATATATTTTGACGATCATGAATTGTGACCAACCTATGCATTTTTAGGTTTTATTTATTTATTAATTATTTCAATGGTGTTTATTTTGTAATAATTAATTCTTAAATACAATTTTAGAGTATCCTCATACCATCACTCTTTATTTAAATGTTTAATGGCCCATTTCTAGATTTGGTGATGTATGCCCACATCCTATTTACTCAGTCACTCGTGTGTGAGCATATATTATAAAATGAAGAATTTTGTGATGATATTATTTGATTCGTGATCCAAAATTTAACCAAAAAAGATAAAAACATGAGAGTTTGATGGGAACTTTAACTCAAGTCGGTACAAGGCATAATGAATTACCCTATGGTCTTATTTGACACATCATCCAATCATTGGATCAACAGATAGAAATAGTTGGACACTCTTTGGGATGGTGTTTTATTTATTTTCAATCAATGTTAAGTATGATAATTTTTTAATATATCTTTATGGAGATATGAAAAGTTCTATGTATCTAAGATCACTTTCTTAAAAAATTAAGGAGAAATGGTCAGATGAAGTTTGATTGAGATGAATGCATGAAGAATCCATCATTATTTTGTGGATCTTTATGTTCATTGAAGTTTTTGTAAATATAAATTTGATGAAGTTTATTAATTTGTTGAGATTATCTATATATGAGATTAATAAGTCCTAGATTAATTTTTTTATATAATTTTGGAGCCAAAACAAAAAAAATGATATAGTCCTTTATTTCATGACATTAATTCTAATCGCATGACTTCAGACTGATCATAACTCGTTTTGGATATCTTAAGTCTTTAGAAAGACCATATAACTTCATCATATCACTTTAAGTTAGATAACAAGTTTTCATTGTATAAAATTTTCATTATAATACTTCATCATAATCCTTTATCACATGAATTTAACCAAGAATTTGTTTTTGGAGTTCTAATTGTAACACTTTGAGTTGATCGTATGATATTGGGTGTTTTCCAGAAATTTTTGAAAGGTAGAGTGTATATATTCTTAAGATGATTGTAAGTATTCATTGTAATAATTAATGGATTATATAACTCACAAATAGAGCATAATAATCTGATTTACCATATGAATTATACACTTACGAATTTTTTGAAGGCACTATTGCGTAAAAAATTCATTTTTTAGATTTAATTATTTGAAGAAGGAGATCAATTTATTTGATGCTTATCTGATTTTCCTCATGAATCAAAAATCATGATCATTATTATTTATCATTAATTAGTTTAAAATCAAAAGGGAAGAACTTATAGAGGGATTGGTTAGATCTTAAGGAAATCCAAACCACAAAATGATGTGCTATATAATAGTTGCATGGATCTATTCTTACGTAAATATTTTAAAAGGAAAGTATATGCATGTATGTTTTTAGTGGTTTTGAATGAAAATTTAGACCAAGAGATTTATAATATCATGTGAAGGAAACTTTCCTAAGTCTTAATGATAATTTAAAGTAGGAACTTGAATCAAATATAAATGAGTATGAATGAGTTGTTTTGTGTCACTGAGATTCAATAATATTTCCAAAACTTCTATGTAAATAATATCTAGGAAAAATTTTGTGAATAAAAAATAATAGGAAATAAAGGAGTGGGATGTGTTGATAATTATAAGGGAGATGAACTGATACCCTATTATATCAAAGAAGAAAATCTAAGAACAATCATAGGAGATTACTGTGCAATTAAGAGAAAGAAGAACAATATTTTTGGAGCCCATATGGTGGATCATACATTTATCTGTGATAATTAATTATATTTTTTTTGTTTTGTCGATGCACAATTATAAATTTTTAGTGCCATCAATTTTATGAGTTCATGTTCTCACCCTTTCATGATTTCCATTTGATAATAATAAGTGATCTATGTGTGGGGGATAATAACCATGGCACACTAGGGATGCAATCATCCTTAAAAGGAGTAAAACCTCGTTAAAAAATATGTTGTGGCTATTTAATTTTTAGAATTAGTGAGTTTCTTGAGATATATAGAATTATTGAATAATAAAGATAGTTGAATGGAATTTAAATAATTATATATATTGTTTTACCCCCTTCTCAGTGTGTATCACCCTCTATGTGATCCAAAAACTGGTATCAGATAAGATGTTTACTATCTTATCTTTCTCTAAAGTGTTTGATATAGATCAAATAAATTATGTTAATAATAAATGAATCCCAACATTTCATGTTAAAGGGATATACTCTTGAAAAAACAATGGTTCCTTACATTATTTCTGTGGGACTCATTGTTCTTGATTTTTTCAACATGGATTCACTATTCTAGATGAAAAATCAGCATGTTCTATAACTTATAAACGAAACATAAAAAATTATGGGAAGACTAAGAATGATTTATTTCCTTCTTTATCAGAAAGGGAGATGGAAAATGTCATTGGGTATAGATCTACTAATTCTATTTGGAACAATATTCATATAATTTATGAAGGAAACAAAAAGGTAAAAAAATAAAAATTTTAGAACAATTACCAACAATTTGAAGATGCAATAATGTGGGAGGATAAACCTATTGATGAATTATTTAGAACATTTTATCTGATTTTTAGCACTATTAAATAGTTTAAAGAAACTCTTGATGACTCTTTTGTTGTAAAAAATCTACTGAGGATCCTACCAGATAAATTTGATAAAAAATATATTATATTTAGAATATATATATCTTCAGGTATTCACTATAGATGGACTTAAAAACACTCTCATTAACCATGAAATGAGTTGAGGACCTGCAATTAAAATTAAAGGCAAGAAAGAAAATGAAATTTCCTTTAATTCCTTAAAAATTGTAAAGATATAAGAGAATAAGGACTGATCAGATGAAGGAGAAAACATGGAATATTATACTGTGATTCTTTCTCTCATGTCTATAAATTTCATAAGTATAGGAAGAGGTAAGTATAAAGTCAATATAACTTTTTAATTTTTTAATTATGGAAAGTTTGATCATTTTTATACTAACTATCTCATGAATCCTGGATGGGAAAATAAATATTAAAGTACAAATAAAACCACTGATAGAAGATTTATTTGAAGAGATAATTGAATGGAAAATAATATTATTTTATCAATTGAAGAATGTGTGTTTGATGGTAAATAAAGTGGTGATGAAAATTTAAAATATCCTAAAGGTATCTCTCAAATTATTCTCATGGAACAAGATAAATAAGAAGAAAAACCCTCATATAATGATCCAAAATATAATAGTGAGTATGCTCTAGAGGAAGGAGAAACTTCTAAGGAGTATATTATGAGAATGGAGATCCAAATATACTTAAAATTTTAAGAAGGATTAGAGAATAAAACATCTGAATGAAATGAAGATTAGATAAAAAATAAACTAAAGGTTGAAAAATATAGTCTAATCCAAGAAATTGAGATGTTGAAGCTTGATATTTAAAAAAGGTAACAATCAATGAATAAATTACTTCTACCATTATACTTGAGGATAAAGAAGTGGATGAATTGAGAAAATATATTACAAAATTTTAGAAGTAGGAAGATAAAAAAATGAAATAATAATAAGGCTATTAAAGTGAAAGGTTAATGATCAAATAAAATTACTACAATTAGCTATTCTAAACAATATGTAAGACATGAAAAGGGAAAGTCAACAATAGTTTTATTATAATGAAATTTTACTTCTACTAAAGAATCATTTGACAAGATTCAATATAGAACAACTGAGAGGTTTGAAGAAAATTACAAATCTAATCAAATCTGAAAAAAACTCAGGAAATAATTTTTCATTGGCCACAAAACATTCAAGGAATAATTCCACTAAAGGTACTTGTGGGGTGTTCTCATTTGAGGGATGAAAAAAAATATAGATAGAATCATTTTCAGTAGAAGAATCTTTATTAGTATATAAGGTTTCATGGATACTGCTGGTGTTGTGGTTTGTTTTTATATAATGTTTACAACTATTGGAATAATATATATTTTCCTAGAATGAGAGTAGAACAATAATTAATGGGGGTTGGGGCGATCATAGGTGAGAACTCGTAGAAGGAACAATAACTTGGTCAGAATGTTAATGTAAAAATAGATTTTAAATCCCATATGATAGATGTTAAAGATGTGATCAAGAAGGGCATACCTCATATATTAGTCTTTATTTTATCCTAAATTAGTTGAATATATGTAATATGATTTAAAATAATCAAAATCAAATCTATATTAGGAAATAAGAAAATGTGGTTTAATTTTTATTTAAATTTTATAAATTAAAAATGCCTTAGATCATGGATAATGAGTATTTATATCACATGAATAGTTATATTAAAAATCTTAAAAATGTTGAGAAATATGAAGGGGAGTTATGAAATTTGGTAATGATAGTTCTTTAAGGATCAAAGGTATTGGGATAACAAATATAATATTATGAACTAAATAATTAGTTTGTTGATAGTGTGTTATTGTTTGATAGACTAAAGAATTTTTTTGAGTGCATCAAAAATATTTGATATTATAAATAAGGTTATATTTAGGAAAAATGGATGCATAATAAAAATAATGAATTATGGGGATATTGTTAAAAGGGGTTTAAGAACATTAATAAATATATTATAAGTAGGAGAATAAAAGGAAAAATATTTCTTAAGTAAACAAGTTGGAAACGCGTTATGACATAAAACTATTATTCACCTTGTCCAAAAGAATATGAAGATGTTTATCCTATAATAAGTAATTAGAAATTTTACTTTACTGAAAGAATAAACCATCTCAATTAGTAAAATATTCATAATGGTAAAAAGAGTGAAAAACACATAAGGGATTTGAAATTCAAACTTCAAAGCCTTTTAAACCCATTCACTCTAATATGTGTGGTCCTATAACTAATAAGTAAAAAAATAGAGAAATTTATTTCATCACATTCATAGATTATTTCATAAGTATGATATGCATCATGTTCTTGTCACACATATCACAAGTTTTGGAAATATTAAAGAGTTTTAGAAGAATCATAGAAAAATAAACATGCTTTCACCTGAAGATATTGAAATCAGATAATGGGAGAAAATATACTAATATAAAATTCATGAAATATATTAACAGGCATGGAATCATATATAAATACAATGATCTATACATGCCTCAATAAGATGATGTGTCTAGAAGGAATAATTTGAGTCTAGTTGATATTGATAGAACTACGGTGGAAGAACATGAAACCTCAAGGTATTACTGGTTACAAGCCATCATAACTGATGGAATAATTCAAAATAAATTTATCATAAGGACAAAATAATACATGACCCCCTATGAGATGTGGTTTAAAATTAATATGAATGTTCAAAACTTCAGGGTATTTGGGATTCCATGCCTGATCAATAATAATTATAGAAGCTAAGTAAAATTTGACGTAAAAGATAAATCTGGAATCTTTCTTGGATACACACTAAATGAAAAATCCTACAGAAGTTACAATAAGAAATATGGAATAATTTTTTATAGTGATGATGTCATAGTATTTGAAAATGAATAAGGAATAAAAAATATAATCATTGTAAATTTTGAGGATAATGTTGTATATTTTGAACTTACTGAAGAAGATATAGAAAACAAACAAACACATATTGAATATTCAGATTCCTCATTCTCTAATGATTAAGATGAAGAAATAAAATATAAGGGGTAAATACAAGGATAAGAAAACATGTTTATTCAGAAAACATTATTGGGGATATGAATCAAGTGGTACAAACAAGAAGAAAGATCATTTCCAATGGTCATACTAGTATACTTTTCAAAAGTTGAACCACAGATAGTTGAGGAATATTTTGAACAAAATGAGTGGATTCATGCCATGAATTGAGAATTAGGATTGATTGAAAAGAATGAAACTTGTGAACTGGTTCCTAGACCCACTTAAAAGAATATGATTTGGTCTAAATGGGGTTTTAAAAATAATCCTGATGAGAATAATGAAGTGTTTAGAAATAAATCCAGGTTAGTATTCAAGGGATACTCACAAATTAAAGGATTTTATTTTTATGAAACCTTTTATCTAGTTTCCATACTTGAGTCAATAAGAATATTCCTTACTATAGTAGCTCAAAGAAGCTTCAAAATATTTCAGATGGATATTAAATAAACTTTTTTTAATAGAGATATTGATGAGGAAGTTTATATGTAAAATATTGAAGGATTTATGATATATTCATATGGGAGAAAGATATGTTAGTTGGAGAGATCAAACTATAGTTTTAATCAAGCTCCAAGATCTTGGTATTTTAATCTTGATGAGAATCTAAAAAGTATAAATTTTAACAAGGGGTAGGTTGATATAATTTTTTATATGAAAAATATCAACACCACATCACTCATTGTGGTTGTATATATTGATGATATAATATTTTCTAGTAATAAATAAATATTGTGTGATTATTTCTAAAGGAACATGAAAGAAAGTTTTGAAATTCCAATTTTTGGAGAAATGAAATTGTTATTGGGGATAGAAATTATTTTAAGCATGAGGTTATAATTTTGTCTCACAAGAAATGTATGAAAATGAGATCTTAAATAAGTTCGACATGTTAGAAGCTATAGGGGTGTACAATCCTATTTAATTGGGAAAAAATATGATCAAGGATTATAGAGAGAAATTTTTTAATGAGAATAAATTTATATGTTTTATTAGAAGACTTATGTATTTGATAACACATAGGCCTAGCATTGTGTATGATGCCACTCTTTATGCTTGAAATCTATATAACCTAAAGGAAACAAATCATTTGGCTACAAATAGGATCTTGATATGAATCTAAAATAAATTTATCTATGGGATGATTTATAAAAATATAGGTGAACTAAATTTCAGAGGTTTTATTGATGCTAATCAGGTAGAGGATATTGACGACAAGAATTCCACATTTTTGGAGTATTTTTCATTGTAATAATTAGTGTTCAATGTAATTAAAAGAATAAAACATCATAAAACATCAAATTTATTGAGTTTTAATATGTATATACATCAAAAGTAGTCACACAGATGATATCGATAAATACACAGTTTAATGAACTAAATATTGAATCTACATATCCTCTGATCATAGGAAGTGACAATCAGAGAAACATAAATCCGACCAAAAATCCAGTACGAAACTCCAAGTCAATACACATTGAAATAAAGTAACATTTTCTAAAGGATAAGGTTGAAGAGGGTAGTTTTAAGTTAGAATTTTTTTATCTCTAAAGAAGAGGTTATTGATATTCTTACTAAAACTCTTTCAACTGAATAGTTTGAGAAGCGAAGGCTATAAATGGGAGTAAAATCCACTCCCTATAATTATGGAATATAATTATTTTAAGATTCCTCTATTATTTATTATTTAAATTCTTGAGGATATGAATGTATGTAGGGGGATAAACTTAGTATCCCTATTTATGAGATATTTTAATTTGTGTGTTTAGTTATATAGTAATGAAATATGCATAGTCTAGTTTAGGTTATTCTATTGAATGTTAAAGAGGAATCAAAGGTTTTTGATAAGTTGTTCTTAAGGAAAACATTTATGATTAACTTAATAACTCTTTTATTATATTATGAGTTAGGTCACATAGAATTAGAAATTATTGATTCATGATTCCTCTACTATAAAAAGTTTGAGTTAATCCCTAATAGTTTTTCTCTTTGGTTTTATTATTAAGAAGGTGGATAGAAGTATGTGGGTATTGAAAATAAATCCAAAGGGGGATATTTTTAGACCCTATTGAGTATTGTGTTTTATTTTTTGTTAATACATATTGAATTTGAACTAATCTTCATGGAGATATGAAAAGTGATATGGATTTGAGGGCACCATCTTCATTAAATAAAGAGATTTGTCCAAATGAAGGATAAATGAGTTAAATCCATAAATAATAGATCCTTAGTGTTTGGAGTATAATGTTTAATAAAGTTTTTTTAAAGATACCATGTATGATGTTTATTGAGTGTTCAAGATGATATATAAATGATCTGAAGAGAGTCATTTTTTTGGAATTTTCAAGCTGAAATTGAAAATCGAAAAACTCCATATTGATATGATGTTTCCTTCTGATTGTATGACTTCAAGATTCTTGTAATTATTTAAGGATATTGCAAGACTTCAGAAGGAACATCTGACTTCATAATATGAATTTAATATGGATCATAAGTCTCATCCATATGACTTTTTTTCCATAATACTTCATCATAAGCCTTCATAATATGACTTTGACCAAGAATATGTCCTCAGAGTTTTGATCACATGACTTTTAGATGATCTTATGACTTTGGGTGTTTATGAAAAAAATTTCAATGGTAGAGTGAATGTCTTATAAACTTGATAATAAGTCTTCATAATAATAATTAATAGATCATATGACTTGTAACATGATCATAAGTCTTTGATTGATATAATGACCTTGACAGTTAGGAAATTTTTGAAGGCCCAGCTGCAAGAAAAAATAGGTTACTATATTTAATTATTTGAGGAAGAAAATTAATTTAGTCAATTATTATGTGATGTTACTTATGATACAATCATCATGATAATTCTCACTGATCCTGATTAAAGATAAAATCAAAATGGAATAAATAACCGAGGGAGTTATTGGAGCTTGAGGAACTCCATATCACAGAATGAGGTTCCATGTCTTAGTTTTATGAAGCCACTCTTAAGTGGAAGTTTTCAAAGGAAAATATATGCATGTATATTTTTAGGAATTTTGAATAAAGAGTAAGAAAATGATATTTAAAATATCATGTGAAGGAAAGTTTCCCAATTATTAAGGAAAATTAAAATGAGGACCTTGAATCAAAGATAAATGAGTTTGAATAAGTCATTCCATACCACTGAGATTCAAGGAAATTTCTATAACTATTATGGGAAATATAATCACATAATAAATGATGAATAAAAAGAAAAAGATATAAAGAAATAATATGTGCTAAGAATTATGAGGGAGATGAACTGAAACCCTACTATAGAAAAGAAGAAAACCTAATAATATCCATAAGATATTGTTGTAGAAGTAATAGGAAGAAGACAAACAGATGTGGAGTCTATTTAGAGGCTCATACATTCAAAATAAATAATTCTTTAAGAGGAGTTGTTTGTTCTTTTGATGCACGATGGTAATTTTTTTGTGATAGCAGATGTATAGTTTCAAGTTTACACCCTTTATCAAGTTCCTTTTGATAATAATAATGGAGCTGTGTGCATGGGACAATAACCACAACATACTGAGGATTCAATAATCCTTAAAATAAGGGAAACCTCATTAGAAATGTGTTATGTCCATTTAATTTTTATCATTATTGAGTTTCTTAAGAGAGAGAGATAGGTGTTAAATAAGCATGAGAGTTGAAGAGAATTTAACAAAATATAGACATTGATTCACCCTCCTCTCAATGTGCATCACCCTTCATGGGATCTAATAGAAACAACTCATGATCATGTCATTGTATGTTTATTTTATTATACATGGTTAATTATTTGTGAATTTGTGTTCACATATTATAATTAATTAGCATACATAAATAAAATAAATGAAAATAAATGCTGAATATATTCTATTTTTTGATTTTTAAAGTTGTGAGAATGATCACATAGTACCAAGTATGATTAATATAACCATATTTCAATCTAAAAGAAAATAAAAACTTAAAAATACATAAAAGTAAATATTAAGTCATTAATACCTTCCATCACTCAAGTTTGAATAGAATTGTATATTTGAGGGTTCCTCTTACTATTAGGATGTTCTTAGGAAAGTGGGGGTGGGGGTTGAAAAAACTAAATTTGGAAGCAATGAAGTTGATATTGCCAACATGTTGAAACTTTATAGGAAAAGCATTGATTAATGAAAGGTTACACTTTGTAGGTTATGAATGTCCACTAAATAGTTTAATGAAGCATGATTTTATTAGTTTGTCTAACCAAAATATACCTTATAATTTTAGTCTAGTGACGATTCCATATATTTGGATATGGATAGAGGTTTAAAGATACTTTCCACTAGAATACTCAAGAGACTAATTATTCTAAATCTATTAGTTAAGGGATACTATTATTCGATAAAATAGAAGGAGGAATTTAATATTACTAAATATATAATGTATCATAATTATTTATCAAGAAAAAACACTAATATTATAAAGTTAAGTTATATAGATAAGTGGGAAGTATTACAAAAAATTTACTATGATAAATTTTTGATAAATAACACTATAATGAACCAAAATTTTATATATTAAATTCAATTTTTGAAAGAATAAATTCATTATTCTATAATGTGGATATAGAAAACACATGAAATAATTTTGTTATTTTTACATCATTATAATTTATATATCATCAGATTTAAAAGAACTTTAAGCATCATAACCATTGATAATATATCTATTGCATAGTGACCATTAAGATTAGAATGTTATGGGTTATCATAAAGTACAATTGACAAAGACAGAAGAAGTGATGGCCTAGAACAGTAAGATTGTAACCTATGAATACCATTTATCAGAGATTTATTGGGAGATAACATAATTGGGATTTTAACTTGACCAAGACCATGCTGATATTCAACAAAAAATTAAAAAAAAAACGATTTATGGGAGAAGTTTAAGCTCACTGATATCACAACCCAAACCGTGTTAACCAAACCACCCCAAGAAAATCACACAATCACACAACTTACTCTTAGAGCATGAAATAGTTTAATAAAGGGATATGTAGGTAGACCCTAATAGTATGAATATGTGTATTTTATTTTTAATAAAATAATGATTATATTTATCCCTTTTTTTTATTAATTTATAAATGATTAAATAACGAGTTTGATAAAAAATATATTTTAATACGATAATACAAGAATTGTATTTTTGGGAAATATATAGTTTCAATCAAAACACTCTTCATGATGAATTGAGGATTTTTTTAAATAAATGTTATTTTAATAAAATATCATTCTTAAATAATATTTAATTAAATAAAAACTATAATACAGATGTATGAATTCAAATGCGATTTTTATAAGGGTCAAAAAAATGTTATTGTAAACCCAAATTTTTTCAATAAATGTGGATTTTTGATTTAAAAATATAAATTATCATATTTAGAGATTTATTTTTATAAAATTAATATAATTTTTAAAATCATCATGTCCAAATTATCCAATGGTGAATTTTTCATAATTTTCAGAGATAGTCAAATATTTAGGTAAAAGTTAAATATGGTATAAATATACGGTATAAATATATGGTGTGTATTATGACATCATAATGATCCAAAAATGATGTAATTTATTCCATAAAAGGTATCTATGACCAAGTATATATTCAATCTTTAAAATATTGTTTTTTAATGTTATTTTATTAATTTTATAAATCCTTACTAAATCATCCAAAATCTATATTATATTTTAAGGTTTTAAAATCAATTCTTTATAAAAATGACACACTTTTAAATCACCAAAAATTTTATTTTAATGTGTTTTGTTCTTAGAATTATAAAATAATTAAAACCACTCCTATTTAATAGAAAAAATGGGCAAAAACCATGAGAAGGTTTTTGGTTTTTGTTTACTTTATTATATAGATTGAAAAACCCAAGTTTGGAAATTAATAAAGAATTCCCCTCTCTTTTGGTATATAAACCCACTTAACATCCAATTAATATTCAGTAATAACACTTAGAGCACAAAGTTACTCAGCCCTTCCCTCTCTTGACTCCTCCCAAGGTGCCCCCAATATCCTAATAATCTCCTCTCAATCTTTAACAAGTACGCTCTCAAGGTAAGGGATCCTCTTCCTCTCCACTCTATTCAAGAAACTTCTTTATGTCATGACTTTTTATTTCCAATTTTTCAAGTTGTGATTTGTTTTTACACATCCCTATTACTATCTTTATGATTCCAAAGTAATGATATACCCCTTTATCTTTCATTCACCCCTTCTATAAATCTTTATGTACCCCTGTTATGCTGCCAAATGTATCTGACAATTTTCCATGCCAAGCATTTGTGTAGTGAATACCCATACCCATTTCAAGTCATTGGTATTAAACTAGACATGCCTATATTTTGGACCTAGTGTTTCATTTTTTTCAATGATGCATCAATATGTGTTTAGTTACGTGTTTATGAAGTTATGATGCCTGAAGAATTGTTATAGATTCATTTAATGGCTTTTCATGTCAAGCTCGGACAATTATCCTTGAAAAATATGAAATTTTTTTATACTATTATTTATTTTCAAAGTCACGTGATAATTATTTTTCACATTGATAAAACAAGTGTTGAAGGTTTGAGAATATAAGAATAAAGGAATTGGTTTGTTGGCATTTATTACGATAGATTTGTGGAATTTATTTACTACACTTGGATATATTTCTAAGTATTTTTAATGTGTCCTCATATTAAAAAAATATGGATCAAACCAAAAACTACTTTGGACACTCAAATAAGGGCACATATGGTACCTGGAGGTCAACCACACCCAAAGGAGAAGCCCTGGTCAAGCCCATGGGTGGAAGGAGGCATAGTGCCCACTAGGTGCAGGGTGGGCCTTTGTGTAAGGCCCCCAGAATGCGCAAGACTAAAAGCATGCATAGCTTGGGACTAAATCCCATAGGGATGAGGTCTAATGGTGGTGTGTGAAGGTGGAATGGTTGTCAAACCCCGTAGAAATCTCAATCAAGAAACAATCACCATTTTTCTTATAAAGAGGAGAGAATCCACTTAGAGAATTAGATGGGGGACGTGGTGATAATATACACTATTCAACCTCCTTAAAAAACTACATACATTTCCTTTTCCATTAGATCATGAAGATCTCAATCTTTTATTAAATCCCATGCATCACTTATTTGAAATAATCCGATCCTTTATAGTGATAAGACTTTTACTTCTTTCTCTCAATGAAGAAACTATCCAAGCGAGCTAAAGACAACTATTACTCCTCACTCGACATGTCAAAGGCTTGAGAAAATGAAGAATAAACTAAAGAAAGCATGAAACTTCACCTTTTGTGCAAATGATTTTCATGAATCAATCACATGAATACCATCATAAGAACCAATGGCTATTGTAATAATGAGTAGTAGTGCATGAATCCATTGTGTGATGGTATTTTGATTACGTGATCAAGTAAAGACAACCACTGAATACATTAAAGTAAGATTTATGAATTCATGAAGATCCCATTTTATCATTTTTATTATTATGTTTTTTTGATAATGTTGGTCGAGGCATCACATGATCAATAGAATGATCATGCGAAGAAGAAGAAAGTTGTCACATGATCAAGAAATCATTCTAGTAGTCAACAGAGATACTGAGAATATCGGTATTCATAAGATCCTAAGATCCTTGAGAATTTAAAGATGTCCTCATCATGACTTAAAAATCAAAGGTACATCGCTTATATAAAGAGATGCTCAGTTGAGAGTGAGAGCTTCTGAAACATTGAGAGAATGAAAGATAGATCTCTCATGAAAATAGAGCAGTCACAAGAGTCATTCTCATGAAGAAGAAGTCACCCACATGATCTAATTCCTGAAAAGTAGATTCTTGTGAACCATCTTGGTTGCGAAAATAAAGTAGGAGTAACACACTCACATGATTCATTCATGATAAATAAGAAGACACTACGGAAAACACTTTCTATCTCACAAAGGAACTAGAAAACATCATTTTCTTAGGAAAACTAGTTTTGAGAAATTCCCTCATATAAAACCATCAGTCTTACGAAGGGTACCTACAAATACCACCTATGTCACTCGAATGGATGAAGGTTTTACATAACACTCCTATTAAGCCCTTATAGGAAATGAAGGAAACCTATGATCCATCTAGTTCTAATGAAGTGGTTGAGGAGCCACCCTTGAGATCTTGCGAAGAAATTTGATTTGGACCCACAAAAAATATTTGTCTCACGAGGGATATCTTCAGAAGCACTTGTTATCTTATGTAAAGACACTTGGTGAACCATACTTTTATCATGTGAATGTAGTGAAAAATCATATTAACTTTTATATATCATGCGTTTTTCATGATACATTGAATAAGGGAGATAATTTTTTTTCATGTAATCCATGAAATCCATACAAAAATAATTTAGATACCTGAAATAATTTAGATGCCACACAATCCATGAAATATGTATACTTGATTGAAGTGAGTTGATAATTCAATAAGAATAAGTTTGAGTTTGTATAAGTTTTGTCTTACATAAAATATTGTTGAACATTGTGTTCACCTCTTTCACTCATTTGATCGAGGACGTGGCTTCATTCAAAAGGAATCATAGCCCAAGTAGTGATTCACTAAAGAAATTAGTCATTATAGTTTATTATAATTAGTTGAGAAAGTCTAAAATAAATATTTAGTACCTATAGAAGATACTTTAAGTGTAAATGATAAAGACATATCTAATAATATCTTGTAGGAAAATTAAATATCACTCTGTAGTGGATCAAGCCTTCATTAGAGGTGAACTCTTTTAGTTAGTACCAAGAGCAGGTGAAGTCTTATGGAAGGATCCAGGAGTAAACAAAGTCTCTCAATTGGAGTCAGAGAAAAAAATATTTTGGTTAGATCCAAAATAAAATGGAGACTCTCGATTGGAGATTGAGAAAAGTATTTTATTTGGATCTGAAAGCCATTATAATTACTTGTTTGATAGTGAATTATAATGGAGAATCCATGTTGGTGGAATAGCTAGTATAGAAATTAATTGGTATTTATACTAAACCTTGTAAATACTATGTGCTTCTCTTTATATTATTATTACTATACACTTGGTGAGTTTGAGAGATAATTTTGAGTGGATTGATAACATTGACAATTTTAGGAGGTTGAATTGAAAATAAAAGGAATTCGTAAAAATTCACCACTAATTCAATCCTCCGCTCTTAGTGGTCAATCTAGCCTGTGGTACTACAAGTTGTATCTAGGTGAGGTTACCTCTAAAGATCTAATAGAGTGTTTATGAAGTTAATGTTTCAGAAAATGAGTGAGATACCTCAGATGGAGAAAAAGGATGTTACTCCTAAGAATACTAATATGGAAATTTCATCCCTGACTCAGAATAATAGTAAGAAGAGGTAGGTGAGAAAGCTCAAGAAGAATATTTTAGTATAGACAGAGATACCTCTTAGTGAAGATAATAAAAATGGTATATGTTATAGTGATTCTTTTGATTATTATTCTTCTAATGAAGCCTTATCAAGTTGTGATGATGATGGATCACTTAATATTCTACTCATTGAATTCAAATAACATCTGAATAAAGTTCCCAAATACATTGTAAATAATATTTTTGAAGGTGTCAAGGGTCTTTAGGATAAAAAATTACAGTCAGAAGAAGAGGCTAATTATATATAATATGCATTGTCTAAAAGAGTTGGGATATCCAACACTATCAAAAAACTAGTGAAAGAAAAGTAGGAAACAATTTCACTTTTCAATGAAAGATATGAAGAAACTATTGAAGAATTTCAATGAAGTGTTTGTGAGAAATAATCCCTTGAGATTGTATTTGTATAATCTTTCCATGCATTTGAAAAATTTCCCAATGTTTCTATGGTTTTTAAATTTTCTCAATTATAGGATAGGGATAATTTGTTAAAGGATATTGAAAATTATTTTCAAGAATAAAAAATCATGCATGTATAAAAAATTAAGAAGATGAAGGAGGATTTGGAATCCAAGATGATATTAGTTGAGGATGATAAGAACTCCCTCAACATGAGGTGTCTAGATATGGAAGTGAGACTGAAAAATTAAGAATCACCACAAGATGAGAGTTCCCATGTAACTAAAAGAATATATGATTACACTCAAGATTTTATTGAAAATCATGATTCTATAAAGAACACGAGATGATCCTATAAACAAATGTAATCATCATCCAAGAGGAAGGTATCCCATATCCCAAAAAATATTTTATGTACTAAGAATTTATTAAGTACTAGTACATATTTCTAACCAAACTCTAGGAAATTATTGATGGTGAAAAATTATATTAAAAACATCACATCAAGGGGGGATGTGAAAATCATCATGAATAAATCTTCCCTTAGTAGCATCCCAAATAATGGTGATGTCACTCCAAAAAATCAAGGTTTATAATATGTGAAAACTAAAAAGTTTACACCACAAAATAAAATAAGAAGGTTCATTGGATATTTTTGGTACTACTAGAAGTTTGAGAATGAAGCTGTAGAATTTTGTGATGACATGAAAATTCATGAAAATAACAGAAGGCCTACACTTAGGAGGAGAAAATCTAAAGAAAAGGGAAACCTTGCATTAGAGAATAAAAATTCATAGAAGAAGAATCTCTCTGAAAAAATAGATTTGAAAACATTGAATATTTATATGAATGTTTCAATATATTTGTTCATTATTATGATGATTTTTGGTAAGTACCTATCAAGTATAAATCATATGATGATGTGAAGATAGGACAACAACAAAAGGAAAGTCACGTAAGAAAATAGGGTGACAAGTCAGTCTTGAAATGTGAATAGAACAAGAAGACTTTTAAACCAACTATTAATAATAAGAACAATGAGAGATCCTCTTCTATATAAATGGGGGAAATAAATGAGTCAAGAAAATCAATACCCCTGGGAAAATGAAGACTCACTTTGAAGAAGCACAATAACAACAAGTGTCTGAACAAAATATATATCAAGGTGTAAGATCTAGGTTATATTTTTTTTGATGGTTCTATGAAACATATGGGAAAAAGCCTAATGTTTCTATTATAACATGTCATTTACAAAAAATAGGTATTAATTAAGGAGGATTCATGGTCACAAAGTTGATAAAATCCTGACAAGACTTTCAAGAGATATTATCTATACTGATAAAGGGAAGATTCTATAATAGAAAAATAATAGCGAGTCATGTGAGTATTTTGAGAAGATAGAGAATTTCAAGAAAGAGTTCCTAGCTATCTGGAAAAATAAATTTCAATTGGATAAAAAATTGGTGGAAGCTAATTTTTTTTGAATCCAAATAAAAGAAAGTGTCTACATAAATTGTGGTGGAAAATGAAATTTCACACAAAGATGGTGACTTGTGTGTAAGGTGTGATAAATATGGACAAGATCATCATAATTTTATGGAGATTATCCCTAATCAGTGGGATATATTTAAAATTAAAATTAAAGCACTGGAGACCTCATGTACTCAAATGACTATAATCAAAAAGGAGATTTCACAGAAAGGAAGGACTGATATTGGTAGAAAACAATAGCCTAGATTGAGAGGATTCTCCTAGTCTAAATGTTACTTATGAGAAACTAAAAGTTCACTCCTTATTACATGTTATTTTATGTGTTTTTAACTATAAATGTAGGGAATTGAAGGATATGTTTAAGTATATTACTTCTGGATAACATGATGAGATTATACTTCATGGAGCCTACTAAATTTCATGAAATGGAAGAAACATGTTCATATATTAAGGGGGGAGTAACATGGATAATGAAATAAAAAAATTGGAAAAAATCCAACATTAAAGGTCAAGGTATTCCAATCACAGTTTCATCCCTTGTTCTTAATTGTGTTATCGTATAAATTAAGGTGATGTGTTTGTTTGATGAAAAAATAAGTCAAAGGGTGATCTTTATATTATGCACCTAAACTTTCTGATGATTTTGTTGAAGTATGTGCAGGACTTAGCATTTCATTGATAAATATTACTATTTACAGCCCCTTAAATAATAATTTAGATATTTTGAGTATAATTTCACATACATTCTCTTTATGGATTTTTGAGAACCACCTTGGTTTTATCTCTCATTTTTCATACATTAGGCTATCCCACGTTGACTTAGAGTTGATTAACTAAAGTCTCTTTGTTAAGAATACTATGTGAGATCATTATTCTCCTAGAAGTGATCATGAAATTTTCATAAAAAGGTGATGATAATGTTTTCAGAAGAAAAATGACATGAGAGAAATCCAAAATTATCCTTTTCATTTTATTGTCAAAGGGGGAGAAATTTTTGACCACACATATTGAATTTCGAATATGTGAAAAAGATATTTCCAATAAAATACAAAGGGGTAGATTATTGGGCCTAGTGTTTAATTTATTTTCAATGATGTGTCAATATGTGTCTAGCGAGGTGTGGATGAAGTGGTTATGTATGGAGAATTGTTATGGATTCATCAAATATATTTGGATGTCATGCTAGGAAAATTCTACTTGAAAAATTTGAAGGTTGTTTATGTTGATATTTATAATTATATTTGTGTGATAAGGAGTTTTAAAATTGATACAAAACATCTATAATATTTTAAATAGAATAATAATGGAGTTGGTTGGTTAGAAATTTATTAAGATGTATTTGTGGAATTTTATTACTGAACTTAGATATATTGATAAGTAATTTTTAGGTGGCCTCATATTAAAAAAATATGGACCAATTGTAGTACCCCCGATTTCTATTATGTAACCATTTCTTGATTCTTTTAATGGTTATAAAGTTAAGGGTGACGAATGGGAGAGTTGGGAGAACTTGGAATGAAGTTTTGAGGTAAAAGGGGAAGTCGTACATGCGGCGCACGGTTTGTCTAAATCGTGTGGCCAAACTATGCGTTGTTGGTCTTGGAGGCAGTAGCTTCCACATGGGTGGCACACAGTTTGTCTAACAATGTGGCCAAACTGTGTGAGAAGGGTGGCCGAGGTAGTAGTTAATGCACGGTTAGCGCACGGTATGTCAAACCGTGCGAGCACTTAAATGAGATCCTTAAATTGCGGATCTCACTCGTTTTTACCTCTAAGTTCCTTGTTTTTCCTCCTAAGTGGCCCTAACTCGGGTTTTTTCTTCTATTAAGGTCAAATAGGGTTCTCCAATTGTTCCGGAGGTGATCCGAAGGCTTCTCTTGGAGAATAAAAGCCAGATTCTTGAGGTAAGTGATCGTTCTTCATCGTTCTTGTTCGATTTCTTAGATCTACTTAGATCAACTTCTCCTCTTCTCTCAGTTTCTCAAATATACACCCATTATGGGTAGATATAAGTGTGTGGATGATAAATATGATGATATTTGGTCTTGGTATTTCTAGGAGAAGAGATCTAAGGCAGATTTTTGAAGAAGCAACCCGGTTTCCTTGTGCATTCTTCGTTCGTTGTGTTTTTTGTCAAAACCCTAAAGGTAGGTGGATTCACTCTTAAATCCTCTTGATAGAATTGATTGGATTAGATTCAAATTGGTTTATTTGAATGGATTTTATTGTGAAAAGCATAGAATAAATATTCTTTAGTGATGATTTATGGTTTTGATGAGATTTTGAAATCTTGGTGAATTGTTGTGCAAAGTGATTTGTCTTGTTGAATTTAAAATGTTTATTTTAAATTATGAATTTTCTGAAACTGTATATGTTTTGATGACAAATGGGTTTTCAATAGAAAGGGTGTTTTATTAGAATGGTTTCAGATTGAAATGACTTTGATGGAATTGGTTTTCAATAAAAGGGAGGTTTATTGAAATGGTTTGGAATTGAAATGGTTTGGCATTGAAATGGTTTTGATGGAAATGGTTTTAAATAAAATGGTGTTTTTATTGAAAGGGTGTTTTAGCATGATTGATAGGAATATGTGGTGTGTGTTCATATTTCATGTATGGGGCTTGGTTGAAATAGGACCTTGTGCTCGGTGCCAAATGTTTAATGGCACATGGTAATTATATGTATGAGGCTTGGTTGAAATATGACCTTGTGATCGGTGCCAAATGTGTAATGGCACATGGGAAATAGTTACCTTGTGACGACTTGGTAGATTGATGAGAAACCGCTCATGAGTATGGAACTGTCATAATATAGCATGCATGGTTGGTTGCATGTGTTGTGAAATGGTTGGGTATGCCAAAAAGGGATATGGTGAAATGGTTCTAAAGCTTGTTTGGTTATTTTTCTAGAAAAACAACTTTTTGGGAAATTGGTTTCAATTACTTTTGGTTATGAATGGTTTTGGAAACTTGTTATGTCTTGTTATAAACTGTTTTAGGAAAAATGTTTTATGTAAACTATTTTATATAAATGTTGCTAACTCTTCTATCATAGTGGCGTGAGTAGGCAAGTCATTGGGGAAAACCTATTGAGTTTTATACTAACCCTTGATTTGGCACTTTGGTTCTTTTGTAGATGTCGTATTTCGAGACACAGGTAAAGGTAATGCATCTCACTGCTATTGGTTCGTGGTGATACTTGGGAGATGTGGTGGTGCTTGGTGCATGGATCTTGATGTAGATATGTGGAGTGTGTCTTGGTTTACTTTGGGTCTTTTGTTTATTCTTCTGCATAGCACTCTGATTTTTTGTTGGTTGGATTGGTTTATGGGTTGTATTGTGGAATAGTGTATTTCCCTTTTGGTAATGGATGATTTGGTTGTTTCGTTGACATGCATCATGTAGTTTTTGTTAGTGGATCCTTTGGTTGGTTGGTTATTTGGTTTATTTATTTAAAGGGTAAATGGTCCCCCAATTGTAGTTGAAACCCTTCGGCATTTATTGCCAGCCTTTGGCATCTTGGGGATGTTGCTTAAGGCCTAGTAATGACTCGTTGAGCTCTCAAGACAATGAGAATTGGCGGGTCATTACACCAATCAAAAATTTTACAAGGCCACTCAACCAAGGGAACATGTGGAACCCAAAGGTCAACCACTTGCAAAGGAGCAGCCTTGGTCAAGATCTTGGGTGGTAGGAGGCATAGTTCCAACTAGGTGTAGGGTGGAACCTTGTGTAAGGTCTATGGATTATGCAAGCTCATAGGTGTGTACAACTTGGGACTAAAGCCTATAGGGCTGAGGCCTGATGGTGGAATGTGAAGGTGGAACAGGTATTGAACCCTGTAGTTGGACTGAGCAAGTGGCAGCCACCATTTTTCTTTTAAAGTAGAGATAATCCACTGATATAATTCTATGTGGGACACGGTTATAACAAACAATATTCATCTACTTTAAAAAACCTATATATGTTTCCTCCATCATCATATCATGAAGATCTTGGCCATACATTGAATCGAGCGCAACACTTATTAGAAATAAGACAATACTATGTAGTGATAAGCCTTTGTATTATTCCTATCGATAATGAAATTATCCAAGAAAGCTTGATACAATTGGTCATTTTCACCTGACATGTTAAAGGATTGATACAAGAAATAATGAATCAAATAAAACATGAAACTTCATCTTTCATTCAAGTGATTATCATGAAGCCATCACATGAATACTGTCATAAGAACTGGTGGCTATCACAAGAATGAGTAGTAGTGCATGAAATCATTTTTTGATGGTATTTTGATTACACGATTTATTAGAGACAACCACTAAAGGCATCAAATGATGATTTAATACCACATAAAGATCTCATCTTATCATTTGGATTATTAAGTTTTTTTGATGATGTAGATTGAGGTATCACATGATCAACATTTTGATCATGCGAAGAAAAATAAATCTATCACATGATCCAAAGATCATTCTTGTAGTCAATGGAGATGTTGAAAATATTAGAATTCATAATATTCTGAGATCCTTGGGTGTTTTAAGGGTTCCTCATCATGACTTAAAAATTATAGTCACATCACCTATATAAATAGAGTCTTGGACAAAAGTGAGAGCTACTTAAACATTGATATAATGAGAGAGAGAGAGCTCTCATGAAAACAGAGCATCCATGAGAGTAATTATCATGAAGGAGAAGTCGCCTAGATTATATAATTCACATGAAGGTGATTCGTGAGAACTATCTAGGTTACAAAAAATATAGGAGGATGAATACACTCATGTGATTCATTCACATGAAATAAGAAGACACTACATACAACACCTTCTATCTCACAAAGGAAATGGCGACACATCCTTTGCTTATATGAAGGAGTTTTAAAATAGACCCATGTACAAAACCTTAGTATTGTGAAGGATATCTATAGACACCACCTATTTCACTTGAAGGGAATAAGTTTTTTCATAACACTCTTTCAAAACCATTATAAGAAACAAAGAAAACCCATGAGCCAACTAGTTCTCATGAAGGGTTTGAGGAGATACCCTTGATATTTTGTGAAGACACTTGAGTTGGACCCATGAACTATATATGTCTCAAGAGGGAGATATTATGATACAAAATTTATCTTATGAGAAGACACTTGGTGAGACATACTTGGGTCACACAAATGTAGTGAAAATATCTGATAAACTTGTATAGATCACATGCTTCACATAATAAAGTGAATAAGGGAGATAATTTTTTTGCATGAAATCCATGAAATCATAATTGAGATACCCAAAATAATTTGGATACCAATAAATCCATGCATGATGTGTACTTGACTGAAGTGATTTGATAATTAAAGAATAAGAAGTTTGAGTTTGTTATTGATATATATTGTATAAAATATTTAAGAATATTATGTGGGCCTCTTGCACACATTTGATTGATGTCGAGACTTCATTCAGAAGGAAACTAAGGAAATTGACCATTACAAGTGATCAAAATTAATTGATAAAGGTTAAAAAATATATTTAGTACCAGTCCAAGATACTTGAAGTGTACATGGGAAATTCAGATCCTAAAAGCTCATGGAGGAATATTAAATATCATCATATAGTGGATCAAAATTTCCTTAGAGGTGAAGTATTCTGGTTGGTTTTAGGATCAGGTGAAGTCTCCTGGTAAGATCCACGAGAAAATAGAGTTTCTTGTTTAGAGTTAGAGTAAGAAGTATTTTCATTGGATCCAAAAGAAAATGAAGTCTCTCAATTAGAGCTGAAGCAGAAGTCTTTTAGTTGGTTCTGAAATCCATTACAATCACTTATTTGAGAGTGAAGTATAATGAATAATCTATGTTGGGGGGAATAACCAACATGGAAATGAGTACGTCATTATAATAAACCTTGTAAATACTATATGATACTCTTTCTATTATAATTACTGCACATGAGGTGATATTGAGAGATAATATTGAGTGGATCAAGAACGTTTACAATTTCAATAGGTTGAATTGAAAATAAAATTAATTCATAAAAGAAACCACCGATTCACCCCTCCCCTATCAATGGTCAATCTGGCCTGAGGAAGTATACTATCCTTAAGGGATTAGGGACTTCCATGTATTGAAATCACACTCCTTAATGTTTGGGTTAAAAGTGATGAAATACATCCTTATTATTTATGATATATGTTGAACAATTATACATGTACCTGATATGTAAGTGATGGGTGGATTCAAAATTATATATCCATCCAATGCCTTGGGTAATGTTTTTATCTCAAGAGATTACATGTATGGTGCATGGGTGGTTATCCCAAGCACACTATATTATCCTTTATTGGTGGTTAGCCTCAACTTATTCTTATGATGTCATGTTTTATGTTGTTTCCACATTCCTATATTGACTTTATGTTATTATATTATATCCTGATTCTATATCCATGTTTATGATTCTCACCCCTTTTATGTCTTATTGATGTAAATATTTACTATCATGTATTACTCTCATCATGTAATTTTTTGATTATTCCCTTATTGGGATTTATATATCACACCATTCTTATGTACGTCCCAAGGTTATTTAGTAACATGTATTTACTAACATGTTGTTGTATTTATTTGGAAATTTGTTATGTTATGCACCTAATTACCAAAGAAACCAAGGCTCACAATATTTTGGGGTTGTATTAAGTTCCACTTTATTTAATAAGTTATGAAATAAAGTTTATTAAAATATGGGTTGTCATAAACACATCCTTACCGATACTAATTTTGAAATATAGGTAGAGGTTATTTTACATTTTACTATGATATGAATAAAAATTATATGTTTTGGCGTCCCCAATACCCATTGATCCACCTTAGGAAGAATTTTGTTTGGTGAAAATGATGATTATAGAAGACTTAAGGATAATTATACCATCTTGTATCATCTCCTAGAATCATATGTGGAGAGATTAAAGCAAGTAATGAATGAGATGATGACTATACTAAACACATGTTAATTGAAATATGAATCATGATCTTTCAATACATCCCATTATTCCATCCTTATCACCTAGTTACTCTAGTGTCATTGATCATTATATAACAAACAATATGGAGAAACAATTCCAACATCTTTTTGGTAGGTTCACCAAGATGATAGAAACTTAAAGGAAGTTAAATCATTAGTCATTATGGTTAATAGAAAGTGAGACAAGGAAAAAAGGCCAATGACATGTACACAACCAAAGTCAAATTTACAATGTATTTCTAATGAACCAAAGGTAAATATGGATCACATTTAACATGAGGATATCTATTTATCATTTGGAGACATAGGTCACTTGAAGATAAATTGTAATTAATTTAAGTAGAAGAAAGTAGAGGCTTAAAATTCATATATATTCATCATTACATGTGATATTTTTGTTTTAATTATTGGGTATTAAATACTATATGTGTGTCACAAATTTGTATCTAAATACTGTAACCAAGTAAGTTTAGAAACATTACATGAATTAAGCTTAATTCTTTGAGTAGTTGAACAAGTTAAATTTCTATGTCAGCAGTTAGAATAACATGACTTCTATTTTTCTATGTTGATTCATTATAGTGAAAATATTATTTCATGTTATGTATTACGAAAAAATTTATCTAATATTTATATTGTAAACAACAAAATATTATTTATTTTAGTAATTAATGTTTTTTGTAGTGTTTTATACCCATCTAGTAGTTTATTAATACTAAATCATCAATAAAAAATGATGTATATAAAATCTAAGACTTAGTAATACCGAGTTGTGGAAAGATAATTCTTTTTTAGTAAAACTAAATTAGTTTTCAACCATATACTTAGTATAGTTTTTAGACTTCTTGGAGCCAAAAACCTTAAATATTATCAACATACTTACTTATCAAGTTCTATAAAAGTAAACCATTCAAAATAAAGGTGAACCACAAAGATTCTAGAGAATTAATGTTATATCCCTAATGTGAGGATTGTAGAGACCCGAATCTTGACGTACATGGACATTACATTACTTTTACGGAATACTTAATACATAAAAAGAACCAATACTCAAGGACCGTAATAGTTTAGTGTCTTTGGAAACTTTGAACAAAATCTTCTAATCGTGGTGAAAGATCTTCAACATCTCCCACAAAGATATTCTCCTTTTGTTTTCTTACCTAAAACCTTTCTTTAAATCCTGGGGAAAAGAAAATATATAAAGGGTGAGCTCAAATGCTAAGTAAGGGTAAGCATGGATAAAATTAAACAAATCATATACATTTAAACTTAAAAACATGAACATAATGTTTAAACATCAAAATCTTGAGCAATGACATAAAACATGGCAGTACATAAGGCATAGATCATAAAGAAACATTAATCATGATAAAATAGCATGGGAATAAAGCATGTGATTATGGAAACCATTAAGCACATGATATGATTTCCATAGTAGCCAAGGCATTGCTTCCAAGGCCATCTTAGTGGACAAAGTCCCTTTCTGAATCGAGTTCACTCCCCGTTCCAGTACTGTATTACTGAACCAGATTAACTTACCATTCCAGCCATGTCTATCTCATGAGATTTAAATATTTACACAATGCATTTGAGGGAGATATAGGTCCCACCCATCTCATAATGAAATCATTCTTTCGTGTGCCACAAAATCAAAAATCATATATCATATCATAACCCATGTAATAGAATGGGATTCTTAAACATCATGCCATCATAACATAATCCATATAAAAAAATGGATATCATTTCATCATAAGAAGAATCAAACCATATAAATAATGGAGACATTATACTTGAAACATAAACATATTAAATAATGTCATTTTAGATGGAAAATATTTTTGATAAAACACTTGAAATGAAATCTTGAGGAAAATATCCTTTCTTTTTCAAAATCATTTTATTTTCACAAAATTCCATGAAATTTTAAAAGAAAAGGGTTTTTTTGAAAATAATCATGCAATCTTGTATAGTAAGCTTCATGAAAATGAGGCGTTATGAAACCGTAAAAATCCTTTCATTCCATATAAGTTAAAAATAACATTCTCCTCGTACTTTTGTCGGAAAAGTCAAAAAGTTCCTTCAGTGGTAAACAAAAGTAAGATTTCTTTTCATAACATGCGGTAAAATTAAAAAATGGGTAAAAAATCCATTAAACATAAATGAAAACATTTTTAGAAAATAGGCATATGGATGATAACAAAAACCCCAGTAAATACTTACGAATAAATAATCTCAGATAAGAGTGATATTGGAATATTTATCCCTTACCTTAGGTCTGATATGCTTCGTACGTATCCGAAAATCCTTTATAATGATTTAAATAATGTCATTTACTTATTAAAGAATCACATTCATTGTTATTATATCATATATGGTTCACTTAGGTATTTATATTACCCGTTCATTTGTCAATTCCATAGCGTTTTGGGTAAAATTGTTTCATTTATCGTACGTGTTTGGACTTGTTGTTCTTGATATTATTATTACTTATATCATGATTTACTTACTTCAAGAATGTAAAACATGATTTATATATCATATATATTCAGTATATATATATATATATATAATAGATAGATAAATGAAATGAAACACACCGTTCATGGAGATGGTAGGCCGTAGGTACGCATGAACGCTGTTTACCTTTATTTATTGACTTGAATGGAAGTAAGTAGATGACATATATATATACATAAATACATTAGCTTCATTTTTTCATATATTTCATTATTATTCATTATATATACTTTATAATCATTCTTGAATGGTTAATCATGGAAAATGAATCTCATCGCGTTCGTGGAGACGGTAGTCCGTACGTACGCACGAGCGATAATATCATTCCCATGATCGTGGAATTGTATTGAAGTGTATGTATAATATTACAGAATAAATATCACTTTACAATAACCATATATAGTTATTTATTTACACCATTATACCCATCTAAGTAAGGTGGTGGTTGAAAATAGATTACACCACGGTGTGGAGACGGTATTCCGTACATACGCACACGCGGTGATTTTGTTTTCTGTAGGATGGATAGAAGGTGAAATAGGGTTGTTTCATATTTATAATAACATATCAGTATATAATTAATACTGATTTTATTACTTTGTAATGAAACAACTAAATAAGAAGAAGTTGAAGAAGAATTAAACTTGAGAGAATCGAAAAAGAGATTACCTCTTCTTCGACGCACCTCCTTTAAGCCTTCTATTAAGGAAGTAGGGTTGGTCTTTTGAGAAGACCAGAACCTACATAATGTTTCTAGGGAAGTGGAGAAGAGAAATGGGCAGGTATTGGCCGAGCTTCAAGGCTCAAAAGGGTGTGAAGAGAAGAGGGAAGGGGTGCCCTTTTTATAAGGGAGGAGAGGGACACCTTTGGAAAAAATTAAAATATTATTTTATAATTAAGTCATATTCGGGTTTTAATAGCTCCAAATTAATTTATTTCTAAGCTAAGGAGGGGATGGGTCGAAATCCTCCAAAAAAATAGATTTTAGACAGGTTTGGGTCATTATATTAACCTTATCTTCTAGTTTTAACTCTTAGTTAAATTAGATTGACATTTACCATGTCACTTTGTATTTTTATATTATATAGTTAATTAACTTACCATATACATCCAAGCAACACCCAAGTGGTCCATTAATGATAAAACTATCATTATATAAGTATATTGGACTAACCATATATTTTTAGGAATAAAATAACAATTAATAATATAATATTTGTTTTAAAAACTATTTTATGTCAATTTTGACACTATTTGGTAATTGATTTTTTTGAAAATCATAACAGCATTATTAGTTCTAAAAAAGTTAATTAAATCAATACTAACATGTCATATTAACCTATAAAATTAGTGTAATTCATAAAAAGTCTCAAATTACATTTATTTGGGTATTTATAATATCAATTATTTTAATATTTCATTATTTAGGTAATTACTGCATCACTATTGTGTCATAAATAACTTAAATTATTCAATGTCTAAAAACTATAGATAAAATACCATTAGGTATGAAATAGTTTCAGCCTTCTAATAAATATTTATAGTCGAATTTATCTTATGTATAACCCTATATTAAAAATGTTTTAGTTATTAAACTTTGATTTTAACTATTTTAACCCTTCTTCAAATAAATTAATAATAAATGTCCTAATCTAATCCAGGTGGACCTAAATGGTCATATTTTATTCCTAAGGTTGTTTTTGGTCTAATTACACTTATAAAATAGAATTAGGACATGTGTTTGGGTAATAATAATATCATTTTTACCCTTAATTACCCTATTTACTTTTAACCATGGTAAATAAAAGTAAAAAGTTACTATTCACCAAATTTTTTTTTCATCTCATTGAACCACATTTTAGTCCTTGATATTAACCGTGTCTCTCAGATTTTTGAAATTCCACTCACAGAAGTGGTAAAATTATGTTTTATGTGAATTTCCAAATTCTCCTAGGAGGTGGGTAAAAGACGGTGAACAGTTCAATAAAATTTTTATATATCTAAAATTATTATAAAATGACTCCAATGAATTACATTGAACTTATATAGGTATTATGTATCAATTTTGACCTAAAATAAATTTTAAAAAAATAAATAATTATTTAAATAAAAAGTCGGTTTTTAAATAGTAACCTAGTGTTTTCACTATTCATCAAAAATTGAAAGTTTTCAGAAAAATACTAAAAATTCACCCTAGTCTAATTTCGATATTCCGAATCCAAAAATGAAGTCCATTTCAAAAGATAAAATTTATAAAATCTTAAAAAGTGGGTATTACTATTCATAAGGGCTAGTTTATATAACATATCGTTGTTTAGTGAAACTCGGTATTGCGTACAACACATGCTATCGTGAAAGGTCGTGATTGCGTGTAATGTAAGCCAAGTCAGGGTTGCGTGTTGTGAAAGACTCCTTTGTTGTTTCGTATAATAGAATCCAACTATATTTCATTTATACGTTTAATATATATATATATATATACTCTCAATGTTTCGTAGAATGACTACTATCAAACGAACTTGAAATTGTGTGTAACACAATCCAAGAATAGTGTTGCATATACTGCAAGCTAATACGGTGTTGCGTATAGCACAAGATAATCTTGGTGTAGCATAAAACACATGACATCAAATAAATTAAAAAGAATACTTATCATAAAATCTCGGGTTGTTACAAGGATGAACAAATTTTCTAGAGGGGGGGGGGTGAATTGACCTATTTAGAAATATTTAATTAATTATTATGAAAGTAAATTATTAATTTAGTGAAAATAAAAATGAAAAGAAAAAAATTATTTTTATAGTAGTTTGAATCTAAATGATCCAATGTGTACTCTTCACTCCTCTCAAATACAGAGATAAATGACACAAACTAAAGTGAAATATTTAACTTTTGAATAAGTGTCACAACAATTTATAATAAAACCTTTAGGAAAATACCAAGACATAACTTTTCTCACCTAGATTCACAACCAACTATCTTCCTTTTAAGGTAGTGGAAGAAACCAATCTTCCTTTATCTAGACCAAGTCACAACCAATACCCCTGTCTTTTATCAGTGAGGAAGAACTTGCACATAACTTTTGTATGGGGTAGTATAACCCAACTACCACTTTTTATAGGTAGTATAACCTAATAAAATAATGCACATAGATTAATATAAATAAGTAAGAATCACAAAAAATAGTTTAACAAGTAAGGTCATGATTTTCGAGGAAATAATGTTCTCTCTAGTTGTAAAGAATCAAATAGTTATAGTCCAACCAAGGGTATTGTATTAGTTTTTTTCAAAGGTGTCTAGAACAATAAAACTTGAAAGTATCCTCAACCTCTATGTTAAACTGGTTCTGTCAAAGTCAATATATAGAGTTACTTTATGTACAATGAATTAAAAACATGAAGCTCCTTTAATTTCATCCTCCTTGAAGAACTATGTGATTTCTTTATTGAATATGAATGGAAAATATTTCTATATGGTTCACATTGATAATATATAAAATTAAAATAGGTTTTATAGTATAAATTTTTTGAAAAATTAATGCATCAATTAAAAATTCATAATAAACAACATTAAAATCCTTTAGAACACTACCATAAATCATGTGAGGCACACTGTTTAAATTCTAAATAATTTAAATCTGAAACTCATGTTTTTTCAAAAAATAATCTTGATACTTTAACCCATGTGATGATAATTTTAACCAATAAAAAATTATTCTAAAAAAATCCCTTAGTTTCCAAATAATCAATAAAAAATTAAAAAATAATTAGATTAATGGAAATAATAAAAATTAATTACAGTAAATAAAAAATCATGAAAATATGAAGAACATAAAAAATAAAGAATCAAAATTATAGGAACATTTTAATACAATATATTGAGTTGTGGTAGTTTAGTTCTTATAGAAGGACCAAACTCTTGATAGTTTAAATATTATAGTAGGACATATCTCATGGAATATTAGATCTTATTTTATGTCGGAATCAAGAAGTGGTCAATTGTATGAAACTTGTGGTTAATCCATTTTCCTTGTGGTTAATTCCTTAAGATCTATATTTCTCATTCGGTCAATCAATGGATTTGTGAAATTTTTCATTTATGGATGATTTATTGATATAATATGTAGAAAATCATCATGCGATCGATCTAAATGGTTATATAGTTAAATTGGGACTCAGAAAAATTTTCAAACGTGGTCGATCGATTCAATGTGAAATCAATCCATTCATGTGGTCAATTGAACGGTATGGTCAATTGAAAATTAATGTTCTATAAATCAGTTTTCAATATGTGGTTGATTCAACACTTAATTTTTTTCTTATATGAAACAATTGATATGTTTACAGTTGATTCAAATAAAATGTTGAAGATAGGAATATCATGTAAAGTTAACATTAGTTTTATATGCACTACATTGGGGTAATTCAAAATTTCTATAATCTACAAATGGGTATATTTTCTATACTATTTAAAGGTAATAATTTTGGGCTACGTAAAGGTATCACAACACATATTAAAGGCTATGCATGGGTAATACAAATATTAAATACATTACATAAAGTTATAAAAATATATTAGTGCATGCATAAAGGCAAGACAAAAAAAACCACCTATGTAAAGGTGAATGAAATGATGTATAAGAGTAAGTCCTATTCCATATAAGGTTTAACTATTTACATAGAATATGATGAATATAAAGATTTCAATGCTGTTTGAAATTATAATAACTAAATTATGAAGAATGATTTTTTCTCCAAAATTAGTTCATAAAATACAAGCTTAAATAACATTTCCTTAGTCATGTTAGAGTGAATAAAACAATATATTTGTAATTATCAAAAAATAAAAACAAATTGGGGTCACTTAAACATTTTTTACCCTTTTGATAATTACATTTCATGATCCGACCTAATGGGGATTGATCCACGACCACCCTAACCCTGCCTCCAATAGGCCAGGGGCTGGTGTCTAATGCTGAGTAGGCATATCGCACCAATGGGAGGCCTTATCCTATGGTACTTGTATTCACAAACCCACATATATCAACATAAAATAGTTCATAGATAATATAAAATGAACATAAATACATGTATACATCTATCCCACAACCAGAGTACAATACGAGTACTGAAAGCGTAAAAGGGGAAAATACAATCCCACTAAAAAGTTTGTAAGTGCATATAACATTATTAAAAGGAGGGGTTTTCTTTCAAATTTAATTGTTGAAAATCTCCTTGGCCATGCTCAAGTAAACACCTCAGATAATTTGTCTCACTAAGATCCACCTACCTTGGGTCCTCCTAGGACACCATCGAAAGGCCTATGGTCTGCACAAGACACAACATGGGTAAGAAATTCTCGTGTAGGGGTGAGTAAATCAATACTATATAAGCACCCCAAAACCCAAAAGAAAAGGGAGAAACTAATAGGCAATAGTCTACTCGACCCAACCAGAGGAAACCCAATGAGAGATAAATTCCATCCTGACCATCCTCAACTATACATTACTAGTCATCTAAATCCACATAGGGTGTCAACCAAGACAAGTGAAAACATTTCAAGGATTCCCAGAATCACCCAGATATACTCATCCCAGACTCCAAGTCTCATGAGGTTCTGACCTCATAGCCATCTACAGGATTCTACTTAAGGCTCGAAGGTAACACACATCTAAGAGAACACACTCCATGAACTTAACCATCCCTGATGGAACCCATTTTATAGATACAATCCATTGGGAACAAACCTACCATATCCTATGGTAATTATGAGAGAATTAACATCATCATGAACAACTCTCTAAGTCCATCTCTTGTGTCCAAAACTATAGGTCCTATCATGCTGTCTTGGTCCTTGTGAAAGCTCACAAGAACCCAAGTAGAGTGGCCCTCCCCTCACCACTGCATAAAGTTGAGGGAGCACTACTCCAAACTATGAACCATTTTAATCCTCTATAAATATAGAGTGAGAAGGGACCCATGCCTTATTACTGCCCCATAACCGAGGGAGTACTAGATCCTAACCATCCTACAAAACCACTGGATTACCCATAGGAAGATGCCCGCACCACACTACATTGAGTTAGAACTAAATTCTAAATATTTATCATGTATAACAAGTGGAGTGTCCCACTCATTGAAAATATTATCCTTAGACGAAGTATATCCTACTCCATTGGAGGACCTACTCCTTGTCGCTACTCGAAGACGAGGGAGTACAACTCCATAGATAGAGGGACCACAACCTGACCTGGAAGGGGAGTAAAACTCTACATATAAGGACCCACTCCCTGACATGATAGGGGAGTACCACTCAATAGATATAGGACACGCACCCAGGAATGATAGGGGAGTACCAATATATGGCTAGAGGGACCATACCCTAGTATGATAGGGGATTACCACTCTACTAGTACAATCACTATGGGGGACCCAAACCCTGACATGGAAGGGGAGTACTGATCCTATGTAGGAGGACCCAAACTATGGTATGATAGGGGAGTACCAAATATTGCAAAACATCATGTATGGAGGAACCACACACTAACATGGAGGGGAGTTCCGACTCCAAGGATAGAGGACCCATAGTCTGGCATGACAGGGGGAATACCCAATCTATCTATACGTCATGTATGAATGACTCTCACTCTAACATGACATGGGAGAAACGACTCTAAGGATAAAGGACCCTCACCCTGGAACTAAAGGGGAGTACCTACTCTATCTGTCTAATGAGTATATAGGTTCTGCGTCCTGACACAATAGGGGAGATCTATCTCCAATTGAATGAACGATATGGGGAACCCATGACCTAGTCCAACAGGGGTGTTATGACCCTAGAATAATAACTCCATGGGCAGAGAACCTGCATCCTATATAAAGGGGAGTTCCATCTCTACCAATCTTAGAGTTAAGGGAAACCCGCACCCTTGTATGATAGGGGAGCACCAATCCCACCATCTCCATGATACACCATCCTAATATCTTATACCAGTAAAGAATCACTAATGGTAGCGTCATGATCATCATGAATCATGAAACAACACAAACATAGGTAGGGAATCCGCACCCTAATATGATAGGGGATCACAGCTCTACCAGATTAAAGAGTCTAGGTGACCCCCATCCTAAGAAGATAGGCGAGGGTTCCATCCCCGACATCACCCCAGTGATCTACCCTGATCACTTCCCAAAGTCTAGAATTGATAAATTGGCATAATTCTTGAATAATACCACATCATATCTCTCATAAGACACTATAGAGGAAACCATCACGTTCTATGTGGGAAAATGCTATGGATAGACTACTTGCAAGCCTGAATTCAAGCCCTGAAGAAGGAGACACACTTGGTGGAAATCTACAAGAAGAGTAAAGGGTGTGTATGGGGGTCCACATAGATTGTAACCCCACCTAAACACTTGGATATGTCCTCTGTTTCACAGATTAGTTATCCATGTGGGCTTACACGGCGTGTACATGCTGTACACGTCATGTCCTGCCTCACCTAGGCCTCTGACCAAGTCTTTCCCCACATAACCTGGATATCTATGTGACACACATGACATATAACCTTGGTACATGGAATTTACTAACTAAATGAAATATTAGACATTTCTCTTTCCTATTACCGTGTTTGGAACCTCATGTTCATGTACTCTAGCCATGCACTTACACACGACCATGTACCATCACAAAGCTTCCCCGACCATTTCTTTTGGCCATACGACCTGTGGTCACTACACGACATGTAACTGTGATACAAAATGTGTAGTCCCCAAAATTAATCTTTCCAAATATGGTAAGAACACACGGTGTGAGACCCTACACAACACGTCATGTGATTGGAAATTCTGATGGGAATTTCCCTACAAGCCACCCGAATCACCCCAGTTTTCCCTAAAACCTATAGATTGACCCTCAAGGGATCTCTACCAGTCATATAAGGGGTCTAAAAACTTAAAAAAACACAAAAAAGGATATAAAGACTTAAAACTCAAATCTTCATACCTCGTGGAGAAACCATGAAGGTTCGGGGTTAGATCCATGTTTCGAAGTAGCTGCACCATGATCCAGTAGTGATCACCGTCAAGATCAGAGATTGGTGGCACCTCTTCTCTTTGGATCCACCACAGTTTTTAAATCAATACAAATGGGGTAGGGGTTTTTCAACCCTCTATCATGTACACACCAAGGGTGAGGGAGGGTTTATTTGATTTAATTTTTATTAAAATAATAACCCCCATTTAACACCATGCAAACTCTCCTCCACCCTGACACCTAGTGATGACAAATTTTGTTTTTCACCTAGGGTAAAAACCATTTTTTAAATCAACCACAACCTTCCATTTTAAATAAAATACTTAAAAAATGTGTTATTTATTTTTTAAAAATAAACAAAACATGTTTGATAAAATATATTTAATATTTTTAATATCACCACACAGAGGATCTTTGGGCCCCAAAATCCTATGATGGCTCAGTGGAAGACTCCAGAAATATTCCTAGAAATATTTCAAAGTCTTAAAAGTCAAAAACTGAGTCACTAGAGCATCTACAAATTGATGATTTTCATCCCTAAAAAACAAAATCCTAGGTAGAAGAGGAAAAACAAATCTCTCCAGTGGGACTCCTACACTATTGATCTCGCTGAGGGTTCCCATACTACCTACAAGAATGCCCTCAGGGGAACCGTAAGGAAAAAACCTACCCATGTACAGCTCAAACTTGGTCGAAATCATAAAAAAATTCATAAAATGTCTCCTCAACTGTGAAAGGTGGAAAACACCAAGAACCATGGTCCATCAGTAGTTATAGGGTCTAGCATTATACCACCTCACTAACCTGACACAATTGTTGAAGTAACCCCAATATTCTCATACTCCCCTGGATGAACTACACCATCACCTCCTCAAGTGTCTCATGTACAAATATTACACAAAGAAAATATGGCTACCAAAAAACAACGAAGGGTTCCCAAGTGTAAAAACTATGTCTTACCAAGACCTCTCTCTATGAACCCCAAATACCACACCCACAAGTGGATATCTAACTAAGTATAGATGGTAAGCAACCAATACTCATAGATAAAACATTGTAGGGTCTAAATATACTGCTAAGGAACAAAACTATACAAGGATCTACCTCCACTATGGCCTCCAAGCATACAATTCAAGAAAAAATTCCCCACTAGAAATGCTAGGGCCTGATCTGACACTCCATCTCACAACCAAGCCCCGAACACACAAGTCAAAGGGAATCATCCACCATACATCAACACTATCTTCTTTAGGTAGCACTAACTCACCCACATGGTTTTAATCATGTCACAAGAATAAGACTTAGTGGGGAATGTTTCCCTATTCCTTGTGAGCCCAAATCCACATTAAACAACACCCATATAGTGTTCTATTGATGCCCCACATCACCCTAGTTGAACCTTGAGAAATAAGTATCAAGAAAAGGATACCTCACAATAGTTTCTATCAATACTACTATAGAAAGTAGATAGGAAAAAAAGAGTACCTCTATTCATCCATAGAGCCTCTCAGTCAAAGGCCTATGTGGCCTCTAATTGTCCTCACCCCTATCCTCCAGCTCCCTGAGCCTAGTATGGACCACCTTGGGGTTGTGGGGGAAGCATCTCGAATCATCTGCCACATCCTACAACCATCCCTACTCCTCTTCCACATCTACCATCATGTGAAAATCCCTACTCCAAATTTTTTCTCTTCCAGGGTGGTCCATCGACCGTCTCCCTCTCAGCATCATGAAGAGTTAGAAAATATCTTGTAAGATGTCCCTAGACATCGCAAGCATATAACTGCCTCTCTTGTGGATGAACAGATCCCCAACATGGATCCTACACAACAGGCCCACATGTTTGGTATTGGGAATGGGTATGCCTCCTACACCATGATCTTATCAACTGTCGTCTGCCAACTACTACAAAAGTATCAGCCTCATGACCACAACTATCAGCCATATCTACCCAAATATCTTCTAGGAATCTCTTGACCACTAAATAGTGCTCTAGTACCACCAAATAAAATTAAAGGCATAAGGAGACCACACCTACTCAAACATCCCTATGGAGGCCCTTCTTGAAGTTCCATGATCTAAAGAATGGATCCCAAAACATATCAAGGGAGTAATGAGAAAGGTATCTGAACCTCACAAAGTAATCTTACACATAAATTATACCTTTCTAAAGCTTCATAAACTTCAGGATATGCACTGATCTCAACATGGATGGGAAAAACTATTCCCTGAAGAGCCACTCAAACTCCACCCACGTGTGCATTGCCTCATCATGAGTCTACATCACTAGAATCCACCATCGCCCAGATGAACCCTGAAGAAGGATCATCGCTAGTACCACTATTTGACTAGGATATGTACTCACAAGGTAAAAAACATGGGTGACAACCTCATGCCAGTAATCAGATGCTTGGGTATATGGATCACCTTGATACCTTAGAGGTTTCTACCTATGGAACTAATGAAATGTATTCAACATGTGATCATCCTTGGCCTACAATATCAGCATAAGCTACTTCTTAACAGCCAGTGGATTTACCAGAAAAATACCTGGAGGTAAAGCTTGAAAAATATTTCGCTATATTAAAGCCTCATCACCGGGCAGATTGTTATCACAATCCCACTATGGAACCCTATCTGGTTGTCATCATGGTGGTATAATTAAATAGAATCAATACATTCCATGGTCAAATAGTATATTTGGGGAGTTAACTCAAGGATATGAAAATCCACAATTGATTCCTATATGATGCATGTAACAAAAATTTTCCTGTGACTAGTGTCCAAAAGTACCAAGTCAAAAAGATGGCTATCAGAGTCCTAGTGAATGGATACATCAAATGCTGCTCCAACATTGGATTCCCTAGCCTGAAAAGCTAATTTGAAACGCTTTAACACAATCTATATACAATTCAAACCAAGCTCATGACACTGTAGTCCCAAAGTGGAACCCTCTATGATACCAATCTATCATGACCTGACCCAATAGGGCTTGAGATACGACTACCCCAAGCCTGTCTCCAATAGGACAGGGGCTAGAATCTAGCATTGAGTAGGCATAGAAAAAAAACGAGAGGCTATAACCTGTGGTACCTATACACATACACCCACAAACATCTCCATGAAACAGTGAATAGATAATATAAACTGAAAATAAATGTATGCATACATATATCCCACAACCAGAGTACAACAGGAGTACTGAAAGTGTAAAAGGGAAAAATAAAATCCTACCAAAAGACTATAAAAGCATCAAACCTACTCAGAATGAAGTGATTAATATCAAATGCAACTGCTGAAAAGCTCCACGTCCAAGCTCTGGTAAACACCTCAGTCAGTCTAGCTCACAATGCTCCACCTACCTTGGGTCCTCCAAGGATTCCATAAAAAGGCCTATGATCTGAAAAATACACAACATGTATGGGAAAATACCATGTATATATGAGTATAATAATACTCAATAGGCACCCAAAAAACCAAAATAATAGGGAGAAACTGAAAGGAAATATTTTTCTCGACCCATCTTGATGAATCCCAATGAGAGAGAAACTCTATCTCAACCATCCTCACCTATAAAAGACAAGTCAGCTTAGTCCACATGGGGTGTCAACCAAGATAAGTGAAATAACTGCAAGGAATCAAAAAATCACCAAGATATACTTTTACTAGACTCCATGTATCATGAGGTTCTGACCTCATATCCATCTACATGATTCTACTTGAGGCTCGAAGGTAACAGATGCCCAAAAGAAACACTCCATGATCTCATCCATCCCTGATGGAAACTTTCTGAGAGATATACTCCATTGAGAACAACCCCACCATCCTTGATGTTATGTCCAAGAGAACATGCTCCATTGGGAATATTTATCTAGGTCCAACTCTAGTGCCCAACACCAGAGGTCCAATTCCACTGTCTTGCACCTTGTGCAAGATCAAAATAACCCAAGTAGAGAGGACCGAACCTCACCACTACATAAAATTAAGGGATAAATGATCCAAACCATGAACCATGTGTATCCTTTATAAAGAAAGAGTTAGAATGGACCCACACCTCACCATTTCCCTGTAGCTGAGGGAGTACTAACACCTAACCATCCTGCGAAATCACTAGAGTATCCATAGTAGGAGTCACACACCTCAATACATTGAAGGAGAACTAAATAATAACAAGGTATTATGTATAAAAAGTATAGGTTCGCACTCCTTGTAACTATTACCCTCAACTGAAGGAGCTCCTACTCCAGCGGTGGACCTACTCCTCATCTCTACGTGAAGACGAGGGAGTATAACTCTGTAGATAGAGGAGCTACACCCCAACATGGAAGGGAAGTACATATCTATATATGAGAACCCACACCTGGTACGATAGTGGAGTACCACTCAAAATATAGAGTACACACACTCTATAATTATAGGGGAGTACCACGATGTGGCTAGAGCACCCAGACCCTGGTATGATAGGGAAGTATTACTTTACTAGTATAATCCCTAGGGGGACCTGTACCCTGAAATGATAAGGGAGTACCCACCCCAGGCTAGTAGACCCATACCCTAGTTCAAAATTGGAGTTCAAAATATTCTATAACATCATGTATAGAGGAATATTACCCTAACATGATAGGGAGTTCCGACTCTAAGTATAGAGGAGCCACTCCCTAGCACGACAGGAGAGTATGCACTCTATCTATACATTAGGTATGGAGGACCCATGTCTTGACATGGAAAGGGAGTAACGATTCCATGGATAGAGGACCCTAACCCTATAAAGATAGGGGATTAACTAATTTATCTGTCTAATGATTATAGAGGGACCACACCTTAGAATGATAAGGGAGATCTATTTCCAATTGCATGAACAATACAGGGAACCCACACCCTAGTCGAACGGGGAGTTTCGACCTTAGAATAACCACTCCATGGGTATAGGACCCAAACCCTATGTAAATGGGAGTTCTGTATCTACCTAACTGAGAGGTAAGGGAAACCCACACTCCGGTACAACAAGGGATGACTAGTCCCAATATCTCTTTGAAACACCAACTTGATCTCCAAAATCAACTAGGAATTTCTCAAAGGCACCTCATGATTAACATGAATCATGCCACAACACATTAACAGGTAGGGATCCAGACACCTGATATGATAGGAGATCATCATTCTACTGGTTTAAAGAGTCTAAGAGACCCACATCCTGAGAACATATAGAAGGTTTCTCACCCCTACATCACCCCAGTGATCCACCCTAACCACTTCTCAAAGTCTAGAACCGCTATAGTAGCATCATTATTGAATCTGGTCACATCATATCTCATAGGACACTATAGAGGATACCATCACATTCTACATGGAAAACTTTTTAGGATAGTATTCTCACAATCCTGAATCCAAGCCCCGAAGAAGGAGATACTATAGGTTGAAATCTCTAAGAGGAGTACACGACATGTGTGGGTTCCACACGATGTGTAACCCCACCTAAAAACCTATACATGTCCTCTCTTGCATGGATTGGTTGGCCATGTGGGCTTACAAGGCATGTATAGGTTGTACACAGTGTGACTTGCCTCACCTAAGCATCCGACCATGTCTTTCCCCACACGGATCATCCAGTTGTGTGACACACAAGGCGTGTACCTCTGGTACATGGTGTGTCCCAACTAAACAACCTCTTATTCAGGTATCTTGACCATGACCATGTATAGAACCCTGTGTCCATATACTCTGGCCATGTACTTCCACATGACCATGTACCATAACATAGCTTCCCTGGCCATGTGCCCTGACCACACAACTTGGGGTCACTACACAACCTCTAACCCCAATACATGGCTTATAATCCCCAAAATTCATCTTCCCTAAATGAGAAGAACACATTGTGTGTGACCTTGTATGACATTCTATGTGATCATGAATTTCGATGGGAATTTCTCTATGAGCTACCTGAGTAACCTTGATTTCCCCCAAAACCTACATATCGACTATCAAGGGATCTCTAGAAGTCATACAAGGGATATAAAACCTTAAAAAAATATTAAAAAGGGGACCGGGATTTAAAACTCAAATATTCCTACCTCCTGGTAAAATGCTGAATATTTGGGGTTAGATCCACACTCTGAAGCTGCTACACCATAATCTAGGAGTTATTACTATCAAGATCGGAGATCTTCGGTACCTCTTCTATTTGGATCTGCCTTGATTCGTCCATCACTCCAAAGGGGTAAGAAGTTTGTTCCTCCTATACCATTCAATCACCATGGGGGAGGGACGTGTTATTTGTTTTAATTTTTATTAAAAGAATAACACTCTATTTAACACCCTGCCAACTCACCACTAACCCAACACCGGACAATGATAAATTCTATGTTGTGCCTAGGGTAAACACCATGTTTTGAACTCAAACATGGCCTCAGATTTCAAATTCAAGACTCCTCATGGGATTTATTCCATATTTACAAATAAATAGTGCACACATGATAAAAATCTATTTAATATTTTTAATATCACCGTACTGAGTCTATCTAGGCCATGGAATCCTATTCCAACTCATTACATGGATTTAGAAATATTCTTAGAAATATTCCAAAGTCTTACATGTCAAATTACGAGTCATTACATTACAAAACAAATCTAAATTCCAAATATTTTCCCTCTTTTTTAAAATGATAAAAATGATTAAGTAAATTAAACAAATTTTCCTATTTAATACACCAACATTTTAAATTTAAATATTCTCCTCCTAAGGTAGAAAAAAATTTATAGGAAAGAAACTAACCCTTAATTTTCATCAAACAACTAGATACCCCTAAATATAAGAATACCAAAAAATAGATTGTATGTGATAACAATACTTAGAATGTTAAAAATGTAATAAAAAACATCAAAAATATAGAAAAAATATATTGATATTAATATATTTCAAAACATGTGTCAAGGATCCATTTCAATGAAATGATCAATGTAAACAATGGGAAATAAACATTAATTTCTATAAAAAATTAAAATTCCTAGATTCAATAATTTAAGATTTAAAATCCTAAATAAAATTCTAACTGATACAAAATTAAACTTCTATCATTATAAGATCAAATTTAGTTCTTTAAAATTTAGTTAAATATAAAGTCTTAGTAAAAATTACAGCAATCTGATTTTCCATAGAAATAGATTACAGACTTATATCCCCGTTTTGGAAATGATTTATAAGAAATTTAATTCTAAATTTAATTTTTTTATTCCTATAATACTAAAAGGTATTTTCAGAAATAGAAATTATAGTTGTATTATCGCATTAAAGAGATATCTTCTCAAAATTAAATATAAAATCATAAAGTGTTTTCTTAATCCATAATGACGATGAAAAACATGGTACAAAAGAAAAATACTCACTTTTAGAATTTTATAAAGATACTAAATTTTGTTTCTTAGAGCTCAATATGAATATACATTTATCTATAAAATGAAAAATACCTTTTGTGATTTTCCTATCAATCTTACATAAAAAAAATTCAGAATCAGAGTAGCTAATAAAATTAAAAAAGATCCAATGGGGATAAATAGACCAAGAATTAAATTTCATTTAACATATTATATAATCCATTTAATATCCTTCAAATTAATTTTTTTTGATTAATTTTAAGTCAAGAACACATGAAAACACTATACATAATATAATTTTTAGAAGCATTAAAATATAACAAGATACCAATCATGACTCTAAAAGTTCTAACATCAATAAATTTTACAAATTCATCCTTATCAAGTTTACATGAAGTAATCATTATATTATTACTAATTTTTATTTAATGTAATCCAAATATTTTCACTTACTCTTTAGAATAATTATATTGATTTATAAATATACCAGCCTTTCTTTGAAAAATTTAAAGACCACGAAAGAATTTATGTTCTCCCATTATGCTCATTTTGAATTCAATTTTCATCAATTATGAAAATTTATAACTAAATTTTTCACATGAAAATATAAATATAATTTCATAAATATATATATAAACAAATAAAATATATTTGTAACATATTTTAATAAAGAGAGTTGGATCAACTATCTCTTTTTCAAAACCACTATTTAGAAGAAAACATGCTAAAATTTTATAATAAGATCAAGGATCCATAAATAGATTTGGAAACATTTAAAACATGATTAGGTTTATATTCATTATCAAAACCTTGGGGTTGTTTTACAAAAACAATTTCAACAATATATCCATTCCAAAATTAACTTTTAACATCTAATTGAAAATGATTTTTTATAAAATGATAATCATATGATAAAATAATTCTTATATATTCTCATATTACAACTATAGAAAACAATTATTAAAAATAAATTCCTTATTCTTGATTGTAACCTTGATACACTAATTTGGATTTGTTTCTAATTATTTAACATGATTTATCTAACTTATTTCTATGGATACATTTGGTGTTAATAATATTTTGATCCTTAGTGTGGTTTTCTAAGGTCTATAATTCATTTCTATCATATTTATTTAGTTCTTCATGAATTTAAATAACCTAGTTTGAATCAGATTAAGTTTCATTAATATTTTAAGGCCCAAAATCAGAAATAAAATCTTTATAAGTATAAACATTTTATAAGGAACTTCTTGTTTTAAAACTAGTAGTAACATCATGAATTTTTTTTCAACATGATAATATTTATGTAATTTTAATATTTTCTCATGATAGAGGCTATTTTCCTCACATAGTGCATCTAAATCTAAATGTTAATGTTATCTAAATCTAAAATCCTGAAATTCTTATTCCACCTGGTCTAAATCAAATTTTCTTTATTATAAATGGTTTTCATTAAATTTAACATGGATGGATTCTTCAACAACTAATGTTATTTTTTTAAACTCTATATGAATTACTATAATTAAAATATCCTAAAAAAATAACATAATTTTATTTTGAATCAATTTTTTCTAAAGAATAATTAGTATTAATAATGATAACTTTGCAACCAAATACTTTGAAATAGACCATTATATTATTCCTTCTATACCATATTTAATAAGGTGTTTTATTTAGTAATGATAGAAGTATAATTTTCTTGGAAACATGAAAATTTGAATTAACTAATTCATCCTGAAATTATTTTAGAAAATTATATTAATTTATCATTGTCCAATCTAGTTATTATAAGGCCTTATTCATCATTTATACCACATGATGTTTTATAGTGTCTAAGAGGTTGAAAAATTATGTTTATATCCTTTATCTTCACACAATTTATCAAATTATTTATTTAAAATATCACCATATCTATAAAATATAATTGATAAAATTAATTGAACATTTTTATTTTGAACTAATTAATAATAAATAATAAAATAAGATAATTTATTATATTTATGTGTAATAAAATATGCTCAGGTGAATCTACTATATACATATACAATAATAAGTACATTTCTTTTTTCATCCCGGACTAGAAGTTTTCATAGGTCCAAAAAGATCCAAATGTAAAATTCGAAGTGGGATAAAAGTATTTACCTCATGATGTGGTTGAAAAGTCCTTATGTTTATTACCATTTAATCACGAATCAAATACATTGGTTCTATTTAGATTTAATTTGGGAAGATCCAACATGTTTTTATTTTTGGAAAGATTGCATAGAAACTTGAAATTTTCATGAACCATCCTTATATGCCATAAAACATGGTTAGATTTTATAAAATTTAATTTTTTTTATCATTTAACTCTACAAAATTATTTGAATACATATTTTTATAGTGACCCATACTTTTCAAACATAGATATTACATATTAATAGATTAATATTCATTACATAACATTTTTATCTATGCTATAATAGTTTAGGTATAGTATATTTAGAAAATTGGAAACATAAACAACTGGTTTGTAAAATATCTACACGGTATCTCATTTATTTCTTCATAACTATCAACCTTATTAGACATATAACACTTAATATCTTTCTTCATAACTTAGTTAAAGGAAACATAAGAAAGGGTGATATTTTATGCTTATTAATGGTAAATAAGGAAAATATCAATGATAATATAAGCATAACATGATAAAAGGGGGATGAGAACATGAGATTAACATTTTAAAACCATACCCAACATATCATAGATCATAATCTAAAGTCATGGTATAAAACTTGGTAGTTTATAAGACATGAATCATAAAGGAATCAAAGAACATGAATCATGAAATCTTAAAATTGGAATAGTATATTGATTAGTGTCATATAAAAAATCAATGAAAATATTTCCTTAGTAGTTAAGAATCATTTCCAAGGTTATCATAGTGGAATGAGTTCATTATATAAACCATCATAGTAGTTAGGGTTCACTCCCATGAATATCATAGTGGACAAATTCCCTTACTCAACTAGGTTAACTCCCCAGTCAAGTCCTGTTTATCTCATAAGATATCAATATTTACCCAATGAATTTGAGGGACATATAGGTCCCAACTATCTCATAATTAAAATCATACATATATGTTCCATAAGATCATAAATCATTCATCATATCAAAACCCATGAAAAGAATTGGGATTCATAAACATTTCATCATTGTACAACCCATGGAAAAGTAATAGGTTTCATAAAAACATGCCATCATAAATATAAAACATCTAGATAAATAATAAGTATGGTATCCTTGGATCATATTCCCAATAAATCATAAGTAACATTGAAGGTTGTTGTCATTGATAAATCAAAAGATCATTAAAACATTATTGAGGAAAATAACCTTTCTGTTTTGAAATCACTTAATTAAAATCTAAAAATTTCAAAAACATTATGGAAAGCATTTTATTTTAAAATAAAAATGGTAAATTTTGAAGGAATATTAAAAAACATTAGTGTAAATGATGGTGGGAAATTTTGTTTATGCTGTATAAGTTAAAAAAAACACCCCTTCTATAATTTTGTATGAAAAATAAAAAAGTATCTCATTTGGAAAATTAAAAGAAGATTATATCCAAAATATTTTGTAAAAATTAAAACATGGGTAAAATTTACTTTAAAAAATAACAGTATAATAGTAAAAACCTTCTTTAAAACATTTTTAGAAAACATGAAAATGGAAGAAAAATGTTTTTTGACAGAAGAGAGAAATGAATTCAATTTTCCCTAAAAAATATTTTTAGTTTCTTGAGTACATAAAATGTGGAAAATGAAAGGAAAAAACTGTATTTTTTAAAATAATTATAGGAAAAGAAAATTCATGAGTATCTTGAGAGGTTTATTATAAAATTTATTCATTAGGACATAAACATAAATAATCCCAATAAAAATGGTATTATAACATAAAAACCCTTACCTCAAGTTTTCCTTTCTTAGAAAGTACTCTAACATCCTGTATAATAAATTTAAATTTATTATAATTATATAAATAAGTCATATTAATAATTATTATATCATATCTAATCCCTTTATGACATTTCAACATCCACTTTTATAAATAATTCCTCATTAAAATCATTGTTTATAGGTATTAACTATTTCATTTATCATGAGTGTTTCAGCTCAATAGTTTTGGCGATTATAAATTTATTTTGGTTATAAAATATAAATAATATTAATCATGTTTTAAATATAATATATATTTATTATATACATATTTATAGTCTTCCATAAAATTAAGAGATAGAAAAATGAATTAAACTGTTCATGAAGACTGACCATACATACACATGAATGCTATTTTAATTTTTCAATGGATGAAACAAAAGAAAGTTAAATATTAATTCACCTTTATAGGATCATTATCATATCATATATATTGTATATATTCATCAAAATATTTCTCATTTCTATCCAAGAAAAAAATAAATGAAAAATGGATCACATCTCTTAATGGTGGTGGTAGTCCACACATATGCACAAATGATGTTATCATTTCCCAAAGGATTGGATGGTAAGTATGAAGATGTGATATTATAATTTGAAAGGTATAATTATGTCATAAATATAATATATAAATATGAAACCCTTCATAATACCCATCCATAAAATATGGTGATGAAAAATGAATTGTATATCTATGTGGAGATAGTAAGCTATATGTACGCACGAGTGATACTTTCACTTATCATTTGATGGTAAAGAGGGTGTATAATGGTGTTTCAATAATATTAATAACATTAATCATATTTTGGATGCTGAATTTATTATTTTATGATAAATACCATAAATTTAGATGAGTTAAATAATAGTAGAAAATAAAGTGATTGGGTAAGACGATTACCTCTTTTTTGAACCAACTCCTTGAGATATCCTATTCATCATATTTTAGATACTGAATTTATTATTTTATAATAAATACCATAAATTTATATGAGTTAAATAATAGTAGAAAATAAATTGATTGGGTAAGGTGATTACCTCTTTTTTGAACCAAATCCTTTAGATCTCATATAAAGGGCTCTAGGGTTGGTATTTTGGGAAGAACATAAACTCTATAATATGTATAGGGAAGTTTAGAATATTAATTTATAGATATTTTTTGAGATATAAGGCACAATATGGTGTAAATAAGTGAGGGAGGAGGTTCCCTTTTATAATTGAAGTGAGGGGAAATTTTAGAATTTCCCAAAGATTAAATTATAATCAATTCATTATCAAGAAAAATGTTTCTAAATGGATAGGTATTTGAAGATAATGTAGGATACGGTTTTAATTCCATAAATAAATAAAATTTATATAAGTTTTTGGTTCATTTTAAACCTTATTATTTTGATTAACCCTTAGTTAGCCAATTTTAATGTAAAGTATGGTAACAATTCTTTCAATATTAAAGGGTTGTAATTTTTACTTATAAGGTAAAAATTGACCCATAAATTAAAAAGTAATGAAATTTTATAATATCTATTATCCAACTTGTATAATTTTAATATTTTTAATTAATTTAATAAAATAATAATTTAATAAAATATCATTATTGGCAATTTTGATACTATTCATTTAAATTGAATTAAAATACATAAATAAAAAGTTTTAATTGAAACATATTATTTTAAAACAAAAATAATATTTCATATTAACATATTAAATTAATTTAACACTATAAATTACTCAAATTATATCAATTTTAACATTTTCAAAATCATTTATTTTATTTTTCCATTAATTGAATAAATATTATTTTGGAGTTGTGTAAGCCTTTAAGGTAATTATATAATACCTAAAAATTATAAATAAATTACCATCATGAATATAATTTCATTGTGAATAAAATTAATATTAATATTAATACATAACTAGTTTTTTTTCTATGTGAACACATAAAGGATATTTAAAACTAAGAGAGTGGCATTTTGTAACTTTATTTGATTTAAATAATATATAAGTCATTTTCATGTAAAAGTGTCTATTAAACAACTAAATTTAAATAATAATTTGATAATGTTAAAGTTTACTTCATCTAATAATAATTAGGATGAAAAATTATGACCTTATCACTTATTTTTAATCTAGATTAACCATATTTACCCTTTACCGAGGTGATAAATTTTACCACGATTACTATTCATATTGACAAAAAATAAAAGTGTCCTATTTACCAAATTTGAACTTCATAATTATAAATATTTAATTTATTATATGTTATTCAATACCTATAAATAGAATAAATTAATTTTAAATTAATTGCACAAAATGAGACAAAAACTGCTTTTTAGAAAAAATACATTTTACGCATAAAATTGGATTTATTGTTATCCTATGACTAGAAAAAAAAATTTAATGTTTAAAAATTTTTACCAAGTAAATAATATATAAATTTCATTAAAATAATTCAAAAATAAGGACTTATTTAATTTATTAATATAAAAATACATTGCGCGCATAAAAATAATTTTTTTATAAAAAACATCACTTTTATTTTAAAATAAGTTTTTTTAAAATTATAATCATTTGAAAACTAATGAATGAATTTTATAAATGTGTTTAATGTATATTTTTCATTATTTAGTTATTATTATTCATACCTTTCGATCCAATGACTAGGATATAATGAAAACATAATATTTTAGTAATGTTACGCAGTTCATCTAAACTCACTGTTGCATATAACATAAGATACCAAAGAAATATAATTATTTAAAGAGAAACATTTCATAAAAATATTATACTATTACATTATACCCCCTTAAAATTAATTTCTACCACTTATTTTTTCACCTTTATACAAACAAATGAGGATATTTCTACCTCCTCACATTCTCAGTTTTCTAGATAGCTTCCTCAAATTGGTTTTTTTACCAAAAAACATTAACCAGGTGGGTGGTCATATTTTATAGAACTTTATCTATAAGATACAAAATATCTATCATTTTTTCTTCATAAGGAATATTTTTCTCTCGTGTTATGACCACTTAGTTCAATACATGTGAAAGATCAGGTATATACTTCCTCAGGAGAGATACATGGAACACATCATGAGCTTGATAGAGATTTGGTGGAAGAACCAATCAATAAGCTACCATCCCGATACGATCATGAATTTGAAAAGAACATATATACCTAGGTCTTATATTTCCCTTATATCTAAATCTCATCACCCTCTACTATATAGATATTTTTTGGAATACCTTACCACTAACTTCAAACTATAGATCTTTTTGATGATTTTAAGCAAAACTATTTTTTCAAATCTAAGATAATATTATGTGCTGTTTAATGGATATAACATTATTTTCCATTTACTTAGCTATATTAGGCCCCAATATCTTTCTTTCTCCAGCTTCATTCCAACATGATGGAGTTCTGCAGTTCCTACCGTATAGTTATTCATAAGGATCCATCTGAATATTGGAAGGAAAACTGTTGCTGTAAGAAAATTACACCAAAGGAAGGTGTTTATTCCAACCACCTTTGAAATCCATAGATTAAGATCTCAACATGTATTCTGATGTTTGAATGGTTCTCTCAGACTATCCATCCATCTAAGGATGATAAGAGGTGTTGAAACTTATCTCTATATCCAGAGCCTGCTGAAGAATTCTCCAAAACTTCGAGGTAAACCTTATATCCTGTCAAGAAATAATTAATAGTGGTACACCATGAAATATTACCACTTACTTAATATATAACCATTTAAGTTGATCAATATAGAAATCTTATCAAATATAAATAAAGTGTTCTTAATTTAGAAGGTGATCAACTACAACCCAAATAACATTATTCGCTTTAGATGTTTTGGGGAGTCGATGAAAAAAAATCCATAGTTATGTTTTCCCATTTCCATTCTGGTATGGGTAATGGTTGCAAACTCCCCTTATAATTATGTCTCTCAGAATTAACATTCTAACATACCAAGAACTGAGAAACAAACTATGGAATATATCTCTTCATGCCATTCCCCCAGAAATACTCTTTAAAATCTATATATATCTTCATACTTTTAGGATGTATAGAGAATAACGAATGACGAGATTCATCCATCAGCCCATTCTTCAAATCTTCTATTTACGGGACACATAAATAGTTCTTGAAACATATTATTACATCATAATGAAGGTCTAACTTAGGAATATTTTTCACCTTCTTTTATATCTCTACATATTTATTTTATTCATCTTTAATCTTTACTTGGATAGATGGTTGAAAACAAATTTGATAAAGATAATATTTCTCACCTTATTTCAGGATTTAAAGATCCATAATTTACAATTCCATAAATATTGGATATTTTTGTGATCATAATTATTTATAAGGTAGAATAATCCTTTTGAATTAGTGTATTTACCACCATGTTCACTTTCCTAGGGTGGTAATGTATTGAGCATTCATAATATTTAATCAAATCTTACAATCCTATTTGGTTCATGTTCAACTCTTTTTGAGTGAAAATATACTTTATTTTTTTTATTATTATATATGTCACACCTTTATACATATAGATAACGCCTCTATATTTTTAATGAAAAAAAACCACAGCTAACTCCAAATCATTGTTTATGTAATTTTTCTCATGGTCCTTCGAATTTCATGAGGCATAAACTATAACCATATCATTATTCATGAGGAAACATCCCAATCCCTTATTTGATGTATCACTATATATTAAAAACCCTTCCCCATTATAGGGTAGTGTAAGAAGAGGTGTGATGACAAGCCTTCACTTTAGTTCCTTAAAACATTCCTCACATTCAACCATCCAAAGGAACTTGGATCCCTTCTGAGTTAACTTTTTCAAGTTGATTCTACAACCATAGAAAATTACACACAAAGAATTGATAATATCCAACCAAACCAAGAAAACTAATGATCTCAATTATAGTTGTCGGTATAGTCCAATGTTCAATAACTTCTATCTCTGAAGGGTCTACTGATATACCCTCACTTGATATTATATGATCCAAGAATGAAACTTTATACATCCAAAATAAAAAACTGGTAAATTTTGAAAGTATATTATCCTTTATTAGGGTCTACTAATGTAACCTCAATTGATGATATCAAAAAATAATACCAATCTTGGAAAAGTATTGATATCTATGCGGTTGATTAAAAAAGTCATCAATACTGGGTAGAGGATACTTGTTTTTGATATCGATCTTATTAAGTTCTTGATAATCAATATAAATTCACATTGATCTATCTTTCTTCTTAACAAACAAGATAGGTGCAACCCAAGGTGACACACTTATATTAATGAATCCCTTGACAATATTTTCCTAGAGTTTCTTATTTAATTCTTGTAAATTAATTGAGACAATTATACATAGAGTCTTGGATATAGATGTAGCACCCGATATGAAATCTATTGAAAACTCAAATTCAGGATTTAGTGTAAGACTAGAATTTTTTTCTAGAAATACATCAATAAAGTCACACAAAATAGGCATATATTTGATGTTTAGTTTCTTCCCAACCATCTTAGATAATGGAAAATTTTGAATAGGAATCATGACCGATATGATGGATGTAATTTCCATCAAAATTTCATTTTTTTCATCAAGCTAATAAAAAAATAAAAGGTTGGTTTGGAATATCAAATGCAACTTAACTTAATTAGAAATTGATGTAGGATTTATGTAAAAATATCCAATCCATTTCCAAAATAACATCTAATTTAAATAGAGGAAGAATGTAAAGATTTTCCAAAAACACATTCACACAAACATCAACTAGAGAAGAATCAAAGGCTTGGCATGTGATCATTATATCATTGGTTATTTTTACTACTAACCAAACATTTAATTTTTGAGGTGGTACTATGATACCCTTAGAAACCTCTTTAGATATAAAAGAGTGAGCAGATCTAGAATCAAATAAGACATTAGCAGTTTTAGAGTAGATGATAAGTATACCTTTCACCACATCATTATCATGCCCTTCATTAGAAATAGTGATCACCTAAGATTTCCCTTTGTCTCGAGGATTGAGTGGTCATTTACATAAATCATCATCATAAACCATTAGATTTAGGTATTTGTTAACATAATTCCTATACTACATGTAGTTAAAACTCTAGAGTCTAGGTGGTGCATTCTGTGGAGCTTTCTCTCGTTTCAATTAATTAGATAACTTATTCCAATAAATTAAGAATTATATTTACCAATGAACTTAATTTACACAGTTGAAACATTTACCAATTCTCTTAAGAAAAATTCCCCCATGTTTCCTTCCACACATTGAGCATAAAGGAAGGCTCATCTTCTTTACTCTATGTTTTTTATAATTTCTATTGAATTTAACTTTTCTTTTCTAATCAAAACCATGATATTGATGGGTAAATCTAATATCAATTTCCAATTTGAGATCAAATCGAACAATTTATTAATAGATATTGAAGTCCCTTATGGATAATTCACTCTAGAGACTTGGTTTTAAACCACTGAAGAATCAATCAACATTATTTTATGGTTGGATGATAATACTATTTTCATACCTCACAAGTCTTGTGAAATTTGACTCATAAGTATCAACAAATTAATCATCCTTCTTCTTTAACTCAAGTAATTATTTCTCTAGTTTCATATGAAGGATATACGGAAAGTTATTATTGAAAAATAATCATTAAAATTCATACCATTCTGTAAATTAAATTTCTTATTGTTCTATCATTTTCTTGATAAGTGTCTGCAAATAATCTTCTTAGTTTCCAAACAATAAACTACTAGAATAAATTTCTCATGTGGTAAATTATAGAGGCCCTATTTTTTCCCTGTAAGACCTTGAAATTTTTCTAAATATATTTTCATATCTAGGCACTGAGACGATGTGTAATTCTGAGGCCTGATGTTCTTGGAATTAATTTTATAAAATTTTAAATATATTTTATATTGTGCATGCACAATTAATTAAATAAAATATGATAAATCTTAAATGGTTTATTAGATAAAAAATTCGAGACCAAAGTTAGGTCTGAAATATGGTGTTTATGCTAAGTGTGACATAAAATATGTCATCGTGGGATGTTTGGACCCTTCGGTCATTGGTAGTGCATTTAAGTGAATCAATTTATTAATTTAAATAAATAATTAATTAAACCTTGACCTAAAACAATATTATAAATATATTGATAAAAGAATTTGGACAGGGTTGGCTCATAATTTACATTCTCCAATGAACCTCTCCTCCCATCGTCCATTTGGTAAATCGAGACAAATGACAAAAAACCCTTGGATCAACATGAATCGAAGTGAAACAAATGCAGTGGCTTCTCAAAAATTTGTTTGTGAGTACATTCTTTAACAATGAGCAATCCAAAATATAGTTCTTATATTTAGTGATTTTATTTTTTTGATTAAATGTTTGAGTGTATAAATAGTTATTCTTTGATTCACACCCTTGTTGCAAACCTTACACGTTCCCAAGAACTGAAGCATTGATTTATTTCTTCTGTTTTCTAACATCATATCCCAGTTCTTTATTTTAGGAAAATAATTCTTGGATGGTGACATTTAAACCCTTATTTTTGGTGCTTTTCTCCCATAATTTTTCACTTTATTCACCATTGGAACCCCCATAGTTCCCAGTTCAACAATTTCCAGGAGACCTGAGTTCAATCGGGAACCTAGATACGTGGAAGATCTATGAATCATTAATGATTTTGAAAACCAAGCATAAATATACAATGGTTGTGAGGTGGGTATGACCTATATGTTTTTAGACTCAAATAATGTAACAAATTAAGACACAATGACATGAAAAATTCACAACCAAACCCTTACCAATGAACAAAGTTGATTCACGTTGATCAATGGTAGAAATATACGTTCTTCAGTTAGATCCATGATTTTCGGACAGATTCATGGAAACATATAAGGAAATTTGACCGCTTTCAAAGTGAAAGATCATATCTGTAAAAATATTAAGTTTCTAGAAAAATCCCAACTAAACGACATGTATAATGAAGAACACACAACATGTAGCCTCATTCTATGGTGATGCTAGGTTTTGGGAGAATATAAGAATGAAACGATGTGTAGTCATCCCTCACATGCTGTGTACCCCTTCCCCAGTTGGCCAGCCCATGTGGCCGACCACACAGACATGGTGTTTAGGTACATGGAAATGGGTTTTGGGACACAGAAATGACTAGTATACATGGCCCGGTACCTAGATAGGTTGGACACACCATGTAGTCCACCTACAAAGTGTGTACCACTACACAGATGAGGCTCATGTACCAACCAGAGACATGACCAAGCAGTGAAGTGGGACCACACACCGTGTGGGTCCCCTCACATGCCATGTTCCTCTTGAGCTCTTCCGAGTGATCTTTAAACATTTGTATCTCCTTCTTTTGAACTAGATTTTTGGATCTCGAGTAGCCTATCTTGAGTTTTTTCGCATGTAGAACGCGATTGTGACCTCAAAAGTAGCTTTTGAGATAAGATTTGAAATGATCCAATTTTGGAACATGCAGAGGAGACACCCAATAATTGAAGAGATGATACAAAATAATTAGAGAATCCTAGGCATAACCCTATAGTAGGAATGAGTAGTGGAGTTCCCTAAAGATAATACCAGGCCTAACCCATGAATAGGATTGGGTAGTGACATTCCCTAATGATCTTTTTGAGTTACCTCTAGTAGGACTAGGAAATAGAGTTCCTCGATGTTCTATGATTATCCTCCATCAGGGATAGTCATTGTAATTCCTTTATGGTCTTTCTGAGTTACTCTCCAGTAGGACTGGGCAGTGGAGTTCCACGACATTCTAGGCATACCATCCAGTAGGGATGGGTGGTGGTGTTCCCCAATGAAAGTTCTGGGATTACCCTCCAACAAGGATGGGCAATGACATTCCTTGATGACATATTCTAGGTGTAACCCTCTATCTGAGCTAGGTAGTGGAGTTCATTGATGACTCATAGATCTTACCCTCTATTAGGAATGGGTAGTGGTGTTCCTAGATGAAATTTCCAAGCATGACCCTCTTTCCAAGCTGAGTAGTGGAGTTCATTGGTGACTATCCGAGTAGGACCCTCCTTTGATACCAAGGCATAGAATACTTACCTAGAATTTTCACCCCCTCAACTGTGCGACATCCCGAAGAGATGTGTTTTGATGTAACATTGGAATCATAAGTAAGAGGAGAAATTTCCTCACCAAGATGAATTCTTGTGACGTGACCTAAAACCACGTAGGCAAGTTAGTGACCCCCCAGAAATGATAGTATCAAGGTGGGGTGATTGAGTCGCTTAGAATTATGTGTTTAAGGAAGAAGCATGAGATACTGGGCATTGATGATGGACTTACTTTGGAAATGTTGAATGCTCTTTTTCTTGGGATTAGCTGTGAGATGGAGATCCCCTTACTCTATTGTTTGGTATTCTTTGATTGAGAATATATATATATATATATATATATATATCCTTCTTTGGTACCCCCTCTTTAGGTTTCGGTTACTCTCCTTCTAGGAGAGGTGAAGGTGTGTGGGATATTACATGTTCTTTCCATGTCTAGCATCTCATGGTTAGATGAGTGAACTCTCTTACTATAGATAGCAAATACTCGATGAGAAGTTCATATTCTCACCATGTTGAGATCCTGGTGTTTGGATGGGTTTACATTTACTCTATTATTGGTTTAAGATATACTCTTTCACTGTACCTTGTTCTATCTACTGCTTTCCTTTTCTATTGCATCTCTTACTACTCACCCTTCATCCTTTTTAGGTAATTCTACTAGGTATGTATATACTCACGCTTACACAGGCTTCTCCTGACACATGTTGTGTCTTTTGTATATGGAAGATAGGTTGATCATTACTTCAAAGGAGCTTAGGGATATGAGGTTATTAGACCCTATACGGTGGTCGTAGATTGGGACCTAGGATATGGGATATCTCAACTATTTTACATTTCATATTTTTTGTCAGGGTGATACACATTTCTGGTTGGGTGTGTATTGTCCACCATTTATTTTCAGTTTACACTACTGTACTTTGTACTGTTTAGAGGTCCATGTAGGTTTGGTTTATTTATAGCAGTGTTGCATCTTTTATTTATTTCCCTCCACACTTTTTCATTCAATTGGTTGTGTGTGTGAAAATTGTTAATTAAAAAAATTCATCCCTGATTTTAGTTGTTCATTCAAATATTGTTGCCATCCCTGGCCTATGGATGTGGTCTTGGGGTAGCTGCGACTTGAGCCCCAGCTTGGGTAGGGTCGTGAAAAATTGGTATCAGTGAAATTTCATTAATTGGGATGTTGTTTTGATGTATCCCCTTAAATAATATTGTCTGGGTTTTGGAAAATAGTGTCAAAGTGTCTCGAGTGAGTCTCATAGGCTATGAAATCCAATGATGGTAAACCGACCAATATAGACATTCACGAGGACCTTGACTACCTTCTTGTTGACTCAACATGTGAAGAAATTTTTTAGAAGGATTAATGGTAAAATAATCATATAAGATTGAGTCTTTGACTATCCTTTTTGAGAAAACTCCCCATTATTGTTAATATATATAAATTTATATATTCTCATCTAGACATAGTACTCCTTGATAACTTTCAGGATGCCTTTGCAACAACATCCAGCCAAGATACTAGCTCCAGTTCGTGATGATGACACTATGAGTGCTGATGCCTCAGTTCATGGTCCATAATGTGACCCCCTTCCCCTAGGTGGGCAGGTATCATCACCTCCAACTATCAATAAATAGTCAATCATAACAAAATAGGCTGAGGACGTGCGTAGTTTGAGCATATTCCATGAGTTCCAGCATTAGAGACCACTGAGGTTCTGTGGCGAGGTTTATCCTCACGCAACAGAGGATTTGATAGATTCAGTGGTCTGTATCTTCAGAATTTTTCAAACACCAATGAATCATATGGTGGTTTTGGAAGCAAATATTTTCTATATAGTGGTTGGGAATTAGTGGAGCTTGGTTACACAGGCGCACAATGATTCAACACTCCCGTGGGATGACTTCCAACAATTGTTCTGTGAGGTGAACTACCCCTCCTTCTTACATTTAGTTTAGATACAAGAGCTTCTGGAGCTCTAGAAAGGAGGGACAACATTTTATAAGCATACAACTAGGTCCAAAAAACATACAAAGAACTCTCTTGACATGATCATTAATGGCTACTTCTAAGCATAGAAGTTTGAGAAGGGACTCCACAAAGAGATCCAAGCCAGGGTAGCTCCCTTATACATCCCCACCTATGATGGGGTAATGGAGTGAGAACTAGTGAAAAAAATATTTCTTTAAAAGAGATTATAGGTAGCTGGAGTAGGTAGTGGGTGCAACAGAGCTGAGTTATCTACAATAGTTGGTAGGCACCAAAGATCTCAGAACATGAGACCCTTTCACGAGAAGACCCATTCACATGGTTATATAGTGACAAGACAACATAGAGGACTCGAGTAGACCCGATAGGGGAGGTGATTTACTTGTCATGAGTGAGGTCACATGTCATGGGACTACCTAACCAGACGTTCTGAGTAGCCCAGAAAGATAGCTGATGGACCACCACGACAGAGACAACCGCACGATCAGGGATATCCCAGGTGGTGATAAGTGCTCCCCAGGGAGGTGGAGATGGAATAGGGGTATGAGGAGCTACAAGTGGAGAAAGGAACTATAAGATCCTTCCATCACCAACACCATACATCCTATGTCAGGCTCAGGGAGCTAGAGGCTAGGGCTGCGGGAAGTTGTAGGCTTTGGATGTCTATGATCTCACAACATATGAGATGATTCGATGTACGATCTGTATTTATTTTAAACTTGAATTAGTATTAGTAGTTAAATTTTATAGTTATTCCTTTATCTCTTAGCTCCCAGAGTGAGAGTTAGATCTCCCAATAGAGAATCCAGCACAACAGCTTAGTCTTGAGGTTCCTACAGGGAATGCTTCTTCTATGACTTTCATCTGCCGACAATGCGAGATATCACTTAGTGAAGAGAGGTTCATGTGTGATATTCTGTTCATAACAATGGAACCCAATTATTTCATCTTGGGTATGAATTTTATTTCCATGGTCCGAGCCCATATTGACTTTCACTATAGACTATTTAGATACATTTTCACTGATGGGACAATATTCTTATTTTCTAGCAAGATAGATCTCATGGCAGGATTGGTGGATTCTGTGAGTAGGAGGTTGTATCATATCACCCATCGGTTAGTGAGTGTAAGACTTGGTGAAAAGACTCTCTAGGAATTTGGGTTCCTTCATTTGTGGAGGATTATATGGATTTATTCCCCGATAATGATTCAGGACTACCACTGTGGTGAGAAATGGAGTCTTTCATTGACTTAGAACTAGGAACTACCCCGATATCATCTACAGTGTATCAGATAGAACCTACCGAGCTCTGGGATCTACAGTTGAAGTTGGAAGACCTTCGTGAGAAAGGTTTCATTAGACTTAGTGTGTCCCCCTAGGTGGATCTGGTTCTATTCATAAAAAAGGGGGATGGGATCTTATGACTTTGCATAGATTATCATTGCCTAAATCATGATAAATAAAATGCACCCCTTTCCAAGTATTTATGAACTCTTTGATCATTTTCAAGGTGCAATATGGTTCTCCAATATCTATCTCAGGTCCAGCGACCACTAGTGGTGGGTTTTTCAGGATAATATTCTAAAGTTGGCATTATGATGTCTCCATGGGCACTATGAGTTCCTAGTGATTCCCTTTGGTATGAAACATTCCCACACTATCTTTATGGCTTGGATGAAATAGGGCTTCTAGCTATACTTATACCGGTTTTTTTGTCTTCATCGATGAAATATTTGTCTACTCTATAATAGAGGAGGAGCATGTAGAGCACTAGAGGATGGTTCTTGATTTAATTCAAGAGCACCAGCTTTACCGAAAGCTCTTGAAGTGCCAATTCTGGATACATGAGGTTCAATTCTTGAGGAATGTCATTTCTAAATAAGTATTAGTCATGGATACAATAATGATAAAGGTAGTGATTCCTTGGGATACACCCAAGAATGTAGTAGAGGTTTGGGAATTCCTTGGTTTGGAAGGGTACTATAGGACGATCATGGAGGAATTATCTAGAACTATAGTCCTTTTGACTACCCTAATGTGGAACAAACACTCATTTACCTAGTCTAAAATGTTCCAGAGGGACTTTGAGTAGTTGAGGTAGAGGATTACAAGTGATCCAGTGTTGAGACTGCTAAAGGAAGTTTTTTAGTTTGTAGTGTATTACTAAGCCTCAGGACCTGGGCTTGGTTACGTGTTGATGTAGTGATAGGAAGTTATCGCATATGAGTTGAGGCAGTTGAGACCACATGAGTAGAACTGTGTGACTCATGAATTAAAGTTAGCAGCCATAGTCTTCTTCCTAAGTATGTCGAGACACTACCTTCTAGGAGAGTGATTTGTGGGTTACTCTAACCACCATATTCTCAGGTATGTCTTCACTCAAAGAGACCTGAACCTGAGATAGTAGCATTGGTTAGAGTTCCTACAACACTATGATTTCAAGATAGTCTATAATCTAGGTAAGGTAAATGTTATAGAAGATTCCCTTAGCAGGTAGTCCCAAGATCTCCTAGTAAAGGAATCTTTAGAGAAGTTATCTTTCCTGTAGCTAACCCTGGTGGAGTAGGAGGGTAGATATTTTCTCTAGTTGAAGATGTTTATTCCTTCAGTCCTTGAGTGTGTAAGAGAGTCTCAGTTGGGAGACATTTAATGTGAGGTATCTCATGATTAGATATCTACAATAGATAGAGTATATATATATTCTAAAGGATGAAATCATGAAATCTTGTTTTAGGGGCGAATAGTGGTTCTAGTCACGTTACAGGAGGAGGTGATGTGAGAGTTCCACACATCTCCCCAAGATATAAATATAGGCGTGGGAAGATGTATAAAGATCTTAAATGGATGTTTTTGTGGTCTAGCATAATATGAAGCTTAATTGAGTTTGTCTCTCAGTACCTCACCTATCAGCATGTGAAGGCTGAGCACCATGTTTCGATAGGTCTGCTGAAACCCCTTGAGATTACAAAGTTGAAATGGGATGAAATATCCATATAATTTTTCATAGGGATTCTATGCATAGAGATAGGACACGATGCCATTTGGGTGATAGTTTAATGACTCACAAATTTGGCACACTTTCATGCCATCAGGGAGAAGAGTTCAGTGGAGAGTTTGGGGCAGTTGTACGTGTGGGAGATCGTCCGCCTTCATGGGATACCCTCAATGATTGTATTTGATCGTGACATGATATTTATGTCATGATGGAGTATATTCCTAAAAAAGGCATTCAATACCTATATATAGATGAGTATATCCTTTCACCCCCAGACTGATGGGTAGACCGAGCACACTATATAGGTGAAGGAGGATATGATAAGGGCTTGCATGTTGGAATTTTTATGAAGCTGGGAAGATCACATGCCCTTGGTAGAGTTTGAGTACAAAAACAACTACAACTCTACCATTGGCATGAAACCTTTTGAGGATCTATATGGGATACCCTACCGGACACCCTTGTGTTGGATAGAGATTGGCGAGTCATATCTTATGGGACCGGGGTTGGTGCAGGAAACAATAGAGAAAGTACATGTCATTCGTGAGTAGATGATGACAGCTTAGATAAGATAGAAATCCTACACAGATCACTTTCATCGACCCTTGGAGTTTGAGTAGGGAGACCATGTTTTCTTGATAGTCTCCCCATGATAAGGAATGTAGCGGTTTGGTTGGGGGGGAAAGCTATACCCAATGTTCATTATGTCGTTCTAGATCATGCAAAGGGTTGATGAGGTTGCCTACTGCCTCACCCTACCCCCAAAGATGGAGTGGGAGGTAGCCAAGGAGATATGTACATGATCCTATGAACATCATTAATTAGGGAGAGCTGGACATCAAGGATAGAGCCACCTTTGCAGATCACCAGATGGCGATCGAGGACTGATAAGAGTGAACCTTGCATGGACATACCATCCATTTTTTTCGTGTGCTATGGCAGCATGAAAAAATGTAGGAGAGTTCTTGGGAGTAGGAGAGATATATTTGGGATCCGTATCTAGAGTTTTTTTCATAGTTTTTATTTTCAGGGCTGAAAATATTTTAGGGGATAATTATGCAGAGACATGTTTTCTTACCTTGTAAGACTTTAAAATATTTCTAAATATATTTTCAGAGGTAGGAACTAAGATTGTGTGAAATTACAAGGCCTGGTGTTCTCATAATTAATTTTATAAAAATATTAAATATATTTTATATTATGCGCACTTGGTTAATTAAACAAAAAGGGATAACTCTTAAACAGTTGATCAGATTAAAAATATGAGACCAATTTTGGGTCTAGAACATGGGGTTTACCCTAGGAAGGACATAAAAATAAATCAGCGTGGGATGTTCGGAACCTTCACTCGATGGCGGTGCATTTAAGTGTATTAATCAATTTAATTTAATTAATTAATTAATTATACATTAACATAAAATGATATTATAAATATATCACTAAAGGAATTTGTCCAGGTTTGGATCATAAGTCACATTTTCCAGAGACGATCTCCTCCCCTCCTCCCTTTAGTGAATCAAGATGAATAATGAAAAACCCTTGGATTAACGCGAATTGAATTGAAAAAAACATAGTGGCTCCTCCTAAATTAATTGGTGAGCACATTATTCAATAGATAATGATCCAAAATAGAGGTAAGACTCACCTTTGATGATTTTACACCTTTGATTAAATGTTTTAGCAGATCAACAGTTATTCCTTGATCCACACCCTTTAAAACTTTACATGTTCTCAATAACTAAAGCATTGATTCATTTCTTCTTTTTTCTTACCGTAGATATCAGTTCTTGATCGCTAACTAATAACACTAGGCCTATGATGTTTAAACCCTTGTTTTTGGTGTTTTTATCCCCTAATTCCTCACGTTCTTCACCATTGGAACCCCCATGGCTCCCGGTTAGACAATTTCCAGATGACACAAAATTGATTGGACACCCAGATACGTGGTGGATTGAAGAATCATTAATGGTTTTTTGAATTGAGCAAATATCTACAAAGTTTTTGAGCCAGGGATGGCCGATCCAGTTGTTAAACTCCAATATTATTGTGAAAAAATATATGTCAGCGTGAAAAACACATGGACAAACCCTTCCCAATTGCCGATTCAAAGTGAGAAACTATGTAAATCCACATTATTTGGTTAGATCCATAATTTTAAGATAGATTCATGGAAATATCAAAGATAGTTTGATGGGTTTCAAAGTGAAAGATCATATCTGAAAAAATATGATGTTTCTAAAAAAATCCCGACTATACACCATGTATAATGAAGAACCCACAACATGTGGCCTCCCTCAGAGGTAGTTCTAGGGTTTGGTAAAGGATAAGGATGAAGTGATGTGTAGTAATACCTCACAAACTATGAACCCCTTCCCCGATTGGACATCCCGTGTGGCCGACCACACGGACACAGTGTCTGGGTACACGGACAGAGCCAGAAGACATGGAACTATCCTCAGATAGGTGGGACATGCATTGTAGTCCTCCTACATGGTGTGTACCCCTAAATTAAGTGGACTCATGTTACTACTAGAGAAACTACTATGTATTTAATTGGGACCACACTCCATGTTGGTTACCTCACACACCGTGTCCCCCTTAATCTCTTCTGAGTGATCTTTGAACATTTTTATCTTCTTTGTTTGAACTCGTATTTTGGGCTGTGAGTAGCCTATCCTGAGTATTTTTCTACATAGAACACGATGGTTCCCTTTGAATTGGATTTTGAGATATGATGTGAAATGTTATGGTATTGGTATGTGATGAGGTGACACCTGATGATGGCAGCGATCAGAAAAAATCATCAGAGGATCCCTGGCATAACCCTCTAGTTTGGCTGAGAAGTGGATTTTCCCAAAGACAGTACTGGGCATAACCCTCCTATAGGACTGGGTAGTGGAATTCTTTGATGATCTATTCGAGTTACCCTCTAGTAGTACTGGGTAGTGGAGTTCCTCAACATTCTGGGATTACCCTCTAGTAGTGCTTGACAGTGGCATTCCCTGATGGTCTCTCTGAGTTACCCTCCATTAGGACTAGGCAGTGGAATTCCTCAATGTTCTAGAATTACCCTCCAATGAGTCTGGTTAGTGGCGTTCCCCAGTAAATGTTTTTGGATGACCCTCTAGTAGGGTTTGGAAATGGCATTCCCTGATAAAATATTCCAGGATCAACCCTCCATACAGGCTGGGTAGTGAAGTTCCATGATGAATCATCAGGCTTAACCTCAAGTAGGACTTGTTAGTGGAGTTTCCCAATGAGATTCCCAAGCATAACCCTCCAACCAGGCTAGGTAGTGGTGTTCCTCAGTGACTATCACAGTAGGACCCTCCTTTCATACCAGGGCACACGATCATTACCTAGAATTTGTTGTCCCTAAACTATGCAGAATAGTTAAAAGGCATGATTTGATGTAACCTTGGACTCACAAGGAAGAGGGATGCTTTCCCCACTGATAAACATTCTTGTGATTTGACCAAAAACCATGCAGGTGAGTTAGTGCTACCCAAAGAGGATAGTATCAAGGTATGGTGATTGAGTCCCCTAGAATTATGTGTTCAAGGCTGACATGTGAGATGTTGGGTATCATTGATGGACTTACTTTGGAACTATTGGATACTCTTATTTATGGGATGAGATGTGAGATGGATATCCCTTTACTCTCTCATTTGGGAATCTTTTACTGAGCACACACACACAAAAACACACATATATATCCTTCTTTAGTATCAACTCATTGGGTTTTGGTTACTCTTATTATAGGAGAGGTGAAGACATGCGAGGTATGCCACATGATTTCCGTGTCCAGATTATCATGGTTGGATGATTCCACTATCATGATATAGGTAGCAAAGGATCGATAAGAAGTTCATCTTCACACTGTATTGATTGCCTTGTGTTTGTATGAGTTTACTTTCACTCTCTTATTGGGTTGATCTATACTCTTTCAATGTAACTTGTTATATCTTATGCTTCCCTTTTCTGTTGTATCTCTTACTTCTCCCCCTTCACCATTTTTGTGGCATTCTACTGGGTATGTATATACTCACCCCTACGTGGGCTTCACCCAACACATGTCATGTCTTTTGGAGGTGACAAAAAAGTAGATCATGAATTTAGAGGATCTTAAGGATACATGGTGCTTGGACTGTGTGCAGTGGTCATAGCTTGGAACCAAGGAGCTGTGCTCTCTCAGTTGTTTTAATTTTCTAGATTTCTATTAGTTTTGGATAGATTTCTGGTTGGTCAAGTATTTTTTCAATTTTCTTTTCAGTTTAAACTATCGTACTTTGTAATGTTTATAGGTCCATTCATGTTTGGTTTATTTATAGTAGTGTTGCATATTTTATTTCTTTCTCTCTGCACCTTTTCATTTATCTGGTTGTGTGTTTACGTATAGGTACATAGAAAAAAACCTTCTCGAGTTTAGTTGTGCCTTCAGTACTGGTTTCCATCCCCTGTCCTTTGGAAGTGGGCTTGGGGTAGTTACAGATCGAGCCCAAACAAGGGTTAGGTCGTGACACAAGCATTGAATAGTGAAAATATATTTTCAATGGTACTGAACCCTTGATATCTGACTAGTGGATCATTGGAACCACTAAAATAAGGTGAACATTTCCTCATGAAACACTCAACAAAATCTTGTTCCCTCAATTTATTGTTTGTAAGATCAACGTGATTCATATCTTGAAAATGTTGTGTGATCATAACAACATAGTTTTTCATTCCATATCCCTTAACATTCAGCTTCTTAGGAGTAAAATCATTATATTATACATTTAATTCAATATTAACATGATTACTCTGGGTTCCATCCATCAACTAAAACCGAAAATAATAGTGTGAAAAATAATAATCATGTTGGGAAACCACATAATCATAAAAAATCATTTATAGGATGTCTAAATAATGGAACCTTGTTCTATGAAACCTAAGGTTTAACCTAGTTCATTCAAGATATTTTCCAAAACTTTAGGATTTTATCCTATAATTAGAATTATCCCTAGGGTTATTACTACAGTTTTCTCATACTAGCTTCAAAAGGTTAACTAAACCTCACTATGATACCAACTATAGTAGTATATACTTTTAATATGTAGACATCACATATTAATATATGAATAATCATTACAAAACTTTTTGATCCAAGTTATAATCATTTAGGTATAGTATATTTGAAAACTTTTAAACATAAACAACTAGTTCATAAAATATCTACACATTCTGCTATATTTTTTTTTCATAACTAGAAACCTTCTTAGACATATAATATTACTACATATCTTCATAACTTGGGGAAATAAAACATATGAAAGGGTTAGATTTGATGCTCAGTAAGGGTAAATAAGGGAGATATCAATGATCATATAAGAATAGCATGAGAAAAAGGGTATAATAACACAATATTTACATTTTAAAACCTTACCCTATATACCATAGATCATAATCTTGGGGCATGGTATAAATATTTGTAGTTCATAAGACATGAATCACGAGAGATTAACATAGGCATAATGAATTGATTGGTGGAATACATATAAGAATAAAGAATATTTTTTTAATAGTCAAGGATCATTTCCAATGATATCATAGTTAAATGGGTTCACTTCCCAAACCATTGTAGTAGTAAAGGTTCACTCCTATGAATATCATAGTGGATAGAGTCCCTTACTAAACTGAGTTTATTCCCCATTCTAGTCTTATTTATATCATAAGATATCAATATTTACCCATTTCATTGGAGGTATATATAGGTCCTACACATTACTTACTAGAAATCATACATATGTGTTCCACAAGATCAAAAATCAGTCATCATATTAGAACCTATGAAAATAAATGGGTTTCATAAACATTTAATCAAAGCACAACCTATGGAAAAGTAATGGGTTTTATAAACATCATTCCATAATAAACATAAAACATCAAGATAAAGAATAAATATGGTATCCTTGGATCATATTTTAAATAAATCATAAGTAACATTAACGGCTGTTGTCATCGATGAATCAAAATATTATTAAAACATTCTTGAGAAAAATAAACTTTCCATTTCGAAATAAATTATTTAATATATAAAAATTTACAAAATATTATGGAAAAAATTTTCTTTTTAAATTACCATGGGGAATTTTAAATTAATCTTTAAAATATTGAGCAACCATGATGGTGTGAAATTTATTTCATACCGTATAAGTTAAAAAACATCCCTTCTATACTTTTGTCAAAAAAATCACAAAGTACCTCATTAGGAAAATGAAAGGATGTTTCCTTTCAAAATGTTTTGTAAAAATTAAAACATGGGTAAAAAATAATTTAAAAAATCATATGATATTATTAAAAACTTTCTTTAAAATATTTCTTAAAAACATGGATACATAATAAAATGGTTTTTCGATCGAAGAGGTAAAAAAAGTCAATTTTTATTTTAAAAAATATTTTCAGTTTCCTGAGTACATAAAATGAGGAAAATGAAAGGAAATTTTTTATTTTAAATAATTAACCATATGAGAAGAAATTTTTTGGGTATATTGAGTGGTTTTTCATAATATGTCATCATTATAACTTAATCATAAACAATCTCGATAAAAAAATAGGTTGTACCATAAAACCACTCACCTCGAGTACTCCTGGCTTTGAAAGCACTATAACCTCATGTATAATAAATTTAAATTTATTATAATTCTATAATAGATTAATTTTTTTACTTATAATATCATATATGATCCCTTTATAACACTTTAACACCTCCTTTTATGAATAATTCCCTATTAAAATCACCATTTCTAGGTATTAACTATTTAGTTTATCATGAGTATTCCAGATCAATAGTTTCAGTAATTGTTCATTTATCTTTGTTAAATAATATTAATAATATTAATAATTATATAAATATAATATATATTCATTATATATATTTATAGTAATCCATAAATGTTATTTATAGAGAAATGAATTACACCATTCAAGAAGATGGTAGGTTGTATGTACGCATGAACACTATTCTCATTTTTTGACGGATGGATTCAATGAAAGTTAAATATTAATTAACCTTTATTGGATCATTATTATATCACATATATCATATATAAGGATCATATTATTCCTCATTACCAAACAATTAAAATATAAATGGAAAATTAAACACATCATTTATTGGAGGTGGTAGTCCACACGTTCACACAAACGATGTCATCGTTTCCTAAAGAACTAGATGGTATGTTGGTAGATGTGATATTATAATAATATAAGTATAATTATTTTATAGATATGATATATAAATATAGAAACCATCATAATATACATTTATAAAATATGGTTTTGAAAAATGAATTGTATCGCTACATGGATACTGTAATCCGTACATTCACATGAGCGACAATTTCACATCTAATTTGATGAGAAATAGGGTGTATAATGGTGTTTTAATAATATATATAAAATTTTATAATATTTAGGATACTAAATTTATTATTTTATTATAAATAACATGGACTTAGAGTTGGTAAATAATAGTAGAAAATAAATTTATTGGGTAAGGTGATTACCTCTTCTTTGAAACATCTCCTTTAGATTTCCTCTAAAGGGCTATAGGGTTTGTATTTTTGGAAGAAAATAACCTATATATTTTTCATAGGGAATTTTATAAGAGAATTTTGTAGATTCGTTTCAATCTATAAGGCTAAATGTGGTGTAAATAAGTGAGGGAGGAGGTTCCCTTTTATAATTGAGGTGAGGATCACTTCTGGAATTTCTCAAAAGATTAAATTATAATAAACTCATTATCAATAATAAGTCCATAAAATTGATTTTTATTAAAATAAAATTTAGTATAGGTTTTTAATAACATAAACCAATAAAATTTAGACATGTTTTGGTGTTATTTTAAACATTATCATTTTGATTAACCCTTAGTTAACCAATTTTAATTTTAACTATGACAACACATATTTTAATTTTAAAGAGTTGTGATTTTTACTTATAAGGTGAAAATTTACCCATAAATGAAAAATTTATGATATTTTAGATCATATAATATCCAACTTTTCTAATTTAAATATTTTCATTATTTTTAAAAAATTTAATAAAACATTATTTTGATAAAATATCATTATTGTCCATTCTGACACTATTCATTTAATTTGACTTAAACTACATAAAGAAACATTTGGAATTATAATATAATATTTTAATAGAATACTAATATGTCATATTCACCTATAAAAGTAATTTAAATCTTTAAATTACTCAAATTAAATCAATTTTAATATTTTTAAATTCCTTTATTTTATTTTTCCATCTATTGAATAAATACTATATTGGCGTTGTGTAAACATTTAAGGTAATTATATAATACCTAAAAATGAGAAATAAATTACCATCATGAATATAATTTCATTATGAACAATATTAATATTAATATTTTTTCATAACTAGGTTTTTCCATATGTGAACACATAAAGGATATTTAAAACTTAGAGAGTGACATTTTGTAACATTATCTGATTTAAATAATATATAATTCATTTTTGTAGACAAGTTTCCATTAAAAACACAATTTATAGAATAATTTGATAATTTGATAATTCATTTCATTTAATAATAATTTGGATTAAAAATTATGGTCCCATAACTTATTTTTAATTTAGATTAACCTGATTTACCCTTTATTGATGTGGCATATTTTACCAGGGTTACTATTCATATTGACCAAAAATAAAATGAATCTATTTAGCTAAATATAAACCACCTAATTCTAAATATGTAATTAATTTTATCTTATTAAATACCTACAAATGGAGAAAATTAATTTCAAAGGGAATAAAATACCACAAAAAATGTTTTTTAGAAAAAATACATTTTTAAATATAAAATTGAATTTATTCTTATCCTATGACTAAAAAAATATTTTTTGAATGTTTAAAAAATTTTATCAATAAAAGATATTTAAATTTCATTAAAATAATTCACAAATATGTATTAATTAAATTTATTAATATAAAAATAACTTGTTTATATAAAAAAATTTCAGAAAAAAACACCAATTTTATTTTCAAATAATTTTATCTAGTTTTAGTGATTTGATAACTAAAGAATTTATTTTATAAATGTTTAGAACATATATTTTTAGTTATTTAGTTATTAATATCCATTCCCTACAATCTAATGGATTGGAAATAACAATTTTTTTAATAATGTTATGCTGTTTATCTAAACTTTCCATTACTTGTAATGCAAGCTAACAAAGAAATCTAGTTATTTAAAAAGAAATATTTTATAAAAATATCGGTATTTTACAATTTCATTTTTTATTTTCATAAAACAAGAAAATTATATCATTTAGAACTATATACTTATCATTTTAAAATTTCACATTCATATCAGCATCGCAAAGCTAAGATACACTAATAATGTTATATTTTAACCCTTAAATAAATATAACTTTTGGAATTATATAATAATTTTATATTAGAACTTGTATAAAACCTTTTAATTTTACCTTTGAGTTATCACAAAATTTTATAATTCTACCATCACACTTATTAAATGATATAAATTTAGATATATCACTAGTCATATATCATGAAAATCTACTATCCATATACCAGATGTCATTTTTTATACTTCCAAGATGAACTAAAAAAATAGATTTAAGAATAATTTAATACCCCTAAATATTTGGGTCTAATGGGATTATTATAATAATTTTTCAAAAACCATACATATTTTAAACATGTGTTCTTTGGTAATTTAGAAGATAATGATTTAGAAATAAAATCCCTTGTCTGTCCAAGAGTTTTTATAAATCTCAAGGAACAATCATTTTCATAATGGACTTCTATTTGAAATCTAAAGCATGTAACACTTGAAGCATTTCTACTCAAACCTTTAACAAATAAAGTATTATAACTTATTGGTAATTTTTTTCCATAACAAAGACTATTTTTACTTCTTTTCATTTTATTCTAACTCATAATTTTATCATAAAATTTTCTACATTAAAAAAAGTGGACAAATATGATTTCAACCTTTCAATTTTATTTATAAGATAATAATTTTATTCTAAAAAATAATCAAATTTAATTATTTGAGATTGAAATATTTCGTCCGATAATTATTTAGTATAATTTGTTTTAATTTTAAAACTTTCCAAGTAATAGATAATTTATCGTTGGATATCCAAAGAGTATTTCTTGATATTTCATTTTTATCAAGAACTTCCTTGTATTTACCCTTAATATTTTTGAGAAACCCAACACACTTGTTAAATTTATTATTGATAATATAAATCTCTTTATATAAATCATATTTAGTGTGATTATAATCAAATTTATTATAGGAAGAAAAAAATAAAATACTTATCTATTTTGATAATTATATTAAATAAATATTTACTGATTCTTTTTATACACTAGAGTCATCATCGAAATATGAGTTTGAATTGTAACTCTGACTATCTTCTAATATATTCCTTTATTTCTTATATTTATCTCTATTTTTCTTATCATTCTTAACCCTTAGGAAATCAGGTTTGATGCATCATATTTTTTCCATACTCATAATAAATAAAATCTGAATCATCATTAGAAATATCAATATTTTTTCTCTTCCCCTTGGAATCATTTCAAGGATAATTATTTATAAATATTTGAGAGTATCCTTTATTCTTACTATATTATCCCTTTGATAAATGAGAAATACCATCTCTTTAACTATACTGAAGCTCAAATTTAGAAGTGTAAGTAGCAACTTTTGATTTAAATATAATTAATTTTTAACAAAAAATATATTCTTAAGAGATTTTTTAGTTAGAACTCAGATTTTAACAAAGATATTAAAATCTATTCTAAATTATATTATTTTAAAATTTTTTCTTTCTTCAATTTCTACATTATTATTATTTCATTTTTTAGGGAAATCTCCTCAAACCATTTCAACCAAAACAGAATTATCTAAAGTTCCTTGGAAACCACTTCTGCTATTTATCATACTTATAAATATATGAAATTTTTTATCTAAAATTTATCATTATCATATTTTAAATTCTTTATACTCTGATCACAACATGCCTAACTTAGTGCTAATTAACTTTTTTGATCCATGATGGGTGGCTTTCAATATCATCCAAATTCTATGTGCTATTTTTAATATAGATACATGAGTATAAATATATATATATTAATTTCGTAATATATAATATTCAAAACCTTTTAATTTTACTCATACTTTACCACATAATTACTAAAAAATGTTCATGATTGAATTAAATATATTGAATGGTTTCACCTTGATTTTCAAAATATCAATGATTACATTATTAAGAAAAGCATCCATGTGAGACTGCCAATATGTAGAATCTTTTCCATCATAAAGTGAAGATATTTTAGGTGTCTATAAATCATTTGATCTATTTTCTACCATGTAAATTTTTTCCCCTTGATTATTAAGTCATGATTTGATTAGCACAAATAATTAAATGGCTTTCAAAGACATGGGTAAAGATTTGATAACAATTGTTAGGTCCCAATGAGGGGAAGATTGAATGGTCAAGAGAGGGGTGAATAGACCTCTTTAAAAACATTTAATGAATTATTATTAAAGTTAATAATTATTATATTGGAAATAAAAATGAAATGAATAAAAGTATTTTTATCATAGTTTGGATTTAAATAATCCCTTTTCTACTCTTTACTCTTCTCAAATGTAGAGAGAAATGAAACCCACTATAATGGAATCTATGACTTTTGAAGGGGAGTCACAACACTTTAAAATTCCTTTTATAACTTTGGAGTTACAACCTGAGAATTGTTTTTCTCACATGGAGTTGCAACCAACTAGATTCCCTTTAATATGGTGGAAGAAACCAAACTACCTTTATCTTGATCAAGGAAAAGCTGAAACCCCTACCTTTTACTAGTTAGGAAGAACCTGCACATTAACTTTGTATGGGGTAGTATAACCCAGCCCATATCTTTTTATGGGTAGTATAATCTAGTAAAATAAGAAAAAAAGTAGAAGGAAGTATGAATCACAAAGTATGGCTCTGAGTGTCGAGGCTGTAGTGTTCTCTCTAGTAGCAAAGAATTAAATAGTTATAGTCCACTTTAGAATATTATAGAAGTTTATTGAAAATTGGTTTGTAAAGTATATATTGAAAGTATATTCAAGATCTATGATGAAATGGTTATATCTAACTCAATTTAGAAAGTTAATTTTTGAAAAACAGATTCAAAATATGAAGCTTATTGTATTTCATCCTTCTTGAAGCAACATGTGATCTCTTTATTGAATGCACATGAAAAATATTCCTAAATGTTTCACTTCAATAATATATAAAATTTAAATATTATGTTCAATTTATATGGTTAAAAAAATTAATGAAACACTTGACAATCCATAATAAAAAACATCAAATCCCTTTGGAATAGTTCTATAAACCATGAAATGAAAACCATTCAAATTCCAAATAATTTAAATTTGAAACTCATGTTTTTCCAAAAAATTAGTGTAAGTATTCAACCCACAAGATAATAATTTAATCCTGGAATAAATTATTCTAAAAAGTATCCTTAGTGATAAATAGATAATAAGTAATTCAAAAATATTTAGACAAATTAAAATAAAAAAACATTCAGTAAATCAAAAATCATAAAAAATTGAAGAACATTAAAAATAGAGAATCATAATTCTAGAAACATTTTCTTACATTTTATTGATTTTTGGAAGGCCAATGACTGAAGTAGGTATAAAATCATGGTATATTAAATCTTATACTTGGATATATCTCATGATAGATTATATTTTATGGAAGGTTAGAATCAATGTGTAATCTATTGTCTTGAATATGCGATCGATCTACTTTCCTTACGGTCAGTATTTTACTCATGAAGATGATCAATGAATTTGTAAAAAAATTAGTTATGGTTTATTGATTAATATATTCAGTTTAATCGCTACATGAGGTTAATATAAATGGTCATACAGTCAAACCATTACATAATTTTTTTAATCTTGGTTTATCGGTCAAACGTGCGGTTGATCCCTTCATGCGATTGATTGACTGGTACAATCAGTTAAAACTTAGCATGTGGTCAATTAGTTTTCAACATGAATTTGATTAAATATTAAAAAAAGTGTACTTATCTAATGTTTTCGATAAACTTATAGATGATTCATAGAAGATGCTTAAGCCATAAAGCTTATGTAAAGGTGATATGATTTTTATATGCATTGTGTTGGGGTAAATAAAAAATTTCATAAGCTATGTATGGGTATCATGTCTACACTACATAAAGGTAATAAGGTCAGTCTATATAAACATATAATACCACACATTAATGGGTATTTAAGGGTAATTCACTTATTATATTCAATGTGTAATGGTATAACAATATATAAAGGCTTTCATAATGGTATGACAAAAAAAAACCTATGTAAAGGTAAATGAAAATGGTGTGTAAGAGTAAGGCCTATTCTACATAATGGTAATTTTTTTACATAGAACATGAATAATATAAATATTTCTATGTCACGATAAATTATAATTAATCAATTTTTAAAATTTTATTTATCTCTAAAATTAGTTCATAAAATACAATCTTAAAGCACATTTCATCACTCATGTTAGAGTGAATAAAATAATAAATTAGTAATTATAAAAACATGAAAAAGTGTATCCACATCAATAAGTATTCCTTGACCACATGAATTATTTTAAGGATAATTTAGAGGTTAGTTTATATAATTTATAATAATCCATTAAAAAATTTAAGGAATATAAAGGTGAAGTAATGAACATGTATGCTTAGAAGATATGAGTTACTTCAGGCTCATGTATTGGATATTATCTTGACCAATTATTCAACAATACTGAACAATGTAGAGTGTATCTATTCCTAAACTCACATTTCCTTATATAAATCAAACCTATGATGGATTTAAAGGAAAGATAAATGATTAGTCTCAAAAATATTCACTGGTCATTAAAATTTAGATTATCTTTATTCTTAAACTCACATCTCCTGATACACATCAGAGCCATGATGTTAGTAGGACAAGGATCAATGATGAGACTTATATGTCCTAAAAAGGCTTCCATTATGTTTTCAAGACATGATTATCAAAGATCAGTGTTAATCCATAACCATATGGAAACTATAATGATTAAAGGATATCATATGAGTTTTAGTATTAAATAAATCCATTATTTCACAATCTTTGTGTTTAGATGAAAATAGTTTGTTAAGTTCATTTCAATAAACAAACATGCATCAATAAAAATATAAAGTGAATTATCCTAATGTTTATACAGTATATCACATAAATCCCAGAGATAGAAAATTTATAGTCAATGATATACTATATTTCTATAAAATGGTTCATATATTTATTAGAAATAGTTAGAGAACAATTTTCTTGTATATAGTCAAGGAACGAGATTCATAAATAGTTGCTATAAGAACAAGTCTCACAAGATCTCATGGAATAGGAGTTGTTCTAGAGAAACATACTGTGTAGGATGATTAGAACCAAAAGGTTGCCTTTATATTCACTGTGAAATGTGATATATTAATCTTTAAGAATACCAAATATGATAAGGATTGAATTTAAGGAAACATGGTATGTTTTACATGTTCATATAAATTCAAAAATGGATTTGATGTACCAAAATCGAATATATATTTTGGTAGTTTCTCTAATTGATGTAAATCCATTGGTGGATATTCAAGAGAAACTATATATGGGTGGTATAATTTTGGTACCAATAAGGCTTGATTGATTATAAAAAATCATCATTATTAAGTCCATTTTAATTCTACTTGTCATAGAAACTTTCCATGATCATTATATTGGGTATTGGATGTCAAGATTACCTTTCTTGGATGATGTATATATGATGTAACTATAAAGGGTTAGTGACAATATACAATTCTAATAAGGAATGCATGTTCTAGAGAACCATTTATGGATTAATGTAAGAAACATGATTATTAAATATTCACTTAGAATGGATATATTCTATGAGGATATTAGTGGTTAGTGGGGGAGCCATAATTTTCCAATAATTTTTTTAATAACATATGAAAAATAGTTTTTAGTTTTGCAACCAGTTAAGACTAGATTGAAAGTAACTATACAAACATTGACTTGACATAGAAAATTAAGTTTTAAGAAAAGGTATACTAATGTAGATTTAAGGGTTTCTTAAACAAATTCTAAGTACATATATTGAAAAATAATTTGTAAATATAAGTTGGAATAATTCAATAGGGAATTTACACTATTGTTACATGACATAAATATTTCCAAGAAGACATATATAAGACACATGTGGAGATTAGTATAACTCCATATGATTCAATGATGGATCTATCACATGTACCATGAAATATACTATATATATATATATGATATTTTAAATACATATATTATTGTGGGAAAATATTATATAAATATAGTATAACTATAAGAGAATAATTCAGAGTTATCCAATAGTCCCTAAGAAAGTACATTAGGCATGTACCCAATATTTTGAGAGGAAGGAACAATAGTTATAAGGGGAAATAGACTAGTCATACTAAGAATCAGTTGGATCTAATATCATAGTTTGGATTATGAAATGAGATAGAGTAGCTCATTAAATACAATGGTTTCTATATCTACAAATAACAAGTATTCTATGGCTTTAGATGCAGCTAAAAATGAAGTATGAAATAAAAAATGATTTGTTCTAGTTCTTAGAATCATGCCTATAGAGTAAAGTTATTAGAACCATATCTAGAGAAATTTTTATTTTATTTTTGATAAATTTGGTTTTGGTGATGTTTTTTTATAGTAGAAATGATTGGGTGTGTTAAAAATTGATTGGGAAAATATTTGAATACTTTATAGTGAAACCTATTTTTTGGAAGTGACTGAGAAATAAGGCCAAGTCTTGGGAATATTGTTTATTAAAGACCCAATGTAGAGTTCATTATAGATTCAACATTTATTTCACTTTATACTCAACATATATTTATTTTTTTCCACATAGAGTTTATTTTGGAATTTATATAGAATTTGGAATTTTTTTGGAGAACATAGAGTTAATGGAATCCATGTAGAGTTCCACATAGAGTTTATGGAAGATGCATAGAGTTGCATGTAGATTTTATGGAATCCACATAGAGTTTCACATAGAGATAATGAAATTTGATGTATATTTGTTCATAGAGTTGATGTAACGCGATGTAGAATTATGCACAGACTTGATAGATTTTGATGTAGAGCTTTGTGTAGAGTTGATAGAAGATGATGTAGAGTTTTTTGGTGGTATAGAGTTCAGAAGACTGACGTAGAGTTCAATTTGGCTGATGTAGAGTTAGTTAATAGTGATGTGGAGTTCAGAAGCCCGATGTAGAGTTAATTGATGGTGACGTAGAGTTCAGGAGACCAACATAGATTTGTTTTGCCTTTGTAAAAAATTTAAATTTTCAGAGGATGGATAAAAGGAAGCTCATAGAGCTCATTAGGCATGAGGAAATTTTTTAGTGATATTACTGTGTGTCCCTATTTATATTAAAATGGAATATCGATCAATTGTTTTATGTGGGATAACATTATATAGAATTTAATAAAAATTTATTATAGTGAAAAATAAAATGAGGAATGTTGTGGTATTTCTAGAATTAAATGTAATAATATTCTTAAATTTAATTTACATGATTTGTGGGAGTTTTATAATTTGATGGTCAAAGAGTATCATGGTTTGATCATTATGTAATGAGAATTTATATTCTTTTTATAGGGATATTTTTATGGTGATTACCTTGTAACAAGTATGGGAAAAAAATGAAAGGATGATCTGGATTCAGATTTGAGTGGGATTTGACTATGGAAATCTTGAAGTTTCCTTATCACTAACCAAGGGTTCCTAAAAATAAAATTTTTCAAGAAAGTGGTGTTTATTTTTTTCTTTCATAGAAAAACTGGAGGACTCAAAGAAAATATAGATCATTTTTAACATCTATAATTTGAGAAGAAAAGATGAATATTTGAATAACACTATACTTCACTGATCATCGGATTTGATGGATAATAATATGTAAGGAGATGAAAAACAAAAAACTCACTATATTAGTGTTATTTCCTAAATTTTTATGAGATAAAACTATATTTTGAAAGATATTTATAATCCCTTTTGTTGAAGAGTGAATGAGAGTACAATAATAAGAACTATGTATGATATTTGTAGTGATACTTTCTCAAATCCTTTTAACAGTCCTAGTAAAGTGTGTTACATCCTCGGAAAATAATCACAACATTGGTGTGTTCTTCTTGGATTATCCAATTTGGGTGAATCAAGTAAAATATTCTACATATACTCATTATATTTCTTGCATAAAATTTTATATATGTGCATGATATATTTATAGGTTCATATTTATTCTATTAACCCTGGAGAAAGATCCAAATAATAGAAAAAGAACACCAAAACCTAATTCTGTCACGACCCGTCCCCTGAGGCCCATGCCATGACTGCCCCAAGCCTACCTTCCATAGGCTAGGGGCTGGCAACTAACACCAGAAAGGCATATCCGTATAACTGGAAGGAATTGCCTTTAAACCTGTACAAACACACACACACTAGGAACATAATAAGAAGAAACCATGAAGTAAACTGCTGTAGTAAAAGTGTGTTGAAAGTAAAGGGGCCGGAATATAAGCCCAAATGAAAAGTATAATTAAGTATAACTGAAAAGTGAAAACAGATCTTGGATCATCTACCGAGGATCCTACCTGATGGGTAGGTACAACTCATGATCATTAGTCCTTATGTCACATCACACCAAATGGTCTACCTCTGAGCACCATCCAGTCCTAGATTCCTCGGTCTCGATCAATGCTGTCCATCATCTGCCCAAGACACAATAAGGTGCGGGCGAAGCCTGTGCATGTGTGAGTATAACAATACTCAGTAGGGACCCCAAGACCCCTGAAGGTCTCCCAGAGTTCCACAAATGAAATACCACCAAGAAAGACCACAACTCAAAGCATGAAGCGATAGACATCAACTCTACTTAGGTATATTCCCAAACATTTACCTAAGTTATCAAGATATACTCATCTCATACATGAGGGAAGAATACAAAAATGATAACACCACGAAGGTTGAAGTACCACACAAGTAACATCACAAAGATAGAAGTACCACATAGGTAACACCACGAAGATAGAAGTACCACATAGGTAACACCACGAAGATAACATCTCAAAGGTAGAAGTACCACACAATTAACACCACAAAGATAGAAGTACCACACAAATAACACAACAAAGACAACACCATGAAGGTAGAAGTACCACATAGGTAACACCACAAAGATAGATGTACCACACAGGTAACACCATGAAGACAACACCACAAAGGTATAAGTACCACATAGGTAACACCACAAAGATAGAAGTACTAAATAGGTAACACCACGAAGGTAGAAGTACCACACAGGTAACACCACGAAGATAGAAGTACCACAGAGGTAACACCATGAAGACAACACCACGAAGGTAGATGTACAACATATGTAACACCACGAAGATAGAATTACCAAACAGGTAACACCATGAAGACAACACCACAAAGGTAGAAGTACCACATAGGTAACACCACGAAGATAGAAGTTCCACATAGGTAACACCACAAAGATAACAGACTCAGTTCACAATCAGGTATAACTTAAGTACAAAAGTACATATGATTATTTGTAAGATAGATCATCTTATTCTATTAAGAGGCACTACTGCTGACCCACATAGGATCTGAACCACATAGGATTGATAGGTAATAACCCCCGCTGACCCACACAGGATCTGACCCACACAGGATATTTATGCGCTGACCCACACAGGATCACTGAGCGCTGACCCACAAATGATTTGATAGATGATAACCCACAAAAAATCGATAGATGCTGACCCACACATGATCAATAGATTCTGACCCACACAGGATCGATAGATTTTAACCCACACAGGATCGATATTCTTTCTTCACGTTACATCCAGCCACTGGATTCCTCACCCCTGGTGTGCTCAAGTTTCATATAATCTTCCCATCGAGATATCAGTCATACCTCGACCGCCACTAAGCTCCACAAAGGAGTAACCCAAAGGACCGCCATGTCTATAGAGACCCAAAGCTTGATGCACATATACATTACATTACTTTTGCAGAATATCTAATACATAAAAAAAATAGACACCAAAGGACCATAATAGTTTAGTGTCTTTGGAAACTCGGAACATAATATTCTAATTGTGGTGAAAGATCTTCAACATCTCCCATAAAGATCTTCCCCTTTTGTTTTCTTACCTAAAAACTTTCTTTAAATCTTGGTGAAAAGAAAACATATAAAGGGTGAGCTCAAATACTCAGTAAGGGTAAACATATGGAACATAAAACAGTCCATAAACATTTGAATGAAAAAACCTGAACATAAAATCTAAACATCAAAATCTTGAGCAAAGACATAAACCTTGGAAGTATGTATGGAATATATCATAAAGGAACATCAATCATGATAAAATAGCATGGGAATAAAACTTGTAATTGTGGAAACCATTAAGAACATGTTATTATTTCCATAGTAGCCAAGGCATTGCTTCCAAGACCATCTTAGTGGACAAATTACCTTTCTGAATCGAGTTCTCTCCTCTTTCCAGTCCTGTATCACTGAATCAGATTAACTTTCCGTTCCAACCATGTATATATCATGAGATATAAATCTTTACCCAATGCATTAGATGGAGATATAGGTCCCACCCATATCATAATGAAGTCATTCTTACTTGTGACACAACATGAACATAAATCATTCATCATTACCCAAAGTATAAAATGGGTTTCATAAACATCATCCCATCATAAGATAATCCATACAAAAAAATAGATATAATTTTATCATAAGAAAAGTGAAACCATGTAAATCATAGAGAAATTATACTTGAAACATACACATATGAAATAATTCCATCTTATATGGAAAATGGTTTTTTTAAAGCACTTGAAATGAATTCTTGAGGAAAATATCCTTTCTTCTTCAAAATCATTTTCTTTTCACAAAATGCCATGCAATTTTAACAGAAAAGGATTTTGTTGAAATTGTCATTAAATCTTGTAGAGTAAGATTTATGAAAATAAGGTGTTATGAAACCGTAAAAATCCGTTCGTTCCGTATAATTTTAAAAAACATTCTTCTCATACTTTTGCCGGAAAAGTCAAAAAGTACCTCGTATGGTAAACAAAAGAAAGATTCCTTCCATACAATGTGGTAAAAGTAAAAAAAGGTAAAAATAACTTTAAACATACATGGAAGAAAAGTAAACATTTTATGAAAACATTTTGAGAACATATGGACATGGATAATAAACATAACCCCAGTAAATACTTAAGAATAAACAATCTCAGATAAGAATGAGATTGGAATAATTATCCCTTACCTTAGGTCTAATATGCATCGTACGTATCCGAACCTCATGTATAATGATTTAAATAATTTCATTTACTTATTACAGAATCATATTCATTGTTATGATATCATATATGGTTCATTTATGACTTTATATTACCCTTTCTTTTGTAAATTCCATGTTAAAGCAACGTTTTGGGTAAAATCATTTTATTTATCGTACGTGTTTGGAATTGTTGTTCTTGATATTATTATTACTTATATCATGATTTAATTACTTCCAAAATATAAATAATGATTTATATATCATATATATTCAGTATATATATATATATAATAGATAGGTAAATGAAATGAAATACACTGTTCATGGAGACGGTAGGCCGTACGTACGCATGAACGCTGTTTTCTTTTCCTTATTGACTTGACTGGTAGTAAGTACATGATATATATATATGTATACATAAATAAATTATCTTCATTATTTCATATATTTCATTATTATTCATTATATATACTTTATAATCATTCTTGAATGGTTAATCATGGAAAATGAATCTCATCGCGTTCGTGGAGACGGTAGTCCGTACGTACACACGAGCGATGATATCATTACCATGATTATTAAATTAAATTGGAGTGGATGATATAATATCTCAGAATCATTATGGTGTTATAATAACTATATATAGTTATTATTTACACCATTATACCCATCCAAGTAAGGTGGTGGTAGAAAAACAGATTGCACCCCAACGTGGAGACGATATTCCGTACGTACGCACGCGCGGTGATTTCGTTTTCCGTAGGATGGAAAAAAGATGAAATATGGTTGTTTAATATTTTTAATAAAATATAATTATATTAGTTATACTTATGTTATTAATTTATGATGAAACAAATAAAGAAGAATAAGTAGAATAAGAAATAAATTGGAAAGAATCGGTAAAGGATATTACCTCTTCTTTGACGCGCCTCTTCTTAACCTCCTCTTAAGGCACTAGAGTTGGTCTTTTGAGGAGATAAGAACCTCTATGATATAAATATAGAAGTTGAGAATATTAATTTTCAGGGGTTTTCCAAGATTCAAGGCTAAAAAGGGTGTGAAGAGAAGAGGGAAGGGGTACCCTTTTATAAGGGAGGAGAGGGGCACCTTTGGAAAAACTTAAAAAATTATTTTATAATAAAGTCATATTCGGTTTATAATAGCTCGAAATTGATTTATTTAGAATATAAAGTGGGTATGGGTCGAAATAATCTCAACCAATAGGTTTTATACATGTTTAAGTTACTATTTTAACCTTATCATTTAGATTTAACTCTAAGTTAAATAATTTAACTTTTACCATGTCTTCTTGTTTTCTTACACTATATAGTTAATAAACTTACTATAACAAGTCAAACGAACCCCAATTGGTTCATTATTAATATATATAACCTTATATAAGTCATTTGTACGAGACTTATATTTTTATGGATATAATAACAATTAATAATATAATATTTTTTTAAAAAACTATTTTATGTCAATTTTGACACTATTTGGTAATTGATTTTTGTTAAAATCATAACAAAATGATTAGTTCGAAAAAAGTTAATTAAATCAATACTAACATGTCATCGTAACCTTTAAAATTAGTTTAATTCATAAAAAGTCTGAAATTACATTTATTTGGGTATTTATAACATCAATTATGTAAATATTTCATTAATAAGGTAATTACTGCATCATCATCGTGTCATAAATAAATTAATTTATTTAATGTCTAAAAATTATAAATAAAATACCATTGTGTATAAAATATTTTTATCTTTCTAATGAACATTTATAGTCGAATTTATATTATGAATAACCCTATATTAAAAATGTTTTAGTTATTAAACTTTGATTTTAACTATTTTAACTCTTCTTTAAATAAAACAATAATAAGTTTCCTAATCTAATCCAAGTGGACCTAAAGGGTAATATTTTATTCCTAAGGTTGTTTTTGGTCGAAATAAACTTATCCAATATAATTATTACATGTGTTCGGGTAATAATAATATCATTTTTACCCTTAATTACCCTATTTACTTTTAACCGTGGTAAATAAAAGTAAAACGTTACTATTCAAAAAAAATTGTTTTTATCTTATTGAACCCCATTTTACTCCTTGATATTAACCGTGTCTCTCAAATTTTAAAAATTCCACTCACATAAGCGGTAAAATTAATTTTCATGTAAATTTTCAAATTCTGCTAGGAGGTGGGTAAAAGACGGTGAAAAGGTCAATAAAATTTTTATATATCTAAAATTATTATAAAATGACTTCAATGAATTACATTGAAATTATATAAGTATTATGTATCAATTTTGACCTAAAATAAATTTAAATAAAATAAATAATTATTTAAATAAAAAGTCGGTTTTTAAATAGTAACCCAGTGTTTTCACTATTCATCAAAAATTGAAAGTTTTCAGAAAAATACAAAAAAATTCACCCTAAGATAATTTCGATATTCCAAATCCAAAAATGAAGTCCATTTTGAAATATAAAATTTATAAAATTTCAAAAAGTGGGAATTACTATTCATAACGGCTAGTTCATAATAATATTATAATAATATCTCGTTTAGTGAAACTTGGTATTGCGTACTACACACGCTATCGTGGAAGGCCACGATTGCATGTAAATCAAGCCAAGCCAGGGTTGCGTGTATTGAAATATTCCTTTGTTGTTGTGTATAATAAAATCCAACCATATTTCATTTATACATTGAATATATATATATACACACACACTCAATGTTGCGTAGAATAACTTCTATCAAACGAAATGGAAATTTTGTGTAATACGAGCCAAGAATAGTGTTGCGTATACGATGTTGCATATATAACAAGATAATTTTGGGGTCATGTACAACACAAGACATCAATGAAATTAAAAAGAATAATTCTCATCAAATCTCGGGTTGTTACAATGTCGTAAGGGTTTAAACGCGACAAACGGTGCATCAATCGGTCATCTGGTCTGTTAGTTATAAGCATCTTAATTCTGAGGGCCCGGTTGGATTCACGTTCAATCCAACCCAGATGTACTCCAAACGTCTCCCAAAACTCAAGTGGAGTATACCAAAAGGACCGTCTCGCTCCAACTGTTCCAGCGCTATAGACGGTTTGCCCAACAGACGCCCAGTTCTCAAGTTATGGCCCTTTAAGAAAATATGGGTCTGGTTGGGCCCAGGTCCGGTCTGATCCGGTCAGACCGACCCAGCCCAACCTAGTCCGGGATGACCCGACCCATTCTGGGTTAACCTGGCCCATGGTGGGGAATGGATTGTCCCACAGTGGGGCACGAACCACTGGCCTTCATGGCTCAGCTCGCAGCGGAGTGCGGTCTGCTGGCACGCACGACCTGCTGGTACGGGCGACCTGCTGAGTGGGGTCTGATCGAGCTGGCACGAGAGGGGAGTGGCCCCCCCGTTCGGAATGTGAATCGGCAGTGCCTAGGGGTGCTCCGAGGTCACCATGGGACTCACTATGAGTCCTAATGTCGTGGCTCCTCTGGCGTCGCGTTGGTCGCGCCGCCCTCCACTTCCGCGACCGACTGGTGTGTCGGTCGCCTCTTCCAACCGCCTCAGTCGGTTCCTTCGGCGGTGCGGGTGCGCCTCCTCCTACCTCACTCTCTGTGGCTTCGACCGCAACACCTTGCTCCCTGGCGGCGCACGACGGCATGACGCACATCCTCCGCGGCTGGCCGGTGATGGCCGCCGCCATCATTGGTTGCCCTGAGGCTCGTCCAACCCGAAGGTAAAGATAGCGAAGAACACACCAACTTTCAACAAAGGGGTAGAGGGACCGAGCCTTGTTCATTTGGCTTGTTCCATCTACGTTAGGTTGATAGCAAGAGGGTAGGAATGATTCAATTAACTCTTGAAAAAAAAATCAATATTAAACCCTACCTCAATAACGATGAAGAATGCCCGTGATCAAGGAAGTGTCGGCGTTCGTCTTTCCCACAACAAGATTCAAAAGATGCTACTCGAACGTCGTCCTTTGGTTTGTGGTTAGGTGTCACCCATCACCTTCCACTGGAATTGGCTCCGTCCTCAATGGTTTGACATCTCAGCACTTTTCCTGCACTTCGTTGCTTAGTGAAGCAGTGTTGATACCTCTCCCCAAGCACCATATAAATAGGAGAGGGGGGAGGGAGTCTAACGCTCGTGGGATTTATAAGGGTTCATTAATTATGAACCTTCCTCATTCCCAATGATGCTGTTACTTATGATTTAAGGGTCAAGACATTTAATAGATTGACACATCACTGGTCCCACATTGCCGCTTGTCCGTTGGAGGAAAATAAAGAAATAAATCATATAACAAAATTATTTTATTTATTATTTTAAAAAGTCCCAAAATATAACTTTTTCTCCATCCCACTGTGGTTGAAGTGAAGTCTCCCTTAAGAGAATCCCGGAACTACGGATTCAACAGTGCCCTCAGATTTTTAATCCGAACACCAGTTCAAAAGTTAGAAAATGCCACCTATGAATTTACTGAACGTACCATAAAAAAGTTCAATAAATTATTAACATTAACCCTTGATCTGTTCCGGTCTATGTTAGAATCCACCTAAGGAGAACACGCCCCAACGAACTCAACGGTACTCCCAGATTTTCAATCCGAGTTACTATTTATAAGTTATGGATTTTAACAATAAAATAATTGTTACTTAATTATTTTATTTACGGCCAAAAACTAACTTCCACTGTTGGCCCTCGCTGACCAATGTTAGTATCTGCATAAAGAAATCATACCCTCAAATGCTCAGTGGTGGTCTCGTATTTTTAATCTAAGTTACCGTTCGTGAGTTATAATCATTTGAAAAATAAAATAACATTATTTAATTATTTTATTAACGGTTATTCCATTTTTGTGTTTTCTCACAGGAGGCCTATGACGACTAAACTTAAGTCGCTCCTAGGGTAAAACCGCCATCTTGAATGCAAAAGTGCCCTTAGATTTATGATCTGAGCAACTATTTAAGAGTTATTAAATTTTTTCCAGAAAACTAATTACACATGCTAATTAATGCTCAACAAAACTTCGACGGATCATTCCAAGAATTCCGGGACTCAGAATCATGCACTGTCAAATTTTGCAGTCTTGAAATAATTCTATATAATTAAAAAAATTATACGGAAATTCTGAGATATTACATTCTACCCACCTTAGGGATTTACATACATGAAATCCAAAACAAAGGAAAATCAAAACAAATGAGGGTACTGAGCACAAATCTGAGCCTCCCGCTCCAATGTGGTCTCTTGGAGGTTCCCGTGATGCCACCAAACTCGCACCAGAGTGATCGAATGTCCATGAAGGACTCGGTCCTGTCGATCCTCTATCTCCACTAGGAACTCCTTAAAAGTCACCCCATCATCAAAGTCCAACTCACCCTAGTCGATAACGTGTGATGGATCGTGCACTCATCTCCTCAGCTGCGACACATGGAAAAAAACATTATGCACCCGATGAATCTTTAGGGGAATTGATAGATGGTACGCCACCTCACCCACTCTGTTTAAAATCTAGAAAGGTCTGATGAACCTCGGAGATAGCTTGTCACCTAACCAAACCTCCGCAATCCTCTTCAGGGTGAGACCCATAGGAAGACATGGTCTCCCTAAACATCTCCTCTCGAAGCATCACTGGTACCATAGTGCGTCCAATGAAGAGGATGACGTGCTCAACACCTTCATAAATTCCTTCAGGAGACCGTCCTGAGGACATTGAGCACGTCGGGCCTCACAGTCATCACCCCAAGCTGTGCCTCCCGAATTTGCTGAAGAATTGGGGGAGTGATAGTCATATAATAGAGGTAAGCTGCTCCATATTTATCCATGAAGGATATATGAAGTGAAACTAGCTTCTCTGACGCCTCACTCAGCAGCTGTAGACCATAACTCATACTGAGTGTGTCTACTACCACGTTCCCTTTCCTAGAAGTATAGAATATCTCAATGTTATAGTCCTGGAGGAACTCTGGCCATCCTCGTTTTCTCAGGTTCAGGTTTTTCTATGAAAATATATACCTGATTATCTTGTGATCAGAGTAAAAAGTCAACTGTTCACCCATCAAGTAGTGCCGACACATCTTCAGTGCAATGAACACTGCAACTAACTCCAGGTCTTGGGTAGTGTAGTTATGCTCGTGTTGTCTCATTTTTCGGGAGTCGTAGGTGATAACTGCCCACTCATGTATCAAGAAACAACCTAGTCTGGTCTCTGATGTGTCATAGTAGACTATATACCCAACGCCCTCTTCTGGTAGCCTCAAGATAGGGGCACTCTTCAGTATCTATCTCTGCTCCTGAAAGCTCTACTGACACTTATCCATCCACAGGAAAGGATCCCCTTCTCCGTCAAAGCTGAAAAGGGTGCCGCTACACTGGAGAATTTAGGTACAAATATCCAGTAGTACCAATAAAAAGCAGAAGCCCCTCTCCCTTCAGGGAGGTAATCTTGGAAATATATTTTGAAAAGATGTCCCCACACTCTTCCACTACTATTGGGAACTAAAAACTCAAAAATCCAGCTGCCATGAGGGTAAGGCTGGTCGACACAAGAGTGATCGGCTGCACCCTCTTATGCATGAGTTTATCCTATGCGGCCTAGGTTTCCTTTTTCTCTGAACAAGGAAAACCCCATTCCATGCTATAGATATAATATATCCTTTTTTCCTAATACAATCAATCTGAGTATGAACTATGGATGTCCATTCCATAGCTAAACTAACGTCGTAAGGCCTCGACGCTGCCACCAAGAGGTTCCAACCGAAAGTCTTACCTCAAGGGTCAGATCACACCATCGACATAAGTGTGATTATCGAGTCTCATCCCAAAGGTATCTCTTGACGTGAGGGTAAAGTCAAAGGTTTAACTGGAAAATCTAGGTTTTGAACAAGATTCATGGAAAGAAGGAGTGATTGGTACGTATGACTATTAATACAACAACTAGTAGTAGACACAAACCATACCTCGAATCATTTCTAGAGCCCTTGGGTCACACTCCTTGACTGCATGCAGCTACTCCCTTCCCCTTTCCTCCATCTCCCTAAGCCTGGTGGGGACCACATTGGGGTGGTGGTTGTAACATGTCAAAATGTGTACCACCTCTTACTTATCTCCTATATCGTCTTCTATGTTTGCTGCCATGCATATTTATCTATCCCTATCACTTCCTCTTCCCAAAAAATTTTACATGCCCAAGTCTCTGAGACTGGTGTCAGTTTCCTGCTTTCACACTTCTAACATTCACTGGCTGTATTCACTCAGTTAAATAACATTCAACCAAAACGGTTCTCTCTAGAACCCTAAAATAAGTAGGAATGCATAGAGGAAAAGTGATAGATTAGATGTCCCTAAACACACCTTGTTCAGAGGTCCAAGCCTTGAAGCACTAACCATACTGTATTCATCGAGTACCTAGGATGGTCGGTACGCCTTGATGAATACTCTGCTACCGACATGTCATCTTGTCGAAGCTATAGAAGCTCTTGGGAATACTCACCCTTTAGCTTTTTATAGAAATAGAACCCCTTCTCAAAGGAAGGTTCTCAATCTTGTACAAAAAAAGTCACCTATTCGCAAGATTAGGGGTAATATGAACCCTGTCATCATCCTACTGAGCCACAAATAAGGCACTCTACCAGGACTGACATCTGATCGAATGGTACCCTGACTAGATAGAAACTCGACCACCTCCTTAAGCCAGTTCTTAGCCGCCTGTGAGTTGGGATTGCCTCGGAACCTGAGGGGTATCTGATACTGAAACACATGTAAGGCACTAAGCCTACATGTGTCCTCTACCAGTACTGCCAGTTGTAACTGCTGACCAATGGGTAGTGTTATAGTTGGCACACTACCCGAAGGTACTATCTCGGGCAACAATCTATGCATCAAAGCCTCATCACCATGAAGACCATATTAATGGTCACACACTGATATAGACTAGAAAAAAGGATCACCATCTGATATGCCAGTGTCCCAACTAAGCAGAAAACTCTAGCCACAGCCTCCAACCAGTCCTCAGAAGCCTAGGGATCTGTCTTAACTCGAAACCTTAGAGGCCTCTCCCATTGGAATTCGTACAACGCGCTCAGTCGGCATGCATCGTCTTCCAGTGCGGCTGGTGGTAACTGCTACCCAATGGGTGGTGGTGCTATTGGTACACCACTCGAAGGTGCCAACATAGTAAGAGGGCCCTACACTAGAGCCTCGTCTCTTGGTGGATCGTCATCATGTACTCTCTCTGGAATCCTAGCTGGCTGCCTATGTGGCAAAATCCTGATAAGGTACAGGTGTGTCATGGTCCTTAAGTTATACCTGGTGAGCTAACTCAAAAGAGATAAAAGTAAAACTTTTCAAAACACACGAAATTAGTGTTTTCATGCACTAAGTCAGAAATCAAAATTCAAGGCCCTGGTGTATGGATACGTCGGCCGCCGCACCAACACTGGATTCCCCAAACTGAAAACCACACTCATAACACTTAACACTATTACCACATCAAAAAGATCAGAGTCATAGTTCTTCGGTAGAACCGACCCCTTTGATACAAATTTGTCATGATCCATCCACCTGGGCCGGTGCCGTGACTACCCCAATCCCGTCTTCCATAAGCTAGGGGTTGGTGACTAGCACCAGAAAGGCATATCCCTATAACGGGAAGGCATTGCCTTTAAACCTGAACAAACAAACAGACTAGGAACACACCAAGAAGCAACAATGAAGTAAATTTCGGTATTAAAAGGGTTCTAAAAGTAAAGGGTCCGGAATACAAGCCCAACTGAAAAGTACAAGTATAACCGAAAAGTGAAAAACATCTCTTGGATCATCCACTGAGGATCCTACATGAAGGGTAGGTACATCTCGCAATCAGTAGTCCCTGTGTCACGTCACACCAAATGGTCCGCCTCTGAGCACCATCCAGTCCTGGATCCCTCAGCCTTGATCAAGGTTGTTCGTCATCTGCATAAGACACAACAAAGTGCAGGCGAAGCTCGTGCAGAGGCGAGTGTAACAATACTTAGTAGGGACCCCGAGACCCCCAAAGGTCTCCCAGAATTCCACAAAGGAAATACCACCAAGAAAGACAAAAAATGAAAGCACGAAAGGATAGACATCAAATCTAATTAGGTATATTCCCATACATATACCTAAGTTATCAAGATATAATCATCTCATACATGAGGTAAGAATACCACAAAGGTAACACCACGAAGGTAGAAGTACTACACAAGTAACACCACAAAGATATAAGTAACACAGGTAACACCACGAAGATAGAAGTACCACACAGGTAATACCGCGAAGATAACACCACGAAGGTAGAAGTACCACACAGGTAACACAAAAAAGATAGAATTAACACACAAATAACGCCACGAATACAACACCAAAAAGGTATAAGTACCACACAGGTTACACCAAGATGATAGAAGTACCACACATATAACACCATGAAGACAACACCACGAAAGTAGAAGTACCACATGAGTAACACCACGAAGATAGAAGTACCACACATGTAACACCACGAAGACAACACCACGAAGGTAGAAGTACCATAACGGTAACACCATGAAGATAGAAGTACAACATAGGTAACACCATGAAGATAACACCACGAAGGTAGAAGTATCACACAGGTAACACCACGAAGATAGAAGTCCCACATTGGTAACACCACGAAGAAAACACCATGAAGGTAGAAGTACCACACAGGTAACACCACAGAGATAGAAGTTACACACTGGTAACACCACGAAGATAACAGACTCAACTCACAATCAGGTATAACATAAGTACAAAAGTACAAATGATTATTCGTAAGCTAGATCATCTTATTCTGTTAAGAGGCACTATTGCTGACCCACACAAGATCGATAGGTACTAACCCCCTGCTGACCCACATAGATGATGACCCACAAATGATCGATAGATGTTGTTCCACACAGGATCAATATTCTTTCTTCATATTATAGCCAGCCACTGGATTCCTTGCAACCAGTGCTCTTGAGTTACGTAGAATCTTCCCCTTGAGATATTGGTCATACTCAACTACCACTAAGCCCCAAAAAGGAGTAACCCAAAGGACCACCATGTCTTAAGTGTTCAAACAAGACATATGATGCGTCAATCGGACGCTCGGTCTATGAGTTATAAGTGTTTTAGTTCCAGGGGCCTGATTGGATTATGGTTCAATCCAACCCGGACGTACTCCAACTTTCTCACAAAACTCAAGTGGATTATACCAAAAGGGCCATCTCGCTCCAAGGGTTCCAGCACCGCAGACAGTTCTTCAAACGGATGAATGGTTCTCAAGTTATAACCCTTTAAGCGAATTTGGGCTTGGTGGGGCCCGAGTCTAGTCCGACCCGGCCCGACCCAGTCTGGGTTGACCGGACTGGGCTGGGCCATGGTGAGCTCAGCCTGGACCATGGTGGGGTGCAGCCCAGCCCGCAGCGGGGTGTGGCCCAGACCGCGGTGGGGAGTGGCCCAACCCATGGTGGGGTGCGGTCTATGCGGACCAGCTCGCTGCGGAGCATGGCCCACTGGCACGTTTGGCCTGCTGAGTGGGGACCGCTCAAGCTGGCATGGGAGGAGAGCGGCCCCCCTATTTGGAAAATGAAGAGGCAACACCTAAGTGTGCTTCCAGGTCATCCCGGGACCCATTGTGGGTCCCGCTGCGGCGGAATTGGAGCCGCGGCTCCTCCAGCGGCGCGCTGGTTGCGCTGCCCTCCAATTCTGCAACCAGCCGGTGTGCCAGCCGCCTCTTCTGACCGCCACTATTGACGACCCACGGTCAGTTCCTTCAGTGGAATGAGTGAGTCACCTCCTCCCACCCTCACCGCAACTTTGGCTATGACACCTTGCTCACCAGCAGTGTGCGACGGCACACCACACCTCCTCTACAGTCGGCTGGTGCCGGCCGCCACCATCATTTGTCACCCTAAGGCTCTTCCAACCCGAAGGTAAAGCTAGAAAATAATGCACTAACTTTCAACAAAAGGGCAGAGGGATCGGGCCTTGTTCGTTTGGCCCGCGACCTCCACATTAGGTTGATAGGAAGAGGGTAGGAAGGATTCAATTAACTCTTGAAAAACAAATCAAGATTAAACCTTACCTTAATAACGATTAAGAATGCCTTCTATTGATGAAGTGTTGGTGTTCATATTTCCTGAAAAAAGATTCCAACGACACCGCTCATACGTCATCCTTCAGTTGGTGGTTCAGTGTCACCTGTCACCTTCTGCTGGAACCGGCTCCGTCCTCCAAGGGTTTTCCGTCTCAGAACTTTGGCATCACTTTGTTTCTTGATGAAGCAGTGCCGATACCTCTCCCCAAACTCCATATAAATAGGAGAGGAGGGAGGGTGTCTAACGCTTGTAGGATTTATGAGGGTTCATTAATTAGGAACCTTCCCCATTCCCAATGATGTTGTTACTTAGGATTGAAGGGTCAAGCCATTTAATGGCTTGACCCATCACTGGTCACACGTTGCCGCTAGTCCGTTGGAGGAAAAGAAAGAAATAAATCAAATAACAAAGTTATTTTATTTATTCTTTTAAAAAGTCCCAAAATATAACTTTTTTCTCTAGAAATACTGCGTTCAAAGTGAATTCTCTCTTAATTGAATGTCGAAACTGTAGATTCTATGGTGCAATCAGATATTTAATCTGAGCATCTGTTAAAAAGTTAGAAAACGCTGCCCGTGCGTTTACTGAACGTACCTTAAAAAAGTTCAATAACTTATTAACATTCACCCTCAACCCATACCGGTCGAGGTTAGACTCCACCTAAGAAGAACACGTCCCAATGAACTCAACAGTACTATCATATTTTCAGTCCGAGTTACCATTTAGAAGTTATGGATCTTAACAATAAAATAATTATTACTTAATTATTTCATTTACGGACAAAAAATAACTTCTACTGTTGGCCCGCACCGGCCAATGTTAGTATCTGCCTAAAGAAATCATACCATCATGAGATCAGAGGTGGTCTCAGATTTTTAATATGAGTTATCATTCGTGAGTTTTAATAATTTGAAAAATAAGATAACTTTATTTAATTATTTTATCTACGGTTTTGTCATTTTTGGGTTTTCTCATAGGAGGCCTGTGCTGACTAAACCTAAGTCACACCTAGGGTAAAACCACCATCCTAAATGCAACAGTGTACTCAAATTTCTGATCTGACCAACCGTTTAAGAGTTATTCCACTTTTTTCAGGAAAACTACTTACGCAGGCTAATTGAAGCTCAACACAACTTTGATGGATCATTCTGAGCCTTGAGGGCCTCAGAATCACGCATCTTCAGATTTAACGGTCTAGAAATAATTTTATATAATTTTAAAAAAATTATACGGATATTTTGGGACATTAAAAATTCACCCTCCCCTCTTAGGGTATATTGAGATGTGGTTGCAACAAGTGGTATTCGAGCCATATTTTGAAGATGAATCTCCCCTCAATGATTTGTCATCATGGAAAAATCCTCAAATGATAGAGGAATTTTTCTATATAGTGGTGTAAATTTTTAGATATGGAATAATAGGATGGGATCTTATCTTAGATATATTGGTTTATAAGTGTTTATTGTAACAATTTATGGAGTACAAGTTAGTGATACGTCAATATTATTTACTCATAATGGAGACAAAATGTTGCTTGATATAGATACAAAGGCTAATCATTATTTAGATCATTATCTATTTGATCATATTTATATGATGGTGATGGAGAGTTATATATAAAAATATATATGGGATAAATTGGAATGTATTTATGAATGAGATAAAAAATTGAATGAGAAAAAAGTTCTAATTTTTCATATTATGTTTGATGACTTGAAGATGTATCCTGATGAGGGCGTAGACATTTCCTTTAATCGAATCACTAATGTTGTTAGATCCATCAAGGGTCTTTGTGATATTATATAATATATAAAAATTGGGAAGAAGATATTGAGAATAATTCTACCATCATTAAAATCTAAAGGTGTTTTCTTTTGAAGAAAGAAATATATCCTAATTTTTTCTTGGTGATCTACAAAAAAGTCTTATGTCTTTTGAGATGAGCATAAAACATGAGCGAACTAAAAAAAAAGTTAATAAAAAAAATTCATTTACACCTATGTAAGAAATGAACATCACTAATGAAGGAGAAAAAAAGGAATATGCATATTATGAATTCCTCTCTCTTATTGAAAAAAATATCAAGAGATGAAAATGAATATTTGAGGTTAAATATACGCTTGCTTATTTTTGATGTGGTAAGGTGGGAGAAATATAATTTAAGTGTCCTAAAAGGTATAATGGTGAGGAAGAAGAATCTGGAGTTATTCCAAGTCCAAGAAGGTGGTTTACTCCCTAAATAGATTTTAAACAAGGAAGTTCTTCGATAAAAAATTTTCAAAGAAGGATTCTCATAAGAAAGGAGGAAGAGGTCACTGAGTATCACCATGAATGTGGTAGAAATAGAATTTATATTTGATGAAGAATATTAAATTATAGAAATAGATGAAAAATATATGTATGAAGAGAAGAAAGATGATGAAAATTATGGAGTTATAGACTTAAAGGTAGAGTTGGAAGGATATCTTAATGATATTGACATTCAAACAAGGAAGAATATAATAATGAGTTCTTTGTTGAAAGACACTTCATAATAAATGTATTAGATTGAGTATGAAATTGATCATATTAAAAAATTAATAAAATATCAAAAACTAGGGAATACACATTTTGGATATGTTATTGATCACAAACTAAATATTGAGGAGTAGGTCAGACAAATTGAAGATATGCATTTATCTCTAAAGGGAAGAGAGATAAGGATTAAAAATTTGGAGGAAAAATTGGTTACCTAAAAAATAAATCTTGAAAAATATTTCAAAATATGTGATTTGAAGAAGAATTTCTGATATGGTAGATTCTATGATAAATAAATATTCAAAAGGGATAATCAAGGATCAACTAGTTTTGAAAAAGATTTGGTAGGTGAAATACATGGATTCATGCATAAGAATGGTATTGGATGTGACACAGAATCCTCAATAAATAAATATATAACTATTTTAATCATGGGGGAAAATATAAATATTTTATGAACTCAAAATTTTAAAAATTTTGTTATCAACCTAAAAATTATTCATGAGTAGGTGATATGTGGAGATATGGGAGTGGGATAGTTTTTCCATATATTAAATGTCATTTTTGTAGATTTCTTGGTCATACAATGACCTATTTCTACAAAGAAAAAATATATCTAGAAGGGAAAGGGATAGAGAATATTTAAAAGGGAATACCTTCTTATTATCTATCATGATGGGGTAAGTTTTTTTGGTTATTACTTTAACTACTCTAACTTTGGGACCAAATCTAGTGTTTTAATAAAAAGATATAACAGAAATGTGGAATATAATATGCTAATGAAATTGAATATAAAGAAACCCTATCTGACCACTTTAATGGATATTCACTCCCTTTTTAAAGGAAAAAAATATTCCAAAGTTTATTCATTGAAGAAAGTAAGAACAAGGTGAAATTCTACACACCAACTCATTTTGGATTATCTTGGAAATAAAATAAGATGAGAAACAAATCTAATCTTACTGAAGTTTCCCGTAAAACCTCCAAAAATGATATCATGTGGATCCTCCATAGTGCATGTTCATCCCACATGACTGAAAATGAAAATCTATTAAATAATATAAAAGAAAATGTTGATGGAAATGTAAGGTTTGGTAAGGATTATACTTTAAAAATGAATGGAAATGACAAAACCAATATTATGTGTGATGAAATTTAAAGTAAATAAGTTCTTTTGGTAAATGGACTACAACTTAGTCTATTGAGTGTGATTCAATTGTGTGACTTGGGAATTGAAGTTACATTTGATCATAAAGTATGTTTCATTAAAAATAAATCTAGATGCGTAGTGATTAAATGTTTGAGGAGTGGTGAAAATATTTATGAATTCAATAATAAAGAGAAAACATGTTTACTTACAATTTATGAAGAAAACCATCTATTTAATTGATGAATGGGACATATAAATCAACAAATCATGGAGAATCTCTCTAAGATGATGGCCAAAATTGATATTTTCAACATGAATCATGATTGAGAGTGGATGTGTGAGGCATGAATGAGAGGGAAAATATTCCATAATCCCTAAAATAATAATAATAATGAGAATAAAATATTATTAACCTAGTACACACATACACTATAGGAAAACAATGTTTTAGAAGCGGTTTTTTCATGGTGGTTTTCAAAACCGCTGCTAATTTTTTTAGATCAAAAAATTAGCGGTAGGTTTTTAGTGGCATTTTTTAAAACCACCACTAATTTTTTTAAAATATTTTTTATAATTATTTAAAAAAAATTCCAAAAAAAATTACAATTATTTTTAGCGGTAGATTTTTTAAAAAAACTACCATGAAATTGAAGAAAAAAAATTAAAAATTATTTATTAAAAAAATTATTATTATTTATTTATTATTTACAATCTGTAGCACACAGTCTTCCTTTTTGTGCTTGCTTAATTCTTTCTGATAATGATGACTGCACTGAAACCTAAAACAAAACGGTGGTATTTCCTACACCCATAAATTCTAAGACAAAATTCACCAAATCATTAATCAATGGATCATGTTCCAAATGTAACGTGGTTAATGATGCATGATGTTTTTGACTCAAGGAATCTACCACTTTGTTTGATTTTCCCAGATAGTAATTGATCATGCAATAATAATCCTTTATCCGTTCAAGCCATATTCTCTGCCTCATGTTTAATTCCTTCTATGTGAATATATAATTCAGACTTTTGTGGTCAGTATATATTTGACATTTGGATCCATATAAATGATTCCTCAAAATTTTCAAAGAAAAAACCACAGGTTCCAATTCCAAATCATGTGTAGGATAATTTAACTCGTGAGGTTTTAGTTGTCTTAAAGAATAATTAATTACCTAATCATTCTGCATCAGAACACAACCAAGTCCCTTCAATGAATCATCACTGTAGATGAAAAACTCACCATTTTGGGATGGAAATTCCAAAACTGGATAATTCACCAATCACTTATTCAGTTCCTGAAAATAAACATCACATTATTTTATCCAAATAAATTTAACTTTTTTTCATGTTAACTTAGTTAGCGGGCTAGATAATCGTGCAATGTTTTTAACAAACCATCAGTAATAACCTGCCAATCCAATAAAACCACGAATCTCTGTAACATTTTTTGGTCTTGTCCATTAATAAAACACTTTTGTTTTGGCAGGATCAAATGTTATTCCATACTTATTTACAATTTTCCCAAGAAAATAAATCCATTGCCACAAAAAATCACACTTTCTGAATTTTCCATAAAGTTTCTTTTCCTTTAAGGTTTTCAAAACAACCCTTATATTTTTTCATGCTCCTCTTTAATATTAGAAAATACCAGAATGTCCTCAATAAACACAACCACAAACTTATCTAGGAACTCATTAAATATTATATTAATAAGGTCCATGAATACAAAAAGTGCATCAGTAAACCCAAATGACATAACAAAAAATTCATAATTCCCATACCTATTAGTAAAATATGTTTTCGGGATGTCATCCTCATTCACCTTAAACTAATGGTATCCGGTTAGTGGGGTCGTCCATGTACCAAAGCATAACATGGGCTTGGGCATGGACCACTGTGTAACATAGTGGTACGCGGGCCTAGAGGTCATTCTCCATGCCTCTTTGGGTTCCATCCGCATACCGATATAGTATGTGGCACGAGGTTCGATCCGCATAGAGATTCACTATGCAGAGAACCATATTAAAGGAGGGTCCTGGAACCTGTCGTTCACGAAGAGTTCATCCACAAGGAATTTGTATTTCTGGATGAAACCAATTTGGTTCACAGTTTACCCATTATTATTAAGATCATTATTTTTATGATTCATTGCTGGTTATACCTTTGGAAATGTGATTTGCGATTTGAACTTTGAAGATGATTCGAAACCAAATTTGGAATCCTCTCTGTATTATTTCTTCAAACCTCTAGGGTCTCCTCTGTGCTTTCTTCATCCATCCTTCATATTCCCCTTATCAATACCTTCTACACTCCTTTTATAGAGCATTGGGGAAAAACTATCTGTTGGAATGCAACACCATTTGCAGAATACCATGAAGAGATATCATGATCCATGGAAGAATTGGTCAACCAGGGTTTGTGGAGGCTGCATTTCATGAGTCATGGTTTGTGGAACCCTATTGATTTGCTTTATCCATGAAATTTTGAGTTGACAAGATGGTATGTGGATGGAATTCACATTATTGATTCCATTAACGATGTGGTTCGTGGGTTCCTAGGTTCGCTGGCCATAAATCCATGGGCCAGCACCATGCGGGTCCTTCCGTGAACTGGTGGTTCGTGGTTGTGTATATGATGAACCCTTACCAGTGATGGTATGAAGATCAGTTAAATATCTTTGAGAAATTTAATTTCTTCAAGTTTCTTCTGAAGTTTGAAACTCAATTTTCATCCATTTGCTTTAATGGACCTATAAGAATGATTTCTTCCTTCTAAAAAGTGACTGTGGGAGTATTTTCTTCCCTTGGAAAAGTTTTCAGGACCCTACAATGGCTACTTAGAGGGGTTGTAAAATATATCAAATGGATGTTAAAATAGATTTATTGAATGGAGTTTGTTGGAATCCTCATGTTTTAATGCTCAAAAATCATGTTTGGAGATTGTTGGACTCTTCATGTTTTGATGCTCACAAATCATGTTTGGAGATTGTTGAGCTCCTCATGTTTTAATGCTTAAAAATCATGGTTTACACTCTTATAACTTGTGTTTTAAACTCTCACAAGATCCTGATTAAAAATCTCAAAAATGATGTTTTAATCTTTTAAACTATGCTTAATCTTGTTTTATTATGTTTCAACATGATTATGTTTAATCTTAATCCATTCTATGAATATTTCTTCTTAAGATAACTTACATATATTTGGATAAGTCTATAAAAGTATATGATTGCTACCGGTTTTAGATTTTCACAAAGTTTGTGACACTGTATGCTTGCTACCGGTTCTAGATTCTTGTAAATGCATTGACACCATTTCCTGGCTATAGTTTCCAAGACACCGTAATAAGAAACCTTTCAGAATTTTAACAAAGGACTAGACACCGTTATCTGAGACACCATTTACCAGACACCATAGTCTTCCTAATAGTTCTAGAATTCACAAAAGACCAAGCACCATAACTGTGCTACCGGTTCCAGAATTCACAATAAACCGGACACCATAACTGTGCTACCAGTTCCAGATCTCACCATGACTGTCTCACTATGACTATCTCACCATGATTGTGGAACCGTGACTGTCTCACCGCAATGATGACACTGTTCCATACTTAACCATTTTTATGTCTTTTTCAATTAAATTTAAAAGTTGTTTCTAATGGTTATATGCCAGTAATTTAATGACACTAATATAATTAATGTTATTTTTCAGTCGTGTTAGTAGATAGTATGAGGTATTAGGTGTGATGATAGAGTATCCTATCGGATCCAACACAATCACTTGAAATATAAATAAAAGAATGGCACATGAGCTGTTATACGATGTAGTGGAATTTATAAAAAAATGATAGGAGAACATATATACACTGAAGAACACATGAAGAACTCTCAATTCATAGCGGATGAACTACTGTGGATCAGAACCCCAAAAATCCTCATAGCAGTAACTCTAAGAATAATAAGAGCTATAAGGAACATCTCATTGAACTGGGAAACATAACACTCTGCTCATGACACTCTGTTTTCAGAAGATGAATGAAACTTTGCATCTACTACATATAAAGTGTCTAGAGCTGCATTTCATGACACACAATGCCTTGTAAACTCTATCTCATTACATTTTTATCTTCTATGTACTTTTTTATTAATATTTTCAAGAAGTGTGTGTATTTGTATTAAACACACACTTTCTCCTACACCGAACTAGAGGATACAATATATCCTCACTAAAATATATTTTACACCTTATTTCACCCACGTATAACTGTGGAAGAGGTCCTATGTGACCTGAATGTTAGTTTTACCACTAAGAACAGTGGAAGAGGTTGTGTGAACTGGACAATCTCATGTACTGTTGTTCACCCCAATATAGGGTGTGGAACAAAGATTTTTATAAATATTTCATGGTGGGATGTGATCACTAAGTGGAGTGGATTATGTCTCAGCTTGAGACTGAACCACTTGTTTTATCCACTGTGTCTTTCAATACAGTCTTTCTCTGTTTTTAACTTATATTTCAAAAAACTAAATTTTACTTTGATAGTTATTCTTGGATAGTAGTTATAATTGTTTTTCCTTATTATAGTAGTTTCAAAAGTTTTATCAATAACTCATATTTTTATAACTATGAATTAATCAATCTTCTGAGAAACTATTTGAATAGTCAAACTATTATAATTTTACTACCTTGGTTAACTAGCCTGTTTTATTTTTAATTGTGGGAATATTTTAAATAAACTTTTTAATAGGAATTTTTATAAGAAATCAATTCACCCCCCTCTTCAGTTTCCTAATCCGACCAACATTTGGTATGAGAGGAATTTTTGAAATCCCTATTTTCAAAATTTTTAATATGTTTAAAATATTTTTCAACTGTGATTTTATTTGTGTTTTAAAGATATTTAAATTTATGTTAGTTCTAAATTTCTAGTTCTTTGAAAGTCTATTATTTTGTCATGGATAATAGATTGGAAGGCTTATTTAATGTAATAAATTATGCACAATGAAAAATTAAAATTAAAATGGACTTAGAAATTATGGATTTTGAGACTTGGTCTTCAATTATAGTTGAATATATGATTCCAAATACTTCTAGAAATACTTGGGATGAACCAACTAAGGCTACCTATAATAATAATTTCAGATCCATGAATGCCTTTTTTTCTTAGGAGATGAAGAGTTTAATAGAATTTCTGCATGTAAAACAACCCATGAAATCTGGGATACTTATCTGTATCACATGAAGGATCCTCTAGTGTTAAGGAAATGAGACTTAACACAAATACTATTAAATATTATAACTTTAAAATGAAGCCTTATGAGCCTATTTATGATATATATCTTAGGTTTAATGAAATTGTGAATACTATGATCACTCTAGGAAGAGATGTTATAGCCAAGGAGAAAATTATGAGAATACTCAAATGCTTACCAAATAGATGGAGTGGGACTTTTGTCTAAATTAGAGAATCTTATGATATTAGCAAGCTACCAGTAAAGGAGTTGAGAAGAAAGTTGATGATGTATGAGTAAGAATTAAAATTCAACAAGGAAGAGGAAGACGAACCGAAGAGAAATTCAGTGGCCTTCAAAACCACTACATCCAAAACTAAAGAAAAGTAAAGGATATAACCTCATTCTGATAACAAAAGTAATGAATATTGACCATCTGATAGTGATGAGGAAATTAATCAATTAGATATATTATTTAAGAAGTTTTATAAAAGGAAGAAATTATTCAGGAAGCCTAACTACAAAGGTAAATATGATAACAAGGGAAACTGGAAAAAAGGATTGGAAGAAAGGTGATAATTCCAATGAAATAGTTTGTTATGAATGTAAGATAAAAGGACATGTAAAGGCTGATTGCCCCAAGATAAAATATAATAAGAAATATGATTAAAAATATAGGAAGTATAAAAAGGCCATGAAGGAAACCTGCAGTGCTTCTGAGGATAGTCCAAGTGGCTCAAAGTCTTAACATGATGAAAAGTCTAACAAAGAAAATATGTGTTTTATGAAAAACACATCTGATGTAAACCTTGAGTCTCATGTAAAAAATTACTATTATTCTAGAGATGAAATTGATTTTGAAAATATGAAAAATGAAGAAATTTTTGAATACTTCCAAAGGATAGAAGAAACTTTTAATGATCTAAGAGATAAATAAAAATCTTTAAAGAAACAATATGCCTTGACTACTACTGTCAAATATGATCTTGCTATAGAGAAAGAGAAAAATGATCAATTACTTAAAGAGAACAATGAACTAAAGTTATATATTTAGTAATTAAAAATGTACCTAGATAAATTTACCAATGAAAAAATACTCTTACATAGATGGTTGGTAAAAAAATTTCCCCTAGATACACTATTGGTATAGGATACCAACATGGGAAAAGAAATCTATCCAAAAACAAGTTTGTAACTAAATACAGAAAATCTATTTTCTACCTAAAAATGAAAATTCTGTTGCTAGTTCCTATTCAGGAAAGTCTTTTACTACCTCTAGTTTTTCTAGACCAAATAGAGTATATTTTTTCAAATATGTTACATAATGCTTATATGAAACCCATGAAGTAGATGTGGGTTCCTAAAGCATTGATTACTAATGTTTCTAGATCCAATAAAATATGGGTACCAATATCGCTTTTTGTTTAAATATTTTATAGAAAATCTATTTGAATAGATCCTGTAAAAGATTATGGTACTTAGACAGTGGATGTTCAAGACACATGACAGGAGATTACTCATGATTCAAGAATTTAATAAAGATTGATGGTGGGAATGTCACCTTGGGTGAGAATGCTAAAGGAAAAATAATTGGCCTTGACCAGATTGGTAACTCTAACTCAGTTTTGATTTCTAAAGTACTTTTTGTTAATGGATTAAAATATAATCTTCCTAGTATCTCACAACTATGTGATGATGGATTTCATGTTAAATTTGTAAATGATGATTGTAATGTTTCTAACTCTAAAAATGAACTAATATTCTCTTCATTTAGAAATGAAAATGTCTATGTTGTTAATTTAGATTCTTTAACCTCTAAAAATGTTTCATGCTTAAGTGTATTTCATAAAGAGCCTTGGATTTGGCATTGAAGACTAGACACTATAATATAAACTCCCTTATAAAGATTACTAAAAATGGTTTATTCAAGGACCTACCCAAACTTGAGTTTCCAAATGATAAAGTTAGTAATCCTTGTCAAAAGGGTAAACAACACAAAATCTCTTTCAAACCAGATAAATAAGTTTCAACTTCTCAACATCTCGAGTTGGTTCACATGGATTTTTTGGACCTTTTAGAGTCTAAAGTATTAATGGCAAGCACTATGTATATGTTCTTGTAGATGACTACTATAGATATACTTGGACCTTCTTCTTGGGTCAGAAAGTGAATCTTTCTCTCATTTCACCAAGTATGATAGGACTACAGAAAATATTAGTGGTCTTAGAATTAAATATCTAAGAAGTGACCATGGATGTGAGTTAGATAAATAAGAGTTTGAGTCCTTTTTATCACAAAATGTCTATAGTCATAACATCTCTTCTCCTAGGAAACCCGAACAAAATAGATTTGTAGAAAGAATAAATAGAACCCTACAGGAAATTTCTAGAACCATGATTAGTAAGTATGACCTACTTATATACTTTTTGGCTGAATATGTTAATACAACATGATATATTATTAACAGAGTGTTAATTATACATATTCTTATGAAAAAACCATATGAGTTGTGGAAAAAAAGAAAACCCAAGGTTAATTACTTCATAGTTTCTGGTTGTAAAGTCTATATTATTAATACTAAGGATAATATAGACAAATTTTCCTCCAAGAGTGATGATGGATTTTTTTTATGATTTTCAATCTCTAGTAAATCCTATAGAGTCTTTAACAAAAGAACCCAATGTGTGGAAGAATATGTACATGTCAAATTTGATGAAATAGATCCACATGAACCAAAGACCTCCCTAGAGTATCTTGATGATGATGTATCAAATCTGTACATTAATGCTAAATCTTCTGACCATCCTGTGAAGGAATCAATTAAAACTTCCAGTTCTGGAAATTCTCCAGATTCAATCCATAATTAACCTGAACCTGTTGAAGAATCTAAAATTACTAGTCCTTATTTTTCTAGATCTATTAGAACTCTTAAGAATCATCCTTTAGATGTTGTTGTTGGAGACTTAGATAAAGAAACATAGACTAGAGCATCTCTAAGAAATCAGGTTGAACATCAAGCCTTTATTTTATATATTGAGTAAAGAACATAAATGATGTTATCAATGATGAATTTTGGGTGATGACTATTAAAGAGGAGATTAATTAGTTTGAAAGGAATAAAGTTTTTAAACTTGTGGATAGACCCAAAGACACCTTGAACATAGGAACTAAATGGGTTTTTAGGAACAATGTAGATAAATCTGGTAACATAGTTTGAAACAAAGCTAGATTGGTTGCACATGGTTATAGTAAAGAATAAGGAATTGACTATAAAGAAAATTTTGAAATGATTTCTAGACTTGAATCCATTAGAATACTACTTGCATATGTAGCATATCTAAATTTCAAACTATATCAAATGGATTTCAAGAGTGCATTCATAAATGCTTATATAGTTGGAGATGTTTTTATTGAACAACCTATTTAAAAACCTTCATTTTCCAAATAATTTTTTCAAATTACCAAAAGATTTATATGGTTTAAAGAAAGCTCCAAGAGCTTGGTATGATAGATTACATAGGTTTCTTATTTCCAAAAGTTTTACAAAAGGTATATCTGATCCTACTTTTTTTATAAAATGAATTTCAAAAGATGTTTTGGTTGTACAAATCTATGTAGATGTAATTATTTTTGGATCTTAAAGAAATTATTTATGTACTGATTTTTCAAAAATGATGAAAAATGAATTTGAAATGAGTTTAATTGGTGAGATCAAATTCTTCACTGGATTTAAAATTTATCAAAATAAGGAAGGTATTATATTAAATCAAAGAAAATATACAAAATATCTCATAAAACGTTTTTGGCTTGGCTATCACTAAAATTAGTGATAATCTAATGAGTAGTACCTATAAGTTAGATCCTGATGAAAATGGTAATTTTTTTGATCAAAACACTTACTGAGGAATGATTGGGAGTCTACTCTACTTGACTTCTAGTAGACCTAATAGTATGTTTAGTGTTTGTATATGTGCTTGTTTTCAAGAAAATACTGAAAGTTCTTATTTAAATACTGTTAAAAGGATTTTCAAATACCTCAAACATATAGCCATTTTAGGACTGTTCTATCCTAGAGGACAACAATTTAATTTAGTAAGTTATTTTGATGCTGATTTTGGTGGTTGTAAGTTAGATAGAAAAATAACCTCTGGAACATGTGACTTTTTAGGAAAGTCTTTGGTATCATGGTGTAGTAAAAAAAATATGTTTCATTATCCACTAATAAGGCTGAATACATAGCTACTGGTTGTTTTTGTGCATAGATTTTGTGGATGAAACACACTTTACTAGATTATGGATATCAATTAAGACATGTACCTATAAATTGTGACAGTACAATTGATATTAACATTTCAAAGAATCTGGTTTCACATTCCAAGACTAAACATATTGATGTAAAACATCACTTTATGAGAGATCATTATAAAAAATGTGATATCACTTTGGAATTCATTGGCACTGCACATCAGCTTGCTGATATATTCATTAATCCATTAAATTCTGAAAGGATAAATTAAATCATACATGAATTAGGGATGATAATACTTAAGTGAACAGTTTACTATTTCATAGTTTACGATTTCATGATTCACAATTTTACATGTTACTGTCTTATAGTTATTGTCTCACAATTACAGTCTCACAGTTACTGCCTCTCAGTTATTGTCTCAAACTTGTTGTCTCAATGATACAGTCACACCATTTAGAGTCACACCATAATGCTGACACCATGACTACCTATTTTGGTCTCACTATAATGACTCATACTTCCATTTTTATAATTTTTCTTTCTATAATGATGTATCAATTATTTTACTGATTTTATCCTGCGTATTTATGTTTGAGGAATTTAAGATCCCTAAGTGATAAAACCCCACTATATCCACTCCTCTCTTCACTCGAGCTCTCTTTTCATAAAACCAAAGCCCTTCTCTCTCAAACCGTTAACCCTCTTTCAACTTTTTATTTTTCTCAAACCCAAATTGGATGCCCAAAATGAAGCATCCATCATCATAGACTCCTGAGAAGCATCAATCATATAATAAAATGAAAAAGGCTCTAAAAATAATTCCTGAGAAACCACAGAATCCGGGTCTTGCTGATCGAACAGTAGTGCCAGAGAAATAAGTTTGTTTGAAGTGGCCTCTGACAAGTAAGTTTCTTGTGTTTAATGTATTGGATGAATAATTATTGTTGAACTAGTTCACAAAAGATAAAATACCTATTTATCTGAATCTAGTTTCCGAGTTTTATCAGTATTTTATATTTTCATTAAATTCTAAATATGATTTTGTAGTAAGAATATAGGTAAATGTTCAAAGATGTATTTAGACAAGAAATATCTCATGAAGAAATTTTTTAGGATTAACAAAGAGGTCCTCCTCTACATAGTGATGTGTTTAGCCAAGAAGAGGCTCTTGGGAGTGTTAATGGAAACAAAAAATGAGAAGTCCAATAGCAGATGATCTTGATGGTGAGTCAAGGCTGTTGTTTAAGTTTATTCAATATCATATTTGTCTAAGGAAAGGGGAATTATCTACCCTTAAGTATCAATATGTGTTCTTGATAAATCTTATGAAGAATGGGAACAAGATCAATTTGTGTATGTATATTATACTTTACATGTGTGATATGATCAAGAGAACTTCAAAATAAACTTCTCTATTTTATTCGAGGTTAATTTCTTCAATGTTATAATCCAAGGGATTAGTTAGTTTTAATGAAGAAGTAGTTTAATGTTATGATTTTTTATCTCAAAGGATAAAGTTAGAAGGAAGAAAATTAGCTGGAACCCTTGGAATAAATCTTGGGTGGAAGATAATGAAAAAATTTATGAAAGTTTCAATCCTGTTTATAATCCCTCCAAACCTAAATATGCAGTTGATCATGGATTAAAAGTTGATGAGATTGTGGAATATTCGAATGAAGAAACAGATGATGATGATGAAGGTTGTGTGAAAGTATCTCATGATATATCACCTCTCTATAGGTGATGTTGATGAAATTGAAAAATTTAAAGCTACTTCTAAAGGTAGTGTTAGTATTGAAGAAGAGACTGTTTTAGAAAAAGATCCTGCTATTAAGGAAGAGTCTACTGATGTGGAATAGTCCTAAGAACAAATTAAACCTAAAATAATCTTATCTACTGAGGAAAGAATGGAATAGGACTTTCAGCTAGCAAGAGAAGACATGGGAGAACCTGACAAAAATGAGAATTTGGGAATGGGTCAAGATATTGAGTCTCTTAGTCCCAAAACAGATGCACCTATTGAGGGAGAGAAGAACCATATTTTGGAAATAATTTATGTGAGAAACCCTATGGATTTATGTTCAGTGGATACTTGGTATTGATTTCTAGAGTATTTTTTTGTTACTGATTCTCAAAGAGTCTTAGTTAAATCTATTTATTTCTCCACAGTGTTTAATATCAAACAAATCATTGCTAAAGAAATTGTACCTTTAAAGGAATCATAACCCGTATAATTTCCTACTTCTGAACCTACATAAGAAACTCCAGATTATGTATATAAATACGACTTAAAATACTTTGTAAACACCTTATTATCAAGATTTGAAATGGTTATAAAGTTACATCGTGCCCCTATGACTAATCTGAATGAAAGTGATGCTACCCTGATGTTAGAGAAAATAATTTGGAAGATTTAACTGAATATGCTTCATGAAATTCAGTAATTTCAGATTGAGAAAAAATAGTTGAGTGATGAGGTGAAGTATCTAAAATATATGGTTGAAGATTTGTAAAAATTCTTGAAAACTGGTCAAGATCCTATTTCTCATCTTGTTGAGGATGTTTGTGATTAGATCCCACAGAAGGTTGTATCTCTGATTCAACCAAACTTGATTATAGTATATGAAAATGTGGTTAAGATCAATACCAAGATAGCCAATGAGATGCCTGCGCTTGTTGATGGACTTAATAAGATGATTGATGGATATAAATGATGTTTAAAAAAAGGTTATAAATCAATTGAAGTCTCTCACATCAGTTGTTATAGCTTCAACTGCCTTTGGATAACCATCTCAACCTATGGACAGTGACCTGATCAAATCAGTTTTCAAAGAAGAGATCCGGTCAGTATGGAGTGGTGTTGATAAGGAAATTTTCTTTGCTATCATCAAAAATATGACCATGTACTTGACTTATTGAGGGTCTATTCAAAAATTTCCAATGATTCTTAAGAATAAATCTTTATAAAAGTGGAATTATAATTTAACAAAATTTATTCTAAGCATGAGTTGACCAATCACTTTAAGTATCTTGTAGAGAATTTGAAAATCCCTCCAGTCACTAAAGCCTTTAAGGATCAAGTGCAGAAGATCAATGAATTCAAACCCACTATGGAGAAGTTACTGAAAAAAAATACGACTTTGAGAAGGCTATGTAGTATGGGGGATAGTTCATAACTGATTTCATTATGTTATTAAAGCCCTATATACATGTGAAATGTACTGCCATTGTGGCTCCTACAGCTTCCCCTTTGCAGCCTGGTCCAACTCCTTCCTCCTCCCCTACCTTTTCTCCTACTACCATGTCTATATCTCAGTCTCTGAGCCAGATCAGACCAGTTATTAGTAAGAAACATTGCCTCAGTCTTCCACCAGACTAGCTCTCTCTCCCTCTATCTTTAAAGGAGTTCCTTTTCATTCTCTCACAATTGGATAAATCCCTTCTACCACTTCTACTTATACTCCTGTGGATCCTCTTGATGTATTTACCAAGGGAAAAGAAAATACACGTGCCTCTAAAGAGAAGTGAAGGATGTATTTTGATAGGGATGTATTATATTTTTTGTCATGATTTTAATAAACTCTCTTATATATATTCAATAAAATGTGCACAATTGTTTTTTATTATCTTAATTACATTCATTTAATGTTTCTATTTATTTTTATTTTTTTGATAATCCCAAAAGGGGGAGAAATAAGACAAGGCATTTATGAAATCATTTATGGAAAAAGGATCTTCATGGGAGAAGAATAGTTTTTATACAACCTATCACATATATACTCAAATATATTGTATTTAAAAAAAATATGGCTTATAAATTCCACGATATGTGTTCATCAAAAAGGGTGAGATTATTGGGCTCTTCATGTTTTAATGCTCAAAAATCATGTTTGGAGATTGTTGGACTCCTCATTTTTTAATGATTATAAATCATGGTTTACACTCTTATAAATCGTATTTTAAACTCTAAAAAGATCATGATTAAGAACCTCACAAATCATGTTTGAATCTTTTAAACTATGTTTAATCTAGTTCTATCATGTTTCAGCAAGATTATGTTTAATCTTAATCGATTCTGTGAATATTTCTTCTTAAGAAAACTTACAGATATTTGCCTAAGTTTGTGAAACCGTAAGCTTGCTACATGTTTTAGATTTTCACAATCTGTGACACAGTAAGATTGCTACTAGTTCCATATTCTCGCAAAGGAACTGGCACCGTTTCCTTGCTACCATTTCCAAGACACCATAACAAGACACCATTCATAATTTTTACAAAGGACTAGACACTTTTTACTGAGACACCGGTTATCAAATTTCGTATTGTTTCTATCGGTTCCAAAATTCAAAAAGGACCCAACACCATAACTATGCTACCAGTTCCAGAATTAGAAAAGGAACATATACCATAATTGTGCTACTGGTTCTAGATCTCACTGTGACTGTGTCACTGTGACTGTCTCACTTTAACTGTGACACCATTCCATACTTAACTGTTTCTCTATCTTTTCAATTAAACATAAAAGTTGTTTCTAACGATCATATGTGAGTCATTTAATGACACTGTTATAATTAATGTTCTTTTGCAGTCCTGTTAGTAGACAGTACGGGGTATGAGGTGTTGATATAGTGAATCCTATCGACTCCAACACAAGCACCTGAAATAAAAATAAAAGCGTAACACTGGAGAAAATATACGAAGTAGCGGATTGCTTGAAAAAATATAGGACACCATACATAAACTGAAGAACACATGAAGAAATATTGATTGCTGGTGACTGAATTCCTATGGATCAGAACATCAAACATCCTCATAGCAAAAAATATAAGAAGAACAAGAGCTACAAAGCACATCTCATCAAACTGGAAAATAGAACACTCTACTCACGACACTCTGTTTTCATAAGAGGATGGTAACTTTGCATCTGCTCCATCCAAAGAATCCAGAGCTGAATTTCATGACACACATAGCCTTCTAAACTCTATCTTATTACATTTTTCTCTGACGTGTACTGTTTTATTAATCTTTTCTAGCAGTTTGTGTATCATTATTAAACACACAATGTCTCCTACACCAAATTGGAGGACACAAGATATCCTCACTCAGATATCTTTTACACATTGTCTCATCCACATATAATTTTGGAAGAGGTCATGTGTGACCTGGATGTTAGTTTTTCCATGAAGAATAGTGGAAGAGGTCATGTGGCCTAAAAAATTTCATGTATTTTTGTTAACCCTGATCCAGAGTGTGGATGAAATATTTTTATATATATTTCTTGGTGGCAGGTGATCACCAAGTGGAGTGGATTAGGTCTTGGCTTGAGACATAACCACTTGTTTTATCCACTGCGTCTTTTAATTTAGTCTTTATATATTTTTAACTTAAATATCATAAATATAAATTTTACTTTGATAGTTAATTTTGGATAGTAGTTATAATTATTTTTCCTTATTAGAGTAGTTTCAAAACTTGTATTAATAACTCATATTATTATAAATGAGAATTAATCAATCTTCTAAGAAACTATTTGAATTGTCAAAATATTATAATTTTACTACCGTGGTTAACTGGACAATTTTATTTTTAATTAGGGGAATATTTTAAATAAACTTTTTAACAGAAATTTTTATAGGAACTCAATTCACCCCCTCTTGAGTGTCCTACTCTGACCAACATAGTTCTTAAATAGGAGGTGAATATTGATCAACCCTTGGGATTATTTACAAGAAAATATGAAACTAAGGAATGTAGACTTAAAAAGGAACTGTATAGCTTGAAAATATAACCACATACTTGGTATCCCATAGATTATTCATACTTTCAATAGTATAAATTTAAAATATTTGGATTTAATCATAATTAAAATGTGAATATTTCTGAGGAAGAGAAATTTATAGTGTTGGTTTATATAGTTGATGTTTCTTTAAATAAAATAAATAACACTCAGGGGATAAATTTTTAAATATTATGAAATCATAATTTTTTAATTATATGATAGGTGAACTTTCCTATTTTATTGGTTTGTAGGTGAGTCAAAGGGAACATCATACATTTGTCTCATAGTCCAAATATTTAGATTTTCTACTTAGGAGGTTTGATATACAAGATTCAAAGCTTATTTCAACAACTATTGAATTTGGAACCAAGCTTGTAAAAAGTGAATATGAGAAGGCAATAGATCCTACTATTTATAGAAAAATTATTGTAAACTTAATGTATCTTATAATAACTCAACCTGATATATATTTTTCCACCATCTTGGAAGATTTGTTTGAAATAAACCCTAAATAATAACTTATAAAACTAGTGAAAAGAATCCTGAGATATATCAAAGGAACAATAAATTAGGATTTTTTATTCAAATATGAGAAATAGAATGATCTTTTATCCTTCCCTGATGTTGATTGGGCATGTGATATAGTCAATCAAAAATACACTAGTGGAAGTTATTTCTTTTACCAAGTGTGTAGGATATATTAGAAAGAAGTAGGGGGATACTTCAATGAACACTGTTGAAGAAAAATATATATCATTAATGATGACATGTACTCTGTTACAATGGGTGTGAAAATAATTGGAAGACCATGGGGAAACATTCTGGCATCCCATGATCATTTTCTATGATAATAAGAGTGCTATTGAGATTACTAATAATCTGATAAAGAAATATTAGACTAAGAATATAGAATTTATATATTTATTTTCAAATAAAAATTGGAACAAGGGTTTATTCAAATAGAATATATTAAGAATGAACAACACGTGGTTGATATTTTGAAAAAACCTATGGAGGTATAGACATTTGAGATACATTGGTTAAACCATGATTATCTACCACCATCTTCCCATTAATAGGGTTCTGTTCTTATCCCCACTCCCCAAATGTGTATTTTTATTTCACTGGGAATGTATTTATTTGTGTGAAGGTTTTGGATCTTTTCATTTATATATGTGTATAAGGGGAGATATTAAACAAGGGAAGAGTGTGCATGGAAGAAGGATCCAATCTGGGACCTATAGACTAATTTATGTTCATTGATTTATTATATTTTTTCCTATAATATGTTAAATCAATTGTATTATTAGAGAATATATTAATGATTCATTTATTGTGATTAAAATTCCTACTATTTTGTTTTGGACTTGAGATTAATCTGTACAATCCCACATTTAAATTTTATTGTCATGGGGGGATGCCAAGATAGCATATGGAGAAATTATATCTATGAAAACAATGTTTTTACATTGATAGGGTGTCTATTTTTAGGGGTATCTTGAGAAAGATATTGCATTATAAGGATTGATAAAAAAATCCAAATGAATAGAATGTTTGAACCATAGCTTTTGAAAGATGAATTTATTTTCAATTTGGATTTGGTGATATGATTTTATATCATAAGTGCTTGAGCGTGTTGAAAGTGTATTTGGAAGATATTTGAAGACTTTATAGTGAAACTTGTTTTGGGAAGTTGTTGATAAATCTATCTATGTCCTAGAAATAGAGTTTCTTGGAGACTCAACATACTGTTCATTACAGAACTAACATTGAGTTCACTATAGAATCAACATAGAGTTATTTGTTTTCCTTATTGAGTTTATTTTTGAATGGATATAAAATTTGGAAAAATTCTATAGAATATAGAATTTATGGAAACCACATAGTGTTTCATGTTGAGTTGATGGAATCCATGTATATTTTCATGTACAATTTATAATATTCACATAGAGTTACACATATAGTTGATATAAGTTGATGCACAGTTGCATGTAGAGTTGATAGAAGATAATTTAGAGTTTCACATATAGTTAATGGAAGTAAATGTATATTTGTGTATAGAGTTTATGAAAGCTGAAGTAGAGTTGGTTGGAGAATTATTGTTTGGGATCCCAACATAGTGTACACTCTGGCTGATGTATATTTTATTAATATTAATATAGAGTTCAATATCCTGATATAGAGTTGATTGATGGTGATTTAGAGTTTAGGATCCCAACATAGAGTTGTTTTGACTTTATAAAAAATTAGAAGATTTAGATGTTAGACAAGATGAAGCTCACTAATTTCATTGAGATAAAGATATTTTTTGGTGATATTGTAGCATGTCCTGATTTATATTTAAATTGAATTCTTGAGTCATTTTTTAATTTGGAATGACTTCATATAGTGGTATATAAAAATTTATCACAGTGAAAAATTGAGTGAAGTTAGTTGTTATATTTTTAAATTAAACTCCGTGATATTTATGGAATTCAATTTACATTATTTGTGAGAATTTTAGATACTAAATTTATACATGGATCACTAAATGATCTTTTTATCATGGGAAGTTATGTGATTTAATGAGGATATTTTTTTGAGAGTACCATGTCAATAGTATGAGAAAAACTGAAAGGGTGATTTAGATTATAATTTGAAGGGTACTTGACTGTAACAATATTAAAATTTCCATATAAGTGAATTATGGTTATTTAAATGAATATTTTTCAAGAAAGTGGTGTGGAATTTTTTATTTCAAAGAAAAAATGATGGGATTTATGAAAATAGATATCATTTAAAACATTTAAAATTTTAGAAGAAACTAATAAGATTTAAAGAACACCATACTTCATTGATCAACCAGCTTAGTGGGAAAATGGTGGAAGGAGATGAACAACAACACCCTCACTGTATTGGTGTTATTTCTTTGATGTTTTTTAATATAAAATTGTGTATTAGATGATATTTTTTATTACTTGTCTTGGATGGTACTTGATATCATAAGAAGTGACATTGTGCCTAGGATCAAAAGTGATCCTATCTCAAAGTCTTATAAAAGACCAAGTAAAGAGTGTTACAACCATGGAACATCAACCTAATGTTGGAATTTTCTCCTTAGATTATCCCATTTAGGTGAACAAAGTAAAATCCTTACATCTATTCTTTATATTTTCTACAACAGTTTGTATGAATGATCATGATATATTGATAGGTTTTTAATATATATGTTAACCCGAGGAAAGATCTAAGAAGGTGAAAAAGAACAGAACACCCTAATTCACCCCTATTTGGGTGTTTTGTTCATTAGTTACATAAAAAAAATATCATAATATTAATTATGGTAATCTTATAAAAATGGAACTCTCCAATATGTCATGATTATAATAGAGGAAAAAAAGGTTATACTATGGAATATAATATCTTGAGGGTTTTTACTCAAGGAGGTGAAGTTTAAAAATTAAAAAGTATCCATGTAGGGAAATGTGACATGCCAAGTGACTAAATCCATTACTTAACTAAATAGTGATCTTATCATATGAGAGTTAACTTGTCGATTGTTAACAAGTTATCTCTAGTGAAAGTGGGAGTGTTGTGAAAGTTGGTGCCCTAGACCCAACTTGAATAATACTTTTTGATTAAAATATCATTCATAGAGATATTTATGCATGATGTATTCTTACTGCAATAGTACTGATAATTATACATCAATGATTTACATGGTAATGTCTATATATTATTTATCATATCAAAAGGTTATAAAAGTTCCCAACTATAATTATAACCTCAAGATTCTATGTGTAATACCTCTAGTTTGAGGTATTTTATTTTTTATTTTAATCTATGGAATGGTTCTTTTAGACTTTGGGATGGTTATGAATGTTTTTAAAGTGTTTTATAGAGGTTTTTGAGGGCACAAAATTTGAGAACAATTAGGGGAGACTGTATAGATTCTCCAGGTAACCATGATGGAGCTAGAGGGGTCTTTTGGGTAAGTGTATGGTTTGGTAAAACCATGTAATAACCTTGAAACTTATAAATTTTTAGAAAATATATGATCTACATAATTAACACATGGGTTTCCAAAACCTATGGCATAACCATGTGACTAGACTAATAAAATCTAAAAATTTTATTTAAGACTCAAAAAATCCAAAAAAAAACACATTCTCTCTCATATAACCTTGGTTCTACAATTCCCGCACTCCCCTAGGATATTTCAGGGATATATCACCTCTTTGTGGTTGATTTCAATGAATTGGAGAGCATTGGATCTTGGAAATTTAATGTAATATCCTCATCCTTCTTCTCTCTCCTTGATCCTCTCATTTTTTTTAAAGAGGAACCTTATATTGGGCCAGGATTTCCAAGATCTATTGGTTATATTATGGTTTGATAAATCTTATTTGAGATTTATTAAAGGAAAACAATATGTATCCTGCCCCTTTAATATCAGGATATAATTATTCATATCAAACAAATTGGATGTAGATGGATTCTCTTTATTTTCCTCTTTATCATATAACATGAAGGTGGAATATTTTATAAATAAAATACCTATGTTTTTTTGGGAAAAACCTTGCATAATATCCATTGGAAATACATTTTTCTTTTTTTGTCTTCAAATTTAGAATTATGTTTGATTCCTAGAAGGTTTTCAATTAAATGATAAAATTAAATTTATTAAAAAAGTTTTTGAATGTGAGAAATTGTCATGAATTTTGTGGGTGTGTGTTTATATTCATATGGAAAGGGAGATTTGGGTTGTATATGGTCTTTGTTCCAATCTTTTGGAACATTTTATTATTCCTCTAAGTGATAAATTGGGACTAGAGGGATACATACCACTAATTAGTTTGACTATTTAGAAGTGATCATTAGATTGTCATTTCATTGGTTTTTGTTTTGAATATGTTTATGTTATCTTTCCATGAGTGTGTTTTTATTGTGTATAGTTCCAGTGAATTATAGATATATCTTAATCTTTCACTTTTTTCTCGCTTATTTCTATATTTTATTTTAAATAAAATGTGATCTAACCTATTTCTTATTTTAGTTGAATTTGGGGGAAGTCATAGGGTTTACCCATTGGATTATATAATCACCCACTACATATAAACCTTGATGCATATGCATACACTATTTTCTATGTTACAGAAAAGGGGAATATTTTTTATTTTACAAGTATATCTTCATTATGATGTGGTCTTTTATGTTGGAAGTTGGAACTTGGGATGATTATCGAATCTTGGAGTCAAAAGTGGTGCCACCTTGGTTCCTTGAGCCTTTTTATCTTGAGTTTTATTTGAATAATATTATAGTATTATTTTTCATTTTATTATTTCCTTTTTTTCTATGATTATCTTTTGGTTATACATTTGGATTTTTGTGTGTGTCATGCATCATATCATGTATCTTTCTTTTGGTTTACTTATAGGGTGTTTGTTTAAGGGAAAATCATCACCCATGATTTAGTAATGACCAAGAAATTTTTTGTTAACCTTTGATTCCTTGGTTATGTTCCCTAAGGTTAGTGGCATTTCATTCCTTCTTAAGCTAATGGGTTGGGTTCCAATGTTACAAATGTTATCACTTTGTTACATTCCATCTGTTGGGATGGTAGAAAGAATATAGGATGTGTCAGGACACAAAATTTATAGCATATAAGACATAACTAACCTTTTTATTCCAAAATTTATGTAACATCTTGATATTTTATGATATATTTTTCCTTATAGAAATTTAATTTGTTCGATATCTTGTGATACATGAAATCCATAGTGTAAATGTCTATAATATAGTATACCGTTATATCATAGGTATTAAATTGGTGGAGAGAATAGGAATAACCACATTTTTAAAATATATATATAAATATTTTAGATAAGGTAAATATATTGGTGAATAGTACTCAATTTTTTTAAAGTCATTATATACTTTAAAAATTCATTTTTTTTTCAAAAATGGGGTTTATTACTTTTTGTGAGAAAATAATATAATTAATTTATGATACTTTATTAAAATTTAATTGAAAAAAATAACTTATTTTTTAAAATGATAATTTTAAAATTATCTTAGTGTTAACTTATGAGTTTTTTCTAAGAATATTGGGTTTTATTTGAAAAGTAAAAATACTCATTTTTTATTGAAAACATTCATTTTTATTGAAAAATGCCTTTTTGAAAAACCGTTTTTCATCGCATTTTTTGGGTTTAATTTTAAATTAAAAAATTTCACTTACATGAATTGAATTTGATAAAATGGATTTCATATTTGGATTTAGGATGCCAAATTTTTTTACAAATTAAAATTTCATTTCTATTTATACTGAATAGTAAAAATAGTAAAAATTTGTCACCACAATTAATGTTAAAATGGGTTTACCAGGGGTTTTAACCAAGAGATAAGGGTGAATTTGAGAAATACACTTTTCTAAATCATACTTTTTGGAAAAATTTCAACCTAAAACTATAAAACCTAAAAATATCTATCCATTTGAATGTATTTTTCTTAATTATGAAATTATTATATTTTAATCTTTTAAGAAATTCCAAGTCTATCCTTTCTCCCACTTATACAAGGGCACCCCTCGTTTCTGTTATTTACACCACTTTGAGCCAACAATAATGACCAATTTATGACCTATTCTATTCTAAACATCCTTATAAACTAATTAGTGGTTCTGTTCTTCCTAAAATACTATTCCAAGGCTCCTTGATGAAGGATCTAAAGGAGTCCAACCAAAGGAGAGGTTATCATCCTACCCGAAATATTTAAAATTATTTATTCTTCCACATCATGTAGATATATATTATTCAAAATAAAATAATAAATTAAGTATTATAATTGCAATTATTCTTTTATGATTATTAAACCACCATTATTCACCCTATTTTCTATCAAATGTGAACATAAAGTATAACTCATGCGTACGTGTGAACTACTGACTCCATGTAGCGATACAATTCATTTTCCATCACAAGATTTCATGGATGGTTATTATTATATGTTTAAATTTTATGTATGATATTTATGAAATAATTATTATATTAGAATTATAGTATCATATCTAACTTCTTACCTTTCAATCCATTGGAAAATGATAATGTCACTCATGTGTACGCTTGGACAACCTCAATGAAGTGATGTGATTTGTTTTTCATTTTTATTTTTATTAGATGGTAATAAGGATATATTTATGGTATATATATATCTTATTTATTAAATAATTATATTTTTTTAAAATATAAAATAATATTTACCTTTAGTTCCTTTTTTTGATATAAATGTAAATAGTAATGCGTACGTACGACCTACCATCTCCATGAACAATATAAATCATATTTCTATATCCAAATTTTATTGATGATTCTAAATATGAATATAATTAATATATATGATATTTAAATCATTAATAACATTATGGATATTATGTAACCAAGATCTAAGTAAAAGGACAAAAACTGTATAAATGAAACTTCAATGAAAAATGAAACAGCTGACACATGAAAACAATGATTATAATACAAAATTATTAATAAATGGGTGTTGAAAAGTTATATTTGTATCATATATGATATTATAATTTTTTGTATGATTCTATTAAGAAGTATAATAAATTTAAATTTATTATAAAGGAGGTTATAACATCTTCAAAGAAAGTCTAACTTGAGGTAAGATATTTATGTTTCAATCTCATTTTAATCAGGATTGTTTATGCTTGAATTTTAATTAAAGGAAATTATATGATAATTTTATGATAAAATAATTGTATTTTCTTCTCTTATGGTTATCCATCAAGTTTTAAAGCAATATAATCATTTTCCACTAATTGGTACTTAAAATTATTGGGAATTTGTTTTTTACAAAAAACATACTTTATTTCATTTTTGTTCAGGAATATGTTACTTTCATGTCCATGTTTTATTTAATTATTTGTCAATAAATTTTTTTCCATTATCATATTTTTTTTAAATTCATTTTTACCCATGTTTTAATTTCTATTAAAAATTTTCAAAGGAATATTATTTCCATTTTCAAAATGAAGTAATTTTGACTTTTATTGAAAATGTGAAAGGATTATTTGTTTTAACATACATGACATGAAAGAAATTTCTCACTATCATAACTACTCAATGATTTTATGATTCTGTTACATGTTTCCATGTTTATATTCAAATAAATTATTTTCCTTACTATTTTGAAAATTTTTAGATTATAGATAAGTGATTTCTAGATGAAAAGTGTATTTTCCTCAAGAAATGTTCAAGTGATATATGATAAAATCCTTTTATATTACCCATTGTTTATTGGGGATATGATACAATGATACAATAATTATTCATTCTCTATATAGTTTGTAATTATGATGATGATATGTTTATAAAACCCATTTATTTTCCACAAGTTAAGCTATGATGATATGATGAATGTTTTATGATCGTGTGCCATATATATGAATGGATCATGATTATATGTTAGGTGGGCTAAAAAATATATATCTATCCAATACATTGGGTATGTATTAATATTTATAACATCAAAGGGTACATAAAATTTTATCCCAATCCTGAAAAAGTTTACATGAGAGGTTATCCCAAGCCCAAAAAAGGGTACATTGGAAGTTATCCCAAGCCCAAAGGAAGGAGCATGGGATGTTATCCCAATCCCAAATAAGGTACATGGGTGGTTATCCCAAGGTTTACATGTTATAAATATCTTAGTGGGTATACTTTAAATATTATTTCTTTGATTATGATTATGAAACACATTATTCCACTCTTTTATGACCTGATCATAGTACAATGTTATGTTCCCATGACTCATGTTATTTGATTCCTTTATGATTCAGGTATTATAAAATTCCAAAAATTCTTCCATGACTCATGTAACATCCCAAGTAAGTAATGAATAATATATATTTTTATCTATGTCTATTAATGATTAAGATAGTGTTATAGAGGCTTAAAATGAAAATAAATACAATCTTATGCATGGAATACACTAATATTCTTAAAAGATTGTTTTACTGCCTTTTGATGGAAAAGCATTTTTGAATCTATATTTTGACAATTTTATAAACTATGTTTGTCAAAATAAACTTATCCTTGATGATTGGGACATCAAAATTTACCTTGTGTGAATTTTTGGTATTTTTCTGACAATGTTCATTTTTTAATGAATAGTGAAAAATACTGCATTTTACATCAAAACTACTTTTTAATCTAATTTATTTATATGATTAGATTATGTTTTGAATTGGTTTTGAAGTGAAATTAGAATATATTTTTACCATTTTATCCAATGGTGGTCATTGGAATAAATTTCACTTTGAAATTAGACTTAAACTGGTGTCAATCTTTTGATACTTATTATTTTGTAAAAACACGCTATTTGCTCTGGCAGCGGGAATTAATTATTAAATTAATTAATGTGACTTATATGATTTGAATTTTGTAAAATAGACTTCATTTTTGAATTCGGAATATCAAATATAGCTTAGGGTGAATTTTTTGGTAATTTTCTGAAAAACTTCAATTTTTGATGAATAGTGAAACCACTAAGTGGTAATCAAGCAAACTGATTTCTCAGTTAAATGAAATTTTACCACTAATGTGTATTGATTTTGAAAATCCGACATACATGGTTTTCATTAATAAGTAAAATGTGGTTCAATGAGATTATAATAATTTTTTGGTGAATAGTAACTTATTAAGTTCTTAATCACGATTAGTGGTAATTAGGGTAGTTTAAGGTATAAATAATACTTTAATAAAATGAAATGACCTAGACACATGTCCCAACCTCATTGGTTGTGTCATGGCCGACCAATACAAGCCATGGGTCAACTTGGGGATCCCATGGATCCACTTTTGTTGGGAAATGACATAAATTACTTTTTATTTAATATTAAAGTGAAAATGACACAAACATAATATGTTTTGCGAAAACAATTTTTAAGTGGGGTTATACAAGTCCAAATTTTGATTATAAATATTCATGGGAAATCTAAAAAGCTTTCCTACATCATAGTATTTTTTTTTATAATTTTTAGAAATTAAATAAATTTAATTATTTTTGACATAATAATGATGCAGCGATGACATCATTATTTGACGATTTAAATAAAATAGAAAGATAATGTAAAATCTATGAACTACACATGTCCAAACCCAATTGGATGAGTGGATTTCGAACCCTTATCACCTTATCCACGAATTACATCAATGTGGGACCTTTTAAAACCGAAACACATTTTCAAATAAAGTAATGTTTCTTTACTTTCCAAAAGTGCCCCTCCTCTCCCCTTATAAAAGGCCCCCACCTCTACCTCATTTCACACACTCTTCAAGCCTTTGGCTCGGCCAACCCCTGCCCATTTGCTCTCTCCACATCCCTCTCCTCATCCTAGAGGATTCCCTTTGGGCAGAATCCTTTCAAAGGAAGCCTTTAGGCTCAAACCAAAAGGAGTTACACTTTTTAAAGGTAATTCATTCTCTCATGTTCATTTGTTTTAATTTGCTTCTCCAACCCCCTAAACTCTTTTTATTTACTTATTTTGTAACAACACCAGTATCTTCAATATACAAGGATGTTTTTATAATATTTATTTGACCTACACTCTCACACAACTACATCAAATGGTTAAAGAACATACGGTTTCTATGGATGGCGAAATTCTGCCTCCCGAAACGATGATTGTTCAACACTCATTTAACACCTTCAAAGGTGGCCATTATGATGTCACTATTTTTATATATGATATATAATATGTTTATGTTTTCCTTAAGCTTCTGTTTTTTTCATTTTGTTCATACCTTTATGGTTTCCATTATGGGTAAACACGATATCTTCATTTTAGGAAGTGCGGACTACCGCCCCCTAAAAGTGATTTGATTCGTTAATACCATATGTGGGATGTGTACAGGATAAAGTTAATGATATTATATATGTTATTATACTGGAATTATAATATACTCTTATATCATTATGATTCCATTCCTGAAAATATGAAATAGAAATGGAAGTAGTGTTCATGCGTACGTACGGATTACCGTCTCCATGAACGGTGCATTTCATTTCTTACCTCTAAATGTGATGTAATATTATAAATGCATGTATGTACTGGATATATATGACATATATGATATCTACATCATGAATACCATTCTGGATATAATGAACCTTTGACCAAATTAACAACATGTAAGTGTAAGAAGACTATTTTTGACTTAAGAACCAAATACCGACAAAATGAACATTATTAACTTAACTGATTACATGATGTTCATAACATGGTATAAAAGGAATAATGAACTTGAAAAAGATTCATAATCAAGTAGATATTAACTCAAGTTTATTATTCAGGATATTAAAGAATGGTCGGGTCAAGTCGGATACGAGGTATGGGACTTCGTCTCAATCTCCTTTCATTGAGACATATTTTGTTTTATACACAACTTTATTTTATACGGTGTATAAACCCCTTTGACTTTTACGTTTATTCAAAAGGAATCTTTTTTATACGAAGCGTTTACTAAACGACAAAAGGGAATGTTTTTGTCGTACGTATGCGGCGACAACGACTTCTCCGCCGTCGTAACCGTTATTTGAGTTTTGGCTTCCTCTACAAGCCATACCTTCTTTTTTAAAAGGAAAATAAATACCATGTTTTACTTTGGTATTGAAAATGGTTTTCATAATGTTTTTATTATATCAATGTGTTGTATTGATATCTCGTGATTGAAATGTGGAAATGTTATGTTTCCTTTATGCATGTTTTATGTGATATGATTATGTTATGGTTCTTGGGCATTATTATGAAGACGGGTGGTTCCGTGATAAACTAAGGGCGGGTGAGCCCGTTATAGCTCTCCAATGCATTGGGTAACGTGAAGGAGTGAAACGTTAAGGTTTCTCCGAAGAGATTTTAGGGAATATACTGTGATGGGTATTCCAAACGTAACCAAGAGGGTTACTCCCTACGTAAGAATGTTATGAATGCCTTAAGTTACCTTTATGTATTATGATTTCTATGATTTATTCATGATTTTATGAGGTATGTTAAAGTGCCTATGTTTTATGGGTAAAGTATGATTTCATTCTTATGTATATATGAACTCATGTTTCCTTTCCATGTTTTTTTATAACCCATACTGAGTTTTTATGCTCATCCCACGTTTTTTGAAATGTTTTTCACAGGTCAAGGGAAAGGTACATGATAAGATGATAGAGTCAAGGATGTTTCAAGAAATAATCCATGTTTTATTTTAAATGTGTTTCCATTGATGGGAATGAAGAATACTATCTTTATGTAACCACTTTGTTTATATGTGGAATGTAATGCAAGTTTTATGATCTAATTCTCTAAAACTCTAAACCTGAAAATATCCTCAATGTGTAATCTTGTAATAACTCAAGATTAAGTAAGGTTTAAGGCTGGGGCCTTATAGTTGGTATCAGAGGTCAGTTTAGATAACTTTAGGAGTTAGAATTCTATTAAATGATTATCCAAAAATATTTTTTTCGAAATGATATAGCATTTAAAGATTACCATGTTGCTTCATCTAAGACATGTTTGTTCAGAATGGTTTTCCGCAGAGGAAACAGGGATGCTGTGCTAGGAAGGCATACAGAAGGAAATAACCTTCCGAATCAGCATCCAGAAATGGTCGGAATTGGAACTGAACAGTTTGTTGCAGTAATGGCGCAGTTGACTCAAGCGATAAATGGCGGTGGTATCCATGCACGAGATCATTCAGATCAACCGCAGAGGAACATGTCAGTGGTGGAACATTTCATGAGGAAACATCCACCATCATTCAGAGGATCATCTGACCCTGTGCTAGCTGAAGGGTGGATTAAAGCACTGGAGAGGATTTTTGATGTCATGGGGTATTCAGACAATCAAAAGGTTAGTCTTGCTATTTACCGTTTTGAGGGTGAAGCAGATCAGTGGTGGTCTATGGTTAAAAATATCAGGGACGCCGATGAGATTGATGATCTTGACTGGGATGAATTCAAAGTTATGTTTCTTGAGAAGTATTTTCCTAAGGCTGTTCGACTTAGGATGGAAAAGCAATTCTTGGAATTGAGGCAAGAGGAAGACTCAGTGGCTGCCTATGAAGAAAGGTTCACTCGATTGGCAAGGTATGCCTCAAATTTTATCCGAGACCTTGATAGTAAAATCAATCATTTTTACTCAGGATTAAAGCCAAAATATCGAAGGGCATTAGCTTCTCGTGAGTTTAAAAGTTATGAAAAGCTTGTTCGATGTGCTGAGAAGGTGGAAATGGAGTTTGCCGATGACCAAGTTTTCTATAACAACCAGCAGAAGAAGAGACCGAGGTGGCAGGAGAAAGGTAAGAATTCTTCAAAGAAGTCTGATGGTAAGAGAACTAAGTTTCCAGTTTGTGATAAATGTGGCAAAAGGCATGCTGGGGAATGCCTTCTGAATTCTGGGAAGTGCTACCGATGTGGTAAGATGGGACATATGGCTCGTGATTGCACTGAAAAGGATCAAGGTGAAGGTAAGAACAAATTTGATTTACAGTTAGTGAAATGTTATAAGTGCAATGAGATGGGATAACTGTTGATCCTGCAAAAATAAAAGTTGTGGAAGAATGGCCAAGACCCACAAATGTAACCGAGATTCGTAGCTTCCTTGGTTTGGCGGGCTATTACCGAAGGTTTGTTAGAAATTTTTCACGGTTATCTAGTCCAATGACTAAGCTAACTCGGAAGGGTGTTAAGTTTATCTGGACAAAAGAATGTGATGATTGTTTTCAGGAATTGAAAAGAAGATTGGTGAATGCTCCAGTTTTGGCACTACCTTCCAGGAATGGTGATTTTGTTATATACAGTGATGCTTCATTGAAAGGACTTGGTTGTGTCCTAATGCAGAATGATCAGGTAATTTCTTATGCTTCACGACAGTTGAAAACTCATGAGGTAAATTACCCTACACATGATTTGGAATTAGCTGCTGTTGTTTTTGCTTTAAAAATTTGGAGGCATCATTTATATGGAGTAAAGTGTGAAATATATACCGATCACAAAAGTTTAAAGTATATATTCACTCAGAAAGAGTTAAACATGAGACAGAGGAGATGGCTAGAATTAATCAAGGATTATGATTGTACAATTCATTACCATCCGGGAAAAGCAAATAAAGTGTCTGATGCTTTGAGTCGAAAAAGTAATGCTTCTTTAAAAATGTTGCGTTTGGAACGTGATCCTTTGGTTAAGGATTTGATGAACTTTGGCCTAGAAGTTGTTGGTGCAGGAAGTCCTTCTGTTTTGTTTCAGGTATCAGTGGGATCTTCTCTATCAGATAGAATCAAGAAAGCACAGAAGCAAGACAGTGAGCTGCAGAAAAAGGTGGAGTTGGTTCAGAAAGGTAAGTTGCCTGAATTCAACATTGATAGTGATTGTGTTTTGAGATTTGGGAAGAGATTGTGTGTGCCTTGTGATTCACAGTTAAAGAGAGAGTTGTTATGTGAAGCTCATAGTTCTCCGTTTTCAGTTCATCCGGGCAGTACTAAGATGTATAGAGATCTGCGGGAGTATTACTGGTGGGATGGAATAAAAAGAGATATTGCTGATTTTACCGTGAAGTGTTTGACTTGTTAGCAGGTTAAAGTAGAGCGGCAGTTACCGAAAGGGATGCTTCAGCCTTTACCAGTGCCAGAGTGGAAATGGGAGAATATATCCATGGACTTTGTTGTTGGATTACCGAAGACATCTCGAGGTAATAATGCAATCTGGGTTATTGTTGATCGCTTGACCAAATCTGCTCATTTCCTTGCTATACGAGATACTTTCTCTCTTGATCAACTTTCCCGTTTGTATCTTAAAGAGATAGTCAGGTTACATGGAGTTCCTCTCTCCATTGTATCAGATCGTGATCCCAGGTTTACTTCTAACTTTTGGAAAGGCCTTCAGAAGTCGTTGGGTACTGAATTAAATTTTAGTACAGCTTTTCATCCTCAATCAGATGGGCAGTCAGAACGAACAATTCAGACATTGGAGGATATGCTACGATCTTGTTCTATGGATTATCAGGGAAGTTGGGACCAAAATCTTTCTTTGGTTGAGTTTTCATATAATAACAGTTTTCATTCCAATATACAGATGGCACCATTTCAGGCCTTATATGGGAAGCGGTGTCGAACTCCAGCTTTCTGGGATGAAGTGGGTGAAAGGAAGTTGATGGGACCAGAATTGGTAGAAGAGATGGCAGAAAAAGTTCAGCTGATTCAGAAACACATGAGAACAGCTCAGAGCAGGCAGAAGAGTTATGCGGATAACCGGAGGAAGGATCTATCTTTCGAGGTAGGTGATCATGTTTTTCTCAAGGTTTCTCCTTGGAAAAGTGTGATGAGATTTGGTAAGAAAGGAAAGTTAAGTCCAAGGTTTATTGGACCATATGAAGTTCTGGAGAGAGTTGGATCAGTTGCATACCGAGTGGCTTTACCTCCGAGTTTATCTCAGGTACACAATGTTTTTCACGTTTCGATGTTGAGAAAGTATATGCCAGATCCATCTCATGTTTTGAGTCCAGAGGTAGTTCAGCTGGAAGAGAACCTATCTTATGAGGAACAACCGGTCCAGATTCTTGACCATAGGGAGCAAGTGTTACGGAATAAGGTGATTAAGCAGGTAAAGGTTTTGTGGAAAAACCACATGATTGAAGAGGCAACAAGGGAATCTGAAAATGCAATGAGGGATAAGTACCCCCATTTATTCGATAAGTAAATAAATTGCGGGGACGCAATTTTCTAAAGGGGGGAAGGATGTAACATCCCAAGTAAGTAATGAATAATAGATATTTTTATCTATGTCTATTAATGATTAATATAGTGTTATAGAGGCTTAAAATGAAAATAAATACAATCTTATGCATGGAATACACTAATATTCTTAAAAGATTGTTTTACTGCCTTTTGATGGAAAAGCATTTTTGAATCTATATTTTGACAATTTTATAAACTATGTTTGTCAAAATAAACTTATCCTTGATGATTGGGACATCAAAATTTACCTTGTGTGAATTTTTGGTATTTTTCTGACAATGTTCATTTTTTAATGAATAGTGAAAAATACTGCATTTTACATCAAAACTACTTTTTAATCTAATTTATTTATATGATTAGATTATGTTTTGAATTGGTTTTGAAGTGAAATTAGAATATATTCTTACCATTTTATCCAATGGTGGTCATTGGAATCAATTTCACTTTGAAATTAGACTTAAACTGGTGTCAATCTTTTGGTACTTATTGTTTTGTAAAAACACGCTATTTGCTCTGACAGCGGGAATTAATTATTAAATTAATTAATGTGAATTATATGATTTGAATTTTTTAAAATAGACTTCATTTTTGAATTCGGAATATCAAATATAGCTTAGGGTGAATTTTTGGTAATTTTCTGAAAAACTTCAATTTTTGATGAATAGTGAAACCACTAAGTGGTAATCAAGCAAACTGATTTCTCAGTTAAATGAAATTTTACCACTAATGTGTATTGAATTTTGAAAATCCGACATACATGGTTGTCATTAATAAGTAAAATGTGGTTCAATGAGATTATAATAATTTTTTGGTGAATAGTAACTTATTAAGTTCTTAATCACGATTAGTGGTAATTAGGGTAGTTTAAGGTATAAATAATACTTTAATAAAATGAAATGACCTAGACACATGTCCCAACCTCATTGGTTGTGTCATGGCCGACCAAGACAAGCCATGGGTCAACTTGGGGACCCCATGGATCCACTTTTGTTGGGAAATGACATAAATTACTTTTTATTTAATGTTAAAGTGAAAATGACACAAACATAATATGTTTTGCGAAAACAATTTTTAAGTGGGGTTATACAAGTCCAAATTTTGATTATAAATATTCATTGGAAAGATAAAACGATTTCCTACATCATAGTATTTTTTGTATAATTTTTAGACATTAAATAAATTTAATTATTTATGACATAATAATGATGCAGCGATGACATCATTATTTGACGATTTAAATAAAATAGAAAGATAATGTAAAATCTATGAACTACACATGTCCAAACCCAATTGGATGAGTGGATTTCGAACCCTTATCATCTTATCCACGAATTCAATCAATGTGGGACCTTTTAAAACCGAAACACATTTTCAAATAAAGTAATGTTTCTTTACTTTCCAAAAGTGCCCCTCCTCTCCCCTTATAAAAGGCCCCCACCTCTACCTCATTTCACACACTCTTCAAGCCTTTGGCTCGGCCAACCCCTGCCCATTTGCTCTCTACACATCCCTCTCCTAATCCTAGAGGATTCCCTTTGGGCATAATCCTTTCAAAGGAAGCCTTTAGGCTCAAACCAAAAGGAGTTACACTTTTTAAAGGTAATTCATTCTCTCATGTTCATTTGTTTTATTTTGCTTCTCCAACCCCCTAAACTCTTTTTATTTACTTATTTTGTAACAACACCAGTATCTTCAATATACAAGGATGCTGTTATAAGATTTATTTGACCTACACTCTCACACAACTACATCAAATGGTTAAAGAACATACGGTTTCCGTGGATGGCGAAATTCTGCCTCCCGAAACGATGATTGTTCAACACTCATTTAACACCTTCAAAGGTGGCCATTATGATGTAACTATTTTTATATATGATATATAATATGTTTATGTTTTCCTTAAGCTTCTGTTTTTTTCATTTTGGTCATACCTTTATGGTTTCCATTATGGGTAAACACGATATCTTCATTTTAGGAAGTGCGGACTACCGCCCCCTAAAAGTGATTTGATTCGTTAATACCATATGTGGGATGTGTAAAGGATAAAGTTAATGATATTATATATGTTATTATACTGGAATTATAATATACTCTTATATAATTATGATTCCATTCCTGAAAATATGAAATAGAAATGGAAGTAGTGTTCATGCGTACGTACGGCTTACCGTCTCCATGAACGGTGCATTTCATTTCTTACCTCTAAATGTGATGTAATATTATAAATGCATGTATGTACTGGATATATATGACATATATGATATCTAAATCATGAATACCATTCTGGATATAATGAACCTTTGACCAAATTAATAACATGTAAGTGTAAGAAGACTATTTTTGACTTAAGAACCAAATACCGACAAAATGAACATTATTAACTTAACTGATTACATGATGTTCATAACATGGTATAAAAGGAATAATGAACTTGAAAAAGATTCATAATCAAGTAGATATTAACTCAAGTTTATTATTCAGGATATTAAAGAACGGCCGGGTCAAGTCGGATACGAGGTATGGGACTTCGTCTCAATCTCCTTTCATTGAGACATATTTTGTTTTATACACAACTTTCTTTTATACGGTGTATAAACCCCTTTGACTTTTACGTTTATTCAAAAGGAATATTTTTTATACGAAGCGTTTACTAAACGACAAAAGGGAATGTTTTTGTCGTACGTATGCGGCGACAACGACTTCTCCGCCGTCGTAACCGTTATTTGAGTTTTGGCTTCCTCTACAAGCCATACCTTCTTTTTTAAAAGAAAAATAAATACCATGTTTTACTTTGGTATTGAAAATGGTTTTCATAATGTTTTTATTATATCAATGTGTTGTATTGATATCTCGTGATTGAAATGTGGAAATGTTATGTTTCCTTTATGCATGTTTTATGTGATATGATTATGTTATGGTTCTTGGGCATTATTATGAAGACGGGTGGTTCCGTGATAATCTAAGGGCAGGTGAGCCCGTTATAGCTCTCCAATGCATTGGGTAACGCGAAGGAGTGAAACATTAAGGTTTCTCCGAAGAGATTTTAGGGAATATACTGTGATGGGTATTCCAAACGTAACCAAGAGGGTTACTCCCTATGTAAGAATGTTATGAATGCCTCAAGTTACCTTTATGTATTATGATTTCTATGATTTATTCATGATTTTATGAGGTATGTTAAAGTGCCTATGTTTTATGGGTAAAGTATGATTTCATTCTTATGTATATATGAACTCATGTTTCCTTTCCATGATTTTTATAACCCATACTGAGTTTTTATGCTCATCCCACGTTTTTTGAAATGTTTTTCACAGGTCAAGGGAAAGGTACATGATAAGATGATAGAGTCAAGGATGTGTCAAGAAATAATCCATGTTTTATTTTAAATGTGTTTCCATTGATGGGAATGAAGAATACTATCTTTATGTAACCACTTTGTTTATATGTGGAATGTAATGCAAGTTTTATGATCTAATTCTCTAAAACTCTAAACCTGAAAAGATCCTCAATGTGTAATCTTGTAATAACTCAAGATTAAGTAAGGTTTAAGGCTGGGGCCTTATAACTCATGTTTCTGATCTAATAATTTCCCAGTATGGTTTTAAAAGGATAATATAATGTTTTTATACCCTTATACCCAGGTTATGTTTAAATGATCATTGATATCACCCTTGTTTACCCTTTCTGATCATCTGATCTTACCCTTTATTATGTTTTCTTTTCCTCTGGATATGAATAATGTTTTTAAGTATGATGTATCTAATAAGGGTTTTAGTTATGATGCATTAAGTGAGTGATGATGTAGATAACTTATGTATGATTTGTTTATGTATCAAGGTTTCCAAAGTCACTAAACCTTTAAAATTATGGTATGGATCATGTTAGCTTCACTAGGTTAAATACCCCGAGAGGCAGGGGTGAATTAGGGTATGACAGATTAAAACCAATGCCCCTTTGGATCTTTTTTCATTATTAAACAAAACACTCTTCTCTCATTTTCCCATAGTAATTTATGAAAAAAAAAATGAAATCATGCATGAGAAATAATAATTTTTTTTGGTTCACCCTCACTAGGATACATCTAAGGAGCATACAATGGCTATGTGCCGATGAAATGAATACACTAAGGATCACTGCAAAATTAAAAGGTTCAAGCTAGATAACTTCTATGATTAGGCTCACTTCCTCTACAAGATTTAAGGTCATCTCACTACTTTCCAAAGGGTCACTCACTGAGTCTGTTTTTATGGTTCACTACCAGTGTAAAGAATAACTTTATTCCTCCTCCTTTTCTCACTACACTAGAAAGGATCCACTCAAAATTTATGGACATGTAGGTCCCTTAATTATCACTAATGAATGAATCCTCAACTATATATTGATGCTATATTGAAGTCCCAATTTTCCTCATACTTCTAGTTTGTGGAAATTTCTTTCATGAACTATTTTAGTACCTCTAATAACTATCCTATATACGCTAAGAAATTCCATGAATCCTCCATGTACTACATTTTTCCGTGTGGTACGAGTGCTTCATGGACTACCTTCTCTTCTCCAGACCGCCTATTCTTCCACATAATTCCTTTATTCCATAGACCATATCATCTTCTATGGGCTGGTACTACATTCACATACCATCTCCTCTTCCTTAGAAACTTTTCCTTTGTGAGCTATAGATCCCTACAAAGTCCTTTCATGAACTTTTCCCATGAACTACTTCACCCTTCACGGAATCCTAACTTGCAAACAACTTTAGACTTCACCAAATTCATTCTAGAACGATGATATTATAATGAAATTAAATCTCTAATTAAAATTTTATTTGGGTTCTTTATATAGGCATATAGATCCACAAAACCCACTATTCAGAATTACCCAAAAATTCAATGTGGTACCAACTTCTCTGTGGACAATGCTATGTGGTCCGCATAATGCCTTTGTTTCTTTATAGAGACTGATTTATTTTTCAGATGAAAACCATTTGTGGTGGCCATAATCACCACCTCAAACCACAAATGACAAGGCTCCCATGAATTGATGAGTCTCTCATGAAAAGTTATCCTCCAGTGAACTATTTTTTCTATGTGGTCCACGTAGCACCCTTCGTGGTCCACGTAGAACCCTTCACAGTCCGCATAACTATGCTATGTGGAATTATCATTTGCTAATTTTCCATGTCCATTATACGTACCTCCTTTATGCTCCTTTAACTACTTTTCATGATTAGCAAACAATTATTTTCATACTCCTTTGTAGAAAACCATACTTTTCCAAAAACAATCTCTAGATTTTGAGGCCCAAGAATTTGGAAAATACTGGGAAACTGCACCACATTAAACATATACTTCAGTAACACCAAACATACTGATTTTCAATTATATATCTTTTTCAACAAACACAATCACCCCAAAAACAGAAAAATGACACCTCGAAGGATTTTTTACCAATAGGTCATAATGTTATGTAATGAATATTCATCTAATAAGATGTAATATTTATGTATGAAAAGTATGAGTCACTATAGTTTGTATCAGATAAAGGTTTATTTACCTTTGAAAAAAAATATGATAAAACTTTAGTGAGAACCCCAAATATAATTCTATGTATAAGATAACTTATTAAGTTATGGTAAAGAATGAAGTTTGTTTGTCCTAGAAATACATCCATGTATAGATGATATAGATGAATGTGGTTTTTTTCATAGATTCATTTAGGGGTAATAGCCCTGAAAAGAGTTGTTATAGTACATTTCAACCATTATTCTGGTTCAAGATGAGTGTGGACATACTATGAACTTGTTTTGACACTCCGGTGGGATATTCTTAGGTTAATTCATATTTTATTTATGAATCAGTTTTTGAAGGATTTGAATAGATGATGACCATGGATGACCTAGGGTAAACCTAAGGTGTCATAGATTAAAAATATCATGTCAATATTTAGATATCATATTAATATTTTTTCATGATTATATGATTTCACACTATGATTATTGTTTCTTACACTATGATTTTTTGTTTTAATCAATTGATGGAATCTAAAAGAACCATGTTAATGTTGAATGCAAGGGAAAATTCAATGATTGTACTTCTGAGAAACTAGATTTTATTGTTTTTATGATTGCACAACTTTCTAAATACACGAATCATACCGATCTTCCAAATAATAAAATGAGGGGATAACATTATATTGAGTCCTTCATGAAGAAACATACAACTTCTATTAGTAGTTTTTCTAATATATTAGTTATTGAGAAATGGATTAGTATTATTGAAAATATATTTTCAATTATCTAGTGTTTAGAGCTTGAAAAATTCCTTTTGGATGTCTATAATTTAGAAGGATAAGAATATCAATTGCATAATCTCATCACGAACACAAGACAATAGGATGAACTTGAATCTATAGGGTTGTATGTGTTTTGAAGGTTATTTTTCAGTATGTACATTACTCATATTATTCATACAAAAATGGAAAATGAATTCCTTGAGATAAGGCAGAAGGATGATGGATCCATTTGTACATATGAGGAAAATTTTAAAAGACTTGTGAGGTACACTTCTAGTATTATCATTAAACCAGAAAGTATGACTGATTGATTATTCAGTGGCTTAAATCCAAGTCTCTAAAGGGTGTTATCTATAATGGACTTCAGTATCTATGAAGAAATCATTAGATGTGCTACCAATTTAGAAATGGACATTGGAGTTACCCATAAAACTCATGGTTTAGATAAGAAAATAAAGATGAAATTCAAAGGTAGGAGAAGATAATCAATCCATTATGCTCTAAGTATATAAGGAGGAATGTATGAGATTCTACTAAGAGACTAGTAAATTATTTATGTGTGTAAAGTAAGGTTATTGAGAAATTGAATTCTAAAGTGGTGGAAAAAAGTTACCTAATGATGAAAAGAGAGAGAAATCTCCACATAATTCACCACCCACACTCCAGTGTTTCAAATTCATAGATTATGGTAATTATGATAAATAGTTATCAAATATGAATTTTAATGATGATGATAAAAGTTTGAAACTTCTTAATCCCAAAGGAAAAGGGAAATCTGATGTGATCACTATTGGAAATGTGGGGTACGATAATGAATTCGTGAAAGGTATACTTACCATCCACTCTAGAACCATTAATGTCTTATTTTATTATTGATCTACCAACTCTTTTATATATAAAAAAATTCCTAAGGGAGTCACAATACCAACATAGTGATTAGATATTTAATTATCAATGAAAAATCTTAATGGAATAATGATCACATACCAAATCAATAATTCTTCTCAAATTGAAGTTTATGGGAATGTGATTCCTACAAATCTTTTTATTCTCCTTCCATTGGAACTTGATTTTATTTTGGGCACGGATTGAATTTATTTATATAAATCCCATATCAATTTATGAGTAAGGGAAGTCACATTTGATATTCTGAGCCAACCTATGATCACATATCAGTGTGTTGATAAATATGAACTATTTATGGAAACTACACCCATTGTATGGGTCTTAATTAAAATTCAACTGGGGTGTTTTTATCAGATGGTTGGGAATAAACTCAATATTTAAGATATGAATTTTATACAAGTGTTTTTCTACATCTTTCTAGAATAATTTTATTGTATTTCTCCAAATCTTGATGTTGAATTTTTAATAGAATTCATACTTAGTGAAAACCCTATTTGAAAGACTCCCTATACAATGAACCTGATTGTGTTTTGGGAATTTAAGGAGTAACTCTAAGAGAATATTGATAGGTGATTCATTTAGAGAAGTTTTTCACCTTGGGTTTCACCTATTATTTTTGTTATGGAGAGATATGGGTCAATGCATATCTATATTGATTATCGAGAACTTAATGATATCAAAATAGAGAATACGTATCCTCTACCCTATATTAATTTTTTTGATCAATTACGAGGAGATCAATATTATTCCATGATAAATCTTTAATATGGATACTATCAATTGATGATCAAAAGTGAATACACTCACAAGACAACCATACATAATAGGTATAAACACTATGAATTTATAGTGATTCAATTAGTTCTTACTAATTACCCCACTATTTTCATGGATTTACTAAATAGAGTCATTATAGATTACCTTGATCAGTTTGTGACCGTCTTTACAGAATATATTATTATTTATTACAAAATAAATAAATATCATGAAGATCCCTTGAGAATTATACTGAACACCCTAATAAAGGAGAAGTTTTATGAAAAATTTACCAAATATAAATTTTTTCTATAGAATGTTTCATTTTTGGGTTATATAATCTCAAGAGAGGGTATATCAATGGACCCATCAAAGACAGAGGTTATTTAACATTGGCTCAAACCAACCATGATGAATTAAATCCATAGTTTTCTTGGTTTAGTTTGATATTTTCAATTCCCTTTGGTGACTTTATCATGGCTATCTAATCCAATCACCATATTAAATTGGAAGGGAGTCAAGTTCCTTTGTACCGATGAATGTGTGGAAAATTTCAAGGAACTAAAGAGAAGGTTAGTCAGTGCACCTATGCTTACACTACCCTATAGTGAAAAAGGGTTTCTAATATATAGCGATTCATAAAATAAGGGGCTGTGATGTATCATCATTCTTAATAATATGGTGATAGCTTATGTCTCATGACACCTAAAGGTTCATTAGAAAAATTAACCAACTCACGATTTAGAGTTAGTGAAGGATTTTTTTTAAATTAAATATATAGAGAAATTATATTTATGGAGAAATGTGTGACATATATACTGATCATAATATTTTAAATTATATATTCACTCCTAAAGAGATGAATATTTTCCAGAGAAAATGACTGGAGTTGATTAAATATTATGTCTGATCAATAAATTACTACACTGAGAAAGAGAACAAGGTGGTAGATACTCTAAGTAGAAAAGATAATGAAATATTATCTACGATCAAGATAGAAAAGATCTATTTTTTGTATTTTCAAAGGATAGATATGAAAATATTGAAGGAATGGGAGAAATATTATCTTTCTAAAATGAGTGTTGAACAATAAATACAAGTGAAGATCAAAGAGACACAAAAGGAAGATGTAGATATAAAAAAGAAGGTATGAAATTATATTTAGTTTAACCTTTATTATGATGGAATGATAAGGTTTAGGAATTGAGTATGTCTCCCATGAATAACAGACATGAAGGAGTTTTTGGATGAAGCTCTTAGTTTATCATTATCTATTCATCCTAAAAGTATGAAGATGTATAAAGATATGGAAGATTATTTTTAGTGGGATAACATGAAAAGAGACATTACTAAGTATATATCTTATTTATTTATATTCTATCCATTTAAGGCTACGAAACATAAGTCAAATGGGATGTTATAACCACTACCCACACTAGAAAAGAAATGGGAAAACATCATTATGAGTTTTGTCATTAAAATCCACAAAACATCTAAAGAACATAATGATATTTGGGTTGTTGTATATCACCTTAAAAATTTAGAACACTTCATTTATCTAAGAGAAAATTTATCTCTTGATCGTCTTTCCAGAATATACATTAAAGAAGTGGTAATTTTTCATAGAGTATGAAATTATATTATATATTTTATAGATATGAGGTTTAACACAATGTTCTGGTGAAGTATTCAGTAAGATTTGGATTTAGAGAAGTGTTTTAGAACTTATTATCATCCTCAAATAGATGATTATATTTAGAGAACCATTAAATACATATAGGACATGTTGCGGTATTTTTCTTTGAATTTTAAAGGTTGTTGTGATCAACACCTTCCTTTAGTCGATTTTTTTGTACAAAAATAACTTTGACTTGATAATTTAGATAAATCCTTATGAATCCCTTGATGAAAATAACTGCATAACTACTATGTGCTAGGATGAAGTTAGATAAAGAAAGCTATTTTGACATGATTTAGCTAAATAAATGGAAGAGAAAGTTAGAGCCATAAATTAGTACACCAAGGAAGTTTAGAGTTGACATAAAAAAAGTGCTGACAATAATCAGAGAAATATGGATTTTTAAGTTAGTGAGAAGGTATTCCTATGAATTTATCCATGGAAGAAGTTTATGATATTTGGAAAGAAGATAAAGTTGATCCCCAGTTATATATTACACTTCAAGATTCTTGATCGAGTAAGGATGGTAGTTTATCTCTTGACACTTCCATCGAACCTCTCTCAATTTCATGATTTGTTACATGTATCTCTCCTGATATAGTACATAAATGATCCTTATCATACAGTAAATCATAGGTTATACTAATCGAGAATGATCTTTCATATGAATAAAAGTCAGTATAAATATTGGATAATAGAGATAAAGTGCTACATAACATGACTACTCACCTAGTTAATGTTCTCCATAGGAATCAGAAATTCGAAGAAGATACATAAGAACTAGAGGATATGATGAAATAGATATATCCTGATTTATTTGTATTATAGTTATGGAATTTCAAGGGATAAATTTATTTTAATGGGGGTACAATCTAACACCTTGATATTTTTTGAAAAATTAATATTCAAATAAATTTAATTTCTTTTATATCATGTGATACACACAACCCCAAATCCAAATGGACTATAATATAGTATAAATTTATAAACTAGCCAGTAAATTGTTGGAGTGAATAGAAATGACAATTTTTTAAAATATGTATAAATATTTTAGATAAATAAAATATATTGATGAATATGTATTCAATTTTTAGTAAAGTCATTATATGATTTCAAAATACATTTTCCTTAAAAATGATTTTTATTTCTTTTTGTGATAAAACTATAAAATTAATTTATTCCAATTATATAAAATTTATTTTAAAAAATGAACTTAATTTTTGAAACTATTATGTAAAAAATAACTTAGAGAGAATTTTTGATAATTTTCTGAAAAAATTGATTTTTCATTGAAAAGTAAAAAGTACTACTTTTTATTGATAACTGTATGTTCATTTAAAGTATTTGAAAAGTTAAATTTTTATTTAAAATTGGTTTAAAATTAAAATTAGTTCATTTATATTATTTATAATCTAATTATCTCATTTTAATTAATTTTATGTTGGATTTTGGTATAAAAACTATTTATATTTAAGAAAATATTTTTTCAGGAAAACTGCTCTTCATCACGATTTACAGGTTTAATTTTAAATTAAATTAAAAAAATTCTATGAATATAATTTTATAAAATTATTACATATCTTTAATTATTATTCAAAAATTTTATAATCGTGACTCTTTCATTTTTTATAATGAATGGTAAAAACAATAAAAATTTGTCACTACGGTTAAGGTTGAAACAAGGTTTCAAGGGGTTAAACCAAGATACATTGGAGATTTTTCAAATTAATAATATAAAAATCCTATTTTATGGAAATATTTATAACTCATACTTTCCCAAATTAAAATATATATCCATTTTTGAATAATTTTAATTTATTATGACAATTTTATATTTTAATCTTTTAAGAATTTTCAAGTGTGCCCCTCCCCTATTATAAAAAGATACACATACTTTATATTTTTTACTTTAATTTGGGAAATATACCTCAACAAAATACATTAAAATTATCTTATAAACTTATATATCAATTATTTTTTGGTTTTTTCTTCTTAGAAGAGCATTCCTAGGGTATTCCAGAAAGGATCTAAAGGTGGCTAACCACAGGGGAGGTAATCATCCTACCCAAACTCTTTCAAATTATTTATTATTATACTTCCTATAAATATATGGTATTCATAATAAAATAAAAAATTTAGGTTAATAAATATATTTAAATGTTATTATGATTATGAAACCACTATTATTGACCTTCTTTTTCATCGAATGTGAAGTGAAAGTATTGATTGTGCATATATGTGGACTTCTGACTCCATGTGGAGATACAATTTATTTTCAATCACTATATTTCATTTATGTTTATTATGACGGGTTTAAAGTTTATATATGTAATTTATTACATAAATATCTTCTATAATTATAATATCATATCTACTTTCTTAACTTCCAATCTATTAAAAAACGATAACATCGCTTGTGCGTACGTGTGGACCTCCACCTTTATAAAGTGATTTGATTCATTTGTCATTTTTAATTTACTTGTATTGTAATAAATATATATTTAAGGTATATATATGTTATTTAGGATAGAATTATTATTATTCAATGGTGAAATAAAATTTATAATTCTTTCATTCTCTTTGTTAGTAAATGAAAACAATATTCATGCGTACATACGATTTACTATCTCAATGAACGAAGTAAATAATTTTTCTATCCGTAAATATTATGGATGATTATAAATATGTATATAATTAATATATATGATATTTATTTCATGAATATAATAATTTATATGATGTAACCATGATCAATGTAGAAGGAACCAAAGTACAGAACTGAAACTTCCATGAAAAACGAAATAGTTAACACCAAAAAATGATGATTTTAATAAGGAATTATTAATAAATGGGTGTTGAATTGTTATAAGTGGATCACATATGATATTATAGGTATGTAAATGATTTTAATATATAATTATACTATATTTAAATTTATTATACATGATTTTAGAGTTCATTTTAAGAAAGTATAACTTGAGGTAAGGGATTTATGTTTCAAACTCCTTTTAACCAGAATTATTTATGGTTGAATCTACATTGAAAGAAATTACATGATCCTTTTATAATAAACCCATTTAATTTTATTATCCTCTGATTATGCATAAAATTTTTATATTATATCACAATTTACTCTCTTTGGTAGTTAAAATTATTGGGAAAATGTTTTTAAAAAAAATAAACTTTATTTCCTTTTTAGTCGAGAATATTTTTCTTAATTGTCCAAGTTTTATTGAAAATGTTTTCAAGAATATTTTTTCAATTCTCATAAAAATTTTCAAAGTCATTTTTACCAGTGTTTTAATTTCTATAAATTTTTTTCGAAGGAATCTTCTTGTCATTTATTAAGTGAGGTATTTTTGACTCTTTATTGAAAATGTGAAAGAAATCATTATTTTTATATAAATGAATTTAATGAAATTTCCCGCCATCATGATCTTGATTATATTTTAAGATTCCTTTATTATTTTATAATATTATTTTTAAGGAAAATGTTTTCCTTAATATTTTGGATATTTCTATATTATAAATATGTGATTTCAAGATGAAAAGGGTATTTTCCTCAAGAAATATTCTAGTGATCATTTAAAGACATTTTTCATTTATGATAACATCCTTTTATATTAATCATGATTTAATGGAAATATGATCTAATGATATCATACTTATTATTTCTCAAGATGTTTTATGATTATTATTGTAAGATATTTAAGAGACCCATTTATTTTCCATGGGTTAAACTATATTGATATGATAGATATTTTATGATATTGTAGCATACATATTAAGGGATTATGATTATATGATGGGTGGGCATGAAATTATATATAAATAATGAATTGGATAAATATTAATGTTTATTAGCTCAAAGGGTGCAAGAGAGGTTATCTTAAGCCTCAAAAGGGGTACACATGAGGTTATCCCATGCCTGAAAAAGGGCACTCGGTGTAATATCCCAGATCCAGGTGCCACTCATGGGTGCCCTGAACCCAGTTGGTCACATGACCTCAAGTGTATTTCCCCAAATGCCAGAGGATACCGACTAGAAGCTAGGGCCAATGACTGATAGTGGGGAAACTATGCCTTCATTTGTCAAAGTCTAGCACAACGGAAAAGATAAATAACATACAACAGTGGAAGTAGTAAACAATACCCAACTCAAATGGACAACTATAGAAAAAGAGAATCCGAAGTCATATATATAAAGATGCAGCATGTTCCTAATTCTATGAAAGCAGCCGGAACAAGTTACACTGCAAAACAATATAATAAAACTGAAAATACAAGGTACAACCAAATAAAAACAAAGCAGAGTAAACAGAACATCAGAGCATCGCAAGCCTAAGCTCGGTCCCATGCTCTCCCACTCCTTTGCCACAATCAAGTACCTGTATTGGGACCCTTTCCCTTATCCACACCTATAGAAATGTAACCTGTTTGGGCCAAAGGCATGACCCAAACATGGTGTGAGAAATAAATCCCAGTAGGTAACCACCAAAGGCCCATGCCCAACTGTCTGTGAAAATATGCAACAATAGTGTGCAAAAGTAAATACAGTAAACTAGTAAGTACTCAAAAGTAACTATCACTACCAGTTTCATTTCCATTTTAATTATTACTTATTAATTAAACATAATTGAATTTTATGTTCTTGATACTCAGCCTCAGCTGACAATCTCCTATATAGTGGCACCACAAAAATCACAACAGTGAATAGTCAAAAGTACCTTGCCCTCAGGCTAAACAGTACCATACCCTTTGGCTAATCAGAACCTTTCCCTCAAGACAAACTGAAATGAAACTCTCAAGTATCTTCCCTCAGGCAAAAAGAGTATTACCCTAAGGTGTACGAATATTTCCCTCAAGCACAGAAGTCACTACCCTTAGGCATAAGAAGTGTTGCCCTTAAGAGAAATAGAACATTTCCCTTAGGCATAAGTAACCGGGCCGAGCCCCAAGCATAAACAATCAATTTATATGAAATTCCTCTCAAGGAAATTCAACACACATTATAATCATGGAATAACCTCAGGTATCCTGGCCAAATGGCTAAACAGAGGAACATACCCCCGGGGTGGTCCTGGATCCAAGCAATGATCCCAAACAGCAGTTACTCATATTCGTTAAACTACATATGCAATTCTAGGTATTCAATTAAGTAGGGCCTCGGCCATACTACACCCCAAACATGGGTCCGTAGCACAATGGTACACAAAACACAAAGTAGTTGGAATTTAAACACTAGACCACCTACCTAGATCGCCCCTGATCCGTATACGCGAACGACGCTTCCAGAAACACCCAAAAACAATGTAGATCTGTGAATAAAAACAACACATTCAAACCTAAATAACTTCCCTTAGAGGAATAATTGGTAAGAATAGCACAAGCAGAATGTAGGGCTTACCCGTACAGTCCCAACGTGATCGACGGGAGCAGAAACGGATTTCCGGTGCGCGGTCGGGAGATCTCCGAAGCTCCGACCATCCTGCTGAGCTCCAAATGGAGTTCTATGCTTCCTATGGGAACAACTGAGGCTACTGCCCATTTTAAGTGAAAAAAAAACAAACTACACGACATGTAATTTTCTCATTTAACTATTCCTCTAGCGGCTACTTTTTCACCATCAAACTATTTACATGCTGACATCAGTACACAACGTGTAGTCCCAATTACACGGCTTGCACTATCGCTCCGCTGGCGGCTGCCTTCACCACCTTACTATTCACCTGCCGACTGAATACACAGTGTGTAAATACCCAATACACAGTGTATAGTTAGTTTTTACACCCTTCATTGCTGACATTCCTACACGCCCTGTGTACCCATCCCACACGGCCATAGTACACAACGTTTGGAAAATTACATGGCATGTAGTCAGAAATTTTGGGATTTTTCCCCATTTTCATTATTTTCTCAAAAACATTTAAGCAAAAAGGTAAATAAGAAACCCGTACCTCAAGAAGAAGAACCGGGTTCTTACAAACTTTCCCCCTTAAAGCAATTCGTCCCCAAATTTCCCTTCCAAGGGTGGCGAAGATAAAGCTCAGAACAACTCTGGCCACTAAGCACGTACATCAGTATCCCACTCCCAGGTTTCGTCCTGCACTCGGCCATGCTGCCATAGCACCAGTACGAGAGGAACTAACCGGACTTGGAGAACCTTCGTGCTCCTATCAACGATACGAATCAGATTCTCCTCAAAGGATGCATCGATCTGAAGCTCAACCTCCTTGGGCTGAAAGGCGTGAGATGGGTCTGAAAGATAACGGTGCAGCTGAGATACATGGAAGATGTCGTGCATAGCCTAGTACCTTGGTGGTAACTGCAACCGATAGGAAACTAGCCCGACTCTCTCCAGAATATCAAATGGCCCCACATACCTCGGTGAAAGTTTACCCTGTCTCTTAATCCTCCTATGTCCCAACCTCGGTGAAACATGCAAGAAAACCTGATCCCTGACCACGAACTCCAAGGGTCTTCTACGGTAATCAACATAAGATTTCTGACGAGACTGTGTGGTAGCCATCCGCTTCTGAATCAACTGGACCTGCACTGAAGTCTCCTGCACAAGACATGGTCCCAGCAAAGCTGCCTCACCTGCCTCTAACCAGTACAAAGGTGATCGGCATGACCTACCATATAACGCCTTGTAAGGTGCCATCTGAATATTTTCCTGGAAACTATTATTATAGGAAAACTCAACCAGAGGTATGTGCTTATCCCAAGAGCCCCCAAAGTCTAGGACGCATGCATGTAGCATGTCCTCAAGCACCTGAATCGTACACTCTGACCAGCCATCAGTCTGAGGGTGGTAATATGTGCTCAGAATCACCTGTGTACCCAGTGCCCTCTGAAAACTCTACCAGAAATGAGACGTAAAGCGGGAGTCCCTATCAGAAATGATAGAACGAGGGACCCCATGAAGAAGTACTACCTCTCGTATATACAACTTCTCAAGCTCATCAACACCAAAGGTCTCCTTGAACGGAAAAAATTGAGATACCTTTGTGAGTCTGTCCACAACAACCCACACGACATCATTGCCTTGTAGTGGCCTCGGAAACCCAATCACGAAATCCATCATGACATCATCCCATTTCCACTCCGGAATGGGTAATTGTTGTAACAGTCCGGCTGGCCTTTGATGCTCCGCCTTCACCTACTGATAGGTGGAACATCTTGCAACAAAACCAACTACGTCCTGTTTCATACCCGTCCACCAATACTGATGTCCCAAGTCAAAGTACATCTTGGTAACTCCGGGATGCACTGCCCAAGCTAAAGCATGAAACTCCCACATCATCTCTTTGCGTATATCCCCTGGAACCCATACTCGTCCATGGAAACAAAATACCTCATCATCGCTTATCATCCATCAAAGAGGAGGGTCCTCACTTGCCACCAACTCCCGTAGAACTAGGCCTTATGAATCTGATAGCTATCTTGTCCTCACTCTATCCAGGAGGGTAGAGGTCACAACTAAGGAAGAAATATGGGTCTGCCCCTGACTATCTTGAAACTCCAAATGCATCTTAGAGAACAAAGCCATAAGCTGCCACTCACCACTGGCCTCCTTCACTTCCTGTATTTGAGTCTTCTTGCTCAGTGCATCAGCTACTGCATTACCTTTACCAGGTGTATAGGCAAGCTCAAAGTCGAAGGACTGAAGGTATTCAACCCACCTTCGCTGTCTCAGGTTCAAGTCACACTGGGTAAAGATATATTTGATACTTTTGTGGTCGGTGAAAACCACAAAATGCTCTCCCAAGAGATAATTTCTCCAACAGCGCAACACATGAACAACTGTAGCCAACTCAAGATCATGCGTCGGGTAATTACTCTCATGTGGCCTCAACTACCAAGACCCGTACGCAACTACTCGATCGCCCTGCATCAACACTGCTCCTAGACCAATACCTAATGCATCACAGTAAACTGTATAGATATTCCCTTGCTCTAGAAGTATCAGAACTGGTGATGATGCCAACCTTCCTTTCAGCTCCTGAAAGGCTGTCTCGCAAGATTCTGACCAAAGGAACTTCATACCCTTCTTATTCAAACTTGTCAATTAAACTGCTAAGTGGGAGAAGTCCTGTATAAAACACTTGTAGTAACCAGACAGCCCCATGAAACTCCATATCTCAAACATGTTCTTAGGCTGCTCCCAGGAAACTACTGCTCTCACCTTCTCTGGGTCTACTGCAACTCCTTCCTATGAGATAATATGACCCAGGAAGTTAATATGGTCCATCCAAAAGTGGCACTTGTAGAGATTAGCATATAGTCGATTCTCTCTCAGTGTACTCAATACGATCTCAAGATGGGTGGCATGGTCATGCTGAGTGTTAGAGTTCACCAAGAAGTCATCCATGAAGACTACCACGAAAGAATCCAGATAAGGGTGGAACACACGATTCATCAGAGCCATGAAAACTACTGGCACATTCTTGAGTCTAAATGGTATAATCAAGTACTCATATAGACCATATCTGCTCCGAAAAGCTCTCAGTGGTATATCTGATGGTCTAATGTGTAACTGATGATATCCGAATCCCAAGTCAATCTTCAAGAACACTCGTGCTCCTCGAAGTTGATAAAAAAGATCATCAATCCTCGGCAAGGGATATTAGTTCTTAACCGTCAACTAGTTTAGCTTTTGAAATCCACACAAAGTTTGAGGGTACTATCCGCCTTCTTCACAAAAAGGACAGAAGAACCCCAAGGAGAAGTACTGGGTCAGATGAATCCCTTTGCCTGTAACTCCTCTAACTGCATCTTGAGCTCTTACAACTCTGGTGTAGCCATCCTATAAGGAGGAATGGACATCGGTGCTACTCCGGGAATAAGTTCAATAGAGAAATCCACCTCTCGTTCTGGAGGTAGACCCAAAAATTAGTCCGGGAAGACATCCCTGAAACGATAAAACACTGGAGGGGAATCCTTCTGACAAGTCCCCTGGTCATCCAGATATAAACTCACAATCTGGGCTGTCACACCACCTCGCCCATGATGCTCAGGTCCAGATCAGCTTTCCTGGACATCCCATTCATCTTTGTATAGAAACTCTCCACCCTCTAGTGATGTGAAACTCACCCTGCGATGATATCAATCTAAAAAGGCTCGAAAGGGTACCAACCAGTCCATCCCAAGAATGATAACATAGATCATCATCTCTAAGACATAGAGGTCCCATATAAAGTGACACCCACAAACCTCTAGGGGGAACTCCCTGTATTGACACACACCATCCATTCTAGTTCCCAACGGAGTGTCTAGAATCATCACATCAGAAGAAGAAGAAACACTAAGACCAAGGCTCTCCACAATGGGCACATATATAAATATATGTGTAGCACCCGTATCAAAAAGTACAGAAGACAAAACAGAAGCAACTAGAATAGTACCTATGATAGTAGAAGGTCTGGGATCCTACTCCTGTTGGGTCTGTTGCACTGCATATGCCTACCCAGTGCCATAGCCTTGCGACACAGCCTGACTACCCTAAGCTATCCTACCCTGCCACCTCTGAGATCCTGGTGTCTGGCTACCACGGCCATGACCACCACCTCTGCCTATACGTCCTGACGTATCCTAATTCCCCGACTGGTAAGAAGCTTCTGGTCCTTCTTTTACACTTGGAGTCTGCACATAACCCATCTCACTAGACACTGGTGGAAACACCATTAAAAAGCGCTGCAGATGACCCATCTTGCCGCAAGCTCAGCACTCCACTGGGTCACGGGTACACTGAGGTCTCTTGTGCCCCTCTCTACCACACTGGTAGCTTATGACCGTTCCACCTGAAGTAATCGTTTGGCTAGTACTCCCACCTTGAGATAAACTCATCTATATCTTCCTATTCCTGGTAGAAATAGTACCAGAAACTGGTGCTGAACCACCCTGGCTTACACCACTAGCTTCCCGTAGGTTCCTCTCAGTAATCAGTGCCTGGTTCATAATATCATGTTCCATAGGCAACCTGAAAATGTTCCCCAATTCTCAGATGTCATACCAAAGACCATCCTCAAAGCGTTAAGATATCAACGCCTCATCACCCACAAAAACAGGTGCAAAAAACTGAAGCTCGGTGAAGCAGGAAGAATAGTCCATTACTAACATAGCGCCCTACTACAGATTCATGAACTCTCGAGCTCGATCTACCTATAGCATCTCAGGAAAGAAGAAGTCAAAGAAGACTTCCTAAAAATCTTCCCACGCCACGTATCTGGGATGTTTTGAGAGGGTGGTAACACCCCACTACCTCTTGGTAGAATCACACATCATTTAAGTAGCATGCTTGGCCCTCCACCCTGGAGGCATCTCAAGATGCTCGAAAATAGTCTGCATAGAATCCCACCAAGACTCCGCAGCCTGTGTTCCTCCATCCCCTGAAAACGTAGGTGGATGCTGTTTCTGGAAGATATGAGTCAGTTCTTCCATAGATGTGGCGGTCTGCGGTGCTCCCTGGAAGGTCTGCATAAACCACATGAAGCTTTCACGGGACTGCGTATTAGTGCCTGTTTCCGGTATAACGGCTAGCACCGCATCCGGCTCTGCTGGAGGATCTATTGGTATCCCATGACCTAACATATCTGGAGTATACTTGTTTCCAATCTCCTGGAAAACAACTCGAGGTCATCTCGACAACATGACTCTACAAGGTCAAACACACACCTTAAATCAAGATTATCAAAGACTGAAAACTAGAATACCAAGAAGGGGGAAAAAATAAAGCATTCAAGATTTATAAAACTTGTCTACACGGCGTGTATAAATACTACATGGTGTGTTCTCACAATCCATTCACATGGGCTTGTACTCCTGCTATAACTGGTCGTGAAACATCCCAAACACATGACATCTCATCCACCCACATGGCGTGTACTTGAATCCTCCCTCCCTCCCAAAGTCCTTCCACACAGCTTAGGAACACAACTCTCCTTTAAGAAAAACTACATGGCATGTCCCCAAGTGACACAACGTGTATGGATTAATTTCCAACTTCCCGTGTTGTAAGTGACACGAATGACCACTCATCTGACACTACACGGCATGTTACACACACACATGGCATGTACACAACTCTGTCTTCCTAGCCATATGGCTAGGTCCACACGGTCTTTCCCCGATCAATACTACATGGTGCGTCCCATAGGTACATAGTGTGTTCAATAATAGGTAACATCAAACTGTGTTTGTTAGCTACACGACCAGGTCCCCATGTTAAACTACACGACATGTTCATCATTGACATGGTGTGTACAAGAAAGGATTTTCCTCTATCCGTGTTGTTAGTTACACGTGCGGACACATGGTCCACACAACACGACGTGTGAAACAAATACACGACATATTCCCTCTAGAACTTCCCCATCCCATTTCTCTACCCACACGTCCTATGACACGGTTAGCTACTACATGACGTGTACTTAGGGTACACGACATGTACTCAAATTTTTTTTCTCTTGTTCTCGAACAGAAGAATACATGGCGTGTAGTCAAAAATGCACGACGTGAATTCTGGGTTTTTCCAAACAACAAGCCTTAGAAACTACTCTAGAACCCAGAAAAACACTGAAACAATCATCTAAGTGCCAAATTCTGATCCGCGACGGCCCATTCTCCCCGAAAATCAAATATTTTCATCTTATACATGTTATATCAAGGTAAAATTGTCAATGATCCACCAAATTCCGGTTGTTGAGGGCACATACTCCCCAAAAACCAAAATTCGGCGTTCATTATTTCAACAACCTCACACAAAAATACCCTATCAACTAGAAGGTATTTATCCAAGTATCTATCACAACAACATGCTTTTCTATCACAACAACTATCACAACAACATGCAATTTCAATGCACCAACATGGCATAGAAGAACACATGACATGTGATTTCTAGCATGTTCCTAAATGATGCATGAGATGGAATACCCTCATCTCATTAGGTTGTGACTAAATAGAATCCATTATAAAAATATTAACATCACACAATGGTGAAAATAAAATAAACTGTAAAATTGCAAAATCAGAAAAATGGCAATAACTGAGGTAGACTGGATTTTCCTTGTACACGGGTTAGCTACTCCCAGGCACATATTATTACCAACTACCATTTCCATTATATCCCTGACTAAGGATCCAAACAGTAATTCAATGAAAATAACCCCTCTGATACCAATTTGTAACGTCCCAGATCCGGGTTCCACTCATGGGTGCCTTGAACCTGGTTGGTCACATGACCTCAAGCGCATTTCCCCAAACTCTAGAGCCTGCCGATTAGTAGCGATGGACAAGGACTGATAGTGGGGAAACTATACCCTCATTTTTCAAAGTGTAGCACATTGGAAAAGATAAATAACATACAATAGCGGAAGTAGTAAATAATACCCAACTGAAATGGACAACTGTAGAAAAAGAGAATCAACAGTCATATATATAAAGATGCAGCATGTTTCTAATTCTATGAAAGCATCCAGAACAGGTTACACTGAAAAAAAATATAATACAACTCAAAATACAAGGTACAACCAAATAAAAACAAAGTAGAGTAAATAGAATTCTAGAGCATCACAAGCCTAAGCTCGGTCCCATGCTCTCCCACTCCTCTGCCACAATCAAGTACCTGTATAGGGACCCTTTCCCTTATCCACACCTACATAAATGTAATCTGTTTGGGCCAAAGACATGAACCAAATAGGTTGTGAGAAATAAATCCCAGTAGGCAACCACCAAAGGCCCGTGCCCAACTTTTAGTGAAAATGTGCAACAATAGAGTGAAAAAGTAAATGTAGTAAACTAGTAAGTACTCAAAAGTAACTATCACTACCAGTTTTATTTCCATTTTAATTATTACTTATTAATTAAATATAATTGAATTTTATGTTCTCAAGACTCAGCCAGAGGCTGAAAATCTCCTATACAGTGGCACAACAAAAATCACAAAAGTGAATAGTCAAAAGTACCTTGCCCTTAGGATAAACAGTACCATGACCTCAGGCTAATCGAAACCTTGCCCTCAGGCCAAACTAAAACGAAACCCTCAGGTATCTTCCCTCAGGAATAATGAGTATTAACCTCAGGAGTACGAATATTTCCCTTAGCCATAGAAGTCACTGCCCTCAGGCATAAGAAGTGTTTCCCTCAGGTGAAATAGAACATTTCCCTCAGGCGTAAGTAACCAGGCCGAGCCCCAAGCATAAACAAGAAATTTATATGAAATTCCTCTCAAGGAAATTCAATACACATTATAATCATGGCATACCCTCGGGTATCCTGGACAAATGGCTAAACCGAGGAACACACCCCCGGGGTGGTCCTGAATCCAAGCAGTGATCCCAAAGATTAGTTCCAGATATTCATTAAACTACCTATACAATTATAGGTATTTAATTAAGCAGGGCCTCAGACATACTACACCCAAAACATGGATGCGTAGCACAATGGTACACAAAACACAAAGCAGTTGGAATTTAAACACCAGACCACCTACCTCGATCACCCCTAATCGGTATACACGAATGACACTTCCAGAAACGCCTAAAAACAATGTAGATCTGGGAACAAAAACAACAATTTTGTACCTAGATAACTTCCCTTAGAGGAATAATTGGTAAGACCAGCACAAGGGGAAGGGAGGGCTTACCCGTACGGTTCCAACATGATCGACGAGAGTGGAAACCGATTCTCGGTGTGCGGTCGGGAGATCTTTGAAGCTACGACTATCCTTTCGAGGTCCAAATGGAATTATAAGCTTCCTCTCTGAACAGAGGAGGATACTTCCCATTTTAAGCGAAAAAAACTACACGGTGTGTACTCTCAAGTACACAACGTGTACTTTTCTCCTTTAACTATTCCTCTACCAGCTACTTTTTCACCACCGAACTGTTTACTTGCCAACATGAGTACACGATGTGTAGTCCTGATTACATGGCGTGCACTGTCGCTCCGATGGAGGCTTCTTTTACTACCTTAGTATTCACCTGCCGACTGAATACACTGCATGTAAATACCACATACACGGTGTGTAGTTAGTTTTTACAACCTTCATTGCCGATATGCCTATACACCCTGTGTACCCATCCAACACGGCCAAAGTACACGGCCTGTGGAAAAGTGCACAGCGTGTAGTCAGAAATTTTGGGATTTTTCCCCATTTTCCTTATTTTCTCAAAAACACTTAAGCAAAATGGTAAAGAAGAAACCCATACCTCAATAAGAAGAACTGGGTTCTTACACTCGGGAGGTTATCTCAAGCCCAAAAGAGGGTACATGAGAGGTTATCCCAAGCTGAAAGAAGGTACATGGGTGGTTATACAAAGCTCAAAGTGTTTTGAATGTCTTGGTGGGTAGCCTTGACATAATATTTATATGATTTTGATTATGCCACAACTTATTCGACTTTTTTATGACATTATCCCATGTCAATGTTTTATTGTCATATATTATGTTCTTTTATTCCCTTATGTTTTATGTCTTATGAACTACCAAGATTTATTCCATGACCCTTGTTTTTGATATAAGAATTACCGGGTATGGTTTTCAATGGTTAAGATCATGTTCTCATACCATTATACTTGTGTTATTTTTAATTGATCATGGATATCTCCTTTGTTTACCCATACTATGAATTTGAGATCAACCTTTACTATGTTTTCTTTTCCGCATGATATAAATAATTTTTTTAATTATGATGTGTCTAAGAGGGGTTATATTTGCGATGTACTAAGTATAAGATGATGTAGATCACTTATGTACCATTTTTTATGTATCAAAGTTTCTAAAGACACTAAACCTATACGATTTCAGTGTGAATCATGATTTTTTGTAATAAATATTCATATAATAAGATGTAATGTTTATGTATAAAAATATGGTTCACTACAATTCAAGTTACCAGGGTGGTTTAGGTACAAAAAAGTGTTTATAAAAAAATCAAGACATGTCATCAACTCATCAACATGGGTTTAGCTGATGAGTATCTAGTATTATTCATTAGTAAAGAGACATCCTAATAGACTAAAATCATTAATATTTTATTTCAAATAATTTAATTTGATATTATGTTACAATTAAATTTCTTAATGTGATGTAATATACTATATAACTGAGAATTAAAGAAACTTGTGATAACTAACTGAAGAACGTTACTATGGATCTAGAAAAATGGGACTAATTAGAAGACCTAGAAAATAGAAATATGGAGCCATAAAGGATGTGTTTGAACCTAAACCATAGGTGAACAAAGAATTTTTTCCGAGCATTGTGATAACATTTCAGGATGTGGAAAAAGGAAATAAAACCGAGGAACCAAGACATACTGATCATACCTAGCAGTATTAGAAAAAAGATCCATAGATTATTCATGAGGATTCATGATTTGAGAAATTAGAAATATGGATTAATAGGATTAATATAATTTTCAATTTCCTTGTAACCTTGATCAATATAAAGTCAAATTTAGTGGTATATATGTTGGAGAATATCACACAACAATGGTGGGAGATAAATGTTCAAGATAAAATTGACCAAGAAATTACTTGGGAGGGATTAAAAGAATTATTCAAAAAAAATTTCTATTCATATACCTTAAATGTAACCAAAATGAATGATTTCTTTAGTCTGAATCAAGGAAATTTATCTATGATAGAGTGCAAAACTAAGTTTCTAAACATAGTTTACTTTTCTTTAGATGTGAAAGCTAACACAAACTTGAAGGTGTGTATCTTTTAGGCAGGGAGACAATCATATTTTCATTCTAAGGTGGTAATATTTTTTATTTATGATTATACATACATGTTCAATAGGGTGATAGTTTTAGAAGGGGACATACCTAGGAATGTTAGTAGAGTAAAATTTTTTGTCTTCACAGACATAGTTTGAAACTACAATGTTAGAAACAAGAGGATGAGGGAAACCTAGTCCTTAGAAATAGGATCACTAGAGAATTAAAACACTATCCAAGTCTATTTTACACCACGTTATAGTACAGAACCAAGTTGTTTTCAATGTGTCTCATTGACGCACAAGAAAAGGTATTGTATATAAATTCCTCAAGACTATCAAAAATTTGGTCAGAAAGGACATATCAAGCATTATTGTACAAGACCTGTGAAACTAATTGGATAAAATTGATCAAATTAGTCTCATATATCTCATTCTTAAAGATGGTGGTATCCTTAAAATATTTCTCTCCATATTTTTCAAGAAACTCAAGATGATTCCAATAATACCTTATATGTCCATCCAAACCACCACAAAAAGGAAGCAAGGACTACTCAGTGGGAGTTCACTTAATAATGTATGAATTTGAGCACCAAATAATATATATGAAACTGTGTCCCTTCACGGGTCAAGGTACCATTATTCTCAAACCATCTCCAATTCATTTATTATTTGATATGGGGAAATTCCACTCCTTTATTTATTCCCATATAGTAAATCAATTAGGGTTACATTTGGAAATGATACCTAATATCTTGAACATCAAAACACCTCTTGGCCAGTGGGAATACAGAGGATTAAATTTTCCATTCTATCCTATCACCATCAATGAGGTTAATTCTTTTTCTGAGTATATAGTCCTAGAAATGGATATATCTAATTTGACCTTTAGAATGGGCTGTCTAGTGGAATTTTAAGTGTATATCGAATATTACACCTAACAAGTGACCTTCACATCCCTGGATAATGCTATTCATTTATCCAAATGGGATTAGGATATGAATGAAAGAAGAGAATGTCCTTTTGTGAAAGTATGTGGAATCTTATATTCTAATATATATGTGATGACATTGGTTTCTATCGATAAAAATGTGACTAGTATTCTTCTTGCTTGATTAGACCGACACCCTGATGTATTTTCACATGATTTCTATGGGTTACCAAATGAATGGGACATCAAATTTTCTATTGATCTACTTATAGTAATGATTCATATTTCCATTTTTTTCATATAGAATGGAACCAACTATATTGTGGGAATTAAAGGTCCAGTCAGAAGCACTAGATAGTAGGGATTCATTTGACCAAGCACATCACCTTGGGCTACTCTGTTCACTTTGTAATGAATGTAGATGGTTCAATTAATTTATGTGTTGATTATCATAAATTAAATCAAGTTATGATCAATAATAAATACTCTATTACTATAATCAATGAACTTTTTGATCAATTGAAGGGTTCAAAATGGTTCTCCAAAATTTATCTATGGTCTGGTTATCACTAAATCTGAGTTAGGAAAGGGTATATTCTAATGAAAGCTTTGAAAATCCATTATGGTCACTATGAATATGCTTTCATGATATTTTACTTACAAATTCACCTAAATGTTTCATGTATTTAATGAATCATATCTTTCAAAAGTACCTTGACTTGCTTTTCATGGTATTTGTTAAATTTTTTTGGTGCACTCTCAAAATCTAAATGACCATGATAAGCACATAAATATTATATTGGTTGTATTATGTGAGCCCCAACTTTATGATAATTTATCTAAGTGTGACTTATGTATATAATAGGTTTGTTTCCTTCAGTATATAATCTCTGAAAGAGGAATATTAGTTGTTACAGAAATGATTTAATTAGTTATTTCTTGGCAACCCACTAATAATGTCTTTGAGATACAGATCTTTCTAGGCTTATCAGGGTTTTATCGTTTCTTTGTTTGGGACTTGTCACAGATTTACCTTTTGTGAATTGTTTAACAAGAAAAGTTATTCCATTAAAATGGAATGAGGATTGTCACAAATGATTTTAGAATCATAAGGCTTATATCACTTTGGTAACTATCCTCACTTCTCCAAAACCAATACATGGCTACGAGGTATATTGTGACACAATTACATCAAGATCAGAATGTGTTCTTATTCAAGGAGACCATGATGTCACTTATGGATAATGAAAATTGAAAAATCATTAACAAAATCATCTGATGCATGACCTGAAATTAGTTGTGGTTTTCCATACATAAAAAAACATGGCTTCAATACCTATTTGGTGAAAATATCATAGTGTTTGAGAACCATAAAATCTTAAAACACATCTTTTCACAAATATATTTGAACTTAAGGAAACATCAACGGATTGGATATCTCTACATGTTTGAATTTGACTTGGATTATACACCAGGAAAAGGAAATTCAGTGGCTAATGATTTGTCTCATAAATCATATAATGAAGTGGTTAGATTATCATGTAACTAGTGGAATTTTATGGGATTAATTTCTATCATGCATTTGGATTTTAGGGGGAAATCATAATACTATTTTATTTACATTTAATCCCATGCATGATTTAGCGAGTCTAATCAAGAGAGCTCAACAATAAAACCCAAACTACCTTTCCATGGGGTCATAACTGAATGTTGGAGAGACCATTTAGGTTTAGAAAGTGGATGAAAACCCCATGTTTCACATTCATAATCAAATCATAGTTCATCCACCATTCCAAGAAAAAATTCTTTATGATTTTCACTATTCAAAATGGGAAGTTCACTTAGGAATTAAAAATATATATAGGAAAATGAAGACTAATTTTTTTGTGGTTAGGTATGGAGCATAAATTGGTTGATTATGTCACCAAACTTTCTCACCTACCAATAGGTAAAGGTTGAACACCAATGTCCATTAGTCATGTTGTAGTTGATTTATATACCCATATAGAAATGTGAAGAGATTTCCATAGACTTTTTCACCAGTATACCATGAAAAATTTAGAGGTAAGATACTATTTTAGTGATTGTGGACTGAATTACCAAGTCAAAATATTTTACTCCAATTCTAGAGTCCAATGGAGTAGAGGATTTGGAAAATATATTTATCAAGGGAGTTATGAAATTACATGGATTACTAATATCAATTTTCTTCCTCCAAGACCCTCAATTCACGTCAGGGTTTTGGAAATCCATATAATAATCCCTTGTCACTAATTTGACCATGATCATGAAATATCATCCACAAATGGATGGCCAATCAAAAAATATGATCTAAACATTGGAAGATATGATTTGAGCATGTGTTATGGATTTTGGTGGTTTATGGGAATAATATTTACCTTTGTTGGAATTTTCATATAAAAACAGTTAATAGGTCATGATAAAAATAGTTTTTAAGGATTGTTTTGTATTTACATGCCTATTTAGACTTTTTTGGGCAGTGTCTAGAGAAACATTATTTATTGGACCAAGTATTGTCTATAAGACTACAACCAAAATCCAAATGTTCAGAAAAAAGATAAAAATTACCCAACTCTACTAGAAATCATATATAGATCATCACTGATGACCCTTATATTTTTAGATAGGTGAAAATGAATTATATAAAGTATTATTGAGATAGGGTCAACATCGGTTGGGAAAACAAGAAAAGTAGGCTCATTGATACATTGGTCCAGTCAAGATTTTGGAGCGTATTGGTGACATTGTATCTTTGTTAGCCTTTCCACTAAGATTTAGTGCTATCCATAATTTTTTCATGTCTAAAAATTAAATAAGTACCAGTCTAACCCTAACTATGAGATATGCTAGGACCATGTCACCCTTAAACGAGACGATACATTTATTCATTTCCTGATTCATATTTTGGATAGATAAGAAAAGAAGCTGTAAGGAAGAAGAATCTATTTGGTATGAATATTATGAAAATGTGGTTTGATTCAGGTTGAAAATTTGGAGTGGGATAAGTTCATCCTAGACTAATGACCTAAAATATTCTAGGGAAATGCTATATTCTAGCTTCCTAGAGATGGAAAGCCCCTTGGTGGGGATAATGTAACACCCCTTGGTTTAAGGTATTTCCCCATTTTATTTTTTTATTTTAAGCTATAAAATGGTTTGGCTAGGCCTATAGAATATTATAGATGATTTTAATGTTTTTAGAGAGGTTTTAGAGGGAACACAGTTAGAGGAATCTGGGAAGATTCCCTAGGTAACCATGCCAGAGTTGTGGGGTTTTTTTGGGTAGGCACATAGTTTGTGTATTGTTTGGCCAAACTATGTGATAACTGTGTTACTTTGAAATTTTTAAGACTATTATGATCTACATTTTTAGGACATATTTTTCTAAACTGTGTGTCCTAACCATGTGATAGGATTAATTTAATCCAAAATTTGATCAAAGAACCTAAACTCCCCCAAAATCCCTCATTCTTTCTCCTCTAACATTGGATCATGAATTCTAGCAACCCCTAGGATATTTTAGTGATATTATTACTTTTAGTGGATGATTTCAATTGACTAGAGACCATTGGATCTATTAAATTGAATCCAAGAGACTCATTATTCTCCCCTACCATGGATTCCCCCATTTTCTCTAAATAGGAACCTTATACAAGGATTCAATTACTTAGATGTATTAGTTAGATAATGGTTTGATAAATCTTATTTAGGATTCATTTAATAATTGAATAGGAAGTAGAGACCATTGATATTGTGAGAGAATTATTAATATTGAATGAATCAAATATAGGTGGCTTCTATTCCTTTTCCACTTTCTCCTATAACATGAAGAATCATTGTTTTATAAATAAATTTCCTATGATTTTAGTTGGTAAAACCTTATGAAATATTAATTGTAAATTTATTTTGTTTTTTTGGTATTCCAATTTAAAATTTTGGGTGATTCCCATAAAGTATTCAATTATATAATTAAATGATTGTTTTTCAAAGTAATGATATGGAATGTGAGAAATTCAAATTAATTTTATGGGTGTGTGTTAATGTGAATATGTAGAGGGGAATGTGGTTTATACATGGTCACACTACCAATATTATGGAACATTGGATTATTTCATTGAGTGGGGACTCGGGAATATAGATACAAATACTTCTCATGATTTGGACTGTTCAGGAGTTGACTTTAGACAATGATTGCATTGGTTGGTTTTTTTCATGTGTGTGTGGATTCATACCATGGGTGTGTTTTTGGTGTGTGTATTTTAACTTCCTTATGGATATATTTTTATTTTTCATTTATTTTTATGCTTCTTATTTGTTTTATTTTAAATAATATTTGATATAAAATGGTTCTTATTTTAGTGGAATTTGGGGGAATTCTCGATGTTTACATACTAAGTTGTATACTCACTCCTTGTATATGGACCTTGGTGTGTATGAAAATGTTTTTACCATGACATACGTAAGGGTAAGGTTTCTTATTTTACTATAATATCATTGTGATTATAGGGTCTTGGATGTCAGGATTTGGAATTTCAGTTGAATGTTGACTCTTGGAGTCATGAGTAATTCCACCTTGGTGCCTTGAGTCTATTTATAATGTGTTTTATTTGACTTGGATTACAAACTTCTATTTTGTATCATTAATCATATAATTTGGTTATACATTTGGAGTTATTTTGGTTTTGTGTCATGCATTGAGGGGAAAGTTAGTCAGGTCAGTTTTATTATTATATTAAATAATATATTTGGGATAGATTCATCCATGCCAAATATTTTAAAAAATATGGGACAAAATAATCTATCCCAAATTTTTCATAAAATTAAGGATTGAATAATCCTTCCCAAATAAAAAAAAATATTTGGGATGGACTAGTTCATCCTAGAAAAAATTTATCTTAGATGGAAATAAAAAATTATATCTAGGATATATTAGTGCATCCTAGATAAATGGAAAGGAAAATATATTCTTGTTAAATATAATTTTTGTTTAGTTTTTCTAAAATCATATATGTTATAGAATAATTCATCCTAGATTGTATTATTTTTACCTATATAGATGAATCAGGAAATGATAAAATCTATCCGAGGTACATTATTTGCTAGGATGAGAAAAAATATGTCCAAAATAATAATATTTTAAATGAGATTTTATGGCTTTAGAGGATGGATATCTGCCCTATAAATTTTTCTGAGATATATTTTTTGTTATCTAGGATGAAAAAAATTCATTCTAAATGCATTATTTTGTTATATTATAAAGGAAAGGTGTGCTTTTATTTTGGTATTGGAATGAGGGATATCTTGGGTTTGTTTGTGAATGTGGGTTCCCTACACCCAACATAAATAGTACTTTTTGATTACCATATAATGTATAAAAATAATTATTCATGTTTTATTATTACCATGATAGTGTGTATACTCCTATATCCATTATTTTAATGGTAAGGTTTATAAATTATTTATCATATAAAAAGGTTATAACAATTAATATCTATTGTGAGAACCTCAAGATATAATGAACATAATCATAAAACATATGTCTTATGGTCTAGATAAATCATATAGTAGACTATCAGGTGTTAAGGGATCATAGTCATTGATATTTTTTCTCATAAAGTTTTCACTTGGTGATCTCCAGTAGAGGTGATTATGAGCACTAACCCATGAATAGTAACACCACATGTTTTAGGTGTCATTAGTTGTTCCTATTTATGATCACATATATTTTTCTCTCAACTTTATATCATTATCAATATGTATCATTTGATTTTATATGTTGATGTAAGATGAAAACTAAGACATTTATATTGTGGTGATGTAGTTTGTGTTGGGTTCATCATTAGTGGAATGGAATTGATTATATATTATGAAGGATATGTATTCCCTAAATCCCTATATAAATAAGAGATATATATAAATATATATTACGGATGGAATAATTTTTTTGATTTGAATTCATAATGGGACATATATATATATTATATTTCCTACGTTGGTAGTATTTACTGGACAATCGATCAATCCTACACTTTGGATATCTTTAAAGGAAATTGTTTCATAAGATGAAATTAATGAGACTTAAATGAATTCATGTATATGATGCATGAATTAGTTTAGGAATTAATACACGTGTTCTAAAAAAATGAATTAATGTTTTCACTATTGAGGAGAGTTCTCGAGGGCTTTATAAATCCTACTTCCATACGATGGTGGATATGTGTGTACACATGATGTTTGGATGAAACTCCTATATATTCATAGATATCTATTTATTATTTCTTTGCATACCAAGATTCCATCACATCTTGGGAGAAAGGATAATACTTCATGCATGACATTTGATCCATTCAACCCATGGATACCAATAGAGGAGAGATGATTATGTTTTCCACTTTGGTGATCTTTATCAAGAACATTTGAAGATGTTTAAAGGTAATCAAAGGTTTCAGTGTCACTTTGGTGTAAGGTAAAAAGATTTGAATCATGTTATTAAATTAATTTTTTACCTAGGTTTCATATTTTATTTCATGGAGATCCTCGTAAAACGTTTCTTATTGCTTTTTTTATGTTGAATTAGTTTTATTAGATTCATTCAAAACCAGGCAGTGTTATCAAAGAATTTCCATGTTTAAGTTTTATGAAATCATCCATAGAATTTAAGAATAAATAGAAAAATAGGGAACCATATCAAGTTTCTAGAAATTTGGTTTTAGAGATGGTTTACCCTTATGTAGTAGGGCTACATAAAGGTAATCAATGCATTACCTTTATATTAGTTGGGTCATGTAAAGGAAACCAAGTCATTACCTTTACATAGATGAATTTTGTAAGGGTAACCATGTTAATACCTATACATTAACGGTCAAGTAAAGGTAACCCATGGCTTAACATTATGTAAATGGGTTCACATAAGGGTAAATATGATTTTTCTAACGCTACCTAATGGTATGATGTAAGTTACCCATAAGAAAAATACTAGTTGCATAAAGGTAAGTGACCACTTACCCTTACATGAATCAACTATGTAAAGGTTAAACCCTTATGCAATGAGGTTTCTCAGAGCCTCATAAAGCTAAAATGGAATCTTACCTTTACACAAAATTTCTTGAAGGATGCATAAATGTATATCATGACTAGACCTTATGTGAAGGACTCACATAAGGGACTTACCCTTACACAAAATAAACTGCATAAAGGTAATATTAATTTTACATTCAGACAACGAATTATATTTAAGCTATCTAAAGGTAAGTAGTGCCTTATATTTATACAAGGGATTCTAGATGACCTGTATAAGGGTAGAAGGCTTTACAATTACCTAGGAATACCATATGCATAAGGGTAAACATAGAACATTTAAAAAATTGGTTTGAAAATTTTAAATGGTTTTAATGGATTATAAAATGTTTATAAATTATTATAAAAGGTATTTTGGTTATATTTAATTTATATAGAATATGTAAATTAATTAATTAATTATAAATAGTTAATCATTAAATTAAATAAATGTCTATGAAAAATTTATATCCCTAAAAATTTAATTTTAATATTTTAAATATCTTTTAACTAAATTATGTAGAATAAATTATGATCTAGAGATAAATTTAATCATTTAGAAATCATAAGTGATCATTTATAAAGGGTTATAAATTATGAAATAAGGACAAAATATAAATTATGAATTTTTCATAATTAATTATTTTGAAATTTTCAAAATAAAAAAGGGGGCCTTATTTGGATATTATTTATGACACATAAATCATGTTTTGATTATTGATATGATAAATTATTAAATAATGATTAAGTATATGATATTTTGATTATGTAAAATGTTTACATAATAGATGTTTGATTATAAATGGTTTATAATTTATATAATATCATATATTTAAAATTAAAGTTCCATATAATGAATAATATGAATGTGTTAATATTGGAATAAATATAAAATGATTATATTAAAAATTATGGAATTTTCATAATGTTAAATATGAAAATTATAAAAGGGTTTATAATTATCTTTGATTTATGAATTGTTCATAAAGGTTTCTATCATTTTTAAATATTTTATTGTTCATTTATTTAAATGTTTATTCCTTAATATATTCATGTTCAGTAAATTTTTGTGTATACTTTAGTTTAAAATGTTAAACTGCATCTATGATAAAGCCTTGCATTACATGTTAGGAACATATTTATAATGAGTTTAATTTTTCATATACTTTGACCTATGTTTGTAATTAGACATATAAACTTGAATTTAGTTGTTTAATATAGTTTTTTAATATTATGTTTTAGAGTTATTATGAAATGGATTCTATCTTGAGTAAAGTATCCTAGGGTAGAGGTACTTGGAGTCGGACTACATACCTACCTAGAGGTTTATTCCTTGTCTATGTTGGTGAATGGGGTTGGCAATCTGTCACTCCAGGATTAATCATGTGGATATTTTCAATGTCATATAAATCTATGACTTTTCTTGACGTGTTCATGTACCATATGAATATGATGCATTTGGATATGTATGAATATGTTTGACTTTTAATTTTGGTTAAGTAACACAAAATTGTGGGTTGTGTAAAAATTTACATGTCAATATGATTTGAACGTATTTGTTGGTTTAGGGAATAGTATTTAAAAATAAATTACTATAATCATGCATACATAAAGGGGAATAACATGGGATAGTATGGAAAAATTAAAATCCCCTATAAATACCAAGTTTGAGATTCATTATAAAGTGGATCTTATAAAGATCTCGATCATCCAACTGGGTAGTTTCACGCCATAGTAGGATTCCACTAGATTATCTTGTGTAAGGAAAGAAAGTAATGGATGTCATTATAACATTGTAAAGACCTGGAAATTTCAAGGAAATTTTTTTCTTAATTTCTTTGGAATTTTACGAGTCCATAGTTTTTGACGGCGCCTGATTCTGATGCCCGGTGTTCCCAAAATCATTTTCTGAAGTTTTGTTTGGGTACGTTCATTAAAAGTACATACGTGTTTTTCTATCTTTTGAACCGGTGTTCGGAATTGAAATCTGAGGACACCGATGAACTCTCAGTGCCGGTATTCGCCTAAGGGGAACTTTACCGCTGTTGCATTTGGTTGAGAGTAGAAGTTATATTTTGGAGATTCATAATAAATTAAATAAATTGTTGTGTTACACAATTTATTTAGTTGGTGGTTATTATCTCCAAAGGGAGGTTGATGGTGGGGCCCACCCCCACATAACCTCCCATGGGAGGATAACGTGTCTTGGGCCTACATGAACATCAACTCTTCAACTCCCCCTTGAAACCCTTGGACCCCCCTATTGATTAGGGTTAAAACATCCACCTTCCCCTCTCATTTAATGTGCCAACAATACTAATTAATTAATTGAGCTCCACAATTAATTAATTATTTGTGGTGTCATGAATTCATTTGAAATATTTTGAAATGCATGGAAATATTATTATTTGGGGGAACCTATTATTATTTAATTTTCCTTGGAAAATTTTTGGTGGAAAGGCTTTGGGATAATTCACCCTCTCCAGCGAAGAACATGAGGAACTTGATCATCTTCCTCTAATTCTTCAATCAGGGCAAGAAAGAAGGCGACGCCACAAAGAACTCTACCTACCTTCCTATTCCTCTGACGTTGATGGAACAAAACCATCATCTGCAATGCCAATTTCTGAGACAACAACAACACAACTTGAATCAAGGTAGGGGTTTATGATCAATTTTGATTGAACAAAATTGTTCTTCGTTCTTCTTTGATTACCTTGGAATGTCTTCGGCCATTTGTTTTCACCTAACGTGAAGGAGCGGGCCGAACGAACATGGCCCGACGACCCTCTGTTGGTTATTGAATATTTTGGCGGTGGCTATTGGAGAAGGTGGTGACCGAAGGCGGTGGTGACCAGAGGCGGCAGTGTCTGGAGGCGGCGACTGCGCACCGACCGTGTGGAGGAAACCGCGGCCCACAGTGGGGGCCGATCGGGCGAATCAAACCAGCTGACCGTAGCTGGCCGGGTTGGAGGACCGCTACACCTCCTTAGCACCACGCTGTGGGAAGACCACAGCCCGCTATGCGGGCTGCTTTGTAGGGCGAACCGGCCGGCCGCCTGCCAGCCGACCAGAGGATCGCTGCGCCTCTTGGCGCCGCGCTGTGGAGGAACCGCGACCCACGCTTGACGGGCCGCTTTGGCGGGCGAACAGGTCGGCCACCTGCCAGCCGAGCGGAAGAAACCACGGCGCCAAGCGGCGCCGCGTGGAGGAGACAGCGACCCACACAGTGGGCCTCTTGAGCTAGAGAAGACCGACCGGCTTCGGCCGGCTGGGCAGGGGAGGCGGCGCTGCCATTTCAAGAAACCGGGGGGCCATGCCCCCTGCTCCGAGCCACAAGCCACCCTCGCGCGGCCCAGGCCACAGATATCGGTCTGGTCCATGCCCCACCGGTTCGGGCCGACAACTAGCTGGGTCAAACCTTCTAAACACGGTCAGGCCGACCCGCTAGGCCACTAAGCTTGACGGGCTGGGCCCATTTTATTTAAAGGTGAATAACTTCTAGACCGCACGTCCGATCGATGTTCCATCTACGACACTGAGATACTCATGACAAGGTAGTGATTTTGGTATACTCTAAGTGAGTTTTGGATGACTTTAGAAAATGTATGGGTTTGGAACAAGCGTAATTCCAACCGGGTCCCTAGAACGGAAAAGCTAATAACTCTCAGACCGAGCGTCCGATTGACGGGCCGTCTATCGCGTTGGGTTCCTTTTAATGAGACAGAACTTCGGGATACATCAACTCTAGATTTTTTGATAGTTTATGTATTGACCCACCTTTTTCTCGAGGAGTGGACCCTCCTGGAATCAAGCGTGCTGTGTGCGGGAACCCTAGAGCTAGCTGCAACTTCGACGACTAATGTACTCGGATCCTACGTGGGTTTGACAGCGATGACTAATGTACTTGGATCCTACGTGGGTTTAGCATCGACGACTACTGTACTTGGATCCTACATGGGTTCGGCAACGACGACTACTATACTTGGATCCTACGTCGGTTTGGCAGCGATGACTACTGTACTTGGATCCTACGTGAGTTCGACAATGATGACTTCTGTACTTGGATCCTACATGGGTTCGACAGCTTAGATGAATCAGTGACTACAAATGATCATCTCTATCGCTATATGAAATATGTATACCTGTGTAAGCTGAGTCTTGACTATCAATCATTATCATCAATGTGATTGAATTTACTTCCTGTGTAGACTGGGTTGTGCTTGGGCTCGAGAGTTGGAGCCGAACTAAGATTGATAACTTAGGTTTATGTATGGGTATATACCTAAGTAGTGTTGGTTGATACTTCGTGGTTGTATTTTTCTTCTGTGGTTATCCTTTTTTGATTATGGGAGACCTTCGGGGGTCTCAGGGTCCCTACTGAGTATCGTTATACTGACCCCTGCACGGGCTATGCCCGCACTTCGTTGTGTTGGATGCAGACGATGGACAACGTTGATAGAGGCTAAGAGTGAGCTCGGACCAGATGGTACACAGAGCGGACCGATAGACGTGGAGTGATGAGGTGGAAATTTGTACCTACCCTTCAAGTAGGATACTTGGCGGACGTTCTAGGAGCTGCCTTTTTTTAGCTATTGTCCCTTTTTTAGTTGTACTTGGTTTCCATTGTACCTGTAATTTACTGTTGGGCTTGTATTTCCGACCCCTTTACTTTCAGCACAACTTTTTTTATACAATATTCACTTAGTGTTTACTTTCTGTTGCATACTCTGTTGTGTTTGTTTACTTTCATGAAGGCAATGCCTTCCCAACTTAGGGATTTACGCCTTGGTGCTAGTCACCAGCCCCTGTCCTATGGAAGGCGGGCTTGGGGTAGTCACGAAACGGGCCCTGAGGATGGGTCGTGACAAATTGGTATCAGAGGAGTCGATTCTACCACATAACTTAGTACTCCGATCATTATTTTCAGTGAAGCAATAGTGTTAAGAGTATTGAGTGTGGTTTTTAGTCCAGGGAGTCCAGTGTTGGTGCGGCGGCTGACGTATCCATACACCAGGACCCTGACCTCTAATTTTTGACTCAGTGCATGAAAACACTGATTGTGTGTGCTTCATTTGAAGAGTTTTCTTTGTGACTACTTTGTGTTAGCTCACTGGGTATACTGTTTGACCATGTCACACATGTTTCTTTTCAGGATGGCCCCATGAAGGTAGCCATCTAGGGTTCCGAGTTATGTATGAGATGGTAGCCCACCGAGCGACGATGCCTCAATTTAGGGCCCCATCACAGTGAAGGCACCAGCGGTACAACTACCCGCTGGGCCATCGATACCACCAGCCCCAGTAGTAGAGAGTGCACGCCACCTGATTACATTGTATGAGTTCCAGCAATAGAGGCCGCCCAGGTTCTGGGGAGAGACGGACCCACAGGTAGCTGAGGATTGGATGGAGGCTATCGTGAGAGTTTTCAGATTGGTAGGGACACCAGCCGACCTTATGATGATCCTTGCCGCGAGTCTACTGCACGTAGCAGCAGGTAGATGGTGGAGCCTGATGCTCTAGGTGCATGATGAGGCATCTTTACTCTGGCAGACTTCGAGAGTCTCTTCCGCTCAGAGTTTGTTCCAGCCACCCTTCGTGCGGTGCGGATTTAGAAGTTACTACATCTGCAGCAGGGCAATGATAGTAGCTCAGTACTCAGCTAGGTTCACCGACCTCTCGTGCTACTCCACACATATGGTACATGACCCGTTCTTTAGGGCCTGGACTTTCAATCTGGGAATCAGGCATGAGATCAGGGCTTCGACGATTCCCCTCAACCTCCTAACATAGGTGGGGGTGCTGGAGTGAGTGCTTCTAGTGGAGAGTTTTCTTGCCGAGTAGTCACCAACGGTGAGACCCACCGTTGGGTGACACGTAGAAGAGTCTTCTTCATCCAGAAGTAGACAGTTGACGCAGAGGTCCAAGTGGACCAGGCTATCCGGTGGGCGACCTCAGGATATAAGTTTGGTTGTGCGGGACACACGAAATAGAACCATCCATACGAGGGGCATGCAGTGCTATGCATGCGGCGGGCAGGGTCACATGGCTCATGATTGTCTGACCCGTCATGAAGATGAGAAGAATATAGTAGAGGTACCTCCCAGGAAGAGGTAGCGGTTCGACCGTGGTGGTCCGGAGGGAGAAGGAATACGTGGAAGAGGAGCTGGCCGAGCAGCGGGTGGTGGACGATGTTTCGAGGCTGTACCACCACCACCACCACTAGAAGGTCCACCCCGACCGCAGGGAGCTGGAAGACAGAGGCGGTCTCATCTCTAGGCAGTCGAGGCCTACAACCACGACACACCTAAGATTATTCGAGGTACTATCTGTGTCTACTCCACCCTTACTGCAGTAATTATAGACACAAGTGTGAGACATTATTTTATTGCCACTGCCATTATTTAGAGCTTGGAGATTCCGACGGAGCCGTAGACTCAATCCTTATGGCTAGAGACTTCTACGGGAGTAGACTAGATGATATTCACTAGCTCCAGCAGTGTGAGCTTACTCTAGGAGGCGAGATCTTCGGCTGGGATCTTCTTGTAGCGGCGTCGAGGCCTTATGACGTCATCTTGGGTATGGACTGGTTATCCACAGTTCATGCTCATATTGACTGTATTAGGCGCAAGGTGCAGTGTATCCGCACGGATGGGACCAGGTTCACATTCACCAGTGAGAAGGGAGCCTTTATAGCACAGGATGGAGTTACGCATAGGAGGGGGCAACCGATCACACATTAGTTGGCTAGTCTCATCCTCGAAGCAGTTGATGTGCAGAGTCCGAATTTTCCTATTGTGGTGGATCAGTATGCGGATGTTTTTCCTGATGACATTCCAGGACTACCTCCTCGTAGTGAGGTAGACTTCTATATTGACCTGTACCCCGAGACATCACCGATATCTACTCCAGCATATTGGATGGCTCCCGCCGAGCTTCGTGAGCTGCGGGTACAACTGTAGGACTTGTAGGGAAAGGGATTTATCCAACCCAGTGTTTTACCCTGGGCATCTCCGATTTTGTTCACCAAGAAGGTGGATGGGAGCTTACGACTGTGTGTCAACTACCATCACCTAAATCAGGTGACCATGAAGAACAAGTATCCACTCCCGATGATTAACGACCTCTTTGATCAGCTCAAGGGAGCATGATGGTTCTTAAAGATAGACCTCAGGTCAGACTATCACCAGCTTAGAGTTCGAGACAAGGATGTGCAGAAGATGGCATTCAGGTGTTGGTATGGCCACTATGAGTTCTTGGTTATGCCCTTCGGCGTAACCAACGCTCCGGCAGTGTTCACGAGTCTCATGAATAGGATCTTCTAGCCTTACCTAGATTGATTTGTCATAGTCTTCATCGACAACATACTAATTTACTCGACTACTGAGGAGGAGCATGCTTACCATTTGCAGGTAGTACTGGACACACTCTGAGGGCACCAGCTTTATGGTAAGCTCTCGAAGTGCCAGTTCTGGTTTCAAGAGGTTCACTTCTTGGTACACGTCATCTTGGAGGCTGGAGTTTCAGTGGACCTAGAGAAGATCGAGGCAGTACTTGCTTGGGAGCTACCCATGAGTGTGATGGAGGTTCAGAGTTTTCTAGGTCTGGCTGGGTACTATCTAAGATTTGTGCCAGACTTCTCCAGAGTTGTAGCACTGCTTTTAGCATTGACGAAGAAGAGGAAACCCTTCATGTGGTCAGAGAGATGATAGTAGAACTTTCAGGAGATGAGGTAGAGATTGACCAGTGCGCCCATCTTGAGGCTACCAGAGGAGGGTGTTGGGTACATAGTTTACTAGGACGCATTAGGGACCGGACTCGGGTGTGTTCTGGTGCAACAGTGATAAGTGATCGCGTATGGTTCACGGAAGTTGAGACAACACAAGAAAAACTACGCTACCCATGACCTGAAGTTAGCAGCAGTGGTCTTTGCCTTGAAGACGTGGAGACACTATCTAATGGGTGAGCGCTTTACAGTTTACTCTGACCACCAGAGTCTCAGGTACTTCTTCTCGCAGAAGGACCTAAACCTAAGACAGCGACGATGGCTCAAGTTCCTCCAGGACTATGACTTTGAGATAGTCTATAATCCTAGAAAGGGGAACATGGTAGCGGATGCTCTCAGTAAGAGATCAGGAATTCAGTTGCTAGGATAGGCGACGGAGCAGCTAGCCGCGTTGCAGATATCCTTTGTGGATAGAGATGGATCAGCCTTTCTTTAGTCCCTCATAGTCACTCCTCCACTTCTTCAGTGAGTCAGAGAGCCGCTGCGTGGAGATGTTGACTGTGATACGCGACATGCTCAGATATCCTCAGGGCAAGCACCTAATGGGTTTACTAAAGATTGGGAGCATGTCATCATCTTCAGAGGATGTACCATGGTACCAGTTGCATTACAGGAGGAGGTGTTGAGGGAGTTCCACACTTCCCCTCTAGCGGTACATCCCGGAGTGGTGAAGATGTATTAGGACCTCAGACGACAGCACTGGTGGCCAGGTATGAAGAAAGCAGTAGCGGAGTTTGTCTCTCGATGCATCACTTATCAGCAAGTGAAGGTAGAGCACCAGGTACCAGCAGGTTTGGTACAACCCTTAGAGGTTCTAGAGTGGAAGTGGGACAAAATATCCATGGATTTTGTGACGGGGCTTCCACATACATCCAGAGGACAAAATCTATCTGGGTGATTGTCGACCGACACACCAAGTCAGCCCACTTCCTACCGATTAGAGAGTAGGGCTCAGTAGAGAGCTTGGGACGCCTCTACATTCAGGAGATCGTACAACATCATGGTGTTCCATCGACTATCATCTCCGATCGAGATGCTTGTTTCACTTCACAGTTATGGGAGGGTTAATAGGAGGATTTTGGTACGTAGCTTTTCTTGAGCACCGCCTTCCATCCTTAGACGGATGGTCAGAGTGAGAGGACCATTCAGACTTTTGAGGACATGCTCCATGCATGTGTCCTTGATTTTGGTCATAGCTGGGAGGATCACTTACCCTTAGTGGAGTTTTCATACAACAACAGCTTCCACTATACCATCAGAATGGCACATTACGAGGCACTGTATGACCGACCATGCAGATCACCTTTGTGCTGGACTGACCCAAGGGAGTCAGTACTTGTAGGACCAGAGATGGTGCATGCTACAACGGAGAAGGTGTAGATCATCTAGGAGCAGATGAAGACTGCACAGAGCAGACAGAATTCCTACGTTGATAGGAGACAAAGACCACTGGAGTTAGAGGATGGTGACCACGTCTTCCTACGGGTCTCACCTCGACAGGGTCTACAGAGATTTGGCTGAGGCTGAAAGTTATCTCTATGATTCATCAGACCTTTCCAGGTCCTTAGTAAAGTAGGCAACGTGTCTTACTGCCTGACCCTTCCACCTCAGTTTCACCGAGTGCACAATGTCTTCCACATGTCTCAGCTGAGGAGATATGTGCATGACCCGTCCCACATCATCGACCATGGGGATATGGACATCATTGATGGGGAAACATTCATGGAGGTTCTGATGGAGATCGAGGATCGATAGGAGCGGGTCCTACGTGGACGGTCGATTCCTCTGGTGCGCATTCACTAGCAGCACGAGAACCTCTAGGAGAGCACATGGGAGCGGGAGGCTCAGATGCATGCTCAGTACCCCTATTTGTTTCCCTAGTGTGTGTTGTAGCTTTACGGGGACGTAAATCCCTGAGGTGGGGGTAATTTAAAGACCCAGAAATTTCAAGGGAATTTTTTTCTTAATTTCTTTGGAATTTTACGAGTCTGAAGTTTTTGACGGCGCCTGATTCCGAGGCCCGGTCTGCCCGGAATCATTTTCTGAAGTTTTGTTTGGGTACATTTAGTAAACGTACATGTAGGTTTTTCTATCTTTTGAACCAGTGCTCGGAATTGAAATCCGAGGACACCGAAAAACACGCAGTGCTGATATTCACCTAAGGGGACCTTTACTGTATTTGTGTTTGGTCGAGAGTAGAAGTTATATTTTGGGGATTCATAATAAATTAAATAAATTGTTGTGTTACAAAATTTATTTAGTTGGTGGTTGTTATCTCCAAAGGGAGGTTGATGGTGGGGACCACCCCCACATAACCTCCCATGGGAGGATAATGTGTGTGTGGCCCACATGAACATCAACTCTTCAACTCCCCCTTGAAACCCTTGGAACCCCCCATTTATGAGGGTTAAACCTTCCACCTTAATCTCTCATTTAATGTGCCAACAATAATAATTAATTAATTGAGCTCCACAATTAATTAATTATTTGTGGTGTCATGAATTCATTTGAAATATTTTTAAATTCATGACAATATTATAATTTGGGGGAACCTATTATTATTTCATTTTCCTTGGAAATTTTTTGTTGGAAAGGCTTTGGGAGAATCCACCCTCTCCAGTGAAGAACACGATGAAACTCGATCATCTTCCTCCACTTCTTCAACCGGGGCAAGAAAGAAGGCGACACCACAAAGAAATCTACCTACCTTCCTCTTCCTATGATGTTGACAGAACGACACCATCATCCGTGATGCTGATTTCCGCGACAAAGATAGCACAACTTGAATCAAGGTAGGGGTTTATGATCAATTTTGATTGAATAAAATTGTTCCTCGTTCTTTTTTGATTACCTTGGAATGTTTTCGGCCATCTGATTTTACCTAATGCGGAGGGTGTGGGCCGAACGAACACGGCCCAACGACCCTCCTTTGGTTCTTGAATATTTTGGCGGCGGTGATCGGAGGCCGTGGCGACCAGAGGTGGTGGTGTCTGGAGGCGGCGACCATGCACCTACGGCATGGATGAAACCACGGTTGGCGGTGTGGGCCGCTCAGGCGAAGCAAACCGGCCGGCTGTAGCCGGCCGGGCTAGAGGACCGCAGTGCCTCTTTAGTGCCGTGCTGCAGAAAGACTGCGGCCTGCTATGCGGGCCTCTTTGAAGGGAGAACCGGCCGGAAGCCTGCCGACCGACCATAGGATCACGACACCTCTTGGAACCACGCTGTGGAGGAACCACGACCCGCGCTGGGCGGGCCGCTTCGGCGGGCGAACCGGCCGACCGGGCAGAAGAAACAGCGGCGCCAAGCGGCACCGCGTGGAGGATACTGCGGCCCGAACAATGGGCTGATCGCGCTAGAGAAGACCTGCCAGCTTCGGCTGACTGGGAAGGAGAGGAGGCGCTGCTCAACGCCGCCATTTCAGGAAACCGCCCCCCCCCCACTCTGTTTGGCTAGCTAGCCGAGCCACGAGCCACCCTCGCATGGGTCGGGCCACCCTCGCGTGGGACGAGCCACAACCGCTAGGCTGGGTCATGCCCCACCAGGTCAAACCGACCCCCAGCTGGGTCGGACCCTCCAAACCAGGTCGGTCCGACCCGCCAGCCCACTGAGCTTGACGGGCCGAGCCCTTTTCACTTAAACGTGAATAACTTCTAGACCATGCGTCCGATCAACGCGACGTATGAGGCACTGGGATCCTCGCGACAAGGATTTCCTTTTGCGATACTCTAAGTGATTTTTGGACAACTTTGGAAAATGTCCGGGTTTGGAACGAGCATAATTCCAACCGGGCCCTTAGAATGGAAAAACCAATAACTCTCAGACCGGGTGTCCGATTAACGCGCTGTCGGTCGCGTTGGGTACCTTTTGGTGAGACGGAACTTCAAGATTCATCAACTCTAGAATTCGTGATAGTTGATGTATCGAACCCCTTTTGCTCGAGAAGCGGACCCTCCCAGAATCGAGCGTGCTATGTGCGGGAACCCTAGAGTTGGCTGCGACTTCGACGACTACTGTACTTGGATCCTACATGGGTTCAGCAGCGACGACTACTGTACTTGGATCCTACGTGGGTTCGGAAGCGATAACTACTATACTTGAATCCTACGTGGGTTCAGCAGTGACGACTACTGTACTTGGATCCTACGTGGGTTCGGCAGTGACGACTACTGTACTTGGATCCTATGGGGTTCGACAGTGATGACTTTTGTACTTGGATCATATGTGGGTTCGACAGCTTAGATGAATTAGTGACTACAACTGATCATCTCTATCGCTATACGAAAGATGTATACCTATGTGAGCTGAGTCTTGACTATCAATAATTATCATTGATGTGATTGAGTTTACTTCCTGTGTGGACTGGGTTGTGCTTGGGCTCGAGAGTTGGAGCCAAACTAAGATTTATAACTTAGGTATATGTATGAGAATATACCTAAGTAGGTTTGGTTGATACTTTGTGGTTGTATTTTTTTATGTGGTTATACTTTGTGGATTCTGGGAGACCTTCGGGGGTCTCGAGGTCCCTACTGAGTATCGTTATACTCACCCCTACACGGGCAATGCTCGCAATTCATTGTGTTGGATGTAGATGACGGACAGCATTGGTGGAAGCTTAGAACGAGCCAAGACCGGACAGTACACAGAGCAGACTGATAGACATGGAGTGCTGAGGTGTACATCTGTATCTACCCTTCAGGTAGGATACTTGGTAGACATTCCAGGAGCTTCCCTTTTTATCTGTTGTCCCTTTTTCAGTTGTACTTGCTTTCCGTTGTACCTTTAATTTACTATTAGGCTTGTATTTCAAACCCGTTTACTTTCAAAACTACTTTTTGTATACAGTATTCACTTAGTGTTTACTTTCTATTGAATACTCTATTGTGTTTGATTACTTTCATGAAGACAATACCTTCCCAGCTTAGGGATTTACGCCTTGGTGCTAGTCGCCGGCCCCTGGCCTATAGAAGGTGGGCTTGGGGTAGTCATGGCACGGGCCCTGAGGACGGGTCGTGACAAACATCCTTGGGTAGTTTCATTCCCAATCATGATTCCCTTGTATTTTCATTTTATTATCTATTTTTTGATACTATATTTCAGTTACACTAGCTATAAAACACCAAGGGATGTGATACCAGAGGAATAAAGTGAGGTTTATCCATATGATGGACTAGAAATAGAGTTTTATGCTCAACTATACAAGATTCATATATGATATTGTTGGGATGATTCTATACCTAAATAACTAAGTGTTGAGTTTCATGCCATACTTGGGTCATTTTTTAATGAATCATGGATCCAAGCATACTAATGTATATGATGGATTTTAAAAGGGGTCATCATTTTAGTGGGATCCCATTTGATAAAATTCTTATTAAATTGTTAATAATACATGATACTCATCTGATAAAATCTTTCACTGTAGATAATATCATCATCATCATCATCATATTAAACTTTAGAATTAATACTTTAAAAGGTGAAATTTAATGTAAGTAGCTCTCAATATTGGAAACTTAAGAAATGTTCTTAAACAAGATTGGTGATTTAAGAAAAGCTATTAAGGATAATTTTATGTGTCAGAAGAATAATTTCCTTTGTAACTAAGTTTTTAAAATTTCCAACAAGCGAATCTAGAATCTTATGGGAGTATATAATGATCTATTCAAGGTTTCAAAGGCATTAGATGAAAAATGGCCAAAGAAATATTAATCTCTTCTCATGTACTCAATATGATTAGTAAGTCAATTTTAGTATTATATACTTGATATTAATGAGCATTTCAAATGGTATTAAATATGATTGAATATTCTAAATGACTTTCTGAGACTAAATTTTCCTTAAAACTTTATTGATTATAGAAATCAATTCTATAATGCGATTTAATGGAGATAAAAATGGATTGTTTTTATCAGATAATTTATCCTATTTTCATATATAATTTTTTTTGACAATATAATTGAATTTAAAGAATTTATTCTCGATATTCACAAGCTGTTGGAAATATATATGAATTTGGTATATGATTTCTAGGTTCTAAAGTTCTATAGAGAAAATAAAAGTGGTTTAAATTTCAAACCATATGAATAAAATTTAGTTAAAAAGTTCAATAATGTTTTTCATTAATCTAATAAAGGTCATTTAAATATAGGGTTATTAGGAAGGAAGATTAATAATTTAATATGATCGAATTATCCATTATATACCTGAAGGAGTGTAGGAAAATCCATGGAAAATATAGGTTAGATATGGATGTTATAAAAATCAATTCTTCAATTTTGAAGGGTATATGTGATAACATATGTATATTTTATATAGTGTTTTAAATATATTAGAGCTCAAAATCAAATGAAGAATTGATTAAGCCTATAGTTTATATTCCTGAGAATAAGTAAATAGTTACTACATAAAGTATTTGAATGTAAATGATTTAGTCAAGCTCAAATGAATCTAAATAAAATATTCGTATCTTCATCACATTTCTCTATGTTTTAAGAAAATTTATTTCATTACAAAGAGTTATTATGAACCTACATGAAATGATTAATTGTATATAAATGATTTAGGATTCATAAATTTCTAAAACATGTTTTGAGAAGAAGATATGGATAAAGGTGTTTTATCTAGGATAAAATGTTTGGCCAAGTATTTGTTAAAATATGTTTGAATATGTTCCCACCACCCATTGGTGGTATATTTTAATAAAGTATTATTTTAAATGAATAAATGTTCCAAACACGTAGAATACCATATATGATATTGAAATAATAGTTTATTTGTTAAATATTACTATTAAAAGGATATAATTTTTTTTCATTATATAAAAGGGTTTCTGTATTTTATAAAGATATTATGAAAAGAATATAGTTTCTAAGAGGTTAGTGGGAGTATGTTTAGACATAGAGAAGTTCAAAAATTAACAAATATAGGAAAACAAAAATCTTATGTTAAGTTTATTTCCACTTAATATTCTAAAATGTTTAGGATGTGCGATGATAAATAAAAATGTAATGTGTTACATTTAGTTACCATTTAGAAACTAAATATCACTATTCCATAAAGGATTATACCAATTTAGGATTAAATGTTTTCTCAATAAATATCCTAAAAGACCTTATGATATCTGGATATAGAGAATAAAAAATGAAAAGATTTTAAGATGTAGTGGTAAAGGCAAATGTAAGAGTTTCATATAGTTACAGTATTAAAGGGGATGCCACTTTATAAAAAACTTGTTTAGGAGGACTGATAAATAATAATGAATGTAGTTAAATTATTTCAAGTGAAATGATTGATGTAATAGGTTTCCAGGGATGATGATGATAAACATAGAGATATTTCTAAGTAGATATCATAATTTTACATCAAAAAGTTTGATGTTGTGAAGTCAAGAAGTTTGAATTTGTTTAAAATTTGAAAAGTAAGAAATACGACCCCTAAATATCACAATTATTCAAACCTTCTTACTTTATAGATGTTTCTCACTAAAGAGGTTAGTGGGAGAGTTTTATCAGATGGTCACATAGATACATGATATGGATTACATATGATGTAATATGTTAACAAAACCAGAAAGTGTAGCCAACATAAGGATGATCTAGTAGTTTTACTTATATGATTTGATAAACCGATGATTATGTTGGTTTTGTTAAGTACTTATAAAGAGTTTAAGAATATTAAAATGAATCATATTAATTAAAACCTCTATTTTATCATTCTTTCATATTTTTTACATAAATTCATATATTGATATACATTTCATGACATGCAATGATAATTGAAATCTCAAAGTATGACTTTGAGTTTATCCCTAACCAATTTCTATCATGGAGTATTATAGATTATGATGAAATGTTAAGGTTAGTGTGTATAGGATTATTGGATATAGATACCGAATATCATAATTAGGCACAAGACAAAGAATATGATTCTTTGTGTGTGCTGGATGACCCACTAAGTATACCACATGGAGTTTTATACAGATGTATTTGGAATACTCAAGGTTCATGGATCATATTTGTGTCTCCACTACCTAGGGTTGGTGAGAATCCTCACATGAGAACCTTCATAATTTGATACCATACGTATGCAAGTTTATATATTAAGTTAATTAATATGTGGGTGGCTAGGTATTTTGTTGATCATATCATCATTTGGGTATTAACCAAGATGAGATTTTTCCTCTCATATGATGAGTATTACATCAATGCCCTCATTCGAGATAGATTGTGGGTGTGTGTGACTACACCTAAATATTATATATCTATCCGAAGAAGGCACATGTGATATGATTATCTATAAGGATAAATGACATGTGATGTATTTATCAATCGAATCAGTCTACACTTAGAGAATCAAGAATAGTTGAGTTGGCTATATGGGATTGACATGATCTATATCCCATAATCTCTTGATGTCATGGGAAAAATGAAAATATGAGAATGCACATTTTTATATGATGCGGACTAGTGGACATAGGTATAAAGATACATGAATTTGATGGATATCACACCATACCCCTTTATAACTTGTATAGCATTGATGTTTTTTAAAAGACTAATATTTCCTTATATGTATGGATCAAAAGATTCATATTTTTTTCCAATGTTATAAAGGCCCATAGGGTTACAATTTTTGGTTTACTGAATAGGGATTGAATTTGACTCAGAGATCAACTCTAAAATTGTTTTTGAGTTAATCCAAATGTGTTTTGGATGAGTATTCAAAAGCTATTAAATACGGTATAATATATATAAGTTAATTATAAATTTATAAAATTGTTTTTAAAGAGATCTAAAATGAGTTTTGGATACAATTTCACAAGTTATTGTACACAATACAATATATGGTGAAATAACACAAAGTCTAATAAACTTTAGAACAAGTAAGAAATGGAAAGACATATAATCCCTAAATCCTTATATATATATATTATATATATATATTATGTATTTCATGAAATTTTTTATTTTCAAGCATAATGGGATATATATATATATAAATATTATAATGCCTATGTTTGTAGTACTGGCTTGACAACTGATCAATACACCAACTTGGATATCATTAAAACAAACCATTTTATAATATGAAATGAATGATATTTAAATTAATTTATGCATATGTTTCATGAATTAGATGATACATGAATACATGTGATATAAATGAATGAATTAATTCTTATACTATCGACAAGATTCATTGAGGGATTTACAAATCCTACCTCCACATGATGGTGGATGTGTGTGTATTCATGATGTTTGATAAAAAATCCAAGATATCCATAGCTCTCTTATTCTTCTTCTTCCTTTTCATTCTTATATTATTGAACATTATGGGACAAAGGAGAATCCTATATGTATTAAATGTAATTCATTCAACCCATGGATACTAATCGATGTGGAATTCTTATCTTTTCCACTTTGGTGATCTTTATCAAGAACATTTGAAGATGTTAAAAGATGATCAAAGGTTGCAGTGACTCTTTGGTGTAATATAGTCATATTTACAATATGTTCTTAATTTTATTTTTTATGAAGGTTTAATATTATATTTCATTTATATCCTTAGACAATATTTATTATTTCTTATACTATGTATAATAAGTGTTATTATATTCATACAAAACCTAACATGGTCAAGATAAGATTTGTCACATCCAAAAGGATGTGATATCTCAGGCCCAGTTAAATAAGCAGGTAGTACCTTTACTAAATCCATGGATATGGTAGTATAAGTTAAGTATATTTAGTAAGGTCATGAAATAATAAATCATGTATGTATGATGACACAAATTGTATTTCTTTCATTATGCTATATCTCTAGAAAAAGAGATTATATTACATAGTGAATGTTCATAGTAGGCTGTTGTAGTTATGAATTAACCTTATCTCATTTGGGTCCATTATGTGTTTCTAGTTACCGCTCTTGGTCTATGAGTATAACTCATGGATATCTAGAATAGGGTCTAGAGGTTCACACAAAAAGTGTATCCACAAGTTCCACTTATTCAGATGAATAGGAGTTTTGAATGAAGTGGGTCCCATGTGCAGGGGATGGTGAACATCCAAATGAGAATGATCACAATTATAATAATTTAATTTTATCATTTTAGTTTAAAATAATAATTTAATTTATTTCTCATGTTATTTACAAGTTATTTAACTATAAATGTGAATATAATAAAATATTATTTTTTGAATGAACATAACCCATTCATGGATTGTAATATAATCAATGGAAGATTATGAGTTGATTAAATGGTTCTAATTTTATCAAAAAAGAAATTTAATTGTTATAAGTGAGTGTTAAAATATTTATGACATGTTTAATTAAGTCATAAGTATGCAGAAGGTTCTAAAATTAAGGTTATAACATTCCCGGGGCCAAAGTATAATTTTGGAAAGCATAACATGAGTATATAAATGAATTTTAAACTCATGAATAGTGTGTCATTAATTTTTAATGAATTTAGGATCTACTAATATCTTTTTCAACATTACAGTGATAGAGACAAAAAGGAATAACAAGAATCGATTGATTTTGTCGATCGAATCAATCACACATTCTTCCTGTAATCAAAGGTATGTTATAAGCATGTTGGGTTTCCTATGATAGCACCTAATAATCGAATAATGGTTTTCTAGGATTTTTTTTCACATGTGGATGATCTAGAGGATTATTTTATTGTCACCTTTGATCTATGTAATTTGACAATGAGCAGATCAAATTATCATTGATGAACAGACAATATATCTATTTCAATTTCCTTATTTTTTTGTTTTCATACCAAAATTAATTGTATTAATATACATGGGTGAATATTGGCATAGATATTCTAGATTAAGTGTTTCTATATGAATACAGATGTGTAAAATTCTAAAATAACCATATTTCACACTTCTAAAAATCTTGGGTTCCTATAGGGTAAGTATGAATTTGGGAGCACAATTGGTGATTCATGCTAGAGGTTATTACCTTTCTTGAGACTCATCATTAGTTAATTAGGAATTTTAATATAGGGATGATGTAATGTGACTCATGATAGTGTGAGGTTAGTTCTATAGTGGGTTAAAAATATGGTGTATGCCTACTTGGTTGTGATGTTCGGTCAAGAATAATGTTTGTTGTGTAGTATTGTGAGATTGGTTCATTGGCATACCTCTTTCCATAAAATAAAGAGAGTTAATTTGATTCTATCCACAAGGTATATGGAATATTATTTTCTAATATCAACTTGATTCAAGTATCTTAGTGTTTGATAAGTATGATTGGCCACGGATAACATGCAGGACATACTGATTAGAAGAATTTAGGAAATCTCAAAGAGAGTGTGATTTGGACACGGGAGGGAATAAGTCACACTGACATTATTGATTCATGGAGGATACATGAGAGACTTATGAATAGTGGTATTGGCTAAGTTAGGTTATTTTTTCAGTCCTTATGAGACCCACATGGGTTTAAGTCCTATTGGGGTGCCTATAGGTTGCGATGGGGTCTCAGGCTCTATAGTCTTATCGAATAGTTAAAGCTAGAATGTGGAATGTAAATGGATTATTGGATGATCACTTTTGGGATTTGATCAGGTCTGATATGACCCATGTATGTGAGTAGGGAACCTTTTTATGATTAATAAATGGATATGGGATCTTTACAATATAATGTGATGTTGTTCATGGGTGAGAGCAAATGATGCTCTAGAATTGGTCAAGTGCAGATTGGCCAAAGATGACTGGGGGGTGATAATGAGTGCTAGTAAATGAGATAGTCAACTCACATGATTATTGAGTGGTGACATATTTATTAATAAAAGGTTTACAGGATTAAGGAATTCTAGGATTGGTGGAAGGTTTAGGGCTAAAGAACTCGGTGTGGTCATTGTGGGACCCAAAGAGTGTCTCAACCATGGGGGTAAGTCACTAATAAAATGGTGGAACTAATAATAGGGTTATGGGAGTTTGGTATAAATGGGAATTTGAGATTCATATGATAGTTAGTGTGATTATTGACATTGGAATGTTGCCATCGAGATCTGGTGTGTGGTGATGGATCACTTATGGTTTTGGACAACAACTATGAGGAGTTCCATGATGACATAGACCCTAGGGTGAACTCATGGGATGGATCTATCCGAATATAATGAGTGGGTATCATTAGTTTCCATGTTTAACTGATAGTGGTTTTAGTGTTGGATCATGATATTAGTATGGAAATGAGAGAAAAAAAGTTATGGTAGGGATCACAACATTGAGATGCTTGGTTATGACCCTTGTTTGGGAGTGATTATGGTAGGTTTAAAGAGTGACACGTATAGAAAACCTATATTGGGGGTGTTTGAGGATGCACATCGGTTCTTGGATGAAAGAAAACAGAATGTTTTTTATAGCATATGATACCAATTATGGCTGTCAATATGGAAGGATCAAATAAAGTAAGTGCATTTGGTAACTAATAGATATGACATCTAGGTGTCTGAACTTACGGGATGACCCCTTGCGTGTCATGGGAAAAATACCAATAGGGTGTTTGGGCCTATGGAGTGTTATTACTCATGTTAAGTGAGATAATATGTACAATGAACTAAGGCGTGGAGCCAAGCAGGTGATGGTTTGGTGTATAATGGTGATGTTGACCATTGACATGAAATATTAGAGAATCAATAACTCATTAATGAAACAAGGAGTAGGGAACCATTATGGAGTTAGTGGAGTTAGTTAGTTTTGTATTATACAGGTTGTTGTGTTTGTGGAGATGGTTGGTGTAGTGGGGTATTGGCTAGTGTGATTCACATGCAATCAAGAATGATGGTATATACATAGATCAATACATATAATTTTAGGTAATAAAAGCATGTGTAATTATATGGAGTGAGAGTTATCTAGTTTTTGGCTAATTCCAATTGTTCAGATGAGCTATGGCCACAACATTAACCAGTAGAAGATAAGAAATATGAGTGTTCATTGGATATCAGTGTCCAATAATGTTCATCAGATATGCATGGGGTTATTTATTGTCGATGAGAAGTGATATGGTGGAGAGGTTGTAACACCATACATATTCCTAGCTGTGAAATTATTTAATTTTTTTTCCAAAACTTGAGTACTTTATGGGTTTTATCTATTATAGGAGTTGATGTAGAACAAAAATCAGTATTTTGGAATGTTTTCCCCAGTTTTGGCTGAAATTTTATTATAGGTAGAAGGTCATTCCACAATAGGTTGTGCTTCCAAATGGTGTAGGGATAAATAATATTAAATTTTTTGATCAAGTAGTTGGCCACACTATAACCCAAGCATTGCATCAATAAGTCCTACTGAAGGGGATATTGCTAAGACATAAGGTACTAAACCACATTTTAGTGGGTGGATATGATTTATTGGTGTATCCTTATAAGGGGGAAGTAAACTATGATGAATAGGGTCACATCAAAACTTAAACCTAGGTTAGGATTCCCATGTTTTTTTGTTTTTTCTTTAGAATGAGGCATCACACTTTGGGAAATATAGACATGCTATAATGAATGGATTAGGTTTTTTCAGGTTTTCTAATTATGGGGCATTGTACTCGATGCAAGAGGTCACACAAAAACAGACCCTTATATATCTATCTAGTTTACCTAGTTAAGGGAACTGTGTTGTGACACAATGGGTCACCCCATAATTCCCCCTTATTCTATTTTTTTAAAGAGGTGATTAAATTTTATAAACCCTCAATATTTGGTGTCCAGTTAACTGAGAAGAGAGGAGAGGCTGTTCCTTACTCCATATTTTCCCCTTCTTATACTCCCATGATTCATGGAGGGATTGAGTATTTGGATTCATTGGAAGAGGTGATATATTCTCTCTTCCCATCCTATTTATCTTTCTCTTCCTCCCTTTTACCTCTAGTGACCTAGATTTATGGATTTGGAGATAATTCTATAAGATAATGGATGAATGATGCCAAAAGGTTATTTTGTTCGAGATGGATAGAGGTGTCCAAGGTATGATGATTATGCTTAGGTGGATTGTTATTTAATTGTATGAAATCCACTGAATTGATTTATTTTCGATCTTTTTTTCAATTTGGGATGGATTCAATGGAATTATTGGAGTAGGATGTTTGGAATTTGGTTTTTAGTTATCTCAGCAACGTATTAGAAGTTATCTGCACCACATTTATTGAGGTGTTGGGATTTCTACACCATATAATTAGTTATACCGCTTTTATACCTAATTTGATATATATGGATTAATTTATTAAATTATTTATAAGTTGTTTATAATTAATTATATAGATTCTTGGATGAGTTAGGTGATCTTGAATTATGATAGTATTTAGTGATAGCTTGACAATGGATGAAGATATATTTATCAAGGGGATAAATCCATGTTTGAGGTAGGTGGTACATAATATTATTACATTATATGATTTTTCATATATTATTTAAAATGTAAGAATGGGTAAGGAAGAGTGTGACCCAAATGGAAGCTATTAGTGATTTCCCTAAGGAGTGGAGAGGCTAGGGAGATATGATAATCTCATAAAATGTCCTCTTGTATTATGGATTTAATATTTAGTATATGATAGAAATATATTCCCTATAAGAGGCTTGATTAAAGGAAAAATTGGAACATAAGAGGCTATATATCATAGAGATATGGCTCGAGTAACCTATAAAGGCCTCATTATAGATATGTAGCACCGACAAAGAGTGGTTCCTAGGGGTAAGACCTTAGGATAACATGAGTATATTCATATGAGGTATGGTTATTAGTGGTTTGTGAGGGTTAATGACCATGGAACCAAATCATGTTATTTCAACTGATGAGTTACGATTATTATCTATCTATCTCATTAATAATTCTATATGACTTATGTGTTTAACACCTATCTGTTGATAGTGTTGTTGACTAGGGAAGTGAATTGATAATTAAGGAATGGAATCATGAGAGGTGTTATTGTCCCTATCATGAGTGGTGATCCTTTTATGACACCTTTTTGTGTTCCATTATGATGGGAAATCATGTATTGGTTAGGATAAGAGGAAAAATAACATTGAGGTGTTATTTTAATATGATGAGTTCCCATGATTGTATGACCCTTTTGTGATGTGTAACTGTATGTATTCCTAAGCTAGGTTTAGTGAGGTCAGTAATAATATATTTTTCCTTAAGGTCAAGAATATTAGATGAGGGTTAACTAGTGAGATAATTTGGTTCAATTGACCCAACAATTAGGGTGACAACTCATTAACCATTCTTGTCTATTTTTTATGTCAATGATTTTTTATTTATAGTAATAATTAATTCAACTTCATTATTATACAGCTTATAGTGATAGTTCATTCAACCCAAGCTTATTTATGTGGCTATAATTCATTTACCTTTTATTATGTTACTTGGTGTTATAGAATTCACCTTTTACTAATAGTGTAGTGATACATTATTCACCTTGATTAGTATATGGGTGATAGATCATCCATCATGGATAGTGATGTGGTGATATATCACTCACCTTGAGATACATTTTTCTCTTTATTATCATATGGTGATAACTCATTCACTAAGATATACATCATTTTCAATGTTTTCTGTGGTGATACACCATTTACCAGACGATATATCATTCACTCTGATTGTGATGATTATGGTGATACATCGTTCTCCATGACTGTGATCATTATGATGATACATCATCTACCCTATTATGATGTAGTGACACTATTAGATTTTGTGCACTAAAGTGATCACCATGACATGGTAAAAATCATTATATCAGGGTAAGTGTTATCACATGGTATATGGTATATGTCATGGTGCATATGGGGGAATGATATATGATATTATTTCAATTAATTTATCATTCTAATTATCTAGTTTATTTTATCTAAAGATACAAAATATGATGATGTATCAGTTAAATTATTGTTAAAACGAGTTTTAATATTTCATTTAAACAACGAGGTGGCATACAAAAGTTTTTCCATTTCAAAAAATTTTAAATGGTTGAAATTAAAGTTTCATATTAATTTTATAAAGGATTTCTATGAAAGGATTTTCAAGGACCACCTTCAAATGAGAGGTTGTAAATAATTCTCACTAATCCAAAAATATCTCAATCCCTCTCTTCTCCCCATTTTATTTCAAGGAAAAAGTGTTCAAAAACAATTTTGGGGAGGTCTTATTGAATCATTTGGTGATTCCAGTTAAAGATGGATACCGCTAGTGGTAAGAACCCATTGGTTTTTTCTTAGGTAACTCGATCAAACTCACTTCCAATGAAGATCAAAATCTTAGACAATGTGGTATTCATGGACTATCATTTTATCATGTTATTCTATCATTTTATCTTGATTGGATCTAGGGTGTGAAATTCGTGTTTTATTTTTTTTGATAATGGGCATAGATTTATCTCATGAATCCAATCAATAGTATTAGAGTAACAATCTATTATAATTTGATAGGATAAAGATCCATTGAAAGAACCTGAATTAGAATAAACCCAGGTATAATGAGTTTTCCTTTTTAAAATGGTAGTTATATTTCTTGATTTAAAAGGACTACAACATGGTTATCTTGGAAATAGACATTAAATTATGAGACCATGGAATATTCCATATCAATATAAATATTTATGAAATCACTATAAAATCAAAAAAATAAAGAACCATATGATGATTCTCTACATCGTGGTTAACAGGTATCTGTGTTGTGGAAAATCTTCACCATGAGGACCACCATGAAATATTTAAATATTAAAATTCATTTCATAAAAAGTCTCAATAACACAACAAACTAACCAAAATGGATACATAAATCAGCATAATACATAGAAATTTTAGAATTAAAACATTGAATGCACCACACTAGGTGGAATCCATTTTGAGGTAATTTGAAACGAAATTATGTTTTTTTAATTTCTTAAAAACCTTCATTGGAATGGGTATCCATTTCAAAAATTTTACATTGATAAACTTGATTGATTAAATTGTTTATCTAAAGTTTTAAATTCTTATTATTTAGTTATTCATGCTTCTATATTGTTTATATGATGTGAATGACTAGTGCATGATTTTTCTAAATTGTGTGGTGACCTTGTGAGGAGTGATATAGTTTTGATAGTGTATTTTCCCACAATTTGGGAACAATTTTCCAAAATTAGTGACACCATAGAAGAAACTGTGTAACATATTTTTTGGTGGAAAGTGGCATCCATACAGTTGGTACATGGTTTTCCTAACTATGATGTCAAACTGTGTGGCCCTATACAACTCATAAAAAATTGGGTTTTTACCAAAATACTCTTCTAAGGTTTTTCTAGTTTTGAGGATCATTTTACTTTCCCCATACATGTAGTCTCTCCTCCTTATTCATGGTGCTCCTACCTCTCCCCGGGAGTGGATTTCCTCTTGGTTTCTTGGGTTTTTTCTAGAGCTAAGTAAATTTCTTCAATATATATTTTTATTTTCCCATCCTCAATCCTTGTTCTTCTATTTTTGTGGAGGTTTAGAACCATAGGGATGGGGTTTGATAAATCTAGGGTATTTAATGGGGATTTTGTTTTTATTTATTATGGATTAGGTGTGTGATGATTGGTTTGACCTCTTTTGGGTGGTCTTTATCAAGGGTGACAAGCATTGGACCAAATCTGTGGTAGCTGTCTCTATATAATGGTTTTTTCCATGACAAACATTTATATTTCCAATCGCCTTTTGTTTTTTACTAGATATCTACTTAAATGAATTATTATTGGTTCATATTCCATGTTTGATGTATTCCATGGGTTATATTATGAGTCTTGGTGTTCAAAGTGTGGTTTTCCGAATGGGTGTAGCTTATATTCCCACCAAGTGTCTGATAAAATTGATCAAAGAGGTTTTTATGGTTTTAAATGGATTTCTAAAGTGTTTTTTGAAATGATTTTAACTTGGAAAAAGATATTTTATCAAAATGGAATTTTCTTTTATGAAATTGTATTAGGGTATGGATTTTTATTGATTGAAAATTTTTAGTGATTTTGTTGGTATGGAGTAGCACATGGGGTAACTAGGGTGTGAGTGAGAGATTTTTTGAAGGATTGTGAGACCCTTCAGGGAGGAAGATCATGAGAGATTCCATTTTTTTTCTAGGGAACTAGGAGAACCCTTGGGTAGGAAGACTGTATGGTATTCTATATTGATTATTGATAGACCCCATGAGTTCTTGGATTTGGGACCATGGAAGACCGTGAGATCTTTCAATTTTCTTATATAGTAAGAATAATTATTTACTCAATAATTTTAGGCTGTATTGTTAGAGAACTAGGTTAAAAATACTCATTTCGTATTGGTTTATGTGATTTATTCATTTTATTAGTTCCATTTTTATGTGATGAGATGTATTATGGCCATATGTGCATGTTAAATTTATATGGTAATATGATTTTTTGTGTTTACACTACACTTTATTTTTCCTTCTTAGTTATGTTGAGCATGTTTTTACTTGTGGCATTGATTATTTGTTTAATCCATATTTTGATATTGTTTTGGAAATCTAAATTTTGTTTTGATAAGAAAAACCAAAAGGGTTTTAAAATTTTACATGAAATTGGTTTGTTTTCAAGTGGTTTAGTTTTTAAAATGTTTTCAAGATAGTTTGTTGTTTTCCATGGGTAAAAAACTTAAACTTATTCATGATTGAATCCTACTAAGCTTTGTACCTAACACCCTACTTAGTCCCTTTTGGGAATTTGCAGATTTCTTTTTGTAAGTCATAGGTAAAGGAAATGACACCATTTTCTTGAGAGACTCTTCATTATTAACACCGTCTAGTGTTTTATGGAGGAGATTTGGTCTCATAAGTATTGGATCATGTGGAGTCTTTTTTGGTGTTTTATACCTATTGGGTTTTATACTTGGGTCTTGTTTGTATTTTTAGCCTCTCTTTCAGTTTGGGTTTGTTTTTGAGATACCATTTATATATATTTTCCCTGCTATGAAATGTTTATACTGTGATATATTTTTTGGTTTATGGTGTCTGATTATCTTCTACCATTGAATCTGATGATATCAGTGTGGATGTCCCATTTTATAGTTGTGTCATGCTGATTTACCTATTGTGAAATCATTCCCAAATGATAGATTATTATGACTGGTTCTTGTCTACAACCCATGGAAATTGTGAACAAGGATCAGGCTATGTAGTAGGCTAGCTCAGGTGATGAGTTGGGTTGGTTCATTACATAATAACATCAGATATTTTTCTATTTGGATGTGAGTGGTAGATGGGAGATAGGTCCATTAAGACTCTAGAGGTAAGAATGGGGGAGTTACTAGAAATATTTTATTCATATCCAACCTTAAGCCTCCATGGTTGGTCTGAGATTGAATCTATGTTTGAGACCAGTTATGGGTTGTTTGATGATGTTTCAAGGTATTTCCTAGTCAGTGGAAAGTCCTGGGGTAATCCTGAGGTCATTTTTGAGTTTTGGGGTGAAACAAGGAGGTTTGGAGGATGCACATGGTTAGTTCACATAGTTAGTATCAACCATGAACATCCCTTATGGACTTACCTCCAAATCTTATGAATCCCTCATGGTTGGAACATGGTTTTAAAAATAATGTTTCCAAACCATATAGTGTGGTATATTATTGAAATTTTCTATGTTCTGTCTCATTTCTCATTTTGATTTTCTTGTGATGTTAGTGATACTTGTTGATACCCATATTAAGGGTTTATTTTATCTATTTGTTGCTGTGTAAGCTTATTTTGTGTCTTGTAGAAAATGACTCCCAGAAGGACCTCATCCATCTATATAGATGGTGTAGTGAAAGTACCCTATAAGAGAACTCTCCCATTAATATAGATTTAGTGGAGAGAATGACTCATATGATCCAAACCTTGGGTCAATTGGGTGGTCATGAAAAAGAAAAGACAATGGGCCATGCTCAATAGTTTTTGATCCAGTATCTATCAGTGTTCTGCGGAGTCAAGCGACCTAATGAGCCTGAGGAATAGTTAGATATTATTGAGCAGATGAATTTTTTTTTGGAGACCCTTGATACCTTTGAGGTGGTCTTTGCAATGTATGTTCTAGAAGACCGGGTAGGAAGTGGTGGGATTTAATGATTATTTTAGAAAAGAACAAGGATATCACCTAGATTTTTTTTAAGGTGGATTTTAATTAACAGTTCTACCTAGAGACCTTGAGAGTAGTGAAGGACCACAAGTTTTTGAAGTTGGAGTAGGGTGATCGTTTAGTGATGGATTATTCTACTAGATTCACTGAGTTAATTCATGTATCTCTGGATCTAATCATAAATTATTATCATAAGGATCTGTATTTTGAGATGGTATTGAGGATTTAGATTAGATCTATGCTCATCATTCTATGTCTACCAACCTATTCATAGGTGGTTAATAAGGAATATATGAGAGAGGAATTGGGTAGGGTACCTTCATAATTTTGATCTTGAGATTGTGTATATGCTTGGAAAGGGGAATGTTGTCACTATTATGTTGAGTAGGAAGCTTCCAATGTAAGATATTTGGGAATTAGTGGATAAGGGGGGTATTATGATATTTTTTACTCATCTGAGTATGAATGTGAAAGAGGATGGATGGTTGATATTATTGAATAGTGTGCAGGTTACTCCTTCTCTAATTTATTAGGTTAGGGATGAGAAGGTATCCAACCCTAAATTCCAGAAGACTAGAAGTTCCTTAAATGCTGGGGATACCTTGGGTAATTGGTATCCATCTCATGATGGTTTTATTCTATTCTAAAAGTAGCTGATTGTTCTTTTATGCCCGATTCCAGAGGTGATGCATGAAGTGTATCATTCTAGTTGGGCCATTTCCCCTGGGGTGAAAAATATGTTTTATACATTGAGGGTATTATATTGGTGGATTAGGATGAGACATGTAGTAAAAGACTTTGTTTCTAGATGATTGACCTTCCAGAGGATCAAAGTAGAGAATTGTAGATTATTCGGGTTATTGGAGCCACTTCTTATACTTTTGTGGAAGTGGGATGAGATATCTATGGATTTCATGATTGGGATACCTTATAATCAATTTAGGGAATATTCCATATGGGCGATATTGGTGTTTCTATCCCATTTTATGGATGGTTCATTCCAGTTTACCTTTTGAGAAATCATTCCCAAGCGATAGTTGGTTATTCCCAGTGCTAGTCGCCACCCCGTGGTGATCAGGAATGTGCTTCGTGCTATGTAGTGAGATAGATTGGGTGACGAATTGGGTTAACCTGGTTTAGTTCATTACAGTCCACTACACATTTGTGTTGATAAATAAAAACATAAAGACCATAGAGAATTAAATAAAATTATTGTAGATGTATGTGTTTTCATTGGGGTGAGAGTTGCTGCATTGGAGGTCAACACATATGATATAAGTCCACATAGAGGATTAGTTTAGGAATTAGAAAAATATTATTATGTTCCCTCTATAATACTAAATTTTATTTTTGTATCTTGTTTGAACAAGATGAAGTTTTCATTCATTATTATGTACAAGATTTGTTTAATATACATCAATAAAATATTTTTATGGCATTATTAATATGGTGAATTATTTATATATTCCAGATATGGATAATCTAATCTATAATATTAGAATAGGACAATCATGGTTGATTATAACCTCATATTCCATTTGTTTTTATACCTTGTACATATATATGAGAAACACATTCAAAGACTCTATATATATTAATTGTTAAATTCATTTGATTATGAATCATTTGACAAATGAAAATATTTTTTATTATGAAAAATTGAAAAATAATCTTTTAATATAAAAGGTTAAAGTTCTAGTGGAATATTAGATCCTATAAATAGTGATGTTTGTGAACAAATGAGTAATCAATGAAGTGATGTCTAGAGGTACTAAATAAACATACCTATGACTTTAATTCATATAGTTATATGTTTTCAATGAGACACAAGTTCGAAACTATTAAAAATTTAAAAATAGTTTTTGAAAAAATTACAGAGTCAACTGAGAAAAAGTATTAAAATTCTCTAATAAAATTAGGACATTCAATAATTGTTCTAGGAATACTCCAATCATCTTAGAGATTGTGAAATTTTTGCACAAAACACTCCTCCTATAACAACACAATGGAATGGTGTATCTGAGAGGAGGAATATTATCCTATTTTACATGGTTTAATGATGAGTCAATGTGACATTCCTATTTCATTTTGAGGATAAGATCTAGAAACTATTTTATTCCTACTTAATATCATTCCACTTAAATATTTATAGATACACTATATCAGATATGGACTAAGAAATATCCTGAATTTTTTTTAATGGGGTTTGGGGTTGTGAAACATATGTATGATGTATATTACTTGAGAAAATTAACCCCAAATATGAGAAATTATTATTATTTTATTTACCCAAAGGAAAATATAGGATATTATTTCTATAATCCCACTAAACACAATGTGTAATGAGAAAATATGGTATATTTCTTGAGATTTAATATATAATTTGAGGATTCAGTGGGAGTAAAGTTGAAATTAAAAAATTTATAGACAAACAAGTCATAGGTGTTCAATATATAGAAGTCTAGACGGTTCCAGAAAGAAAGAATGTGGATGATATCAATCAGAAATATCTACAGTGAAGAATAAGAAGTAAAATAATGATCTTTGTATAAGTAAAAAACACTTTATAAGAGCACTATAAAACAGATTCAAAAGATAAGAATAAATATCCTTTAATTTTTGGTATCTTTTAGTTTTAATAGGAAATAATTTATTAATCAATATTTTTAGAAAATATTGAGAAATTAAATAAAAATTACGTTTTAAAACCATGGAAACTTAGAAAAGAAGCTTCATAAAGAATGCTGAAGAAAATGGTGGGAGAAAGAAATAATGTGGAAAATATTAATAAATATTCCTTTAATTTTATTTAAATAAATTAAAAGTTAATATTAAAAACCCTTAAGTAATCATAAGAGGTGGGATAAGGAAATACATAAAATCATATGAAAAATATAGTCACGTATGAGAATGATTCATAACCAAAAAATGAGAAAAGGTCAACTTTATTTCTAAGGATCCATCTTGTTAAATTGTAAACCAAAGGGAGGTGAAATGATAAGGATACATATAAAACCAATAAATACCCATAATTAAAGAAAAAATAAGGGGTTTTGAGAGATAAAATATATAATTTTCCCTAATTGAAATTTACTCCTCAACTATATTGATTTTAACTTGATATTGGAAAAGAATCCCTTATAACTCTGGTAACTTTTGAATCAAAAGACCATGAAAGAGTGAGCCTAAGATGTATTTTTAAATAAATTTAATTAAATTAATATTCTGGTAAAATAAATACATGGGGTATTATTTAAAATACACAAAATAAAATAAGTGGTTAATATGGGGGATATCTCAATGAAGGAAAGTTGAGTTGAGAAGCCCTTACCTCAAACATCCGCTTAGTCGAATACAATCAAACTACCTGTATAATAAATTTTAATTTAATATTCATATGTATAATAACCTTATCCATATATAGTTTACTTAATACTATTATTATTTAATTTCTTACTACTCATATAATAATTATTTATTGTTAAAATTAATATTTAGTTGTTAATTTTTCCTTCTTTCCGTCCATGATTTATTTTGGAGGTTATAGTCCTTTCTCATTGATCATGGGTTAATCCCCTATAGATTGTTAATTAGGTTGTAGTATTTTTTTCATATATTTATTGATTCACACGTTCATTTCATGGAACTTACAATGATAGTTCACATAGAAAACCAAAAAAATATCCCATTTTCAATTATTAAAATAAAAAATTAATTGATTTTTTAGTGAGTATAATTTGGAATATTATCATAAAAGTATTATGAAAACATATTAAATAAATATGTATGACATAATATTACCATTTTTTTAATTTTTATTATTCTTTCATGATGTAAAATTTATAACATAATTCGGTTGGAATGACCCAAAGGCCTTCATTTTTTATTTATTATTTTGATAGTCCACCTTTCAAGGGGTGAGGTGGATCCCTTATAAGGCCCGAAGGCTTAGAGATAATTACATGACCTGTAGGTCTTAGAGGGAATCACCTAGACAAGACAACTTGGAACTACTCCTCCCAAACATATATCATGATATCAGCACTCCACCTTCGCAGGGCTGGTCGGCTAGCTATCCTATGCAAAGCAGCACATTCCTAGTACTGATGGAAAATTCATACCCTCTCATTATCACAATTCCGGTTATCTCTACTCTAGTGAATGTGCCGTCCCTGAATCCTCATCTGAAGCCTTATCCCTTGTAGTCTAACTAGTACATCTGGATTCATTTGGCCCAAAGGCCTTGGGTGGCCCTAAGGCCTTAAAGTGGCCTGAAGGCCTTGAGAAACAACTGTCCTAGAGGTCTTGGGTGGCCTGAAAGCCTTGCAGGACCCAAGGAACAAACCGGTGGCCCAAAGGCCAAGATGGGTGAATAGTTCCGGTTGCTACAATACCTGCTACAGTACCTGCTACAGTACCTTGTACAGTACCTGCAAGTCCTCACCAACCAGGCCAAGTAGTAACAAGTTATTATATAGTAATAATATCACTTTTATGGAAGATTAATTATTTTAATTTTTTTATTAATGTATTAAATCATATTTAAGAAGTGTAAGATAATGCAGATAAAGATTAAGAATTTGAGAATGACTCGTACATTGAAGACTTGAATCTTCTCTTAAAGACTCTGCGAAATGAGAGATTTTAGATTCTTTATGACCAAAGGTTCAAAAACATGTAATAGATTTGTTAATATGATAATTTGGGTAGATATTAAATAGTCAATCAAATGAATTTTTTGGGTTTATGTGGGTGTAGAAGGGTTCCTTTTATAGGTGATCTTTAGTGGAATTTTCAAAAATATTCATTCCTTAATGTGTGAGGTATATCATTTTATATGGAAAGTGGATCCAAAGTGGAATTTTTTTGATATAGGATATGGTGAGGTATAAAATTCCATCATACATTCCTTTAAATATAAGGGTTTATGATATTTTAGGTCTTTATCCCTTTGTTAAACTTCTTTACCTTGTTTTAACTTTACAACAGTGACTTGATTTTTACCTTGGTAACTAATTTTTATTCCTAAAAATTAAATTAACCTTATTAAATATTTTACAAATGATGGTTCCATATATAAAATCCATTTTATTTTATTCAATTTTTAAAAGTGATAAAAATTCATTTTACCATAAGAACACATAACGTATAATTTTTTTTAGAAAAATATATATTTTTAAACATAGAAAGAAATTTATTCTTATTCTTTACCAAGTAATAATAATTAAATGATTTTTTTTGAGTATATATATAAGAAATTCATTTTATTAATGTCAATATTAAATAAAAATCAGATTAATTTACAAAAATATAAAATATATAGAAAAAAATTCTTTAAAAAATATGTATTCTTAACATTGATTAATTTTAATTAAATTCTATTGATTATTTTTCTTCTAATGATTAATGTTTATAAATAAATTGGTATTATAATATTTAATTGAATTTTATAAACACATAATATCATAATTTAGTAATAATAATAATAATAGTCAGATGTTAGAAATAAAAATATATATTTTTATAATAAAATATTTAAATAATTAATATTTTTATTATTTTTTTCATTATATAATAATTTATTATTTTTTAATTATATTGTTTTTTATTAATAGTTACACAACTTCAATGTACCTCTTGTATAAAAATATATCCAATGGACATATATCCAAATATCATATATTCAACAACCATATATATATGATTACAAATATTCCTATATATAGCCTTACATATATCTCTAAAATAATTAATACTATTCTATAAAATATTTTTCATGATGTTTATCATCTTTATAATGTTTTTTATTCTTTCAATAATTTTCATTAGTAGTGTGGTATTCGTGGAAGATCATGATGATGAAAATTCAACATTTTAGTATTTTAATTCACTTGTGGATTAATTTTGTGAGTAATTTTACTAATTATATATCATTTATATGTCTTGTAATGTATTAAATTTTTCATTATAACATTACACCAAAATGAAATTAATAATTTTCCTGTCGATTTGATTTCCATGTATCTCAAGTTATCGAATAATATATTTATTTAAATGGAAATACATGTTATAAAAACGAGATTTTATATTTCACCCCTCTAATAGAATTTCAACCTCAAAATTTCATTACTATAATGAAAAATGAGGTTACTTTTCCCTCAATAGATTTTTGAGTTCTCAAGTCACTTCCCCAGACTTATGATTCCTCCATAGTACTTTGAAAAGGTGAGTAGTGTTGTTTTGTAGTAATTTATCTCTACGATACAAGATTTCCATTAGTTGTTGCATGTAATAAAGATCATGTTCTATTGGTTGTGATTCCTTGGACCTGGGATCCTGAACCTGGTGCCATAAACACATAATTTACACTCTCTATTTGAGACCTATTATAAAATACTAGATATAATCATCTATAATTATAAAATTAATAAATATTATTACATCTCTTACATATCAAGGATATTTTTAGGTTTACAGATTTAGAGAATTTAAACTCATAAAAAACTATTAAAGTAAATATCTTTGTCAACTAATAGACACTTTTTACATTATATATTAGAAACTACTTAATTCATGATAAGTCTTCAACATCTACCATAAATTATTCCACAAGTATAATACTTCTAAACATGTCACATGTACTAATATTCTTCATAAACTGGGGAATTGAAAATATAAGAAGGGGTAATTTGAAATGCTCAGTAAGGGGAAATGTAAAACTGATGTAATCCTGAAATACACATGGAATTAAAATTATGGAACGAATAGGTAAACAACATGAATCCATAACCAACATGAGACTGAGTGGATTCTTTATCCATGACAATAAATAAAATAATGGATGTCAATGATACTGATATCTTACTGATGGAATGGATATTTCTGGATATCAAAAACCCACTTTCAAGGCCTTATTCGAAGAAATTTACTTGTTTTCAAGACTATATTCAAGACATCTTTCTTAATTGGGAATACATACACCAAATACCCAAACCTTTTTTTTCTCATGATACCCATCAATGCACTGAGGGTCTATAAAATTCTAGGCCCCACTCCTCACCTAATTATTTCCAATTCATTCACTATAAGAGTCAATATTACTTTTCATACCATTCCCCAAGGATCCACTTACTGAATACAAACATGTTTATCCATATAATGAAGAATAAAAAATATCAATACATGATTAGTCTTCATTAGTTGTCAACAATCATAAATAATTTCAATACTTTTCCTTATGTTAAAAAAATAGACAACATAATAATATCCCATCCATAGAATGAAAGTGGATGGCCAAACAATACATTATCATCTTGTCAATAATCATCCATATCAGAATAACAACATATAAAGAAAAAATAATTTTCCCAATATAAATATAATAAAATTAATTATATGTGACCATCAACCAATCTAAATTAATTAAAATTTGATAATTACCCCATATAGATAAATGGGTATACAACTTAGTCAATACTATAATAACATGATCATAAGTCATTCAGAGAAAGAACATAGATGATTTTAAAAAAATACAACCCAAGAAGTGAAAAATATTTTTCATAGGGTTTTTGTGGAAGTAATGTAAATTACTAAAAAACAATTAGAGAATAAAAAATAAAACAATCAAATGGTAGAATGTTACAAACTTATATGTTCAAAAGAACAAGCATAACTCGATGAATTCAAGTTTAGTTACTAAAAATCCCTATCATTTTAGATACTTCTAAATTAATAGGAACCTAAAAAGGGGACATGATTTGGATAGTAAATCCTTTAAAATAAAATTTACAATATAAAAATACATCCATCGCTATTAAATATATCATAAAAAGGAAAAATGATGCACAAAATATATTATGTCTTAAAGATTTAGAACCGAGACCAAGAAAACCCAAAAGTATAGAGTAACATTTTTATCAAAACCCCTTGAAGAAATGAATTTTAATAAAACATAAAATACCATAATTAAAAATATAATTCATGATACGATATGTATTATAGGTAGTATATGAACCACATAAATTAAGTTAGCTTCATAATTCCAAACATGTCCCAAAGAGAGGAATTTGAGACGAAAAACCTTACCTCTTATTCATTAATTCCAAGAAAATAATTTCAACTTGTGTATCCCAAATATATATATTAATAAATTTATCAAGAACCCTAATCATATCCATATTCATTAATACTATTCATAAATACTCATTCTTTATTTGAATTCTACTAATTTTTTACATCGAGTGTTTATAGTTTTTATCTTTTATGATAGTTTCAAAATAGTGGTGTCTATGTTCATTATTCATTCAAAGATCATAATTACTACATTATTAAAATTAATTTTAGTGATTATTTATAATTATTTTTTATGTTTCAAACTCCTTTAATCAGTGTCTTAGTCCTCTTCCATGAATATGAAATCGATGATAAACATTTTTTATTGATTATTTTTGTTCGATGTGTGTTTTATTAATTAAGGAATTAAATATTGATATAACATCTAAAAAACCAAAAAAGTAATTATTTACACATTTATATCATATTATATGAGTAATTATATTTCCATAATCATTTATTATATAAATTCATAGTATTGTTCAATTAGGTGGTTAAACTGACCCAAACCCAAGAATACCCGGATTTAATGAATGATTATGGGGTGGTTTTTTGGTAATATAATTTTACCAAAATCATAATGATATTATTTAGTGTTTATTAGTGTGATAAATAATAATTTTTTGGAATTATAATATTAATTAATGGACATGAAAACATTATACAATTTTTAAAAAAAATTATCCTCTTAGTATGCTTATTTTAAATGAATAAATTAACAATGGCCATTTATTGACTGAAAGTTAATTTTTTTATTTCAAACACTTTTAAAGAAAAGTGAGAAACCAAATTTCAACCACATAAGTATAACATAGAGTCATTGAAAAAAAATTTAATTCTACCAGAATCCATTTCCCTAAACAAATTCTAGGAGATAGTGGTTACCTGGGTGCTTGGTTCATCCATTATCAGGTCTTCAAAAGTAGAGGCCAGCCTGTCCTAAGTCTGTATATATTCCTCCAGGTTGATATTCCACTTGTTGAATCCCCTAACCATGATTAGGTCCTTATTTTCAATCCAGGTGTATTTCTCCTCATTCAAAGTGACCCTTAGAGACCTCCCCATTATCTTGGACACTTCCTCTTCAAAAAAATTGAGTAACAGAACCTGCTTAATCACTTCTTCTGAACTCAGATTCAAATCCAATGGTTGTTCACTTAGACCACCTGATCTCTATTGAAACATGTCCTCACTGCCCATATTCTCGTCATTTTTTTGATCGAGTCTCTAAAGGGGATGGAAAAGAGGAGTAATCCTTCCTACCCTTCCTCCTCCTGTTACTCCTCGGGCTAGAAACTTCCCCTGTGGAATGATTGTTATCTATTTAATTGGTATACTCAACATGGACCCCATATGTATATGCTGATTATTCATGGTCAGTGTTCATACCTCCCATTTTAAGGCGTTTAAATATATTTCTCAACTAGATTGGATTCTTTTTCTTTAGAGTAGAATCCCTACCTTACTAACTAAAATTTGGTCCTCCACATCCAGTGTAGACCCTTGATGTCGCTTGCGTAGGACACCACTTGTCGAGCTAACTACCTCCGCATAAGTGGTATCATCATCGCCCTTTTCACCGCCCGCCACTTGAACCACAATATCTTTACTCACATCCTTTTGAAATTCTCTATGAGCAGAATCAACCTTGAAAAATACTTGTATCCTCTGTCCTTGTCATTGATGTTAAGAGCATTTTGTATGGGGGGACCAACTATATCCTATCTTATTCTGTTAAATACCATAGATACCTTTGTGTTATCCTAAAACACCACTACCTATTTCCCCTTAATAGCGTCTGACCTATTCAAACCAGTAGCCTTTCCATCACTTTGAACCAAACCATCATGAACCTCCATTTACACATCATGATCCACTGAGACAGTAGAAGGATGCTCCTGTTTCAGAACTTCCTCAACATGTGCTTATTTCCCCTTTCCAATACTTTATTCCATATTCATTAAAGGAAACTAAGACCCCCCATATACAATAAACCATCGAGTGTCCCAGGAACTTGCAAACAGAGAAGAAGTCAGTCCAGGATTCATAGAACACTCGTTGATTACAATGGTAATCCTCACCAATAGTAATCCAAACATACTCAAATGGAAATATTGACACATCCATTTCATTGAAAACACATGGATTGAAAATATGGAAAACAGACTATGTGAAACTATCCAAACACATATATATACCAATAAGGTTCCATAGTATACTAATAACAGTAGGGTTTTGAAATGGTAGAGGGAGGTTGGGAAAATTCACCCAAATCACCATTATAGAGGGATTGTGAGTTGTGAGGGGCACTTGACCAGACTTTGATAAGATCCATCTATGAGCCAAAATGAATCATTATATGGTTGATATCCAGGAGACCCACTATCGCCCTTTCCTGAAAATCCCAAGCATTAAAGACATACCTGTCGAACGAATCAACCAATGGATGTTAATTTTTAAACCTAGAAACCAAATTAAGATTTAGGAGATCTAAGGATTCTGAGAACTCTACTATCAAGATCGTGAGATTAGGGAAACCATCAAGGAAATCTAGGAATTTTGGGAAGAGCGAGATTTGTGGGAAAATTGGAAGGAAATCATGATTCGAGAAGGGGGGGGGAGGATGAAGATACTCCTTTGATGGACTTCGAGGGTCCCTCCCTCGCTGGTGGGATAAGTATTGACACAGTGGCCTCCTCCATCATGAAGAGAAGAGCATCACAACTATGTATTTTTCCCAACACCCCCACTCTATTGATAATATCATTAATTGGTTCTTAAATTTGTCATAATAGAAACTGGATTATATCATTAAAATCATGTTTATCCTTTAATATGATACTAATATCCAACCTTGTAATTTGGTGAAGGATAATGAAATATTTTACATCATGGAGGTGGTAGTTCACACAACACATGAACACCAATTTTCTTAATCATAATAGATGTGGTATATGAGTAAAAAATGACAATACAATTAATATAGTAACATTAAAGTATATAAATTATACTAATATTATTACATTAGTGTGTATATAATAAATTTAAATTAATATAATTAAGATTAAATATAAGTAGTTGATAATACTCACGTTTGGGACTTGAATTTTCCTTGTAAGTATCCTTAGAAATGAAGTAATTATGATAATAATAGTGACCAGAAGATTTTTTATGGGGGAGAGGGTTTTAAGAGGAGGAAAATGGAAGATATTCCTAGAGTAATTTAAAGAATAGTTGAGTCTTGAAGTAGTGTAAGGGTTATCCTTTTATAAGTAAAGGGAAGGGTAGTTTTGGGATCACCCTCAACATTTTCTATAATGTGATGTTACTATTCCAAGTTTAATGGATCTAAAATGAAAACAATATGTGGGGATAGTGAGTGTGGATAAAAAATCATCTCCAAAACTCATTTTTGAGACAACTTTGAGTGTTTTGGTCCTTTTTGTTTTAACTTTTAACTTTTACCCTAATTTACTTTTACATTGATAATTAATTTATAACCTTAGTAATTAATGAAAAATATTAAGATTGGAACTTTAAAAAAAATTTATACTTATTATTTCAGATTTTAAAATAATTTTATCAAATTAAATTTCTTATGCTGCGAAAAGTTAATTTTAATATTAGTGCACATAATATGTAAAAACAATTTTTAGAAAAAAGTGTGTGTTATATACATAAAATTTTTGTTCAAGCCATATTAATTAAAATTATAAATTCACCTAACATATTAATTTTATTTTAAATCAAATAAAAGGTATTAGGATTTCATTCCAAGCCCAAAATAGACCTTACCCAAAAAATACTCGATTCAGTGAAAAGACCAATTTTTTATATTAAAATAAAATTTTAATTATGTTCTAAAAATGTTTGACATAGGTTTTATTATCTCAAATAATATTTTAAAATGAATAATGTTTTTCCATGGTTTAATTTTTTATCACCTAAAAGGTTTTTTAATATTGTGGATCATTCTTATAAAATGAATACTTCATAAAAATGTACAAGTTTTGTGTAAACCATATTTTTTGACTAAAAACAAAACTTTTCATAAAAAATAATAAAAATTAATACTATTCCAATTTTGATAATAGTAATTAGAAAATTATTTTCTTTTAATTAATTTAAAATTCCAAAATTTAATAATTCAATTTTTTTAATAAAATCATAAAATATAATGAATAACAGTTTATATTGGCCAATAAAATTTTTAAATATTAAATGATATTATTCTTATTTGATACCATTTACCAACTAAATTTGTGTTAATAAATAATTAATATCAAACTTAATTTATCATCATTAATCATATTCTACTTGAAAAAAGAGTGTGTATCAAATAAAAAGAAATTTTTGAGAAAAAATATTTTTTCAAATAATAAAAGATCTTATTAGTCATTTTTGGAAAACTAATTGAATTTAGTTTATATTAAAATTTTCCTTCATTTGTTTTATACATATATTTTTTAAATAATTTACTCTTATTCATACTTTCTAATTCAATGACTCAGTTTTAATAGTCATACTTAAAATATTTCATCTTTTTTAAATATATTATGATTTGGTTTAAGTTTAGTGGTGCAGGTGGTGCGTGATATAAAAAACATCGACTTATTTAAAGTAAGTCATATAATAAAATCCTGGGATGTTATATTCTCCCCCATTAAATAAATTAAACCATAACAATTTGACTCATAAGATTATAGTAATCTCTATAGGGAACTCATAATTAACTATACACTGCTATCTGATCATGGGTTTATTTAGGATGTGGAATGAGATTTATCTATATGAAAGAAATTTGTATAAGTTATTTAAAAATATATCTAATCCATTAATAATATCACATAGAATTATAATAAGTTAATAAAATATATATCCATTAGTAATAACTTTCCAAAAACCTTGAAAATTATTTCTATGATAATCATACCTCTTGGGGTTTTTATAAATCAATATACAATAGTTCGTGAAAAACTTACATAACATAAAACAATACAAATATAGAGTAAAAAATCACTATCTTATACATTAGTAGTATTTTCATAGGATTTTCCTAATTATTATGGTTTTTGGTGACTTTATCACTTATTAGACCTAGTATGGGTCCATTTAACTATATAATGCTCAACTCTCTTGCAATTGAAGAAACAAATTTTGGCAGCTTATCTCTTTCCAATACACTTATGTGTTTGATGACTTTCATCTCCACACATATATAATTTACCTATACCTTTAAGGTCGTTTACCCTATGATTATTCCCACATTATTTATATATAATAAATTGAATATTAATTCTTTTATCATCTTGGTTACGATAATTTCTATGAGATTCCATCCTTATTTAGTTTCTCTTTTTTGGATTTCAACTATGTTCATATTGTTAATCAAAAATCCTAATATAAAATTTGGAATATTCATAATATTTCTCACTCTAGCTCTTATACCATTTGGGTTTTCATTGGGAAAATTGTCACATTGTCCCTCACACCCATGGTTACATCTAGTTCCATCCATTACAAATACCAAAATATTTAACATGAGTGATGGTCCTTAAAAGAGAATTATCATAAACAACCTTTAGAAAATTCAACCTCTTTATTTATCACTTTATCACACTATCATGTTATCCAATAGATCATACAAATCAACTTGTATTACTATTAGTTCAACCTATTTCATTATTAGTTCAAACACTATAATAAAATCACCGCATAGTAGTGGTTTAAACCACCACCATATGCTTCTGTGACGGTTTCATAAAACCACCTCTAAGTAGGGTGTCCACATCCAACACGTGTTAGTTTCTTCAATTTAGTGGTGGTTTATGAAAAGTTTTGTAGAAAACATATTTAGTGGCGGTTATAACCGCTGCAATAATTTTCCATTTTTTACATTAAAAATGCCGCTAAAATCACCCAAATAGCCACTAAATAATAACGTGCATTTATTTATAGGTGGTTTAAACCCCCATCGATAAGAAAATATCAACATATAGTGGCGGTTTAAACTGACACTAAATTTGGTCCATTTCATTAGCAGTGGTTTAAGACACTACTGAATATAGATTTATAAATATAAAAATACTGCAAAATCTACAGCCCCAATACCAGTACCCAGAAAAAACACCATATATAGAGAACATATAACAAAATAATCTAAACCATATAAAAATGTTTAGTATTAAAAAATATAACAATTTTTCATAAAAACCCCATGCACAAAGAACATATAAAAGAATAATCTAAACCATATCATCTCACCCATCTAACAATGTTTCATAGATCTAAATCTAAGACTTTAAATTGTATAAAACTGATGTATGAGCGGTAAGCCTTCCAACTACATCACATGAACTTATAATGTATAAGAACTTAAACGACCTATCCTAAGATTAACCATCTTGGACCAGTATGTAATGAGCATGATATTATAGCCCTTTCCTAACAGGACTTTCTATTATAATGACAGTCATCTACCAAATTGATTTTCAAAACCACATAGTACTGTATTCTAAGTTTGATGGTATACAAAGAGTTTAAAAAATATCATATCTTAGTCCCATCCCAAATGATGACCAACCATAGGGAATTTACCTTGATAATGGGGTTGAATCTCTCTTATAAATAGGCTCATTCAATGTTCTCAAGCACATTGTGGAATAATTCCCAAAGAATTGAAATCTACTCAAAAAATAACTAAATGATCACCTCTATACTTTAGGTATACCTTAATTTGGATCCCCCACATCCTCCAAGTATTATTCTCCCCTATAGTGATGGTGTCTAGAAAAAATAGGCTCTCCTACCATATAAGGAACACATGTCAAAGGATCTATTATGAGAAGTGATCATTGCCATGTTTTGAATGTGGTAAATGGTCGACCCAACATTTGTGGGCCCTATACTTGAATGACATGGATGTGGGTCTTGTGTCTCCAACAGGAATAAAATGAATCAAATAAACAACATAATAGTTAGTCCAAAATACTAATATAAACATCCTAACACAACTCAAATGAAAATATTAAATATCTCTATCTTCCATATGGAACATATATTACTTCATACTCCACCAACTTCATACTCCACCAATTCTAGACTCACTACCTTACTAAATCATCAAGCTATATCAAATTACTGTTCCTTTATCAGACATTGGAAATCATGAAAATATTAGGTCATGAAAATTTTAGGGGAATACTCTATGCCACACATGATACATGAACAAACCCTCTGTTTCCATATTTTTCCAAAATATCAATAATATCACTAATCACTATCCAATGATGAACATTTCTTTTCACCCTCTCCACCTCCATCTCTACTTCTTGCTACCAGCACCTGTAAGAAAATTATATTGAAAATTAAATAATTTTGTATATTTATATTTAAACATAAACCCAATAAATTTTTTCAAAATAAATTATTTTGAAGTTTTGGGATTTACCTACTCACCACCCATCATCGATGAAATATCATTAGGGACAGATCCGACCATCTTCTAATATAAGTAAACTAATGCTTTCTATAAGGCAGATATCTCAACCCCATGAACTTGAATTTTGTTTTGCATAGAACCATAATCTCTCTGAGCATCTCGACTACAACCAGGAGTAGATTTAGCTTCAATCCCCAATTTCCTGCTAAAGACCTCAAATGGTAAGGGTCCCAAACTCATCCCGCACACTCAACCAAGATGCTCCTTCATAAGAACTTTACCACTTCAGTCATTCTAGGAGACTGAGTAGGACTACACGGGATCGACATCCCATATTTCTTTAATTTTTACCTATAAATCAAATATCATTCATATTAGAAACACTATATATTAACATAGTGATAATTGATAATAATTTATTATAAGGAAAAATGAATTCATACCCCAACTTATTTGGGAGGCTTATTAACAAAACTTCCATCATATTTTTTATGAACATCTAAACACACTTCTGTTTGGGATGCTTGGTTCCCTAAAATCTATGAATACATTAAAAAAATATAAATCAATACTTTAATATATTAAATAGATAATATTTTCTTATAAATATTTATACTAATGAAAAGATTACCAGAGTCGATAATATTCTAGAAAAAATCTTTTACCCCACAGTGTAAGGGATAATTTACTTAGCCTCACTTGATGTATTATTACTTAAAAGATCCTAAAATAAATAAAATGTAATTTAATAGTAATGTATTCAATGTAATATCCTTTTCACATTCATTTATAAATGTATAATGAGATTAATATAATAATATATATTTAAATACCATGTTCTTCTCATCCCGATGTCTATCAATAAAAACATTCCATTACTCTCTAGGTACCCTAGTGGGTACCTTGGCATACATCTATAGGGTGATCAATGATGTATCATTGAAATCACTCCATAATATCCATTTAAATTCTTTCAATTTCTTGCCTATATTTTTCAATTTCCACTTTCATGTTAGCACATCAACAACCATAAAGTGGGAAAACATCTGTATACAAAAATTCATTTTGAGATTATTAGAATTTAATAACATAATGAAATTCAATTACACCATAATGTATTAAAACTATTTTATTTCTGAATCAAAAACAACATTTTTACAAGATTAAGGAATATAACTCCATTCATAATACGTAATCGAAAGAGAAACCAGCTTCAAGACCAGCCGGGTTTGAATCTAGCGAAGTAATCCTACGACGTCATTCCTAGGGACCCCATAGAAATCAAATGGGACAACTATCTTTAGTATGCTAAGATTCCATACATATGAACTTTTCATATTTTTCTCTATAGTTTCATTTTTTCCATATTTTATGAAAAAATAGTCATTATAAAATAAGTAAAATAAATTTATTCATAGTAAAATTTGTACCTATAATAGTAACCCTACAATATCCCAATAAAGAACTAGGAGTGACACCCTGCTCCCTCACTACTGAGGCTGCTGAATGGGAAGGCATCAACTGAGCTGCTGATGGGATGCTCACTGAGAGTTTGAGAGATGGTGTTGGGGGGAAAGAAGAAGGTGTCTCAGATGCTGTAGGGAGGAAGACAGATGTATCGTCATCTGTCAGTGTGGTTGATGGAATAGTATAATTTTTCCTCCCTTTAATTACTGGCATTTAATAAAATAAAATTAAATTCAGAACATATATTTAAACAAAATTATGTAGAAAAAAATTGGAAATGATAACAGATGCACTGTACTAACAAAATGAAATATACATAACAATTATAAATAATGAATCATTTTGAATAAGGTTTTCTATTGCCTTTTTACTACAATCGGTTGTATAGAATTATCTTTAGGCTTCTATCCAAATATTTGTTGTATTTATAAAATATCAAAAAATGGCATAAATTTTTTTCTAGGATTAAAATGAAGAATCAAAGAAAGTTGTGTTCAACATGTTGATATATAGTTGAAAAACACTAAAAAAATACATGAAACACATGGTGAATGATGAAATGGTTGATAGGTGGAGTGTCATATAAAAACTGTCAAATCCAAAAGGACTATGTCCAGGGTGTGAGGAACTTTGAAGGCCTAATAGTCAGCTAGGATATATAGTATATATGTAGTGAGAGGTGGTGTTTTAGGTAACATAGAAATTGAACTAGGTTTCACCCCAAGACAATAATGAATATAATATTTCATGCTCCATATTTTTATGTGGTTGGATTAAGATGTAAAATAAATAAATGAATTCCATATATAAGGGGATGTATTTAAACCATATTTTCCACACTTCATGATAGATGTAAAACTATATAGAATAGTCCTATGATATTTATTGGTCATATAAATTTAGGTATCTTTATGTCATAATAAAAGTGTTGTGTTTTAGAGGATGAACCAAGTTTTAGTGGTTTCAAAAAACTATACATGTCGATGCCCAAGTAATAGAGTAATATTTTTTATGAGTAAATCTTTATTAGTAATACTAGTCATCATGCCAAAGTAATAGAGTAATATTTTTTATGAAAATTTTTCCCCCTTTTTAGTCCACTATCATTATCATATTAATTCATAGGTTTATAAAGTCCTAATTTTAGCTTATTTATTCCATAACCCTATATTCTTTTGATTGGAGTAGGTTCTCCTAGGAAGACCATTTCTGTTGGTTTTAAACCCTCCAGTGTCATAAAAATCACTCTTGGGGGGATCAACTTAGGTCCAATAATTATGACCATAAACTATTTTCAGCACTAGAGTCCATGGTCTATGACATTACACTAGGATTCATATTTTGAGCATTATGACCTTAGACTATATGCAACCCTATGGTCCATGTATTGTGACCCTAAACTATATTTAACTTCTTATATTGACTAGTGTGACCAAAACATACAAATGTAATGATGAAAAAAATGTATTTGAGGTTGAAAAACCATAATGGAAAACTGATCCCGGGTCAGAATCCCCCTATCAGGTCACTCCCATTACTTAGGAAAGAATAAAGTGATAGAAGAAAGAGGTTGAAATCCAATAGGGACCCACTAGGGACCCATATACAATCCTTGCTATTTTATTACACAATTTTTAAAAGACATAGATAGTGAGGGAATCATAAATGAATAAATAAAGAAATAATAAAAACTATTCCCCATGTAAAGAGTAAATGAAAAAGAAACTATTATCATATGGACACACATATAAAAATGATATATAAGTAATATATGGTAAGATTAAAATGTATACATTGCTAAATATCTCACATTAGGTTAATCATATATATAAATAGGTTCCATAAAAATAGTAAATAAACAGATACCAGAGCCATCACAATAGTACTTAGTGTCAAATCCGATTGTTCTCTTCACACCCTTCTTCTAAACTTTATTCAACATCCACCGATCATATTTTGGACCTTTACCTTATATGAATCATGATATATAAAGTTTACACAAACAAGTAAAGTTCACATGTTGGGCGTGAGTATAAAATACTCAAATTATTTCAACTTATCTCTCCTGAACATCATTAGTGGTACAATAATATATGAATATGTAAGCATTGTGTAGTGGTTCATACCCTTCCTAATATGTAATGATAGAGAAAAACAATCAATTTTATTCATGGTTATGAAAAAGACATGTTTAAAACCACTATAATGCATCAACGTTCTTACTAGGTACCATATAACTCATACTTACATGAATCAGGTCACTCTTTGGTTAATTTTATGGACCAAAGAGAATTTTATAAGGTAATTTTTTCTCAAAATCCACCAAGGAGGGAAATTAAAAAAACTAGTAAATTAAAGAAACATACTTTCATATTTAGGAAAGAAGAGTAATATAAATCTCATATAATACTAGGAGGTGGAGCTGCACAGTTGGTACTTGGTTTTCTCAAACAATGGATATTTTCCCTTATTACTTCTTAAAATTAAAACCCATATTCTATTCCTTCATTTCTTCAATAGCAGGCCATGTATAGATCTCTCCTCTCCCTCTTCTTAATTCATTAAATCATCTCCCTCATCCAAACTCTGATCGGACCACCATCTATCATGTTGTAAGTGTACCAGTAAGATCATTGTTATGTTAGCTTTCATTCTTAGTTTAACTTTCTAACTTCAACACTTTTTCTATACAAGATAATATTATATATTTTTAGTTTATTCATCTATTTCTTTTTTCTCTCTCTCATTCTTTCCTAGATATAATGCCAATACTAGATGGATATTCCTCCAAATCAAAAATGTCGGTGGTCTATACCATTTACCTCAATGTATCTCCCATTTATAAATATTATCATTATTCCACACACTAGAATCTCATTCTATTTACTTATAACTATGAAATATATTAAATTAATTATGGGAAATATGACCTAGACCTATTATGATACCCATTTAACTAGTTGGGGGATTGTACACCATATAGGAGCACCCCTTTGGGTAAGTCCTTATATCCATGAACCTTTGAAACCCATTACTTGTGTTGGATTGACGGTTAAAATAAGTTTTAGAAAAGAAAAATAAATGAATAATTGTTATATAGTATGGAAATTATATTCCAATTGGCCCCTTACAGTTTATGTGAAACATGATTAAAATTTAAGAATGGCCAGATGAACCTTTATCATTTATAAATGAAAATGATATTTTTAAATTATATAGAAAGGTAAAGAGGAATGGATTAAAACATGGATTTTTATTATTTATAAATGGTTTTAATTGATTATGGACATTTTTATTATTAAATTTGTGGTGAAACTTGATCTAGCCTTGGATTCTTGAGGGAATTACATGAACACTCACAGGACAACACCTTGACTCATTAATTAAATTTGAAAGGGAGGTACCCACCATGTAATTTGGAATTTTTTCTTATTAGTATATGAATACCATGGAATAGTACTGAAAATTCATTCTTTTATTATCTAGAAATTATAATTCCTTGTATTATCTCCTTGGATTCGTCGTGATTTCTTCAAACACGTGACACCTTCAATCATCTACTTGGGATCTAGTCATGATAAACCTAGTATTTACTTTGGAATTCATCAAAGGAATTAGTTAGAGATATTAAAATGGTGTAAATGAAATGGTGTAACCATTAGATTACACTTGGATCCTTTTTTAGGATGAATAGTTATTTACTGTGATTTGGACAGACATTTTATGGTCAAGGATCGCTCAGTTTCACCATGGGTCCTCCATCATTATTACTATTACATGGTTAATGTAATCATATTCTTGGCCTAGGAAAATTTATAGGTTACCTATTCAAAGGCATATGGATGAGCCTGAAGTAGGTATGGCCAGTCATGCTTCCTATGAGGAAACCAATCCCAACATGGTTATTATTTTAGTTTATTTTTTGCTAGTTAGCACTTTTCCTACACACTGCTATATTTATACACATATATTAGATTTATTATAGACACCATTGGTGGTGGCATAATGAATTTCACTCTCACCCTATTTGGTCTTATGATTGGTACTCTAATAAACTTCATGGTTGTAGGTTAGGATAAGGTCAGAGGACTAGCTTTGGATGTTTGTTTCATGTGATAGGATGGTGTATGGGAGAAAAAGATAGAGCATAGTATTTGAATGATTTTCAAGTTTAGTCTTTTTCTATTTTTATGTATTTTTTTATATCATGCGCTAATGTTTCCAACTTTTAGTTTTTTTCTTTGTATTATGACATCATCATCATTTGTATAAGACATGGATATTTTGATTACTCAACAGTTATTATGTCTCGATGATTGTCTTATGATATTTCATATTATTATTTCTTATTATGTTTTTTATATATATTTTACCACTATTATTGAATCTAACATGAGGGAATAGTCTATATATGGACACACCTTAGACCCTCAATATTAGTTAGAAGCCTCTAGCATATGGGGAGTCATGCTTGAGGTCACGTGGACAACTGAGTTTGGTTACTTTTGAGTGAATCGGGTATAGGATATCACAAGATTATTGTTAATTTCTATGAATATATAAATAATTTATTTCATCAAAATAAAAATCTAATATAGATTAGTTTTAATTATAAAGATACATAATATATAGGAAAACCATTTTTATGAAAACAAGTCTTTTTAACAATAAATTATTTTAATCACATAACATTAATTAATTATCTTATAAGCATTAAATATTATAAATCCATTAGTATTAAAATATTTATACGTATTTTATAACCTAAATAAATCATATATTAATAATAATAAAAATATGTATCAAATAGAAATATATATTTTTATAATAAATTATTTTAATTATTATTATTATTATTTTAATTTTAGAATTGTTTTTTTATGAGTAATATTTTTCTTATTTTTTCCCTAAAAATCATAGAACTTCAATGCATATATTAGATACCAGTGTATCCAATGACCATATAACCAATGACCATATATTTAATATCCATGTACATAATGGCCATACTACATTCCGATATATATATTTAAATTTATATCTGAAATCATTTATTCCATTATCTAATTTCATTGATAATATGTTTATCATATTTACAATGTGTTGTATTCTTCCAATAGTTATTCATTTTCATATAATCTTAATGGCCAATTATAATGATTATAACTTCAAACCTATAATATTTTTATTTACTTGTGAGTTCATTCCTTTTTTAATTTTAGAAATTTTATTTCATTTAGTTGAATTGTAATGTATTGTATTTTGTGTTGTAATATTATAACATAATTAAATAAATAATTATCAATTTGGTTTTATGTTTCTTTTATTGTAATCTATCAAAAAAAATATTTATTTAAATGAAAAAAAACTAAAATCACAAGGTATTACATTAGAGTTTCATACACTATGTCTATTGTATACTAGGGGTGCATGGTTCATGTTTGGATTCCCTATAACTTGAGCTTTGAAATATACCTATCATGATAACCATTATACTTTGATACCATTCTTATGAATTGCTTTAGGATTAGATAATTAGGGTGTGGTTGGGTATGTTATTGAACATTAATAGGTTGTATATTAACCAAGATGAGATTTATCCTCTCATATGATGAGTTTGAAATCTGGAACATCGATTTAGATTTATTGAGAAAGTGTACAACCACACCTAGATAGTATATTTGATATAATTTCCTATTAAAAAGGAGAATGTGATGGGATCATCCATAAAGATCAATGAAATTTACTATATCCTTCAAATAGGATAGTTTATACTAAAATAATCAAGAATGTATGAGTAACAATATGAGAATGAAATAAACCATGTCACATGGTTACTTGATTTCTTAGTCAAAGGGATCTTATTATAATTCTTACTTGTATATGATATAGCTGGTGGATTCATGTATAGAGATACAAGTATTTTATAGAGTTCATACCCAATCCCTTTATAACTTGAGTATCACATATCCTTTCCTAGAGGATACTCTTTGATTTCATATATGGATTAAAATATTCATATTCATTTTCAATGTTACAAAGTCCAGTGGGTTCACACCTTTTGGTTGGATAAATGTGGGTTGAGTTTTAATTAGGTATTTTCTCTAAAACTATTATAGATTTATTCCAAAAGGAGTTCTGGATGTGTATTCCTAAGGTATTCCATATTATGTGATACAAGGTTATATTTATGATACCTTTGTAAAAGATTTTGGAAAGATATCCTAAAGGTGTTTTAGGATTGATTTAAAAAGTTATTGTATATGATAAAATATAATTTAGAAATGAAATAAATCTTTGAAACTTTAGTGAAAGTGGGAGATTGATATAAATGTGCCCTAAAACCTTACACATTATATTTTTATATCATATGGTAAGGCAATAAAATATCATAAATCATGAATATGTTGATATCATTATATTTACTTATTTAATCATATCATATGATATGATGACATAATAGTTTGGTTAGTCACAACATATTATTAACATGGTATTATGATTGATATGGATAAAAAAAATTAAGTGTTATAATTCGAGTGAATTTCAATGATGGATATCATTCACTACAAGTGTTTCATAAAGATGAAATACATGGGATAAGTATGATAGCCATGTGGTTACAAGTATTATGACCATAAGGAATTAACTCATATGTTATGAATGTATGAGTTAATAAATTTAGGATGGAAAATGATTTAAAAGGATAATTGATGCTTGAAAAAAAGTTCAATGCATGTGTGAGTGAGTTTGGCCAAGAATCTACCTCTACCTTAATCTCTCTTTATGACCTCCATTATCTTCCATAGGATACTTGCATATCATGGGTTAAGTAGAATCTAACCGATGTTATGGGTGATTCATGTTAGCTCATGGATTCCTCTGATGGATCACTATTGGCCATATGATTGATGATGGTAGTGATAACTTCCTATAGTGAAAATTACATGTGTTGTGTTATATTGGTGTTGGATCCCTAAAATAAAATCACTTTGTATTTTTTATTACCTAAATATTAACATCTTATCAATGATGAGTGTTCTTCTATATATCATTAATTGTCAAATGGTTATAATAGTTATCTACTATAATGAGAACCAATAAATGTTTGATAATATTACTAAAAATATGTACTATAGTCTATATGGAATTTTAATATTGGGACATAAGTTTTGTTTGACTATCTGGTGATAGATGATTTTAAGCAGATGAGGAGATTTGTCATCAACCGGCCTGGAAAACCTAGAAAACTGGAACCCAAGTAGACTCTAACATGAAATGAAGGGAATTACTGATCCCCCTAGGCTAGAGACTAGGGTTTGAGAATTAGGAAACATCAAGAGGTTAAAATTTCAATTCATGGATAACCAAAGAAAACAAAAAAGAGGATAAAAAACCATAAAAAGTGGCTTGCCAATATAGACATCAAGTGATAAAATCCACATGGTAGAAAAGTAAAAAAAACGAAAAAATCACAAAACCAATGTCCTAATCATCATAAGATACCCTTTTAATAGGTAGAACACATACTCTTCTTGTCACCACCAACTACCATGGTTCCACTATGAAGAAAAACCACTGAATCCAAGAGGTTATTTCCTTTTTCATTGACATAGCATTAGAAAATCTATAAAATAAAAAAGGTATACATGGGGTGTGAGAAACAAATCCTAATAGGATATCACCATGCATTCCATAAGATATCCATATCAAATAAATCAAATATGATCAATTTAAAGAAAACAAGTCATGTTAATATTTTCACACTTCAATACAAATCAAGCTTTTCAAAACATTTCAAATGATAGTATAAACTAGGTACAAAAGAATATTTCCATAAAATAAGGCACAAATATTAATTTGTATCAAAAAAATGAAAGAATAGATTATTTCATAAACTTTGGAATATATAATAATTTTAAATAATAGAATAATGGTGGCATTCCCCAATATCAAGGATCCTCACACATCTCTATAAAATATAGATCTAGGTGTGTATGTATCAATAGTTCTTAGGAAAAGGGGGAATATCACTCCACTACAATGAATGAACTATATACCCTCATCATGCTTAGTAATAATTTTCATAATCAATCTGTCACTAGGTAGAGATAGTACATGCTTACCATGCTTGTCTTGGACAAAATTCCTAGCTCCCTAGGATCTCATGTGCTCAAAGGAAATCACTCAAGGTGAAGATAAGTAATCTCAAATTATTTTCATCAAACATTATTCAATAAGCCCCAGACTAATTATTCAAACATTACATTTCATTTAAAAAACAAAAAATAAATGTTTTTTCATCAGAAATTATGCCTTTTAAAACATTTCATTTAATTTAAAATTAATAAAACATTTCATGCCTTTATTTCTAAAGAACCGACATCAAAATCATCCTCAAATCAATCATTTATGTTTCAAGCATTTTTATGAAAATCAACGCTTAATTTGAAAATCCCTAATAAAAGAGGTTCAACATAAACCATATAATATTGAAAAGATATTTCAGGAATATCTAATCATTATTTAAAAACTATATTGGAAAAAATTTCCAAATGAATAAATCTATAAATTCTTTAACTGACTATAATTGCATTAAAAAGCAACCTGTCTCAGTCACAATATCACTAAACACCCAATAAAAAATCCATAGTCAGTGAGAAAGAGGAAACCAAAAATATAAAGAGGTATAATTTTTTTCCCAAACAGTGACCAATAGAAACCAACCTTAAATTCACTTTCATTCATATCAAAATAAGAAAAAATAATAATAAGTTTAATGAAACCAGTTATCTTTATACAATAGTTAGAATGCCAAAAAATCCATTCAAGAACACTAAAAATATGAAATTTGAGTGAAGTAAAGGATAATAACTTGTTTAAATGAATGTAAATGAGTTATGGAACACATAAAAAATTACATTAACTTTTCACATAGCCGGAGTACCCATAATGGGAGATGAAATAATCATTCACGTGTTTTAAAAATGAAACCCCTATCACTACATACTAGGATACACCCTAGAAAAAAAGTTTATCCCATGTTTGGATTTTCCATGACCTACACTATGTAATGGTGGATCCTTGTTGTTTGTGGTGGAGAGGGTGAAACCTAGCAGGTCATTTACAATAAAACAACCTACTCTAGGTATTTTGGCAATTCCTTTTCACGTAGGGATCACATAGGTACAAAACGGATTGAACTATGGTGTGGTCCAACCCATTTTGCATTGGAAAAAGTATTAAAACCATATTTTAAGACTCTAAGAACCTCAAACTCTTATGAAAGTATAAAAATAAATAACTTAAGTCTTAAAAGAAAAAAATGTTAATCCAAATAACATACCTAAAAGAAAAAGTCGAGATGTTATAATTATTCCAATGGTAATGATTTACACCCTAGAAATCCTTATCAAGAAGATACTATAAAAATAAGATGGGTCCATTAATCTATCACAAAAGCCTCATGAACCAACATATCTTGATAACTAGAACCATATTTCTATAACACCAAAACCAAAGGCATGGAATTCCCTTGAAAATCTTTTTTTGAGAATCCAAATTCCAAACCACCTTCTCAGGCTTGGTCATAGAAGATTCCACACCAAGGTACCTCCAACTCAAAACATGAGAAAAGTCTAAGAGATACTTATTGAGACATGAAACATGAAACACATCATGTTTTAATTTCATCTATGGTGTAAAATAAAAATGCTAATACACCTTTACAATTTTCTAAATGACCATAAATAGTCCCATTTATCTTGGTTCCAACTTCCCCTATTTTCCAAGACATCGATGACCTGGTCCTGGCAAGACTCTCAGGATTACTTTGTAAAATAATGATAATTACATGGGACATTAACTATGATATTCATAATATTTACATCGGATCTATGTTGTTACCATTATCTAATGAGTCAGCTAGATCTTTGGTTTCATCTCCTAAAAAGAAACTAGGTCCCATGATGGAAGCTTCTATAATATCTAACAAAGTAGAGATTTAAAATTATGATCATACATGCCCTAAAAGTGTGAAATTTTAATATATAAATGGTAACTAGTGTTATATTCAAACTCAACCATCCACAAATTCCAATTCCACACTCCTCCAAAGTGAAAAACATACGCATAGAGAATGTACTCAATAATATGTATAAACCATTATATATGTCTATCTATTTGAGGATGGTATGTTTTTATCAAATTTACCTATGATAACAGCAACTAATAGAGGCCTCTCCAAAAAATATATGTGAATCAGGGATCCATATTAGTAATAATGGTAGATGGAACTCTATGGAATATGACTATCTCTAACACATATAGATTTCCCAAGTTCTAAACATTAGTGGTATGAAGAATGAGAATAAAGTGAAATGAATTGTTCAATTGGCCAATCACCACTTAAATAACATTCATTCCTTTATAAGTACATGTAAACCCAACAAAAATCTCTATATATATCTCACTCTCTTCCATTTTGACACATGAAGGGGTTCAAGAAAACCTAAACGCATCTGAGGCCCGACCTTAATCTAATGACATATATAATAATGAGAAAAAAATAAGAAATTTTAGTGTCATACCTAGACACAAGAATCATAATCTAATATCATAAAATTACTTTATTGTGACTGGGTGTACACCCCCAAGGAAAGATGAAAATCCCCCATGAAATCCCTTCTCATAGGGGATGGAATGAAAAAACCTTTTTGCAAGAAAAGTATTCCCTATGAAGATAGGGACCATTATCATATTTTCTACCCACTACATAAGGAATTACTAATTCCTTAGAACTCATCATAATTCTCATTATCTTTGAGGATACACTCAATAAGAGTGAATTTCAAATGAACATTTTCAAAAATAGACTTGGTCTAATCACCCTAGAATCCCAAATTCTTGTCAGAAATGAGTTCCATGATATTCCACTCATATGAGGATTCTTTCGTAGCATAGGATGTAAAATTTATACTCATAGAATTAGTAAAAATTTTCCACATTCATGGGTGGTAGAAAATGTAAATGTAAAATTATTTCGAGTACTCTACCCATCACCTTTTATGGAGATTCAAATATTTTTTCAAGAAGATATAACTAATGATTTTTTAGTGAGATTAAATGGAATACCTCTCTCCAAATATGAAATGCTTCCAACTCTTAAGAGTGTGCATCATAGTTGGGAGTTTGAGATTATGCGTGGGTAGTTATTTTGATGAGGATGAATATGGATAGAACAATACGACACCACATGTTCACCTTGAAAGAGAAATTAACCCAAATATAATATTGAAACATCACAAAATTCCACATCACCCTAACTATCCTTTGGAAGATTCAATACAAGATCTAAAGTTAAAAATAGTTCATCTCTTTAAAATAAGATATAAATTTTGAAACCCACATTAAAATCACTCCCCTTAAAGAGAGAGTGGTTAATAGAGAATCCAATTTAGAGAAATATTTCATAAACAGATGAAAATACCCAATCAAACCCAAGAATCTCTAAATAAAAAAGGAATTTGGTGGTTATAACCATGAAATGATTGATTTCACATTTTCAAGATCAACTAAGACACCATGTTTAATGACCACATGACCTAAGAACTTCACCCATCAAATCCATAATTTGAATTTATAAATCTTATAATAAAGTTAATGATTCCTCAAGATGTCAAAAAATTATCTAAAATATAGCACATGATACACCCCAACATTAGAGTAAACCAAGATTTCATCAATGAACACTACGAAATATGAGTTTAGATAATTGAGGAAAATATTGTTCAACGAAGTCATAAACATAGAAAGGTCATTGGTTAGTCTAAATGGAATAATAATAATATCAAAGTTTTTATATTTTCCCCTGAACGTGGTATTTCAAATATCAGAAACATTGACCCTGAGTTGTTTCTAACCAAACTAAAGATAAATTTTTGAGATCCACCTCACATATTTCACTTGATAAAAAAAATCATAAATGTGGGGTAATATATATTTGGTCTTGAATATAACCTGATTGAGCTATCAGTAATCGATACACAAGTGTAGGGTTCCATTATACATCTTGGAAAGAAGAATTGGTGTTTCCCAAGGAAAGAACAAAGTCAAATTAAATTTCTAAATAATAGTTCATCAAAATTATTATTTAGTTCCATAAAATTAGATGGTGTCATACAGTATGAGGTGAATGGATATGGGCTATGTTTCTGGCACTAAGTTGATAGAAAAATTCATTGCCCTCATTAATGAAATTCTAGATAAGCCTAAATGAAACACTTATGGAAACTCAAAAACCACTAGAGGAAAATCATTAGAAAAGGGTTACTGATCTAGTTCAACAATACTCAGGGATATCTTCCTAACCAACTTTAGAAGAGTAGGTTAGGATTGGCTAGACCTTGGGTCTCATTCTCCCTATAACACGGAAATCCCAATTAGGGTCAATAAAGGAAGCTCACTGATGATAATAGTAAATATATGAATTATGCACCAAAAAATAGTCTATTCCAAGAATTTTATTTGGAGAACTAATATCATGAACTAGAAATTACCTAACATGGTCGATTTATGATAAAGGAAAATAATAATAGGAGAATTAGAGATCCTTATCTCTCATTATATTGGGAATATTTATAATTTCAATCACATTAAGCATGATCTCTATAGGAATATTTAACAAGTCCATAGTGTGGGTATATAAAAATTAATGAGAGACACTAGTATCAAATAATGTAGTCACTAAAGATGATTTAATAGTAATGGTGCCTCTCACTGGCACATGACCCACATCAGTTTCCCCTGGAGACTTATCCAATGCATGAATTTTATTTGTTCCTTATGCCTAAGGATAATCCCCATTATTATTGAGGCATTTGACCACACTAGAAGAAATCTTGGAACAGAGGATCCTATACCACAACATGAGGTAGTGAAAAAAATTTAAAAACCATTATAACTGACCAAAGCATTGTAGGTTCCATTCTTAGAGGAAGCATGGAATGGGCGGTGCCAAAAATAGATTTTTTCCCCTGATCAATGATTAATATGAGATTTTAAAAAACATTAAAAGTTGTGATAATTGGAATTAAATCTAATAACATAGATAACGAATAAAATGACACAACCAGATAGAGGATCATCACACATTATTTATAATTATCTTAATTTAATAAAGAATCTCCTTTGTTGTAATTATTTAGTTATTGATTAATCTGGTGATAAATCTACACTTAACCATCATTATGTAGTAGGAATAAAGTAAAAATTATCTCTTTCAGTGATCCACACATGTTCCACAAATCTCCAAATGTCTCAAATGAATCTCTGGGTGCTAGCACGAAATATCCTTGCACTTGTATATTCTTCCATTGATCACTTCAAGAATCACTCAAAAAGTATAATGCTTGATCTAGTGGAGGAATAATACTCTCTATTATTGGAATCATTATTAGAGAAGGGAGCTTTCTAGTGCTTGAGATAATTCTCCAAATCATTTGTGAAAAACCAAAGCAATTTAATTTGTTCTATTTATAAAATAACATAACTGGGTTTATATATGCGACATCCTGGACCTGTATGCCGCATAACAGGTGCCCCAATCCCAGTGGGCCACATGGCCTCAAGCACATCTCCCTAAACATCAGAGGCTGCTAACTTTTATATATGGCCTAGGGTGTGTCTGTGGGGAGACTATTCCCTCATTATCAAAATGTAGTACAATGGATGATTATAAAGAGGGGTATATAGCAGAAGTAATATATGTAAACATAAGGAACAACAGAAAATGGAGACAACATTAACAATTACTAAAATAACTAGAATAACATATAATCATATTACAACTGATGATGATATGTCATGTCACTAGAAAACTAGAAAACATAGATAAAAGAAAACATGCATGACATATTCCACATAATTATAAAGAAAATAAAAGACTATCTGAAGCATCCCGTGTTCCGTCTCAGTCATCTTATTTCAAGAACCATACTAAATAGAAAACAACCCATTTTTTGAAGCTATATGATTCCCTTTTTCAACACATGCAACCATGTAATCTACTTCGGGTACCAAACGTTTCCCAGAGAGGGTGTGAGATAAATCTCAGTGGGACACCACCAACACTGTCTATATCATCCATCCTGTGTAATGGAAATTTAATAGTGTGAAAGCATGCATATATAGAGTGAAGAAGTAAAATGTAACTAAATACCGAATTACCTAATTTAAACCTTTACTGGTGTCTAAACATCTAACCAATTAACTATTGTATTATTACCAGTTTATAACATATCACATGTTAAGAATAGAAAATGTTCCAAGTTGTAACAAGGCAACCTGTAATGATATTTAATAGTTAATCCCCAATTTAATAACCAAGGAGATGTAGAACTCATGGATCTATAACATAGTAATAACTATATACTATCATGGGGTAAGAGTGTAATCCAATGTGAATAGTCCAAGACATTCCACAATGAGGCACCTACCGAGTCTAAGGAGTTCTTCCAAGGTAAAATGAGGCTAAGAAAATATTGGGCTCAAGGATCTTTAACCATGGAACCCACTAGCCAATGATGGATCCAAAGAGTGTATCAAAGGTATCCTATAATGATATTTAAGGGATCCTACAATGTCATACAAGGAATTCAAATAATAGGCAAGGATCAGGATCTATGTGGGTCTCAAACTAAGAAAGCCAAATCCTTGAATTGGAATGGGGTTCCCTAGTACTCATGGAATTCTTTGATCATAATCCAATGTGAGCTCAGGTAAGGCCATTCCTATTTGATTAGGAAGTCATGTAATATTTAATTTGGTTCAAGCCTTGGATTTCATTAGTGCGATAAGGTCAAGTAGCATTCAACCTTTTAATGAAATCATAATTAATCAATAAGTCCATTTTTTCCAGTCCTTTCCTTTCAATAATGTGACATGTCCAAGTAGCATGAAACCTTTATTAATTCCATATAAATCATATTAAATAATTAAAGTTCATTATTATACCTTCCATTATTGTGGTTAGGGGTACTATGAACATGAAACCAATTAATCATTCCCAATTAATCTTGTCAAGTCATATACTTAGTATAGTTTCCAATTTCCATTTCGAATTTAATTATCAATTGAAGCAATTAACTTAGGTGGGTCAAGTAGTGAGCATACATGGTACTTTACATTATTCAATTCATAATATAAATCAAGCCATTTAATATATAAAATCATACCCTTGATGGGTCAAGAAAAACGCACTCGAACGATGGACCAAACACGTCAAATACTAAAAAAGAAAATTATGGAATAACATCCCACATTACATGGATAGAGTTGTGGGTGTAACCAGCAAAAATTAATCACATAAATAGAAATATCACATCTATATAGTTCTAATGACTATAAGCATATATAAAAGGCACTTGATGAAATCAGTGGGCCCCACACGACTATTAAAAAATCAATGAACTTGAGGGATGAGTTATATACCACCCACCTTGGGCTTATACGACTCTCCAAATCTGGTATTGGCCCTTGATTTGGCTCCAATCAGATTAGATCTAAGAAAAGAGAAAAAACAGTCAAACCTCGATAACTAGGTCAAGAGAAAAATAGGAGGTAGGTTTAAACAGACGCGAGTACATACCGTTGTGCATCCAACATTACAAATAGAAGCCTGAACAGATCCCAGATGAAGGAGATCTCTTGATTCCTACCTTAGGACTTCAAAAATATCCAATATGAGAGTGAAAAAGGTTAATCTTGTAAGAACTTGTATTAGGAGGAAGAAAGAGGGTTAATAGACCATTAAGAGAAATTTTTTAAAATTACCCAGAAAAATTGCTTGTGCATGTTTTGTCCACACGATTTGAAAAATTGTGCGTAAATTGTGGACAATTACTTGGGAAGAGGGAAACTTTTCTGGCTATGTGCAAACCATGCCATATGGTTTTGTCCTAAAATTTCCATCTGCACGATTATCCAAACCGTGCACCAACCATGCACTAACCGTGCGACATGACCATTTTCCCTAAAAAGAAGGGTTCTAGACTCCAAACAGGCCCTGGAAACCCATGATACCTTTTCTAACTCACTAGGGATCCATATTAGGTTGAAAGGAAATATTTAGACTAAAATTTAAAGGATCCATACCCGAGCGGAAAGCTGGGTTCTTATAGTCTACCCCCATTAAAAGAAATCATCCCCAAGTTCACCTTATAAGGGTGGAGAAACACTGTTTGAGGGAAAATATGGACATTGGGCATGTATGTCAGCTTCCCTCTCCCATGTATCATCCTTCACTAGGCCGTGCTACCATATCACCCATAATAGAGGGACATACCGGCCTCAGATAGCCTTCATTATTTAGTCAATGATGTATACTGGACACTCCTCAAAGGTTGCATCAACATCTAACTCAACTTCTTTAGGATAAAAAGTATGAGACAGGTCATTATGATACAATTGAAGCTTTGAAATATGGAAGATGTAATTCATGGCACGATACCTATGAGGTAGTAGTCAATGATAGGCTACTGGCCTGAGTCTCTCCAGAATCCCAAAAGGCACTACATAACAAGGTGATATCTTCCCTCATTTCTGTAATTGTCTATGCCCATGATTGGGCGATACCTATAGGAAAAAATGATCCCTAACCTCGAACTCAAGAGTCCATTGATGGTAATCAACATAGGATTTTTGTCTAGACTGAGCAGTAGTCATACGATTTATAGTCAGCTGAACCTTCTCTAAAGTCTCTTGAACAAGATGAGGACCTAGTAGTGATGCTCACCTACCACTATCCACCATAGGGGTGAATGGTATGACCTACCATATAATTCCTAAAACAGTTCCATTTTAATTTTCACCTAAAATCTATTTTTATAGGAAAAATCAATGAGAGGGATATGGTTTTCCCAATAACTGCTAAAATAAAGGATACATGCTCAAAGAATATCCTCTATAATTTGTATTTTCCATTATGATTTTCCATCATTCTATGGGTGAATATATTTTCTAATAAGCGCTTGAGTTCCCATAGTGTTTTTAAATCCCTTCAAGAAAGATTATTTTAAATGATCAACCCTATCTAAAACAATAGTATGAGGGAACCTGTGGAGTCTTATGATTTCACAGACATACAATTTTCCCAGATCATCAACTAAGAAAGTATCCTGAATAGGAATGAAGTGGGATACTTCCATCAGTCTGTCAATGACAACCCATATAGCATCACTACCTCTGGGCGACCTTGTTAAACCGACTACAAAGTCTAGTGCAAAATCTTCTCATTTCCATCACAGGACTGGAAGTGGATGTAACAAGAATTCAGGTCTTTGGTGCTCCACCTTCACGTATTGACATGTGTAACACCTAGTAATAAAGCCTTCTATACGATGTTTCAACCCAGACCACCAATACTGGTTTCACATATCTCAATGCATCATGTATATTCCTTGATGAACTACCCACTAAGAAGCATATGAATCTTTCATCAACTCTTCAATCATATATGTAGGGACCCAAACATGTCCCTGAATATATAGGATGTCTTCTATATCTATAGACCAATCCAAAGGTGGGTTATCTCCTAATATAGTCTCATGGAGAACCAAGACTTCTAGATATGAAATTCATATACTCCTCACATTCTAAAGGAGGGAAGAGTTAACTGTCATGGATGAGATTTTAAACTACTCATGACTATCATGAAACTCCAGATACAACTTAGATTATAGGGCCATTAACTTCCATTCATAACTAGTTTCCCGTATGGTTTGTGTTTGAGTTTTTTGACTCATCACATCTACAACTACATTTTCTTTCCTAGGTATATAGGCAAGCTCAAAATCAAAGGATAGTAGATACTTGACCCATCATTGCTATCTGAGGTTCAAGTTGTACTATGAAAATATATATTACAGGCTCTTGTGGTCCATATACACCAAAAATTGCTCATTCAATAGATAATGTCTCCAAAAACATAAGGTGTGGACAACTCTTGCTAGATCAAGGTTTCGCATTGGGTAATTCCTCTTATGAGGCCTCAACTTATGAGATTTTTATGTAATGAAGTTGTCCTGTAGCATCATCAATGCTCCTAGACCGATCCCTGATGCATCATAGAAGATGGTATAACCTACACCTGGCTCCAAAAGTGTCATAATAGGTATAGATACAAGCCTCACTTTCAGTTCCTGAATGTCTTTATCACATGCTTGTGACCATATGAACTTGAAACCCTTCTTTGTAAGACCGATAAGAGGTGAATAATGGCAAGAAAAGTCCTATATGAAATGCCTATAATATCCATCTATCCCCAAGAATCTCTGAATTTCAAACAAGTTCTTGGTCTACTCCTAGGAAACTACAACACTAAACTTTTTTAGGTCAACAAATACTCTTTATTTCGATATTATATGACCTGAGATGTGAACTTTTTTGATCAAAGAGTGTCACTTAGAAAACATGGTGTAAATATGATTCTCTCTCAGTGTACTCAAAAGGATCTCAAGATGTTTTGCATGGTCGCTAAGAGTATGAAAATACACTAAGATTTCATCCACTTAGACCATGACAAAAGAGTCTAAATAGGGGTGTAACACCCTATTCATTAGAGCCATGAAAGTGGAGGTCATGTTTGTAAGACCGAATGACATAAAAAGGTACTCATGTAGACCATAACTGCTATAGAAAGCTATACTATGTATCTATGATGGGCCAAATCGTACATGATGATAATCCAATCTCAGGCCGATCTTAGAGAAGACCTTTTCTCCTTAGAGCTGGTCAAAGAGATCGTCTATTTAAGGTAGTGGATATTAGTTCTTGACTATAATATGGTTCAACCTTCTATAATCTGTGAATAGACATACAGTTCCATCCACCTTCTTGGAGAAAAGCATGGGATAAGCCCAAGAGGATGTAATGGTCTATATAAACCCTTTGGAACCTAAATACTCTAACTACCACTTCAGCTCTTGAAGCTTTGTTGTTTCCATCCTTTACAGAGGAATGGACACTAGAGCTACTTCTATAAGAAGCTAGATAATAAAATCTACCTCTCTCAAGAGGTAAGACATAAAAATAATTGTGAAAGACATCCTTGAATTGTTCCACTACTAGAGGGAAATAGGACTTATGTAGAACATGATCCTCCATGAAGAGATTGGAAATTTGGTCAGTCACTTCACCTAGCCCATGATGCTCTAGTCCAACTCTACCAACTTGGAAATCCCACTCACACTTATGTAGATATGTTCTTCCATCTAGTGATGTAAAAGATACCCTATGGTGATATATGTCTATAAAAGCATGATGCAAAACCATCTAATACATCCTGAGTATGGAATATAATCCCTTCATATTGAAAAAAATAGGTTCTATAAGAAAGGGTAACGTCCTAACTCAAGGTTACAATCCCTGCACTGGTGTATTCCCTCTATTTGTATCTATAACGACATATATAGGGTCATTACAACATTGTAATATTGTATCTCCAATCTAAGAAATTACATGATAGATACATAGATTAAAGAGTTAGAATCACCCATATCAAATAAAGAAGATACTATGGTAGATGCCACAAGAATAGTACCTCGTACTATAGATGACCCCGCAGCCTAATCCCTGGTTGTCGGCTGTAGTGCATGCAATTGACTTGATCCATGGCCTTATAGAATAGATGGTCTACCGTGATCATTACCGCTCTATTGGTGTTGCTGGTGATCCTACCACGACCACAAACTCCTCCTCATCTAGACCTACCGGTTCTATTACAACTCCCTACCTAACACGGTGTAAAAGAACTCGGTTCTGAAGGTGGATCTAGTGAAAATCCTTTTCCAATCGAAGCTGGTGGAATGGTCCTACAGAAATGCTAAAGATGCCCCATATGGATGCAATCCCAAAACTCCAGTGGGACTCTATCACACTGAGGCTTAGAATTCCCCCATCATCAACACTGATGAAACACTTTAGATCTATTGAAACAAGAACTATGGTTATCATTACCCTAACAAGAAACCTCCAGAGAATGCTTCCTGCCACCAAAATAACTATTGGCCTGATATGTAATTGTTCCTCCATATTTAGTACTATTTCCATATTTAATGTTATGCTCAGCGATAAGAGCCTGATTGACAATCTCAGAAAAAGTATGCAGGAAAAAGACATTCACCAACGTACGGGTGGTGTATTGGATCCCATCCTCAAAATGTCTAGCACACATAATCTCATCACTGGTTAGAAGTGGTGAAAATTTATATAACTCTATAAAAATCCCTGAATATTCCATTACTTACATAGAACCCTACCTGAGATTCATGAACTATCCAGCTCTGTTATCTCTCAGTATCTGAGGAAAAAGCTAATCATAGAAGGTGGTATGGAAATTATCCCATAACATTCCCTGATGATGATCGGACTGGGAAGTCACATCCCAACAACTCCTAGCTGAATCTGGATGCATGTATGTAGTAAGTTTTACCCTACACTTTAGAGGCATCTCCATATGATCAAAGATAGACATGGTGGATTCTAGCCAAGACTCAACAACTTGTGGAACACCATCCCCTGAGAAAGTAGGATGATGGTCATGCTCGAACTCATGAGTCAGATAATACATTGTTGGTGCAACCCACGAAGAACCATGCATAGACTGCATTAGATGTAGGAAAATATCCTAAACTTGGGAATCTTTTCCAAGATTAGGTACATCAGTCGGTTCCTTGAGTGGCACTCCTAGAGGTAATACTAGTAGATTAGGTCCCACCACGTCTGGACCATGGTCATCACCACATTCCTGGAATATGATATGAGGATGTCATGCATGCATTCATCTACAATTTCCAAAAACACAACTCAGAAAAAAGATTAAATAGAAAGTTACCATTTCTAGGGGATACTAAATATAATTAAACTCACTACCCAAGGTATACTACCCAAAATATCCACTTAGATGACCAGGTATTGGTAAGTGCTCAAGTATAAGTTTCATTTCATTTTATATTTAACTACTAGGTTCTCTTATTTACCTTTCATAAACATGAAAAGGTGGGACAAGGATCTGAAACCAATTAATATTAGACTTCATGATTGAATTTATAATGGATATACATTTTTGGTGAATCAGTTCCCATACACCGTTCACAAGAAACAACACCCATTTATTTATAGCACAATGGATCAAATCTGTAAATTAATAATCCCAACGCATGAGGGCCCATACACCTCACGAATTGAGATATATGATCACTCAATCTAATCTAACAACAATACAAGGGTAAGATAACTATCACAACATCACTCAAATAGAGTATGTGTGTCACCCAATAGTGAAATAATATCAACTACAATAGGCAAAAGTAGAACAAAATTTTTATTTTGGGTTACTCATTTTTTACCCCGAACTTGGGTTGGTGACACCCAAGCACGACTTATGACAAAGTCTCATAGAATTCATATTCTCTAATCTATTGTGTCCAAATAGTAAATCATGAAAACAAACCACCTATGATACTAATTTGTGACATCCTGAACCCGGATTCCACTTAACAGGTGCCTTGACCCCGGCGGGACACATGGACTTAAGCACATCTCCCTGAATGCCAGAGGGTTCCGACTTGTAGTGAGGGCCTAAGGTGTGTCCATTGGGAGACTATTCACTCATTACCTAAGTGTAGCATAGCAGATGATTATAAACAAGGGTAAATAGAAAAAGCAATATATCTAAATAGAAGGAACAATGTAAAATAGATACAACAATAATAATTATTGAAATAAATGTAATAATGTATAAGAATATAGCAACTAAAGTTGATATGTCATGCCACTAGAAAACTATAAAACATGGATACAAGACAATAGTTATAACAGGTTCCACATATGTGTAAAGGAAATCAAAGACTATCCTAAGCATCACGAGCTCTGAATCAGTCATCTTCTATCAATATTCATACTAAACAGTAAGAAAACAAGGGTTTGATGTCGTATACTTCCCTTTGTCAACACCTACAACCATCTAATCTACTATGAGTACCAAAAAACGCCCAAAGAGGGTGTGAGATAAATCTTAGTGGGCCACCACCAATGATGTCTATAACATGCATCCCATGTAATGAAAATGTAACAATATGAAAGAATGAATATATAAAGTAAATAAGTAGAATGGAATTATATACCCAAGAACCTGATTCAATCCTTTCCTAGTGTCTGAACATGTAAACAATTCATTATTTTATTGTTTCCAGTTTATAACACATCACATGTTATGAATAGTGAAGGATCCAAGTTTTAACAAGGAAACCTGTAATGATATTTAATAGTGAAGTACTAAGGTAACAACCAATGATACATAGACCTAAAGGGGCGATAAATCAGTAATAATTGTAGCCCATAATGGGGTAAGAGTGTAATCCATGGAGCATAGTCCAAGTAATTCCACAATGAGGCGCCTATCGAGTCCAAGGAGTTCTTCCTAGGTAAAACAGAACTAAGAAATGTCTGGGCCCGATGGGATTTAACTATAAAACCGACTTGTCAATAATGTATCCATGGAGTATATCCAAGGAATCATATAATTTTATTCAAGGGATCCTATGATTTCATACTAGGCATCCCAAGAATAGACAAGGATCGGGATATATGTGGGTCTCAACCTAAGTAAGCCGAATCCTTGAATCATAATTGGTTTTCTGAGTGCTCATGGAATTCTTTGATCATAATCCAAGGCGGGCTTGAGTCATGAAATTACAATTTTCTTTGGAATTCATGTAAAATTTTATTTGGATCAATCCTTGCCTTTCATTAGTGTGATAAGGTCAAATAACAATCAACCTTTCAATCAAATCATAATTAATAAAGAAGTCCATTTGGCCCAAGCCTTTCCTTTCATTAGTGGGAGAAGGACAAGTAGCATGAAACCTTTATTAATTCCATATAAATCATATTCAATAATTAATTTTCATTATTATACCTTACATTAATTTGTTAAGGGGTACTATGGACATTAAACCAATTAATCATTCACAATTAATCTGGTCAAGTCATATACTTCGTATACTTGCCAATTTCCATTTCACATTTAATTATCAATCGAAGCACATACCTTAGGTAGTTCAAGTAGTGATCATACATGGTAATTTCCATTATTCAATTCATAATATAAATCAATCCATTTAGTATAGAAATGCTTACCCTTAGAAGGGTCAAGAAAAGTCGAACTCGAATGGTGGATCAAACATGTCAAATACTAAAAACCCAATTATGGAATAACTTCCTACATGGGATGGTTTGAGTTGTGGGTGTTACCACCAACAATTAATCACATATATGTGAATATAATATCTATATGGTTCTAATCAATATAAGTATGAAATATAAATTCTCTAAAAAACACCTAATGAAATCAGTGGGCCCTATATGAAAATTCCAAAATCAACAAACTTGATGGATGATTTATAGACCACCCACCTAAGGCTTGTAAGACTCTCCTAATTTTGAATTGGCCCTTGATTTGGCTCAAATCAGAGTATATTAATGAAAATAGGAAAACACTCACACCATGACATCTAGGTCGAGAGAAAAAGAGAAGGATAAAGGTTTAAACATACTCGAGTACTTACCTTTGTGCATCCAACACGACAAATGGAAGCCTGAACGGATCCAAGATGAAGGATATATCTTTATTCCTACATTTGGTATTCAAAAATCTCAAATTCCGGGGAGAAATAGTTTAATCATAGAAGAACTAATATTAGGAGGAAGAAGGAGTTTTAATAGTTCATTAAGGGGAGATTTTTAAAATTAACCAGAAAAATAGCTGGTGCATGGTTTTACCACAGAGTTTAAAAAACTGTGCATGGTTATCTGGGAAGAGGGGGTTCTTGCATGGTTAGACTGCATGACCATGGAAAAACCGTGTGATATGGTTTTGTCTAAAAATTTCCATCCGGACGGTCAGCCAAACCATGTTCCAACCATGAGCTAACCATGTGACATGGTTAGTTTCCCCCCAAAAGAAGGGTTTTGGGATCCGAACATTCCCCAAACACCACTAATTGCTTTTCTAAATCATTAAGAATCAATATTAGGTCCAAATTAAAGATTTAGACTAATATTTAAAGGATCCATACTTGAGAGAAAAACTGGTTTCTTACAATATATCACTAGGGTTCAAATAAAATAATTGTGCCAGTGAACATTATTATTTATTTAATCCTAGTGAATACCTGATGTCAAACAACAAAAAAAAAACAACAATAATAATATTTATCGTCATGCACTTAACTTGAGAATTAAATTAAATATTATTTAATCAAATAATATTCAATATTTATTATTTCTCATTGGACCATTATATTCGGTTTTCTATTTCTCCAAAATATTTATCGGGCACTTAATAATGAAAATTTATTTATTAAATAAATATCACTGCATTATTCTCTAATAGATAAATAAATATTATATTTACTGAATAAAAAATAAATATTTATTAAATATTCCACACATTATATTCTCCAGAATAACCAGTGATAGAATATATGCGATCAAGACTAAAAGAATAATTGTTCAACCACATATAGGAATAATATTTATTCAAATTTTAAAATAATAAAAATAATATATTATTTAATATAGATTTTGGAAACACTTTGTGTGTGATCCTCTAGGCTTCTTTCTTAGTTTAATTAGGCAATGCATACTTAAGTACAAGGTTAGCTTCTAAAAACATGACAATCCACCCATAGAGAAATAAGTTAATGCCATATTGACATATTACCTCATACAAACACTTAATGTGTAATAGAATCCCTTTATCGTGATATCTCTAATCAAGCATGTTGCATACCGGTGCCATCAAACAATGTTCTTGATGTCTCTTTCTTTGAATTCTGGGAAATTGAATTTTCATATAGAACCCATGTCCTTGGATTTATTTAGGCTATATAATTTCAATAAAAGGGAATAAGAGATCAACATCCATTAAAGAACAGAAGGGACCAATCCTTTCTCGTATTATTCATGAGTTAAATATTAATAGTGACACACCCAACATATCCTACCTCACTGAAAACATCTATTGTCACAGTTTTGAAAATACATCAAAGTAAGAGACTCATAATACTGATTAATAATAATTAAAAATTTCAAGGACAAATATATACGTCCTTAGATAAGAAGATCCATCAACACATTTAAATGTGGATTTCCTACTAGCGGGTCACATTCACATAATATCCTACTAGATTTTACCACGGGTGTACACCACGAGAAGCTACCTAAAAGTTCTATGAGTCTCCACCCCTGATAGCCTGTATCATTTGTGTACCTCAAATGATATAATATCTCTATAGAATATATATTCTAGAATACTATCAAAGCATTTCTAAGTTCTAATCATAGCGGGGAACTGCTATGACATTTTAATGTGACAACTACTCCTAGGACATTATCACATACTATGTTACATATAAGAACAATCATGATATGGTAAGGAGTTTATTAATTTTAAAAACATTGAATACATGTTATCAAAAAGTACATAGAAGTTGGTGATAGGTAACCAACTCCAACAGACTCCCACTTGCACTAGAGACACTGCTAACAACCTTCAGTCTGTTATATCTCACATGATATTAATTCTTCTTCTAAGATATTCATTTATTCAAGGAGTCCACTATGTTATCTTCCATGGGTAATATTATTACTATAACTTCAACCCTATATTTGAAATCCCTTAAGAGGTGATAATTGTAAAGTGATTTTTTCGATGGTGTTACCATGGATCCTTTAAAAGAGCCACCTCTATAGTGTTTTCACAATACAATGTAATAGGGTATTTACTTCTAGGTACCACATAATGATCCTGGACAAATTTATAAACCCAAAAAGCTTCCTTGGCTACATGAGAAGCTACTATATACTTGGATTCTGCTATAGAATTAGTGAAAATTGGAATCTTTACCAGCTCACAACTCCTTTGTTGAGATAGAGAACAAATCTTGACTATGACTTCAGATCATTTTGATCTATCTGAAAACTATCATCAGTATAACCCCTGATGAGAATCTCCTTGTCTCCTCTGTACACCAGAAACATATCCTTAGTTCTTCTCATATTCTTAAGGATAGCCTTAACAATAGTCCAATGTTATTATTCAAGATTTTATTTATATCTACCTACCATGCTCAATACATATGCAACATAAAATATAGTACATAACATTACATATATGTTTTATCCTATCACTTATGGGTATGAAATCACACTCATTATCTATTTCTTAGGTTGTGTCTAAGGTCAAATTTTAATTAGAATATGTAAATCATGTGATAATAGAACCAATAACCTCTTGGATTGTTCCATAATAAATCAATTTAGTATCCAGTTATCATTTTCACTTTGAATTAGTCAAATAATCCTCTTGGATCTATGTTGATTGATATTTATCCATAGAATATAGGCTACTCCACCTAAGTCCTTCATGGAGAAACATTTATTTAACCATTACTTATCAGAATATAGGATTGGTATGTCCTTTACAATAAGTAATATATCAAAAATTTATACTACTAGGAAAATGACCTCATTTACACTAAAACTCTTGTAAACACATGGATCACATTCATTCTTAATGAAACCCAATTCTATTATTAATACATAAAATAAAATTTTCCACGACCTGAATGCATTATTAAATCCATAAATGGATCTCTTCAACTTGAAAATAGATTTGGAATCACTTAGAGTCACAAACCCTACTGGTTGTATCATATAGACATCTTTATGAAGGTTCTCATTAATGAATACATCTTTGAAATCAATCTACCAAATCTCATAGCCATGGTAAGCTACTATAGAAAGTATAATTTTAATGGGTTTAAACATGGAAACTAGAGAAAAGGTTTCATCCATGTCAATTCCTTAATTATGTTTAAACCATTTAGACATGAGACTTTCTTTATAAGTATTTACTTTACCTTCCATGTCTAGTTACCTCTTGAGTACCCATTTTCATCAAATGGGTTTTACATCAACTAGTGCATTGACCAAAACCCAAACATGGTTATGATAGATGGAATCTATTTCAATATTCATGTATTATTTCCATATTCAAGATTCTGATATTTCTACTACCTTCTTTTAGGAGTGTGGTTCAAAATTGACGACCAATAACTAGTCACCATCTTTGGTGACAAAAAATACACATCGCTATAGTTCTCTTACCTCTCTTATGCTCATATGTAGTAATTGTATTTCAAGAACTACTTGTTACATGGGGACATGTGGAACCTATTCTTTCTCCAAATCTTGTGTATCTTGAGCATCAACTTCATCGATGTCAATACTTCTCCCACAATACTTTTTAAGGATGTTATCTCTCTCAATAAAGACATCTTGTCTGACGATAGTCACTTTCTTGTCTGAGGGTTTGTATAGGTAGTATCCCTTTTCTTCCTTGGGATACTATATAAAGATACACTTTGTGCCTCAGGGTGCTAGTTTTTTGCCTAATAATTCTTTAACAAAAACCTTACAATGTCATACACGTGTGTGCAACAAGATAGGCTGCTTTCCACTCCATAACTCGAATGTAATTCTATTTTACACTATAGTTGGAACTCGGTTTAATGTTTATGCTACATTTTGTAATGAATATCCCCAAAAGGATAATGAAAGATCTACATGACTCATCATTTACCATACCATGTCTAACAAGGTACAATTCCTCATTTCACTAACATAATTCCACTATAGTGTATGAGATTGTGTTAGTTGAGATAGAATCCCAAACTCCCATAAAAAATCGATGAACTCTTGGTTAAAATATTGACCACCTAAACTTGATTGAGGATTCTTTATCCTATTACCAAGTTGATTATATACTCATTCTTGAATTCCTTGGATTTATCTAAGGACTCAAACTTATACCTCATTAATTAGACATTACCATATCTACTCAAGTCATCAATAAAAGTTATTAATTTAGAATATCCACCTCTAGCTTCTACTAGAAATTTTCCACACACATAAGTGTGTACAAATACTAGAATATTTGTGGCCCTTTGACCCTTTCCTTAAAATGGTGGTTTGGTCATTTTTCTTTGTAAACAAGCATGAAATATATCAAGTGGTTTTATCTCAAAAGAGTCTAAATAACCATCTTGACAAATCTTTTTCAAAGGATTCTCATTTATATGACCAAGGTGGTGATGCTGAAGCTAGGTGTTATAAGATTCATGTTAATATTATTCATTATCTATTTCAAACACTTGGTTTTTTAATTTAATACATAAAGAAAATTATTTAAATGTTCCCTGCGATAACATATGTATTCTTTATAAATGAGACAAATTTTATTTCCATACATGAAAATAATCCCATATTCATCTAGGAATGATACATAAATTATGTTCTTGGTAATCATAGGTATATAATAACAATCATTTAAAATAAAAATAATTCCTATTGCTAATGAAAGGTGGTATTCACCAATGTTCAGAGCAGTCATTCATACTCTCTTAGTGGCTCCCAGATCTACTTATCCTCTAGAGAACATCCAGACTCTACATTATTCCTGTATTTGGATATAGATGAGAGCACCACAAGATGTATCTAATAACCAATGTATAGATATTGAAAGATTAAATTTGATAATTAACACACCTTTAGATTCCCCTAGAGTCTGGTTTCAGTTCCTCTTCCAGCAGCCGAACATGCCACATGGAAAACATAATACCTCCTTTTTCTTTCCCTATGTCTGGATCCTATTCTTCTTGGAAGGATGGTTCTAAGGAGCTTTAGACTATTTATATGTCTTGGGACCCTTTTCCTTATTATTCCTTTTATTATTCACCATATGGATTGTGGGTTTGTCACATCCCATGTCCTTATCCACTTGGGGAATAAATTTAAGATGTTCTAAAAGTCTCTTTTCATAAATTTTCATATTTTAATTAACAATAAAATTTAAGAAGGTCTTGTGTAGTGATGGAAGTTTGTGATCTATACACAACTCGTCTAGGAATTTAATCTCTAACATGTACAATAATTCAATGTATCCAATAATCATGGCTAGACGAGGCCCAGATGGTGTAGAATCTATAATATTAGTTGTAAATAATGCATTGGAGATCTCATACCTCCCCTGTCTCACCTTCTCTTAATAGAGATCCTGAAGGTGAGACATCATGATATAGGCATCCATATCCTCATGTTACTTCAAAATATCATTGGACATTGATGATAGCATGAAACATTGACCACATGTAGCATTAGTATGATGTTTCTCATAGAGAGATATCTCTTAATCACTTTCCTCATTGCCAAGCTTAACTAGAAAAGGTTCTTCTAGAACAAATAATATTTTTTCATGGTGAAGGATGCCACGTAGGTTCCATTTCCACTCTTAGAAATTTGTGCTGGTGATAATACTTTACCTATCATGTATGTATCAAAATGATATGTTTTATGTCATTTTATTTCCATTTCAACAAATATAATGAGTATAGTTTTTGTACTTTATCTTATAAAATTTATACAAATAATAAAATATTATATTTATTAATCTCCCACAATTTAATCAAAACCCAATAGAACTCAACATTGGTTTTGGAATATCTTGTTTCTTGGATATCCTATTATAATGGATCCATATCCCCCTTCTCAATACACCAACTTGGTTGTTATAGAAACATGAATGGTTTTAGGTAGGCACTCAAAATTCCAACTACATTAACTCAAAATTCCTTGATCTGCTGAGTGGACTCCCCCAATTACACGATCCTTAAATTGGATTTACTTAACATTTTCCTCTTAGTTACACCAAGTATTGATTTTGTAGTCAACCCTTGATGTGAACTAAGTTAATTCAACCCAAAAAATCAAGTTATAATTCCTTGATAATTAAAATCATCCCAACTATAGTTGGTCAAGCATTTTGAACAATGGTTTTATTTTAACTAAAGTTGTATAAGGGTATGCCGACTTAATATATATAATTGATGGATCTTATCCTTTTATGCAGAAATTGAAAATTATTATCTTTATTACATAATTTTTAATAATATGTGGACTCACTTAAGTGGTTAGAAATTTCTTAGATAATATTTATGCCTAATTCAATTTTTTTTAGATATACCTTGCATTCTCATTAATTTCAATAAATTTTGTAATCATGAAAAAAAATCCATAATGAAATTACTATGAAAATTGATACAAATAAAATAATAAAGTGGTGTGATCATGAGCATATACTAGTGGATAGTTTATCCAGTGGTTGAAAAACTAATAGCAAACCTTGGGGGAAAGCAGCTTGGACCGATTAAGGTTCATATTATAGCTTTCAACCTGTCCACCAGTGTATCTATTTGGATTTATTTCTCTCTGGATCCGAACATGAACCACATACACTAGCTTGGGAGCTCCATCCTTTACATATGCCTTTTAATCACATACAGGTAAGGGGAAAAGGGGTTTACATAAAAGCAACCATGGGAACACATGCCCCATATAATAAGAGGAGAGAAGGAATGTGGGACAACTATTTAATTTAATAATAAATTAAATGAAACCAATCACATACAAAGGGTTGTTCTAGCTCATGATCATCCTCATGCCTGCAATGGATTACAGATTTAATAAAAAATATCATTCAATTATTAATCAGTCTTGTTTATGATAAGTCAAACTCAAATCAATTAACTATTATCATTAATTAATCAAATATTTTATCTTAATTCTTATCCAAATTTCCTTGATATTCTTATCCATTATAATTTTAGAAAAATTAAATAAATTCATTTAAAATTAACTATGTACATAAAAGTACCTTTGAGGGAACAAGGTGAATACCCATCTTAATTTACCCAACATGTATTATACTCATAAATAAGTTTACTTATATGACAAATGGCATACACAACTTATCACATACTTTTAGGACATGTACAATTACAATAATTACATGGTTTTTCAGTCACATTTTATGATTAAATGCAGATTGAATAACAAATGTAATATGAATCATACACGATATGAAGATCTTAACATTATGTACATATTAATTAAACATATTTATATATAAATATTTAAACCCATCACATGGAATTTCCTATCAACTTAATGAACACACACATGAACATGTCTTATGGTTTACATAATATAATAAATAAATTTTAAATATTCATAATTTGGTATAAGTACACAACATGTACATCCGAGCACAAAGAATGTATGTCTCTCACCATCTATCCAAGTCACACACATAGGGACTCAGCATGTAAATAGTGCCTTATAAACTAGAGTACATAGAGTTTCTAATGGTATACATGTCACATGATCTCTAAATTACATGGTCACCAGTCAGCTAGACCGTGAATTGAAATACATGGCCTATCATTGACTTAGAGAGACTACACACAGTGTACGTGGGCTACACAGTGTGTACTCCAGCTAAACATGTACTAGTATGTCTTGGTTAACACATAGTGTATGAATTAACTATACTACATGTAATCAATGAACATGGTTTTAGTAATTCCTAAATTAACTTCTAGTGTATTGAACACATTTAAATGGCATGTAACTCTGGTTACACAGCGTGTACTCCTATGTTTTCCAACTGGAATCCTTAAAACATTTGGATGATCTCCTCAATTTTATTTTAGTTATAAAATTATTCTTCTAAATTAGATCTATGATAAATGAAAGATGAATAAGAAAATCTCACAATTTGGATTAAAATAATGACTACACTTGAATTAAAAAACTAAATTAAAAATGTGTAAATCAACACCGATCATTAAATAAAATTAAATTATTATGTGACCTCTCTTATACCACTTGTAGGTTCCAGGTGCAGCGGAATCATGCGATGGGTGGTTCCCAACTTTTCTTTTTTTGATGATCAATGATTAATTTGATATTTTACACAAAAATTGAACTTCATGATCAACAAAATCAAATCAAAGAATATATGCAAGGGATAAAATTCTGGAACTAGAGAGAGGATCAACACATATTATTTATAATTTATTTAATTAAATAAAAAATTACATTTGTTGGAATTATTTCTTCAATGATGAATCTAGTGACAGATCTTCACTACACCATCATTTCATTATAGGAATCAAGTCTAGATTATATCTTGTAGCGATCTACACGTGTTTTAAAAATCTCTAGACATCACTGAAGGAATCTCTAGGTGCTAGCATGATATATCCTTGCACTTGAGGCCTCCACCTTTGATAGCTTAAAGAACTGCTTCCAAAGCATTATCCTTGATCTGATGGAGGAATATTGCTCTCCGTTCTTGGGTTCATTCTTGGAGAAGGGAGCTCTCTAGGGATTGAGAGAATTCAACAAATCCGTTGGGTACAACCCAAAAAAGGAATTGGATCTCTTTAGAAAATAACATAATTGGGTTTATATATATCTTCGGTTAAAATAATATAATTTCACAAGTTACCTTAATTATTTATTTAACCCTAGAAAAAACCTCATGTCAAATATCAATAACAATAATATTATTTCTTGACATGAAATTAACATATGAATTAATTAAATATTATTTAATCAAATAATATTCAATATTTATTATTTTTTATCAGACTATTAAACTCACTCTTCAATTCCTCCAAAATATTTATCGATCCCTAAATAATGAATAATTATTTATTAAATAAATATCACTTCTTTATTCTCTAATAAATAAATAAATATTATATTCACTAAATAGAAAATGAATATTTATTAAGTATTCCATTGACATTATATTATCTTGAATAACAGGTGACAAAATATATGAGATAAAGCATACATGAATAATTATTAAACCACGTATATGAATAATATTTATTCAACTTGTTAAATATTAAATAATAATATACTATTTAACAGAGATTCGGGATACACTTAGTGTGTGACCCATTTGGCCTCTTTTTCAATGGAATTAGCTAAAGCAGCATGAAGACAAAGGTTAGCATCTAGAAACATGCCAAGGAACCCATAGAAAAATAAGAGAATGGCATAAATACATGTTACCGCATAAAGACTCTTACTGTGTAATATAATTCTTTATCACAATGTTTCTAATCAAACAGGTTGCATGTTGGTGCCATCAAACAAATTGATCGATGTCTCTTTCTTTGAATTGTTGAAAATTGGACATGCCTATAGAACACCATGTAGTTTGATTTATTTAGGCAATATCATTTTCATCAAAGGTTTAGGGATATAAACTTCCATTAAACAACAAAAGGGATAAATACTTTCTCGTATTATTAATTAATGTAATATTAGTCGTGACACACCCAACATATCCTACCTCATTGTGAACATCTTTTTTCATGGTTCTTATTAATACATAAAAATATGCGAATTATAATACAGATTTTTTAATAATGTTACTGTCTAAGGACCAATAGACACATCTTATGATATGAACACCCAATGACACATATAAATGTGGATTTCTTACTAGTGACTCTCATTCTAATAATATCCAACTGGATATAACCAAGGGTGTACACCCTGAGAAGGTTCCTAAAAGTACTATGAGTCTCAAAACCTGATATATCATGTCATTTCGTGTCCCTAAAATGGTATCATTCTGCTATACAATATATATTCAAGAATATCATTGCAACACTTTCGGGTTCACATCATAGTAGGGAACTGCTATGACCATTTTGTGCGACAGCTACTCAGGAAATTATCACATAGTGTGTTATATATAAGAACAATAATGATATGATAAGGAGTTTATTAATATTAAAAACCATGAATAAATGTTATCATAAATTACATATAAGTTGGTTCTATATAACTAACTACAAAAAGCATCTACAAGAGCTATAGATATACGATGCCGCCATGGAAGAATGTTTCGAGGGCCCAACCATTCTACATTGGAAACAAGTCATTGGTCCCTTACTATATAATATATAATATTTTAATAAACATGGTTTCAAGGGATACCTATAGTACTTCAAACATGATATTCACTCTGGTTACTCTTCCTTTAAAAGGAAGTGCTAATGTTGTCACTAAGAGTAGGAGAAACTCCTACCAAGACTCACTTACCTATCAGTTGAATTTATACCATCAAATCCTTATACAGGACATCAATATATGAGGTAATATTCTATATAAATACCTGATATCATATATCCATTAAAAGGCCCAAATCAAACCTTTGATTCTTCAACTTCACTTTCAACATCACCTCCGGTGATAATTGAGAAAGTTTAGTATAATGATTTTCATATTGATTTATTGATTGAAAACATTGTTGAAGGTTGAAATTACACATACTTAGCCAATATAAGAAACTCTAGAAATAATTTATTTAAAAATAGATTCTTGATGTCCTTGTATTCCAATATATCATTATTCTTTTCCATAACCCTAACTTCCAACCATCTCATGATAAGATATTTAATTTTAAACAGAACACATTTCATCTTAATAGAATTCAAATTCTGCAAGAACATGAAGAGTCATTCAATATTTCCCAAAAAATCCTCCACCTCATGAGGATCATTTATTCCCTAGAAAGATGGTGGCTATAAGTGAAGTGATTTATTGGAATGATCTCTATTATCATCCCTCTGAGGCACCACCTCTAGTGCTTGAATGAGAATGAGTGCAGTTCCTTAGACCAAAGCTTGGAACATAAACACTACTAAATTTATCAGGTTCTAATCAAATTTATGGTTCATCTGTCATGTTTCATCAGTAGCTCCCTTATAAATACTGATCATACATATTCTTGAGGGCATGGTATTACCAAAAATCAACAAACAATAGGGAAACATCAGTCAAGATATGTAGGAACATCAACTGTATCCGTTATAATTCAATTTGGGTTCACAAATCTCATATATAATATTGTTAAAAGTATAGAATAATATTATAAAACACCTCAAATAAATATTTTCCCGACCACCCATGGAAACTTAAATTTCATCACGATGATTGGTGGCTAGAAAATCACTCATAACACATCCATTAATTATTGAAAATCATATCACTTATCTACAAAGAATCTTCAAATTGTATAATGAAAAGAAACATGGGACACAAATGTCCCTTGATAAATGTTTTTCATGAACCAAAACAAAAAACTCGATAATTCAGAACCCAACTTAACTATCACATATATTTAAGGGCATTCATAGTCCCTACAAATTGGTTACTAGCGGCTGGAAATTAAGAAACATTAATATGTAAATATTTAACCACATGGATAAAGGAAGTAAAAAAGTAGTAGATAAGAAATGATAAACAATCAGTATGACAATACAATCATTAAGAGAAAAACTCCACTAGTTATAAAAGTAAAAAACCAAAAACATATCAAAACCAACATTAACAACATTATAATATCCCCTCATAATATGTTGAATTTATACACTGTCTTCAACACCAACAATTAAGGTCTGAATATCAAGAAAACTAGCTACCTCCATGTGGTTATGTCCTATTTTCTATAAGTGGAATGATAAAACATATAATATCTTGAAAGTAAATGTAGGGTTTGAGCAACAAATTCTTGTAGGATATTACGATTCATTCCATAAGCAATCCATATCAAATAAACTAAATATGTTCAATTTTAAATAAAAATGGCATGGTAATATTTTCACATTTCAATACAAATCATTCTTTTGATAGCATTTCAATGGCTAGTATAAAATAGGTGAAAAATTGAATTTCAATGAAAAGAGGCATGAATAGGAATTTCTATAAAAAAACACAAATAGATCATTTCATAAACATTTTAATGTGTAATAATTTTCAATCAGAGCAACATGGATACAAGCACCTGGTTAGTTAGATCTAAGCTCAAGTATCCTCACACATGTTTTTGAAATATGTGTCTATGTGTGCACACATCTATAGATCTCAGACCTAGGTGGATTAGGAGTCTATCCCAACTAATGAATTCCCTACCTGCATCACTTTTATTTATCATTTTCATCATTAATCCATTTCTAGGCAGGGAAAAAATATTCTTAGCATTATTCTACTATACTACCCACCTAACTACCCATAGTCCCATGTACATTAATTAAATCAATTGAAGGAAAATAATTTCTCTAAAATTAGTTTCATTAATCATCATTCAAGAATCCAAAAATAAAATTTTCAAAAATTCGTTTTCATTTTAAAAGCTAAAATCAGATGGTTTTAATCAAAATTCATTAATTTCAAAACATTTCATTTCACTTCAAATTCATAAAACATTTCATTCCTTCATTTCTCAAGAGTCGACATCAAAATAATCCTCCTAATAATTCATTTGAGCTTAAAAACATTTTTTGAATTTCTACACTTAATTTGAAATTCCATAACCAAATAGGTTAAACACACAACATTACAATTTGAAAACATATTTAAAGAATATCAATTCATTATTTAGAAATATATTTAAAACCATTTAAAATCAAGAAATAAAAAAAAGATTAAATTAATTGGAATTCCATTTTGAAACCAACTACATTAGTCAGGATATTTCCAAACACTCCATAAGGAATCTACAACAAGTGAGAAAGAGGAATCATAGAGTAGTTAGAAGAGTTCTAAAATGGTTCATGAAAAATGAATGTGGAATACCAACCTCTAATCCCTTTTAACTAATATCCAAAAAATGAAGAACAATAATCTTGGAAAAGTAACCTAACCTCCTTCTATAGTGTCTGGAAAGACCAAAACGTCCTTCAATAAGACAAGCATTCTAAAACTCATGTGAAATGATGGAGAATTATTGGTCTAAATAAAGAAAAATAAGTTAAGAGAGACATTAAAAATTTCTTTTTATGTTTTCACATATCTAAAGTAACTATTTGGTGAGACTAAATAGTCATTCACAAATTTGAAAACTAAAACTCCTATAATGCAACCAAATTCCATGCACTGATGGAGCCTCATTATCCATGGTAGATAGTGTGACACTGAGTAGGCCATGAAAAAAACCACCTAGATCTTGGTGTTTTAGTCTGATCATTTAACATAGGGAACACCTAGGTACAAAAAAACATTGAAAAAAGAAAGGTCACTAGTAGAAAAGCTATTTTTATGGCATAGTTTCCACCTCGGTTATTTATAACCAATAGGAAAATTTGGTCATATTACTTTTTCATATGGGTTTTTATCAAAACTAATGTGAAAAGTAAGTATTCTATACTCTTTCATTTTTTTTCTACAATATAACTGACATGAAAGAGAGGGGGTTTACATCGGTTATACTAAAAACTATTTGAAAAACCTTGAAAATGAATTTCTAACATTAGTTATAATATAACCAACGTAAAAAACCTTTTAAAAATTTATGTATCGATTAAAGGTTTTATTACATGGTTTGACTATTTCATGACGGATCTCTTGTTTCTCTCTCACCGAAGTCCTAACTTTATTGTTTAATTAATTTGGTGATCGAAATGTCACCTTAAAATCTAAAATTAACAATTGGGTTTCATCAGCTTCAGGTTACACATCTTAAGTAAGCCTTAGAAAATTTGGTTTCTCTCTTTTCGGTCATTCTTTGTCTTAGAATCAATAACTGACTGTTGTTCAATGAGGTATTCTTCATTCTCACATTACCAAATTCATATATTCAGTTTTTTTATCTTTATAATTGTGCATTTTATTATAGATTAAATCATCTCAAACTAGCTTTACTAAAGGTTTGAATTTTGAATTTGATATACATTTTCTAGGTTATTTAGATGTTTTTATTTGGATTTATAGTGTTTGATTCAGATTATATTATATAAATAACATTTGAGTTTTCTTTTGTTTTGGGATGAAAATAGAGGATTAATTAGAGGCAATTTCTTAGCTTACATGGTCAGATAAACCATACAGAGACTAGAAAAACAATTCTACAAATATTTCATAGGCTTAATATTATTCAACTTGATCCATCATACTATGTGGCCAATACCTACATAGTTATTCATCCCTATTGTTTTTTTCCATTATCGCCCTTTTACTCTCAAGTTTATCCAAATGATGTTTGTCAATTATTATGGTGAATAAAATATTGGTTTCATGGTGAGATGATGATATTAGCTTGAATATTGTCTGATTTTTTGGAATGTAGTTGTTTATCTGATCATTATCAATTTTTTTTTTATTAAAAGTGGTTTTTTTAAATGTTATTGGATTTAGAAGTAGAACATATGGTTTTTTAAATAATTATCTTGACTTTTTGTGAGTATATATTATTTTATTAGTATATATAGTGAGTGTTTCAAAATAATTGATGATCATTAATTTTCAAAATAATTTTGGTTTCTTTTACAGTCAATTGAATTGATTAAAAAGGTTTTTCAATATTTTTACTCTTTCATTTTGTGAATCAAATGAGGTAATGACTTGTAAATAAATCAATCGGAAAAATTCCAATCCTGTTTTGGGTTCAGAATATTGTGTCTTATGATGGCTTTAATGTTTTAGTATAATAGTGTATCCCCTAATTTGTTTATAGTGCAATATAAATTAAATTTTAATTTACAATTCTATTTTTTGTTTTCCCAGTCGATTTATTCAATTAACAGAATATTACATTAATATAAAGTAACATAATAATAAAATCAAACATGGTAGCTATTTTTTAGGCTTACAGCTTTTTAGAACAAGTTATAGTCGAATTCACAGTGTGTGGCTCACATGATTGAGACTGTGTATTCTACTTTGGATTTTATAATGTGTTAACAATTTCTTAATTTTATTTAATGTGACATTTTTTTAAACTAAGACTCAATTTATGATTGTATTATATTTTTAATTACAATATAAAAGAAATTTTTTTATTCTTATAAATAATCAATTATAAATTAGTTGTTCCCATTCTATATATTTTTTATAGATATTATTTTATGGATACCATTGTACACATTTTTTAATAATTTATATGGTTATATTCATTTATTTTTACATGATACATTTTTTAATGGAATCTATTTTTTAATTCCTTGCGCATGAATGAATTTTGTTATAAAAATTTTCTATTTTCCTTCTAATGTTTCCATTTTGGATTTTCAATATTTTTCGACGTTGTTTCTAATATCAATATTTTATAAATTATTACCTTTTTTTTTGATATTTATTTTTTATATTTTTTATAGATAGATAATCTAAGTTGGATTAATTCACCTCGAATAGGTGCTGAATATTAGGAAGCTGTCCATACATTTTTGTATTTTTCTAACGCAATTTTAGAAAAACCGTCATGTTTTTTTGTCCCTGACTAAACTGTTTAAATTTTAAGATGTTGAAGAGTAGAGATATCAAACATCATTTAATTTTTCGTGGTTTTAATTTGAGCAACAACCTTTGGATTTTTCTTGGTGAAACTGGAAAAAATTCCAGATCTATTGATGATGGTTCTTGGCATGATGATAAAGCTGATAAATTTGATGAAATGATTCATGATATTGAAGTAGAGGCAATTGAAAAAAAAATAGACAATTGAGCGTCTATATGGTGATGATGAAAAACCATTTATTCAGGTTGTATAGAATATACGGTTTTATCGATGGTGTTATACTTGATAAACCTGATGGTGAAATATGGATGGAGTGATAAGAGTTTTATAGAGCTACTACAATTATTGAAAGACATTCTTACTAAATACAATGATCATCCAAATTCATATTATAAGGCCAAGAAAATATTATTCCAGATGGGATTGGGGTATAAGAAAATACATTCTTACCCGAACATTCATACCTTATAAAAGAGGGACAAAAATAGATTTATTCAATTTCTTTATGATATAAAAGTTCCAAATGGTTATTCTTAAAATATAAAAAAAAATTTTCTTTAAATTATTTGATGGTGATAAGTATGAAATATCAGGACTATCCTGTCATGGTGAAACAACTTCTACCAGTTTCATTGTGTGGAATATTTCCCACCCATGTCAGAATTACTATCATGAAGGTGTGTTATTTTTTTAATTCAATTTTTAATAATCTAATTGATTTTAATGCTTTGAACATTATGGGGAATGAAGTGGTTTCTATACGTTTTCAATTGGATATGTATTTTCCTCCATTTTTTTTGTTATCATGGCGCATCTAATGGTACATTTGGTGTGAAAAATAAATCTATGTGAAACATTATATCTACCTTGGTTGTATCCTTTTTGAATGGTATATAAATATATTGAAGGGTTATTCTAAGAATCCATATCGACCTAAAGCATCCACTATTGAGAAGTATATTTATGAGGTGGTGGCAGATTTTTGTACAAGCTATTTGTCTGATGTGGGGAACATTGGTTTGCCTACATCTCACCATTAATGAGTTAATTTTGGGGGAAAGGGAATTCATGGCTTGAAAGTAAAATTATTTATAGGTGAACACATAAATAAGGTATAGTTATACATCTTGAATAACATTGATGATGCTCAACCATATATAATTTTTCATATCAATGAGTCAAAAAAAAATCCAATGAAGAAAGATATTTGGATTTTTAATGAGGATAACAAAACTTTTTTCCATGGTTTAAAGAGACTGTGAGACCAGATGCCTCAGAAACATTAAGATTTCTTGTAGTAGGTCCAAGTTCAAATTTGATAACACGGTCCGAGTATGAAAATAATGCCTATAATTTTCATATGAAATATCAAGACAAAAGAAGTTCCTTTCAAAATAATAGCGTGTCGATGTTTTCATAAGAAATTCATTTTTCAAGGCAAAAGAAAAAAACCCAATCTCCGCATCAACCTCATATTATGGGGTCATTGATGAAATATGGGATATTGATTACATTAAATTTCAATTTCCAATGTTTATGTGTAAATGGTTTATCAGTAACAACAATGTATGACCAGATGAATTTGGAATGACACTAGTTAATCTGAGTAAATTGCATTACAAAAATGATCCTTTTATCATAGAAACACAAGAAAAAAAAATTTTATATGTTCTTGATCAATATGATATAAAGTGGGATATTTTTTTAAAGTAAAAAAATTGTGTTGGTAATGATAAACTTGAAGAAGATGCTGATTTCTGTGATATCCCTACATCCATGGAACGATTAATAAATAATACTGATGAAAACATCGAAGACATCGTTTGTGACATAAGAAATGATCATGATGAAGGAATTTGGGAAAATAGTCTTTAGTAAATTCCTAATATGACAGGTAACATATGTTTAATTATGGTTTAATTTTTTAAATTGCATAAGTTTGATATTTGAATTTAATATTATTTATTAAAACACGTATTATATGTTAAATTGTTTGTTTTTTTATTAGTTTAGTTTTTTATTGTATTCCATATTTACCGTTAATTAACTTATCTATTAATTGATTTTGTTTAAAACCATTTATTTTTAATTTTTTTTCTAAAATATTGTATATGAGTATATTATAGAAGAATTATTTTTGTTGTAAAAATGATTTATCATGTTGGTGAATTTTTACTATATCATTTCATCTCTCATGAGTATTGTGTAATTTTCATTCATTTATGTAATTTTATCTCTCATTAATATTTTTTTAATTCTAGTTAATTATAACAAATATGAATAAAAATGTTTTACATTGGGTTTACATTTATTTTTGTATGATAATTGGTAATTTTTTATTTACATTTGTATATAATTAAAGAGTTTGTATATTTTTTTACTAATTGATGTTGCTTTTATTTATTGGATAATGAAGGATCAATCCTATGATCCACTACATATTTATAGAGATGATCATAATCATACCTCTATGGAGGAACTTACATATTCTCTTATTTAAGAGACTCCTCATCCATCTTTACATAAGTAATCTACTTCCATGGGGGTAAAAAAGAGTTTTAGGGTTGGTAAACATGGAACCACACATTTACCAAAATTATCAGTTCCCTTTAGCTAGGAACAGAGGTTACCAATAGCCTTTAAATGAAAATGACATTCTAATAGGTCCAAATGAAAAATAGTTCAAGACTTTTGTATCAGTACAGGCTAAAATCGAAGTTAGTATTTTGTTTCAAAATTAGTGAAATGTTGTCAAAATGACACTATCAATATTTTGGGAGATCATTTTGGTAATCTTGATTTTTATTATTTTACTTTTCCCCAAATGTTTATAGTAATATATGTTTTTCCCCATTTTATCTGATAAAATATGATATATCTAACATTGGTGGATTCAAGAGAAAATGTTTAGAATTGGAGGAATCGAGGTGGAGGGATTTTAAATCATCCCTCACATCATAGTTCATTTTTGTGAATAGACAACATGAAAATCCATGTGATATATATCCATTTATATATGAATATACATTGAATTTTTTTGTTGAAAGTAGATTAAGAGATGACTTTTTAGTATGTCCAAAGTTTCATTTTTAGATGTTTTTATATTAATGACCATGTTAATGATATATTTATTCATAATTTTTAATTTAGTATAATAAAGGAGATATTGTCATGAGATTCAAGATAGAAATGTATACCCTGATATATTATCTTAGGGAGGGTATGAATTATTGGAAGAAAACATGATAGAAGAAAAAATTCAAAATTTGATAGCTGAGTCATCAAGATTTGGAGAGGTTTCCCCTCCTTCCCCCCACTAGACAAGAAAAATGGAAGAGGGCTCGAATGGAAAAAAAAGGACAATATCTTACGGAAGAGTCAAGAGTTGAATATCATATGATTGTAAGATTTTTATTTATTTATTAAAGTCAAAAAAACTCTTTATATATTTTGATTCATTACATGGTTTTTAAAATATTCCATACATGATTCTCTTGAGGATCAGATCACATAGGGGGTCTTTATTTCTAAGGGTAGATAGGATATTTTAGCTGCAATTATTGGGAATGTCTGAACACCTGGATTTTGTACAAGGATACATGAATGGCGTATCAATAAGTAATGTGTTTCCATGTTTAGAAACTTCATTAAAGGATCGTGTTTATAAAAATTTAGAATATTTGGAATCCAAAGTTTAGGATATTCAAGCGATGGAGGATGATAGGATCAGAGCTTCGGTACATGCGATGATTGCAGACATGCAAGGAATGGTTTGGACTACCAATCTGACTCCTCCACCTCTACCAGTAGATCCCACTCTTTCTTATCCTACTCACACATATGTGTTTCTAGACCCCACTCCTACTTATCCTACCCAAAAAACCTCCCCCATATCCTCCAAGTTATTGTGAGTTATTTGTTGATGATCCTCATCATATTATTTCATATGGGATGATATATTATATCAACGATACCATTCATCATTTCCAGATTGAGATAGAGCATCACAGGGTCATTGTACATGATATTATAGATTGATCAGAAATAATACCATGTCCTACCAATGAAGTGAGTACAGTTGGAAAACACATCGGTTAATTTTTGGTTTGGCCATTTAGACTACTTCGATATATTACCATAGAGGTATATATATATGTTATATTTTATTTCATTTTTTAGTAATTTCTTTTTCTCATTTTAGAGTTTTTATATTTCTTTAATCTTTTCAGGAATACCTTAAAGGTAATGAAATACTATATAGAAAAAAAATTCGAAGTGCCATGACTTCAGAAACAGATTATACAGGTCTTGAATGATTGTCAACATACTCAAATTTGTTATTGGGAGTATATGAAATTCCATTTTATTCTTCTATTTGTGGGTGTGCAATGAATATGATCCTTTTGAAAAATGATATCATGGATCATGTAGCTATGGATAAATTGGGCATCAACACGATGCATGTTTTTTACATACAAGTCGATTAACATTTTTTTTCATCCCATTAATTTATTATAATTTTTTAATTATGTCTGCATTGTGTTAGGTATCTATAGAAAATTTTTACAGAGCATGACAAGATAGATGCATATGGATTTATTGAACCACATTTTATTTCTCCAATAGCTTTGACAATGACCGATACTGAAAGAATAATTTATATATCTCAAAGATTTCTGAATAATGTAATCATTCGGGGTTGGATGTTTCCATATCATGAATAGTATGGAATATTTTTTCTCACAAAGTGTTATATATCACATAACATATTAACAAATCATATTAAATTTTCTTTTATATCAGTGGTCATTAGATATTTAGTGTTTTTTTCTAAGAGAGAAGACTTTGTATTGTCTATTCTCTATTTATAGTGAAGTGTAAGAAAATTTTAAGAATGTATTGAACATGTAAGTTTTCTTATTTAAATAATTGTTAATATTATAATTAATAAAATTTATTATATTCATACTATTTTCAAACAGGGCTTGGGATTTATTTAGAGAGATGACAAGAAAGAAGATCAACAAGATGAAAAATATCAAATTTGTAAAAGCTAAGGTTAATTATCATTTAAAATTACTAAATTTTTGATATATTAATTAAAAATGTTATTTTGAAATGAAATCTCTCTAAAACATTGTCATAAACAAAAATGTGAAACTGAATGTGGATATTATGTTTTCAGAATCATGTATGAAATAATTATAACTTGGATAGTTAAAAAGTCTCATAAGGTTATATTTCATTAGAATGATTTCTATAATATTTAATATGTTTTATTGAAAATTCAAGTAAAATGATTTCTATATTATTTTTGTATATTTTTGATGATGAATGGTCATATAGTGAAGAAAATTTGAGGCATTTATAAATTGAAAGGTCTAATCATTTTACATGTATGATTGGTTTTTAGTTTATTTGAAAGTTTAATGCATTGTGTATTTTTCTGGATTTTGGGATACCTTTTCTATTGACTCTTGTGATATTTTTTGGGTGTTGTTGGTGGAGGAGATGGATTAATGTACATTTCTATATTTTACTATATTTTGGGTTGTTCTATGTAGCTGCTTCCTAGTGCCAACTATGATGTTTTCTATCTTCTCTTTTTTAGCTTCTGTTGGTGGAGGAGATGATCTATTATACTTTTTTTTAAAAAATCCTATTTTCAGGTCATTTATTTGATAACTGACATGAAAAATTCATCCACACTATTTTTCACGTCATTTATCCTATAGCTGATTTAAAAAATTGTTTATCATGTTGGTTATTTAAAATAACGGACCTCATAAACATTTAATTTTTTCAAGTTGATTATGGGATAACTAACATGAATAAAAAATTACATAGGAATTTCAAGTCGTTTATTGAATAACTAACATGAAAAACCATTTATCATGTCAATTATTTTAAATAACCTACATGATAAATGGTTTGTAATTGGGTTTTCAGGCTGGTTATTGTATAACCGACGTGAAAAAATATGTCTAAATTATTTATCATGTCGGTTTCAAGTAACCTATGTGAAAAATGTTATTTAATATCTATCCTATAACCACGTCACCTATAAAAAACGTTAAAAATAATAAAAAACCGATGTGAAAGACACTATATATACTAGTGGGTTGAGCTCATTTTTTACTGAGAAAAGTCTAAAGAAACTATTTTAGGCCTCAAAACACCTCCAAATCGCATGAAACAGAAAACAAACAAGTTAAGGCTCAAAATAAAACAAGTTAATCCAAATATATTAACTAAAATAAAAATTATGGATGTTACACATCTTATAATGAATTTTTCACTTGCTAATATCTAATAAGGGAGGTTATGATGAAAAAATCACCAATTTAAATTCCATATGTTATATGTATCATTAGATATTCCTATATGTAGACATCAATATTGGTCCTTATACTTGTGATTATTATTAATTTAAATCATGAATAATGTACATTTATGTATTGAGAAAAACATGATGAAATTTTCTCATATAGAGGTATGATATGGTGGGTGAATAAAAAATGATATAACATTAAATGAATAAGTTAAGTATCTATCCCTTACAAGTTAATAAAAGTTGATATCTCTAGATTTTCAATTGAAATAAAATTGAAAAATTAAATATATGGTCATGGTAGTTATTTGATGAGTTCCTTTCCTGGAGTTAATGTAAATTTATCAAGCATACAGGTTGATGACAAAAGTTTGCAACATTCTTGATGAAATATATAGATAAATAGTTTATGTTACATAGGAGGTTGGTTTAATTGTAACATTAACTTATTTCTATATGGGTTTCTTGATGTGTTACTAGACACTGATGTTAGACTTTTGACATGTTCTCTTAATGTTGATGAGAAATAGGCCGAAAGGGCCAGAAACTAAGTGTATCTTGAATCTTAGTAAAATTATATTTTAATTTAACATGAAGTATACATATTATTCTTTTTTTGTGAATAATTATTATTTAGGTTGAATTGATCCCATAAATTCAATCACCAGTTAACAATACATAGAATACATGTGAGTAGAATATTGAATAAATTTTTATTAATGAGATTAGGAATATAATAATTATTTAGTTATTGAATGGATAATATAAAAAATATTTATTTATTTCAATGAATATTTATTATTCATGTTTTTATAAATGTAAAATAGGATTGACAGACTAAGTTGCAGTATTGATTGAAATAATCTATTTTATTTAATATTTTTTACATAAATAAATATTTATTTACTTAAAAATGATATTCAAATATCTACATGTTATTAAATGTCATGAAATATAGTAATATAACAATAAAATTAATAATAAAATTAATAATATTTAATATGGTGTTTACATAGAATAAATAATTAGTTAACAACCTCTTTGGAATTACTAGTTGCTTGAACTTCAATATATATTTCAATTTATATCAAATTTTGGTGGATATGAGAATGGTTGTACATAATGAATTCTCTCAATATAATTCTCTCAAGACCCAGAGAACCTCTCAAGAACTCTCTTAGGAACATATATATAAAACCCTCTTCCTCCATCTTGAGAATGAGAGAACAAGAGATGTATTTGTCTAAGACCATGAGATTTCTTGTTGTGACCAATGATAAATGATGAATGGTTCTTGGATCCTCCATAATAGCACCCATAATAACAACCAAGAATTTTTTTTGATTCATGGAACATATATGGATACTACTAGAGGAATTATTGTTTGGATTCTTCATAGAAATAATGATATGGTAGATACTATCAAAGTGATCATAAAAAAGAATAATTATTAAGATAAGGTAATTGTTTCCATAAATCAATTATAAATTAAATTAAAAAATATCCGATCTATAAATATTCTAGGGTTTCATTCATTATTTTCTCTGGATTTATCTTTTTAAAACGATGAAAAACATTACAGGAACTGGTCTAATGACTTTTATAAAACCCCAAAACCTTCAATTGGTATCATATGGGTCACATTTTAATTTATATATTTTTTTATCATTTTGTTCAGTTAATTTTTATTTTGTTAACAGGGTTTTCATTTCTAGTATTTTTTTATTTAAATTGAAAAGTCTAGATAATTAACTTTTTCTTATTGGTATTTCTTGTAACATGACTTGAATATATAAATCATGACCAAATAACCCATATAATTGTGCTAAGGAAACTAGATGAAAGTCATGGTTACATGATGTGTAACTGAAATTACATGCCATGTACCCTTGGTTAACCACACTAGCACATACCAAAATAATCAGTAAAATCCATGTGGGATTGAGTATATAGTTACATTACACACTACTTGTTGATCATCAATTTTAACATGGTTAGATAGGGAGTGCACAATGTGTAGACAGTGTATATGCCATGTAACTCCTCACGATTTCCCCCCATGGAAATCATGTAATCCATGTTGTGAAATTAATCATGATATAATCACCATATACTTTGTATTCACTGCTAAATGAGTGACATAACACCACATATAGTACGCAACCTATAGCTCACTGTGCACACCATGTAACATGTGATAACCTGACCAAGATTCACACTATGTCCCCATTTGTATCATACTGGTGCCTAATAATGTGTATCTAACTATACATATCGTGTTTCTTGAGAAAATTCATATAAGGTACACATCAATACAGGCGTGTTGTGTGGTTCCATAAAAAATGAAAAATCAACTAATTAAATCAAAACTAAAGAAAACAATTTTTATCTAGTTATACACACTGTGAGATAGGATTTTTCCAAACAAGTTACTCACAGAGTTATTTTTGATAGGATGTGTGGAATTAAATTATTTAATTATTATTTTCCTTATTATTATGTGAATACATGTTGTGTGTATTTGTATTACACACCTTTTACATAATGGTCATACCCAGTGGTACACGCTATGTATATTCAAGGAATTCCATGTGACCATACATGCCATAAATACAACACAACTTGACCCATGAAACAACATGTCGTGTAATATCATGAAACAACATATAGTCATACATGCTATGTAATCTCACAATTCTTGAAAAGGAATATACACATTATTAGTCACATCACATGTTGAGCGAAGAAACACACCATTTAAATTTTAAAATATTTAAATTGTTTTATTTAGTATCAATGTGTTTCATGTCCTGTAATCTCTAGTGCATGTTTTTATATTAAATTATAGACAAAATTTAAATTAACTAAGAGAGTACACACCATGTACCCTATTAGTACATGTCCTTCATGTCTTCATTTTAAATTAAAACTGAGTTATTTTCTTTATTTAAAATTATAGTGGATGAAAATATCAGGGACTATTTAGAGAGATAAATAAAGTAAATGATTCATTAATTAGTAACATGATTTATTTATTAATTAAATAAATATTTCTTAATAAAGAATGATTAAAAATTAATTATAGAAAGTTTTAATTTCTTTTTGTGAATGATCACGAGTTTAACCAACCCGTGTATGAATTGGTATTAAATTTAATTTTATTTTTTATCACTTGTGATTTTTTGTAATAAATTTATTATTAAATTAAACATGGTAATTTGTGAGTCATCCCTTCCACCTTTATTATGAATGAACATGCATGTACAAATATTATTTATGTAACCTTAAACTTCTTGTTCCCCTCACCTATGAGTGTGTAAAAAAATTGTAAGGGATGGAGCTCCAAGAAATAGGAGATGGTTCAAGATTGATATGAGGTTAAATAAACAAAAGAGATACATAAGTTAATAGAGGACTACTGCAACTAAGCCATGTACCATCTTACAGATTTTTTTTTCATTTGGGTTAAGTTTGGTTTATCTTCCACTTGATGAACCAACTAGTAGTTCAAAAGAACATGATCATATAACCTATTAATTTTATTTATCAATGCATGGTTATTTATTTTTGTGAATATTCATTATTTTATGATTAAAAACAGTCAAATAATGTAAATATATATCAAGAATGAAAGATGAAATAAATTAAAATTATTATTTATAAATTATTTTATTATAAATGGTTAATTAATTATGTAATATCCACATATTATTAAAAATTAGGTAAAAGGATATAATAAATAATATTTATTCAGAAGATAAACAAAATTACATAAGGAAAATACTAAGTTAGATAACACCTTCTATATTAGATGTAATTATACAACTATAGTAAAACTTTCAGTCATGCCATATTTGATAACACTTTAAATTATTAGGGTGTCTCAACAAATATAATGGATTTACATAACCAAATTATTATTAAGGGTAACAAATATAATATACTCAATAATTTTTGGTGGAAATAGTTTTATAAATATATGTTTATATTTTAGTCACTTAATGGATCAATGAACTGTAAGTTAATATAGTGGTTCTGAAAACCCACATAAATACCTTTTTGTAATTTGAATGGACATAGTTTGGGTTATATGAAGGGGAATATAGATTATTTCTACTAGAATATACATGCGATAGGATATTATAAATCCTATGGTCAGGGATAATGGGATATGATTAAATAATGGCAGATTAAAAACTAATTTATTATGTCACACCAAGTAATTAAGATAAGGTACTAAAACATAAATTTATTTATTATAGAAAATTGAAATCAAAACCAATGGTGAATTATGATTACTCTTGGACAACGAAAACTCTTTGAACAAGAAAAAATTTCAACAATGTTAAAATTATTTATATGATACATTGCTACTGGAAAATTTATATTATGTGCTAAATTCCCCTACTCTAGCTCAAATACATTAGTGAGTGAGAGAAGGTGAAAAGAATTCCTACATGAGGTACATAAAGGATGATTTAAATTTCTCTTGCTTCATATTATAATCCATTACTAGAGTAAAAATTAAGTAACATCAATACCATGATGCATACACTATGATAACTCATATATGATAACTTGAAAAGGATAAAGAGAGGATAAAGAAAAATGATATAATCATTACACTATGACTGTGTAAACAGGGAGATTAATACCTATATGGTGATATTTTCATCAATATGATGAAGTATGTCAACCATTTAGAAAATTTGGGCTTCTATTTTGATATGTTTTATCCATTAATATCATATTATCATCCAAACCCTACATATTTTCCATATTCATCAATAATTATAGAATGGAATGTATAGAGAATCTAATCAAGAATCTTTTGAAAATGCATATCCACATAGATAAGTATTGATAGAGACATGGTTCATCACCCATTATGGCGAATGGATAGAAAGACATGGTTGTCAATTCCATGACTAGTTAATGTTGAAGGGGGATTTAGATCTTCATTTAAATATATAAAAGATTCTATGCGAGGGAAATGAATATGAGGATATCTAATTCACATGTGAAAAGAAGGGTCACTAGAATAATAATTGTAATAAATTTAATAAGAATCAATAAGAATCTTCTACATTAGGTATATTAATCACTTAATGTAAAATTTCCATTTCACTTCTTGGTTATTAAATACAATATGTAATCGATATATTTATATTAAAAATATATGAACTAGGGAAGTTATAGAAATATTAAAATAAGTAAGGTTAATTCTCTAAGTAGACGAAGAAGGGTGATTCCTAAGTCACATAAGGGAAGCTTACAACACTGCATTACAAAGTAGATTGTTTCTTAAAAAACACTTTTTTATATTGAGAATTACCAAGAAATTTATCCCAATGGACAGTTTTAGACACATTGAAACATTTTTTATATTTTAAATGAGTTTTATTATGATATTTCATACTTAAAAGTTCAATGATACATGAATCATAAATATCAAATATTGAAAAATAATGATGAATATAAATTATAAGACTTATAATTGTGGGAAGATAATTCATGGTCAACTAAAACTAAAATTAATTGTCAAGTATATTCCAAGAATAGTGTTTAGAATTTTAAGAGCTAAAACTCTTAGGATTGTTTATGTACTTATTATTTTTTATAAAAAGAAACCTTTAGTGATTAAATTATAACAGTAAATATTCTAGAATTATTTTAGTGTGATACATGTGAACTATTATATAGATAATATCGAGGTAAATTCATATACTCAACGTGATCCCTTTAATATATTTTATAAATTTATTGTGTAAGTAATTAATGAACTTGGTAAAATATAAAATACCCTCTTATCAGGAAAGTTAAAGGAGTGTTGAGCCATTCCTGAACTCACATTACCTTATAAACTTCAATGACATGATGTTAGTTCAAGGATAATCAATGAGGAGTTTCATATGTATTTAATGTATTGAATAATTCCTTTCAAGATATGTTTCACAAGTACCAACGAAATGAAAAACCATCCACTAACCATATTGAATAATGGATATCATATAAGTTAAAATAAGTTTTGAATCCATTGGGTCATGAAATTATGTGTTTGATGAGAACTGTTTGTTAAATATTTATTTAGCTAAAAACTTATATCAAATAAGACACCATGTACATATTAGTTAATTATCCAAAAGTTAATCGGGATATTACTATCGGTAATATTGAAAGGAATTAGTTAGGTGATAGACTATATTTCCATGAGGGGGAAACACTTAACTTTTGAGAAATTGGTAGAAGAGTATAATTTAAGGATGTTAAGCCATTATATTCACATGAGTTGGCATAAGAATAGTAAAATCAAAAATATTAAGTTGGTGGAGTTGTTTTAGTGACACATAATGTATAAGAAGTTAAAACCAAAGATGTGGTTTTTTATTAACCAATTTAGGTGATATGTTATTCAATAAGAATAATGATTCCTATAAGGAAGTATTAAAGGGAAATATTATAGGATTATCATGTTCATATGAATTTAGAGATAGATTCTATATACCAAAATCTAGTTTAATATTTTTGTGGTTTCTCTAGTTGATATAAAGGCATTGGTGGGTATTCAAGAATAAACTATGCATGGATGATACAAGTTAGTACCAATATGTCTTGATTGATTATTGTAGGTTTCAATCAATGTCTAGAAATATCCTATGAAATTACATTTTCATGAATAATTATGTTAAATCCATTAGAGATTTTCCATAGAAAATTTATATGATTATATATTTGGAAATTGAATGTTAAGACCACTATCCTTTATGAATACACTATATAATATGTCTATATGACACAACTAGAAGGACTGGTGATAAAAAAAAGTAATATTGTATATTAGTTTCAAATATCCATTTATAGATTTAAGAAAGAATAATTATCATAGGATATTCATTATATTAATCCATAATAATGTTTAGTTTTGTTGAAAATTTAAGTGATCCATCTATTTAAAAAGTTTTAGTGAGAGTTTTATAGTTTCTAAGGTCAGATATGTTCATAACATATAGAAAATTGTTATATAATATAATAGTTAGTTAATAATAGGGAACAATATCTGAAATAATGCCTTAAATTAGCTACCCATATTATATATAATATGATATTATGAATTATATCTATGGGTTTTATTATATATAGACATAATAGATATGTTTAAAAGGTATTAAAAAAAAGATAGGAAAATTCCAAACAAAAATATTTTCTATAACACGTGGAAGGAAATATATCTAACATGAAGTGTTTAGGAATGTGAGGAGATTATTATGATAAAAATAATTTTATATACCTATGATAATTTTGGAATAAATCTAATATTCTATGATATGCACTAAGGTTTGATATTACTTATGCATAAATAATAGTGAAAAAATATCAAACTAAACCAGGAGAACTACATAGGGTTGCATTCAGGACTATCCAAAAATACTGTATTAAGTTAAAAGGATGAGTTAATTATGATTTTAGAAGTGTGAATAATACTTACAATTTGGATATATAATAATGTTTACTTGATATTAATTTAATATTGTAACGCAGTCATGCTAATGTAATAAGTAATAAAAATATATTACAATTAGTGATTTCCATATCTACAGTGACCGAGTATGTTATAGATTTTGATAAATCTTAAGAAGTACTTTAATATTATTTTTTCTATATTTTGGATTTATACCAATATATTAAAGTATTAAAATATGATAATCTTATAAATATTTTATTATCCAATATGTTAATTTTATAACAGGGGACAATAGGTAAATACTCAGTGATGTAAATTCTTAGGGGATTTTATTAATGGAGTAGAGTCATGTTAAGAAAATTATCCATAAGATAATGTTATATGGCCAATAGCTCTATCACTATCTTAGAATAAGCATGCTTATCATGTGAATGATAAGAAGTCTTTTAAAAATTGGATCCTGTGTAAGTTGGAGATTGTAGGAGTTGATTTCATAGAACTAACTGACCATTCAATTTTGATTTCTAGAATATTCATATATCATCACATGATGAGTATTATTGTATGTAATATTTATGTGATAATTTCCTTGTCTTATTTTTTACATAAAAATTTTATAGCAGTTTCTTGCAATAATGAGAACCTTAAAGGTCTTCGATAGTACTCTTAAACATATTTTTGATGGTTTAAATGATTTTTTAGAGAATTAAAATTTTATGTTTTACTATTAGATGTTAGATTCTCATTAGTGGATGAGGCTTATTCTCATTAGGTCCACACTTGGTAATCTATAAGATGGTTGGTTATTAAGATAAACATACAAATACTAGTTCCATATGTTATATGTTTCATTGGATATTCATATCTACAAATGTGTGTATTGGTCCTTAGAATTGGTATTATTATTAATGTATATCATGAGTCACATACTTTTATGTATTGATGGAAACTATTATGACGCATGCTCATAGTTTGGTGAGATACACTAGGTGCATCAAAAGTGATATAACATTAATTGAATAAGAATAATAAATTATTTTCCCTTCTAAGTTAATAGAATTGTATATATTTGGTCCTTTGATTGAAATGGAACTATTTGATTAAATACATGACCATGGTAGTTAATTGAAATGTTTATTTTAGGTATTGAAAGAAAATTAATCAATCATATAGACTGATGACACAAGTATGAAAACTTCCTGATCATATATCATGAAAAATGGATTATATGAAATAGTTAGGGTTTGTATGAGGTTTTTATCATTAAACCACTAACTTATTGCATTATGGTTTCCATGATATATTTCTAGATGTTGATCTTGGAATTTAGGAAATCCTAATTAATATCATTGAGAAGGATTATTAGAGGGTAAAAAATGAAGTGTATTGTGAATCTCAGTAAAATTATATTTCAATTTAATATTAAGAGTAAACATTATTCTCGCCCTGTGGAATAATACTTATACAGGTTTTATTGATCATATAAATTCCATCACCAATTAATTATGTTTGGAATATATTTGAATTTAATATTAAATTAATATTTTTTGAGTTAGTGAAGATAATATTTATTTATTTATTAACTCAAAAATATAAAGGATATTAACTTATTTAAATAAATATCTATTATTCATCATTCAATGAATACTGAGGAGGATTGACGTTCTGAGTTAAGGGCCCAATTGAAATGAAATATATCAGTTAATATCAATTAAATAAATTCTGATTTATTTATTTAACAATTTTTATTTAAATATATATGAGTGATCACATATTATGGAATATACCAATAATAAAATTATTATTTGACATGGGTATTACATAGAAAAAATAATTAGTTTAGGTCCTCTATACAATTAATTTTTCTCTTACCCTATGTATAAAATTCATTTTTTATCATTTTTTTGGTGGGTGTGAGAATGTATGTGACCTATAAATTATCTTGATAGAATTCTATCAAGACTGAGAGAACCTCTCAGGATTGAGAGAACCTATCAAGATCAAGATAAACTCTCAATAACTCCCTTAAGAATTTAAAGAGAAAATACTCCTCACCATCATGAGAATGAGGGAATAAGAGAAGTATTATTTTATGAGAATAAGATTTATTTTTTCAATCAATTATGAATGATTCAAGGTTCTTGGTTCCTCTACACTATAACCTTTAATTCCAATGATGAGGTTTTAAGAGTTTTAAAGCATGCATGGACACCACTAAATGAATTAAAGTTTTGATTATTCACCATAATGATTATATGATAGAGGATACCAAATTGATCATCAACAACATAAGATTTACCAAAATGAGTAAATTATAATTTCTAAAATAATTATAAATTAAATTTGAAAATGTCATTTATATAAATATTATAGGGTTTCACTCATTATTTTTTTTGTAATTTTCCATTAAAATTGATGAAAATAATTTTTGAGAACTGACAAAATTAATTCTACATTGTGCCAAAACCATCATGGTATTTATTATAATTATAATGGTTTTATATTTAAAGCTTGGTTGATCTTGGGTTTTAAGGATTTCAATTACTTCTATTGATTTTAAATGTTTTTTTATCCTTAGAAACCTTTCAATTATAACATTAAAATTACACATGTTATAGAGTGATAATTTTTTTAAAATTTTTATAGAGACTTCAATTGACCCCCTCTTGATTCATCCTTATTAAGACTACATTAGTTATTAGAACATGTATATTTTAAAGTATACAAACATATATTATAGAAAATAATTTCTATAGATAGTACTCAACCTATTGGATATTTGGAGAATATAAATCCGAATTAGAAAACCATATTTGATAGAGATAATTATGAATAATGTTGAGATATGATGTACAATTTTGTTATTAGTACTAGAATTATTAACTGTGTCATTATTATAGGATAATTAATGATTCTATAAAAATCAGTTTTAGATTTTAGTCATGAGGATAAAACTGAGTTTTAGTAGAATTTTATAGTCCAAAAGACACTTTTGTATGCTATATAATATTACATATATATTCATATATCTCATTGTATATCTAATTATGTTTTTTTAAAATAATCTAGAAGCTAAAAAATTAGAATGAAAAAGGTTCCTGAAAATAGAAGTTCAATACTTTGAGAAGACTATCAATCTTTTGATTTCCTTTAGGGAGAATCAATTATTAATTTAAAAAAGAGGTTTATGATGATTTTGAATAATATATAGTTTCTTGTATAGAAAGAAATTATGGATGATAAACTAGTAGATAAGATCACTGATATACAATCTAAGGAGTGGGAATAGAAAATAACAATGTTTGATGATACAAAGAACATTACAAAATGATATTACAAGATCTTGTCATAATATTTATGCAATATGAGTGTCATTTTATGTGTGATACTGAGAAGGAGAAGTTTTTGAATGGGTTTACATTTTGTATAACTACTTTAAGACCCATTACTTGTTATATGTATACATTAAAGTTAGCTACACATTTTTCATATTATAATGAAAAGGTGATTACTATAAGTGAATTTTCAAAATTAGTGAGACAAATATTTTGAAAGAAAAATTTATAGAATAATAATCAGAAGGATAGGAGGGATAAAGATGCTATATCGAGAAGATGGGAAGATAAGAAGTATTATTCAGTTGTCATTTTTTGAGAATTAAAAAAACTTGGAAATATCAAATAAAATTTTCTGAAAAATAAATAAAAATTTATGGTGTCCTTAAGATAACTATGTAAAAAAGGAAGGAAATGTGATGGATACACAAAGTGTGATTGATGATCCATCTTCCAACGATTGTTCATCTAGTAGTGATGATTATCAAAAGAATACTTCTTTCTATGATAATATTCCTTGTAATGAATCATGTTTTATAAATAAGGTTACTACATAATACTTTATGAATATGATTTTACATTTAAACAGTATGAACCAGAATCTTCATTTCTGGTATGGATCTTTATTTCGGGTTGTTTTTGAGGAAAGAGGAAGAAATTGGAAATTTTCTACGTACACACCATGTAATATTGAGTATACTCCATGTACCCAGTTTCCACATGTATCCATGTACTGGTTGTGTAATGGCCGAATACATGGCCGTGTAGGTGACCTGATAGGCAACCTGATGCATAGACCGTTTAAGGCTAGTACATAGCGTGTATATTAAATGAACACAATGTCTACGTTTCTTTTTAATTGATAAGTCAGATCAGGGTTACACCTCATGTCCAGATACCACTTATTATCTCCTTGGTTCGTACAGGAAAGAGACACATGACCGAATAACTTCGACCTCCTCCTAGTTCTTTGTCCCACCTATGATTGAGACGCCACCAGTGCGTTGGATTCCCACCGGCTAGTAATCTATTTCCCTAGAGCCTCTCTTCCCGATTTCTCCCATTTCGTGAGATACTGAGGGTTGATCGCCTTTACCCTTTTCGTAGATCTATTTTTTTGTAGGCCGATTCAAGGGACTATGCTTTAGAATGTTCATCGTATAACATCAAGGTAGGTAGTTTCTTTCATTCTTTGATTGTCTTTGAATTATATATGATAAAATTGATGAATACCCATGTTTAGGGTATTGCGTGTATTGTAATTTAACCCTATTTAATACAAGGTATGGTTTTTTTATTGAGAAAGGGGTTATTTTATGCATAAGGTTTTATACCTCTATTATGGGTGCATTTCCCTTATTTGATCGATTATGTCCGTTTGGTCTTGAATTCCTATTAGGATAGATTTTTTTCTATGATTTCTGTTTTAAGGTTGGATTTTCTGATTTTATGAGATGCTTGTGTTTAGAATTGTGAAAGTATGACCAAGGAGAATTGACTGTGAGAGCTTCCTAAGGTAGGGTCATTTATGTATATTTTTTGTTATGTTGACCCAAAGGTATTGACTGTCAGATATGTTGGGTGGTCAAAGGCCAGAGGGGTTAGACTATGATATCTACCCAGAGGGTCATTATTAAATGAATGTTGGACCTTAGGGCATTGACTATACAAATTACCAGGGGTCATTATAATTTATTGTTGCTATGTAGACTAAGGGTGTATTGACCATGATATCTACATAGGTGGTCATCTGTAAATGATTAGTTCTATGTGGGACCAAAGGGGTTAGACTGTGTGAGATTTCCTAGAGGGTATTTATTTATTGAATTGATGGTATGTTCAACAAGAGGGGTCAAAATATGAGTACATTCCTAGAGGGTTTCTTTTGAATAATTGTATGAATATAATGAGTCTGCCAAGCCAAAGCACAAGATTGGACTCAGTCTTACTTTGTTGTTTAGATGGTCTTCTGAGATGTCAGTTGTTACATTTTACAGGGGGATATAGAGATTAGGATAGATCCTTAGGTTACATTCATTAATGGTTTGAATAATTTATAAATGAAAATGAATGTAATTGAAAACTATAGGATTGTTTACTTTTGAGTACTTCCTAGTTTATTGCATCATTTCTACTTATTACCTGTAATATATATTCACTAAAATATAGGCATAGATATTTTTTGTGGTTGCCTACTAGGATTCATCTCAGACCTTGTTTGGGTCATGATTTTGGACCCAAACATATCATATGGTTGCAAGTATAGAGAAAGTCAAGTGCCCTTCTTCATCAGGTACTTGACTACTATTGGAGCTGGAGATCATGAGACCAAGATGAGGCTTTTGATGCTCTTGCAATTTACTATTTTTCTATACATTTGTTTTAGTATTTTATTTCCACCATTGTGACTTGTTTGGATTATTTCCTAGAAACATGTGACATGCATCATTTATATATTCCTTAGTTGTTATTTTACTATCAGTCTTCTACTGTTTAGTTTTGTTTTATGGTATTACTACTTTTGATAATTTTTACTATTTATTATTCCACTATGTATACACTGCCAATGAGGGCACAGTTTTCCAATCATCATACCTTTTCCCTCATGCTTGTCAGAAACCCATAGCGTTTGGGGAAATGCGCTTGAGGTTATGTGACCAACCGGGTTCGGGGCACCTTTGGGCGGCACCCGGAACCGGGATGTTACAAAGTGGTATCATAGGAGTTTATTTTCTTCTTTGTCTTACTATTTGGAGCCTATAGATAGGGATAGGAAAGAATAGGTAGTTGGTAATAAGATGTTCCCAGGCGTAGCTAACCCATGTACAAAGAAAATCCAAGTTACCTTGAGTGTTGCAATTTTTATGGGTTTTCAATTGTTATAGTTGAATTGATTTCACCATTGGGTGATTCACTTGGTTTGCATTGTTATCATTGATATTATTGAGGTTTTATTTCTATTGAAACATGATGAGATTATGGTATGTCATCTCATGCATCATATATGAACTTGTTAGAGATCACATGTCATGCATTATTTTCATTCCATTTAGGATGCATTACCGATTTAATACTATTATGATAGATTTTGTGCTAGATATACATGTTACTATGATAGATTTATTGATTGAGTAACATCTATTTAGATAGGGTATTGGAATACGTAATGTTTAATTTAGATAGATGCCACACTTTGGTCCTTGAGGTGTTATGGTCCTTCTTGGATCAGAATTCGGTGGATCATGTTTGAACTCTAATTGAATTTTTTCATGTTTTTATGTGAAAATGGTTGAGAAACATTTATTCATAAGAGTATGGGCTCTCATGGGCTGGAATTTTTAATTCCTTGGATAAAATTTTATGTTTTTAAGGGTTCTGGAGAAGTTTTAGAGGATTACTGTCTCGAAACCCAGACAACATGGTGTATTGTATTATGAACACACACCATGTGTTATTCTATTCTGAAAGAAATGAATTTTCATATTTAAAAGTTGTGTACTATATGTACACACCATGTAGTCTTTGGCCATGTGACTGACTGTGAGAAGAGACACGATGTTGATGAATTTTTGTAGAACACACCGTGTACTGTGAGTACATGCCGTGCCGTAAAGACCGTGTGTTCAACTGCGTGACTAACGACACAGGTGGATGAAACATAGGTTGTACACGCCGTGTCTAGATTATGCATGCTGTCTAGATTAGATCATGTATCTGACCATGTGACTAATGACACAGGTGGCTATAAATTGAGTATTACACACCATTTCTAGGGTGAAGACGTCGTGTAGTGTTACACCAGGAGAGAACCATGTAGTTTTATCCATGTACAAGAACCTGAGCAGGAGGGAAAATTCAATTACATGATGAGTATTAGATGGCACACACCATATGTATGGGTGTTACAAGACCAAAATTGGAATAGGTTCATTCCATGTTAAAAGCATAAGGGAACACACAGTGTAGGGGTTATACACGCTGTGTAACCCTGTTTTGTAAAACATGAATGCTTCTTCTCCTGTTACTTTCTTGAACTTATATGTTGTGGTCCTTAATATTATTAAACTAAGGTGTGAGAATGAACTTGAGATTCATGCCACCTAGACAACCTCCGGTTGTATGCTAGGTACAGGGCGATGACTGGACACTGGAAAGGGAAAATCAGGGACTACCAGCAAATCCTCCCATCATGCCTATTATGGCACTGACTATTATACCGGACCCAGGTGATGATGCACAGTTATATGAAGGCTTTTTGAGGATGTTGCAAAAACTTTTAGGGTGCACCACATCCTTCCATGTCTATAGTGGAGTTTCATTAGGATATGGATTTGGAAGAGTTTCATAGGACCTTTTATAAATAATTCTATCGTGAGACGTTGAGGTCTAATTGATCCCAAGAGTTCATGCATTTGGAGTAGGGAACTCATTCAATGATGGATTACTCTTCTCATTTTATAGATCTTTAGCGCTTCTCACTTATTCTAGGAGGTGAAGAGTTATCTTTGGATAGGAGGTTTGAGGATGGTCTCAAGTCTGAAATCCGATCACAGGTGAATGTCCTCAGGCCAAATTCGGTGACTACTATAGTGAAACAGGCACTGATTACCGAGTGCAATATGAGGGAGTTGGGAGTTGTGAGATAGGGAAATTTCAACATCTAGGTCTGGTACTCCTTCAAAAGATTGTATGAAGAACTGTAGGGAGCTTTCATGAGATGTTACTTCAGGTAGCTAGGTGGTGTACTACCAGTGTGGGAATAGTGGGCATATGAGACCACATTGCCAAAAGGACCCAGTAGAGTACCAATATTGCGAAACGATGGGTCATCTTCAGCATTTTTTCCAATTTTTGTAACCAGTAGCGAGTGAAAAGGGTTTTATTATGAATCCACGTTCAGGAGTAGAACCACTAGTTTATCATTAGCCAGGGAACTGGAGTTTGTCATTCAGTTCAGTCTGAGGAGGTGGTCATGGTTGTGGTAGCCAGAAAAAAGGTTTACAGCGAAAACATGGTAGATTAGCTTAGGGTAGTCATGCTGGGTCGCAAGATCACAGTAAAGGTCATAATTTCGCAATGGAGCAGACCCAACGAGAGTAGGATCCCGAACCCTCTACAGTTAGAGGTTTGATTCTAGTTGCCTTAGTTTTAGATTCTGCTCTTTTCGAGATAGGAGCCTCCCATAGTTTTATATATTTTTCCGTTGTGGAGATCCTTGTGATTTATATCTTTACATTTGGTGATGTTATAATTCTAGAAACTTTGTTGGGGCTTAGGAAAACTAGTGTTTGTCAGTTCAAGGAGTTCCCTCTTGAGGTTGGTGGGTGTCAATTCTTATGGGACCTCTATGTCTTAGAGATGGAAGGATTCAATTTCATTCTCATAATGGACTGTTCAATGTACTTTAAGGCCTTTGTGTACTTCTATCACCATAGGGTGAGTTTCACGTCACTATAGGGTGTGTCGTTTCTACACAAGTGAGAGTGGGATGTCTAGGAAAACAGATATAGTCTCGAGGATCATGGGTTGAGAGCAATTATAGAATATATTGCTAGTTTATATCTAGATGGCCAGAGGATTTCATAGATAGACTTTTCTCCAGTAGTGGATCATTACATAGATATCTTTCCAGCCAAATTATTAGGTTTACCTCCAGAGAAAGATATATATTTCTCTGTTGAGCTTGTGCCAGGAGCGGAATTGTTGTCCATTCCTCCTTATAAGATGGCGACACCAGAGTTACAGGAGCTCAAGAAGCAGTTAGAGGATTTCAAAAAAATGGGATTCATCTTTCCCAGTACTTATCCTATGGGTTGTATTATCCTATTTGCGATGAAGGCAGATGGTACCCTCATACTTTCTTTTGGATTATCAGAAGTTGAACCAGTTTAAGGTCAAGAACTGATATCTTTTGCTGAGGATTGATGATCTCTTTGATCATATTCGAGGAGCCCACATGTTCTCAAAGATTGACTTGAGACCCGGATATCATCAGTTGTGCGTTAAACCATTAGATATACCTATTACAACCTTTTAGAGTAGGTATGGTCTATACGAGTATTTGGTTATTTCGTTCAGTCTCGTGAATGTGCCGACAGTTTTCAACGCACTGATGAACGGAGTGTTCCATCCTTAATTGGATTCTTTTGTGGTAGGTTTCATGGATGATATCTTGGTGTACTATAACACTCGACTCAACCATGCCACCCATATTGATATTGTATTGAGAACACTGATAGAGAATTGGTTATATGCTAAGCTCTCAATATTCCATATTTGGATGGACCATATTCAATTCTTAGGCCATGTTATCTTAGAGATAGGAGTTTTAGTAGACCCAGAGAAATTAAGGGCAGTAGTTTCTTGGGATAAGCCGTATAAATTATTTTGAGGTACAAAGTTTTATATGGATAACTAGTTACTATAGATTCTTTATACATGAATTTTCATGCTTAGCAGTTCAACTGATGGGCCTAACTAAGAAGGTTGAAAAGTACATGTGGGAGGATTCCTGCAATTCATCCTTTCAGGAGATAAAAAGGAGATTGAATTCAGCATCGATACTGATTTTTCTGAATCCAGGGAAGAGTTAAACCATTTAGCTTGATTCATCAGGTATCGGTCTAGGAGTAGGTATTATGAAAGGGTATGAAGTCATTGCATATAGGTCTCCGTAGTTGAGGCCACATAAGAGGAATTACCTGATGCACAATCTTGAGTTTGCTACAGTTGTTCATTCTTTAAGTTGTTTGACAAATTATATTTTGGGAGAGAATTTTATGGTTTACATTGGCCAAAAAATCTCAAGAATATATTTACTTAATGTGATCTGAATTTGAGATAGTGAAGGTGGGTTGAGTACCTTCAGTCTTTTGACTTTGATATTGCCTACGTGCTAGGGAAAGGCAACACAATGGCTAATGCGTTGAGCAGGAGGACTTAGATACAAGCAGTTCAGGAGGCCAACAGTGAGTGATATCTTGTGAATCTATTCTCTGAGATGGATTTGGAGGTTCATGAAAGATAGGGGAGATGTTTCTTTCTCCTATAACTGTTACCTCTACTCTACTCGACCAAGTGTGAATGAGGCGTCTTTTAGTTTCCAAAGGTCTACTCCTATGGGAGAGTGTGTCAGGTGAGGACCCTACTCCTGGGTGGACCATATGTGATGATGAGGTCTTGAATTTTCATTGCCATGTATGGGTTTTAGAAAACATGCATGACGAGTTGATATGATATTTTCATTCCTTATTTTTGGAAGTTCATCATGGTGACACCAAGATGTATCAAGATCTACACCATTAGTATTAGTGTCCAGGTATGAAGAGGGATGTTTCCAGTTTTGTTATGAGATGTTCCACTTGTCAGTAGGTGAAGGTAGAGCATCAACGACAGGTAGGGATTTGAAAGCATTTACCCATTCCCTAGTGTAAGTGGAATGATGTCGCGATGAATTTTGTGATGGGTTTATTGAGGTCACCTAGAGTGAATTATGCAGTTTGGGTTGTTGTTGACATACTCACGAAGGATTAAAATTTCCTACTGATTAAGGAATCCTTTAGTGTTGATGAGATTGTAAGGATGTACATCTGAGAGATTGTACATTTTCATGGGGTTACTCAATCTATCATTTCAGACAGGGATTCTTGATTTACTTCTCATGTCTGGAGGGACTATAGAGCGATTTGGGTACATAGGTACTTCTGAGTATAGCTTACCATCCCAGACAAATGGTTAGTCCAAGTGCATGTTTTAGTTTTTAGAGGATATGTTTCGAGCATGCTTCCTAGATTTTGGGGGTTCTTGGGAGAGACACATACCCCAAGTGGAGTTTTCTTATAATAATAGTTTTCTGATGATGATTCAGATGGAACCCTATGAGGCTTTGTAAGGTAGGACATTCCAATCACCCCTATGTTGGATGGAGGCAGGAGTGGTAGCTATGCTAGGTCCTCTTCTTGTCTAGGAGACCACTAAGCATGTTGAGTTGATTTGGAAAAGGATGGCTACTGCACAATTTTCGTAGAAATATTATGATAATTTATGGAGATGGCCTCTAGAGTATGAGGTCATAGATTAGGTTTTCTTATGTGTCACACTGAGGATGGGACATAGGAGGAATATGAGATATGGAAAACTTTCCCCAAGATACTTCGAGCTATTTAAGGTTTTAGAGAGAGTCGGGCCAGTTGCCTATTAGTTTCAATTACATATAAGGTATTGGGATATGCACGACGTCTTCCATGTTTCTCACCTACGACATTACTTTTCTGAACCATCTCACATTTTTCCACCCGAGGAGGTTGAGTTGGAGGTGAATGCATCCTCCGAGGAGCACCCTATTCAGATTGTGGATCTCAGCACGAAGGTTCCTTGTGGCTGGTTTTTTCCTCTGGTATGGGTGCTATGGAAGCATAGACGAGTAAAAGACAAGACTTGCGAGAGGGAGGCCAACGTATGATAATAATGGCCAGAGTTGTTTTATGTTTCTTCTTTACCACCCATGGAAGGGAAATTGAGGGATGAATTGCTTTAAGGGAGGAATTTTGTAAGAACATAGATCTTTATTTGAGGTTTGGATATTTATTTTGAGTTGTTTTTGATGAAAAAGGAAGAAATTGGAAATTTTCTAAGTACACTCCGTGTACTCTTGAGAACATGCTGTGTGCCCAGTTGCCATGTGTAGCTGTGTACTAGCCGTGTAACAGCCAAGTACAGGGTCATGTAGGTGACCAGGCAGACTGCCTAAAGTGGGGGTCAGTTGAGGCTAGTACATGACGTTTACATTAAATGAACACACTGTGGATTTTTATTTTTAATTGATAAGTTGGAGTGGGGTCACGCCCCATGTCTGGAAACCTCTTCTTATCCACTCTGTTTCTATAGGAGAGTGACACACGACCGGATTACATCGAGCTCCTCCCAATTCTTATTCCGAGCTCCGATTGAGATGCCACTAAGTGTGTTGGATTCCCACTGGTGAGTTCTCTCTTTCCCTAGAGCCTATCTCCCCAATTTCTCATCTCTTTTGAGTTATCGAGGGTTGATAGTTTTTACCCTTTTCATAGATCTACATCATTCTAGGCCGATTCAAGGGCTGATGTTTGAGAGTGTTCATCATACAATATCGAGGTAGGTGGTTTGTTCCTTTCATTGATTGTATTTGGATTATATTTTCTAAAAGTGCCGAATACCCATGTTTAGGGTATTTCATGTAATGAAATTTAACCCTATTTAATTAATTTAATGTTTTGTTGATTGAGAAAGGGGTTATTGCTTATGCATAAGGTTTTATATGTTGATTATGTGTGTGTATCCCTTATTTGATAGATTATGGATATTTGGTCTTGAATTCCCGTTATTCTAGCTTTGTTTTCCATGCCTCGTGTTGTTAGGATGAAGTTTATGATTTTATGATATGCATGTGTTTCTCATTGTGAAAGTATGACCAAGGGAAATTGACTATGAGAGATTCCCATGGTAGGGTCATTTATGTATATTTGATGCTATGTTGACCTAGAGGTATTGACTGTGAGAGTTGTTGGGTGGTTATAGACCAGAGTGTTTAGACCGTGAGAGCTACCCAAAGGGTCGTTAGTAAATGAATTTTGGACCATAGGGAATTAATTATGAGAACTTATAGGGGTCATTATAATTTATTCTTTCTATGAAGACCAAGGGGGTATTGACAATTAGAGATACCCAGGTGGTCATTTGTAAATGATTGGTGCTATGAGAGACAAAAAGGAATAGACTATGTGAGCTTTCCTATAGGTTCTTTATTTATTGAATTGATGATATATTAAACCAGAGGGTTTATACTATGAGAACTTTTTGAGAGGATTTCTTTTGAATAATTGTATGAATGTAATGAGTATGCCAAGAAAAAGCACAAGCTTAGACTCAGTCTTACTTGGTTGTTTAGATGGTCTTCTGAGACGTCTATTGTTACTTTTTATAGGGGATACACAATATAAGCTAGATCTTGAGGTTACATTAATAATTTATAAATGAAAATGAATGTAATTGAAAACTATAGGATTGTTTACTTTTGATTACTTCTTAGTTTATTGCTTTATTTCTACATATTACTTGCTATATATATTCACTAATATATATGCACAGATCTTTTGGTGGTTGCCTGCTAGGATTTTTCCCACACACTTCTTGTGTCATGATTTTAGACCAAAATAGATTATATGGTTGCAGGTGTAGAGAAGGGAAAGCTCCGTTCTTTATCAGGCACTTGACTACTATTGGAGCTGGATAGCATGGTACCAAGTTGAGTCTTGTGATGTTGTTGGAGTTTACTTCTTTGCTGTACTTTGGTTTTTGGTATTTTATTTCATCATTGAGACTTGTTTTCCTACTTTCCTAGACACATGTTACATGCATCATTTATATGTTCTCCAGTAGTTATTTTACTATCAATCTTCCACTGTTTACTTTTATCATATGGTATTACTTCTTCTAATATTGTTTATTGTTTGTTATTCCACTATGTGTACTCTATCGATAAGGGCATTGTTTCCCCATTATGAGACCTCGGACCTCGCTAGTAGTCAACAGCCTCTGGCATTTGGGGAAATTTGTTTGAAGTTATGGGACCAAACATATTTGGGGATCCTTTGGGCGACACCCAGAATCAGGATGTTACACAAACATTCCTTATTATTATTCATAGGATCTTGATGATGAGTGTAATGCCTTGAACCTCTCTGGTGCATTACATTATAAAATTTTGTGGGATCAAACACGATGCATGTTATAATAATAATTTTTGATAATAATAATTGATAATGGTGGCATTAATGTATTTGGTGTCAATTTGATTAATTGATTTTTAATTTAATCATTGTGAAATAAAAGAAATAAAATTGAATGTATTTAATTCAATGAGGGGAGGTGCATGGTTTCTTGATGATTTATTTAATTTTTAATAAATTAATAAATTATGTGTGTAATGGGAATATAATGGGAGGTTCATCGAATAAATTATAAAGGAATAAATTTCATGGGGCGCAACCCCTTATGGGTGAATCAAACTTTTATTTTCAAATATTAAAATAAATATTATAATATTCATTTAAAAGATTATAAAAATAATAATAAAATGATAATGAAGAATGCAAGGGGTTCCCAACCCATTCGTGAACATCATGTGATTGGAGAGAGGGAGTAATTATAAGATAATAATGGGAGTCAATAATAATAATAATAATTATTAATGATAATGATGGCGACCTGTTGATTAAATTGAAAGAGGATTTATTGTATTAAATAATAATGATAATGGTGACACAAATATGTGTGAGATTGATGAATGAAATTAAATGGCTTTATTTTTTTTGGATTTGTGCTATTATTATTATTTTAATAATAATAGTATTGTCTTGTTATAATTATAATTTTTTCATAATGATAATAATGTTTAAAAAATGTGTGCAACTAACAAAATTAAATGGTTTTAATTTTGGTTAGTAAATTAAATGATTTAAATTTAATTAAATGGAATGGTTTTAATTTAATATGAGAATAACCATGATCAACTAATTTATTATGATTAAATTATAAAATTAATGATGAGTGTTTTTATTAATAATTTTATTAAGAATAAAGTGAGAAAAGATATGGGGCGTGATGGACATGGAGAAAAGGCAAGGGGGAGGCGCCACATTTTGTGGAGTGGGTGAAAGATTGGAAAGAGATTGGAGAGAGAGTGTGAGAATTAAATGGGGAAGTAATAAAAGAAAATAATAGGAAATAAATTAAGGTGAAAAGGAGTGAGGCGCACCAATTTGGGTAGAGGGTGTTGCGTGGCTTTGGGTATTTGAAATAAATCAATTAAAAATAATAATATAATAGTCATGTTATTGTTTTTGTTGATAAAACACTTTTTCAACCGTAACTTATTCATGCGACATTGGTTTCACGAACTGTCTGCGGTAGTGCAGCACTAACTTTGAGACGGAAATTATGAGTCCAATATTGGATGTATTTTTTTGGGTTTTTGGATTGGGTACCCGAAACGCTCGTGAATTAATAGATTTAATATTATTATTAAATCTTCGACCCGCCATAACTCCCGCGTGCGACGTCCGATGGACTTGTCGTCAGTGGCGATGTGATCCTACCGTTGATATGGTCAATTCAAGTCTAATGTTGGATATTAAATTATGGTTCATGGATTGGGTCCACAAAACACTCAATAATAATAATATCATTATTATTACAGGATCCTGTATCCAACGTATCTCCCTCATACGGTATCGGATTGACGAACCGTCAGCGGCAACATAACCCTAAAATTATGATGGTCATTTTAAGAACAATGATGAATAAATTTTTATGACTCATTTCTCGGGTTAATAAAACACATTTTATTAATTGAAGTTATTATTATCATTAAACGCATGGAAACCGCATGACGTGTCCTGTGTCGACCAGTCAAACAACGTAATAGTTGTACGGTCACGTAGTGTATTCATTAATACAAGATGTGTACCATTTTACCTTTTTATTGCCTATATAAGGGAGGTTAACATATTATTTATGGACCTATCTTCTTCTCCGCACGACGACACTCCCGGATGACCCAGAATCCTTCCACCTATCTTCTTCATCCGGACTCCGATCGTCGATCTGTCGGTGGCTGTGGGATCCTGTCGACAAGGTGAACATCGTGCACCTCATTCCTTTCCCTCTTCTTCAACTTCCTCTTCATAGTTTCCTATCGATGAGATTGCTGATATTTTACGGGAGCGACGCTCTTCAACGAACGTCATCTTAATGGTATGTTCTACCCCATTATTTTTCCTTCCTTGATCTCCTCTTTCTATTCCTCCTTTCCATGCTATGACAAGTGACACCTTAAACCTTAATGGATTATATCTTGGTTGTTAGTGCGGTTGTTCCGTAGCATCCATGGGAGGACATAGTCATTGGGAGGAGTGATTGAAATCCTCATGGTGGTTGTTCTCGCAGAAGGACATCAAACCCTGTTCAGGTAGGGATCTTACCTTCATCTCTCTCTCTTTTGTGCATCATGCTGGGTAGGTATCCTCTTGTTTTAATGAGATACGGTTGAACCAATAAATAAAGATAACAACTGGTTAAAGAACGGGTTTGGGGAAATTTTTGTTGATATTGTTGTTTTATTTCCATGAATTCTTATCCTTTTATTATGTTGTGAATTGAATAGGCTTATGCCTACTAAAAATCATGGTCCTTGGGGGAATTTTCTTGCACAATTAGATGTTGCCCTATTTTTTTGGATTGTTTTGTGGATGGAATTTCATAAAATGTGGAAATTGGTTAATCACGTAAAGTTGGATGATTAAATGAATACCTAGAACCCTTGTATGATCACCTCAGTTAAACTAAATGAAATAATGAATTTTGTGGTTGCTGGTTGGGGTTTAATTATACGAAGGGGTGTTTCATGGGTTTTTATGGAATGAGTGAGTAGTGGGGCGGCAGTTGGCTTGGTTGTGGGTTGGAATGTATGATATGGTTGTGATGGGTAGTGGAGCTGCGGTAAATGATATCAAAGGGATGATGATGTGGTACAGGTTTTGTTTTCGATATGTTTGTGGTTATGGTGGTTGGTAGCTAGGCTGTAGGGATGAGTTGTGCATATGAATAAAAGTGGAAGAGTTAACTAATGAATTGTGGGGCGTGGTAGTTTATTAAATACGGAAAATCAATGGAATTGATTAGATGATAAAAGAAAATGGTATTGTGTTGCTTGTGTTTCCCTAAATTTATTTGTGGTTGGCAAGGTTATGTTTTACGAACGATTGATATAGTTTGGTTGTCGTTAGTTTCTCGGTAGTTAATTAATTGATAAACTAAAAATGTTGAAACATAAAAATCTTAATGGGGTTTGGGGATATTTATTGTGTGAATATTTTTGAGGTAGCAGTGCCATGGCATGTGCTCAGATGTTTTGTGTAGAAGCCTTAGGATGGGATGAGTGGTTGATATAATTATATAAATCTGTAAATTTAATGTTTCTTTACGCACCCCACTCATGTTGAGCACTACGTTCCAAACACTCATGGGATGGGAGAGTGAGATTCCCAAACATCTAAAGGATGGCTGGTTACTATTCTTCCCTGTGCTCCCTCTTCCATGTTCTATAGCCAAAGATCCTTCGGGCAGGTTACGACAGATGTTTCCCAAGAGTCTTTGGGATGGGGATTTGATATGTTCCCAAGTGTCTTCGGGATGATATGTGATGTGGTTCCCAGGTGTCTTTGAGATGATATGTATTTATGGCCGAGGATTGAGTGCCGGAGAGATACTATGATGGCCTAGTATTGAGTGTCGGCGGGATACTATGAGCTTCATATGGCCAGGTTGCGGCACTAGCTTGAGCTTCGTATGGCAAGGTTGCGGTACTAGCTCAGGAAGAGGGGGAAGCATCAGAGATTTAGGCATGATGGCTTTATCATTATTCAGTGGGAAGGTGGTGTGGGGTACCCATACTTTGATAATATTACTATACTACTCTATTGACTTACGATAATTTGTGAGTGTGGCTTGTAAGGTTGGGTGGATAGATTCCTTTCTAGGATTTGGTTTCTTTTGTTTTCTCACGGGGAATTAAGATGTCTCCCCACATGTGCATGAGAGCTTTAGTTTTCCCTACTGAGTATACTTGTATGCTCACCATATGTTTACTTTAAGGTTTTCAGGAGGACTTCAGGGACCGTACGAGACCTTGCTATTTGGGCGTTGGAGTTTTGATGGTTGCAGTTTTTGCTTTCTTTTTTTGGTATCGAACTTTGGATATTTTCTTGTACTTGTACTTTTGTTATAGTATTGCATAAAACATGCATATGTGTTTCGTTTTGGGTTTATTTTCATTTACTTGTTTTTTTTATTTTGGTGTTTGCCTCATCCTATTTCCCGATCTTAAATAATAAAAAGGGTAATGTCGCCCATATTTGTGAAAACTCATACCCTTAGTGCTAGTCGCCACTCTGGGGCCTATTGGGGGCGGGACTCGGGGGTCATTATCTCCCTTTCACCATTTCCAGCTCTAGAGGGGCTTCATTGGTGGGAGGGGGTCATGACAGAATGGTATCAGAGGCTGATGGTTGAGAGATAGGATGAAGTCTGGAGTTAGGAACAGTGAGGATTTCATGGGATGGTAGGTCAATAATGTTGGTTGATCTTGGTGCATGACATAGTCCAGGGAAGACCGGCTAGGAAACAGGAGTTTAGCCCCCCTCCGTAATCCGATGCAAGGACTCTGAGCTTACCGAACGACCAAGTAAGACTACATTTATTGCAGAGTAGAGATCCTAGGAAAGGTACATGCATCATCATGATTTGTGTTTTACTTGATTTTGGTATTCTGTGAAAGAAATCGAAATAAAATGATAAAACAAAACCTTGAGAGAATTTTCTTGCTACTTGGGCTTAGGTGTTCCTTGTTTACCGAACAACTAAGGCATCTAGACGTCAACAGAAAGGCAGAGGAGTGGGACGTGGACAGTTTCACGCAACAGAAGTGGAAACCCTAGCAAGGCCAGAGATCGAGAGAGATGTTTTTGGTTTTACTTAAATGCTCTCGTTTATGTTTTGTTTAAATTCAAGAGAATCACACTCCTTTTTTGAAACTAATTCTCACCCATGCTTGGGCCTGGACCTTGTTTTTCATGTGTCTATAATGCTAAGTTGTTTCCCTCTTTCCTTTAAATGTGTGTGAAGAGTCCTAACATGTGGGGAGAGGAGGACCTGATCCCGAATCAAGATGCATTAATGTGGATGTGATTAAACCCATGTGGGTGAGTCAGTGCCACCCAAAGCAGATAGTATCTTGACATGGGAGAAGGAATTCCCCAATCCATGTGTTGGTGTAGTGTGTTACTTGTTTTGTGCGGTGTTGTGGGCAGTGTGTGTATGAGAAATCCTAAATTATAGGGGCGAGAGGGCCAAATCCCTAATAGAGACGCATTAATGTGGATGCGATTAAGCCTGTGCAGGTGAGTCAGTTCTGCCTAAAGCAGATAATATCTCGACATGGGGGAAGGAATTTCCTGACTCATATAATTAGGATAGTGGTTGGATTCTTATTATGATCAGAGCCCTGAGAGGTATCTTGTGGGGTGGTTTTTTGGACCTTTCCCATTTTATGGGATGGTTTTTAATTCTCGAGGACGAGAATGTTTTGAGAGGTATCTGATGTAATGCCCTGGACCTCTCCGGTCCATTACTTTATAAAATTTGTTGTGTTCAAACACGATGCATGCTATAATAATAATTTTTATAATAATAATTGATAATGGTGGCGTGAAAATATTTGGTGTTAATTATATTAAATGGTTTTTAATTTAATCATTGTGAAATAAAAGAAATAAAATTTAATGTATTTAATTCAATGAGGGGAGGTGCATGGTTTCTTGTTGATTTATTTAATTTTTAATAAATTAATAAATTATGTGTGTAATGGGCATATAATGGGAGGTGCATCGAATAAATTATAAAGGAATAAATTACATGGGGTGCAACCCCTTATGGGTGATTCCAACTTGTATTTTCAAATATTAAAATAAATATTATAATATTCATTAAACAGATTATAAAAATAATAATAAAATGATAATGAAGAATGCAAGGGGTTCTCAACCCATTCGTGGACATCATGTGATTGGAGAGAGGGAGTAATTATAAGATAATAATGAGAGTCAATAATAATAATAATAATAATAATTAATGATAATGATGGTGACCCGTTGATAAAATTGAAAGATGATTTATTGTATTAAATAATAATGATAATGGTGACTCAAATATGGGTGATATTGATGAATGAAATTAAATGGGTTTATTTTTTTTGGAGTTGTGCTATTATTATTATTTTAATAATAATAATATTGTCTTGTTATAATTATAATTTTTTCATAATGATAATAATGTTTAAAAAAATGGGTGCAACTAACAAAATTAAATGGTTTTAATTTTGGTCAGTAAATTAAATGATTTGAATTTAATTAAATGGAATGGTTTTAATTTAATATGAGAATAACCATGATCAACTAATTTAATAGTATTAAATTAGAAAATTAATGATGAGTTTTTTTATTAATAATTTTATTAAGAATAAAGTGAGAAAAGATATGGGGCGTGATGGACATGGAGAAAAGGCAAGGGGGAGGCACCACTTTTTGTGGAGTGGGTGAAAGATTGGAAAGAGATTGGAGAGAGAATGTGAGAATTAAATGGGGAAGTAATAAAAGAAAAGAAGAGGAAATCAATTAAGGTGAAAAGGAGTGAGGCGCACCAATTTGGGGGGAGGGTGTTGTGTGGCTTTGAGTATTTGAAATAAATCAGTTAAAAATAATAATATAATAATCATGTTATTATTTTTGTTGATAAAACACTTTTTCAACCGTAACTTATTCGTACGACATAGGTTTCACGAACCGTCTGTGGAAGTGCAACACTGACTTTGAGATGGAAATTATGAGTCCAATATTGGATGTATTTTTTGGGTTTTCGGATTGGGTACCCGAAACGCTCGTGAATTAATATATTTAATATTATTATTAAATCTTCGATCCGCCATAACTCCCGCGTGCGACGTCCGATGGACTTTCCATCAGTGGGGATGTGATCCTGCCATTGATACGGTCAATTCAAGTCTAATGATGGATATTAAATTATGGTTCATGGATTGGGTCCATGAAACAATCAATAATAATAATATCGTTATTATTACGGGATCCTGTATCCAACGTATCTCCCTCATACGGTATCGGATTGACGAACTGTCAGCGGCAACATAACCCTAAAATTATGATGGTCATTTTAAGACCAATGATGAATACCTTTTTATGACTCATGTCTCGGGTCAATAATACACCTATTACTAATTGAAGTTATTATTATCATTAAATGCATGGAAATCGTGTGACGTGTCGTGTGTCGACCAGTCAAACAACGTAACAGTTGTACAGTCACGTCGTGTATTCATTAATACACGCTGCGTACCATTTTACCTTTTTGTTTCCTATATAAGATATGTTCATGTATTATTTATGTACATCTCTTCTTCTCCACATGGCGACGCTCCCAGATGACCCAGAATCCTTCCTCTTATCTTCTTCATCCGGACTCCGATCATCGATCTGTCGGTGGCTACGGGATCGTGTCGACGAGGCAAACATCATGCACCTCATTCCTTTCCCTCTTCTTCAACTTCCTCTTCACAGTTCCCTACCGAGGATATTGCTGATATTTTATGGGAGCGATTCTCTTCAACAAACGTCATCTTAATGGTATGTTCTACCCCGTTCTTTTTCCTTCCTCGATCTCCACTTTCTGTTCCACCTTTCCATGCCATGACAAGTGACACCTTAAACCATAATGGAGTCGCTCTTGGTTGTTAGTGTGGTTGTGCCGCAACGTCTACGGGAGGACATCACCGTTGGGTGGAGTGATCGAAATCCTCATGGTGGTTGTTCTCGCAGATGGGTATCAAACCATGTTCAGGTAGGGATCTTACCTTCGTCTCTCTCTCTTTTGTGCATCATGAGGGGTGGGTATCCTCTTGTTTTCATGAGATATGGTTGAACGAATAAATAAAGATAATAACTAGTTAAAGAACAGGTTTGGGGAAATGTATGTTGATATTGTTGTTTTATTTCCATCAATTCTTATCCTTTGATTATGTTGTGAATTGAATAGGCTTATGCCTACTAAAAATCATTGTTGTTGGGGGTGTTTTCTTGAACAATTAAATGTTGCCTTTATTTTTTGGATTGTTTTGTGGATGGAATTTCATTGAATGTGGAAATTGGTTAATCATGTAAATTTGGTTGATTAAATGAATACCTAGAACCCCTGTATGATCACTTCTATTAAACTAAATGAAATAATGAATTTTTTGGGTGCTGGTTGGGGTTTAATTATGTGATGGGGTGTTTCATGGGTTTTTGTGGAATGAGTGAGCAACGGGGATGTGGTTGGCTTGGTTGTGGGTTGACATGTATGATATGGTTGTGATGGGTAGTGGAGCTGTGGTAAATGGTATCAAAGGGATGATGATGTGGTATGGGTTTTGTTTCCGATGTGTTTGTGGTTATGGTGGTTGGTAACAAGACTGCAGGGACGAGTTGTGCATATGAATAAAGTGGAAGAGTTAACTAATGAATTGTGGGGAATGGTAGTTGATTAAATACATAAAATCAATGTAATTGACTGGATGATAAAATAAAATGGTATTGTGTTGCTTGTGTTTCCCTAACTTTATTTGTGGTTGGAAGGGATATGTTTTACGAACGATAGGTATAGTTTGGTTGTTGTTAGTTTCTCGGTAGTTAAGTAATTGATAAACTAAAACTTTTGAAACATGAAAAGCTTAATGGGGTTTGGGGATATTTATTGTGCACATATTTTCGAGGTAGCAGTGCTGAGGCATGTGCTTAGATCTTTTGTGTAGAAGCCTTAGGATGAGATGAGTGGTTCATATAATTATATAAATCTGTACATTTTATGTTTCTTTACGCACCCCACCCATGTTGAGCACTACATGCCGAACACCCGTGGGATGAAAGGGTGAGATTCACAAACATCTAAAGGATGGCTGGTTACTGTTCTTCCCTATGCTCCCTCTTATAGGTTCTATAGCCCATGATCCTTCAAGCAGGTTATGAAAAATGTTTCCAAAGAGTCTTCGGGATGAGGATGTGATACATTCCTAGGTGTCTTCAGGATGAGTTATGATGTGGTTCCCAGGTGTATTTGGGATGATATGTGGTGGTGGCTGAGGATTGAGTGCCGTCGGGATACTATGATGGCCGAGGATTGAGTGCCGACGGGATACTACGAGCTTCGTATGGCCAGGTTACGGTACTAGCTCGAGCTTCGTATGGACAAGTTGCAGCACTAGACCAGGAAGAGGGGGAAGCATCAGAACGTCAGGTGTGAGGGCTTGAGAAGTATTTAGTGGTAATGTGGTATGGGGTACCCATACTTTGATAATATTACTATACTACTCTATTGACTTGCGATATTTGGTGAGTGTGGCTTGTAAGGTTGGGTGGATAGATTCCTTTCTAGGATTTGGTTCCTTCTGTTTTCTCATGAGGCATTAGGATGTCTCCCTACTTGTGCACGAGATATTTAGGTTTCCCTACTGAGTATAATTTAATGATCACCCTACATTTACTTTCAGGTTTTCAGGAGGACTTCAGGGACCGTGTACGACCTTGCTAGTTGGGCGTTGGAGTTTTTCTGGTTTCAGTTTTTGCTTTTTTTTGGTATCGTACTTTGGAGCTTTTCTTGTACTTGTACTTTTGTTTCAGTATTGTATAAACATGCATATGGGTTTGGTTTTGGGTTTATTTTCATTTACTTGTTCCTTTTTCTTTTGGTGTTTGACTCATCCTATTTCCCGATCTTAAATAATAAAAAGGGTAATGCCCCCCATATTTGTGAAAAATCATACCCTTGGTGCTAGTCGCCACTCCGAGGCCTATTGGGGGCCGGAATCAGGGGTCATTATCTCCCTTTCACCATTGCCAGATCAGGAGGGGCATCTTTGGTGGGAGTGGGTCGTGACAATGAGTTTTCTCTATCTTATGCAGGGATAATGTATTTTTTGTCTAAAGTGGAGAACTCCTATCAAAATAATTTAATTAAATTTACTAAGGCTAAGGAATATCTTACTGCAGTTAATGGTGATTTTTTTTAAATTCTAAACTGAAAGATAAACCTATTTAGATTTTATTTATTTAAGATCAAAATGTTTTTTAGACTTACACCTTAAAGAAAAAGTCTTAAGATAATGTTTTTTAAATATTAATTTCACAAGGGAGAATTTTGATAAGATTATTTTCTTGATGAAACTAACTAAATTTCAACACAAAATTGGACATTAAAATTCTAAGGATACACATATTCATTGTAACTATTTTATCATGAAAACTGCACCTTTATATACTAAATCTCAAAGGGGAGGATGCTAGAGATATTTTTTCCCTTGAATAAGGTTTAATCATTTATAACTTGTAAGGATTTTATTTCTAAATAATAAGAAAATATTCAACATATTTGGGTTCAGAATATATTGGTTCCAAAGTTCTTATTTGATAACATTTTCATACCCAAGCCGGTTTAGGTACCAAATAGTTTATTTCATTAAGATAGGGGAGTTGAGTAACAAAAAATGAAACAATCTATACATGGATAAATGTGAATCATTTTTAAATATCTATATATGATTAATTTTTTTTATCTTTAGTGATATAAAAAATAGTAACTTTGTTTTTATTTATACTATGAAATATTAACTTCTTTTACCTTAATTCTTGATAAAGAGAGAGGTTTTTCTATGCTAACTCTAATTCATGAAATTATTTTTTTCCATAATTTTTGAACATAAGTTAAAGGGTTTTTTCAATAAATCGTCCAAAACCATATTATTTAATAGAAAATATGTCCATGTATATATGTATATAACCACTATAAGAGTATTTATTTTATGTTAATCTTGTGAAATGATTAAAATAAAAAAAGTATGTCTTTAAATATTTGATGTGTTTCGAGGTAATTGAATTTATTTTTAATGAAATATAGTATTTATTATTTTATTGATATTTAGTGCAACCTTTTTTATAGGAAGTAAATAAAAACATCTATCAACTTCATGATCAATGGTTGATAATTTCCATGATTAATATATAAATACTATTGGCCCCTTACTTTCTTTGTTATAATTTTTTGTGAAGCACCACTATTTTTTGCATTAAATCATAAAAAATCAAATTTTATATATAAGTTTACATGGTAACATTAAATGATGTCACTTCAAGTAAAATAATATAATATTTTAAGATTGATTTTTATTGTTATAATAAAGATTAATCATTGTAGAAAATAGTAATCTGATTTCAAGGATGGGAGTCTATTGAATTTCCATGTAGGAAATTTTATTAATTTCTTATGTTGATTCTCCATCAATTATATTCTACTAGGTATTTTGAATAAAAAAATGGTGAGAACCAATGTAGATTAAGATAAGAATCACATTTAGAAGAATGATAATGTTGAAAATAGTTCTGAATAGAATGGTAGATCATATAGTTGAGGAATTTATCGGTTTGTTAAAGTCCCTTTAAAAGAGAGTTAGACCAAGGAACCATAAGTGGAATGAATTAAAGAAGAATTTTCATATGAGAGAGAATAATAGTATAAATATTTTAACAAGATTATGAACAATATTGATATATATTATCTAAGAGTTATGAAGGATTAATAAAATTATCTTGAATAATATGTTCCAAGAGATCACACATTGAAATTGGATAGAATTAAAATGAATCAATTTTGTCATTCAAGAAAGTTTAATAAAATATCAGTTTCAACCTCACATATTCATGATATAAATATTTGACTATTTATTATCTGGTACCATATACATATAACTGATAATAAATAAAATCTATGTTTCAAGAAAAAAATCAAAGAGATCAATGTAGAACAATGATATCATTTTGATATGTTCACAAATTTTTTATAGCATCCAAAATCAGTGGAAAATAATAATTAAGGACTAAAGTTAGTATTAGAAAAAATATTATTCAAATGAATCCATGGAAGGTAGGTTTCCATAGCTGAAAATAGAAATAAATTTTAAGGAAAAAATGACTATACTATAATTAAATTGGAACGATATGAACATAGGTTTCAAAGTTTATAAAATTTGGTAGAATAGTTGGTTGATAAATCTAAAATACAGAATAAATTATAAATTTAATTATATGTCTATTTATTTTTAATAAAATGAATTAATTATTATTTAAATTTCATATTTTTTATTTCTAAACGCTCCATTTTTATTTTTAAAAATTTCAAAGGTTGATAAATGTTGTGTGAGAAGTTTTATTTCACAAAGGTGGAGAAGTGTTGTTGACAATGGGAGAAAATTTGTCTTTCAGATCATAATTTAAGGAGAAGTTTTTTTTAAATTTTTTGGGGGTTATTTTATTTCCTTTATATTAAACCTAAATTTCTATACATGTCTGGTTATTTTAAAAAAGGGGGAGACAATTGTGTCATTTTTCTAGATGATTTATTACATATTAATGTATGTTAAAGGTTGTGACACACATCATGTTTTACTTGAGTTCACTTGATAATTTATTAGGTTGTGTATGAATTTTTAAATATATAATCACCTTGTTTTGATAGACCTGATTTTGATCCTTATACCTTCTAAAATATTTTGACGTCAAAATTATCTTTTTTTAAAGGTTGGGGCCAAGCCTCAATTTATTATTTTAAAGAAAAAACCTCTTTATACTGGGTAGAGGGTGACCCATTACAAAGCCTGAAGGTCCAAGGCAAAGTGGCGTGAATACAAGGCTTGAGAGACCATTTTTTCCCCCAAAGGACCCCTCGATGAACAGTACTGCTACAGTACCCTTGCAGCTACAGTACCTGCTATAGTACAACCGCCGCTACAGTTCCTGCTATAGTACCTAGGAAACTCGCCCCTACCCGGATTTGATCCTGGGTATTTTGGATGCCAAGAAGGAGCTTGTACCACTACGGTACAGGCTTGTTGGCTACGTCAAAATTATTTGTTTAATTTGAATATTGAGTAAGAGATTATTTGTTTTTTAAAAAGTTGAAGTCTTTACCAATGTTTTTAGAGTTTACAATTATAGGTTTTTAAGACCTATTCTTATAAATACATGATTAAGTATTCTAGGAGTATAATATTATTATTCAACCTCATACTAAATTACTAACATTTTAGAGATTTTTACTACCTCAATGACTTGGAATATTCCAATTTTTGAAAATTTTAATATGATCTTAGTGATTTTTTAAGATTCTTATAATAGCTCTATGTTTTCCATTGTATCCATTTTCTTCCAATTGGGCTGTGATCAAAGAGTTTTGGGGACTGGTACTAGTGCTTCTAAAATTCTTGTTATGATAAGTAATAGGGATAAATAAATGGATTATTTTGATCATTAGATTAAATATGAGATATGGGGTAATATATTTCCACTAACAACATCTATCAAAGATGTCTGGGGAAAGGAATTGTGCTTCTTATTTTTTAAATCAAGGATGTTGTAGGGTTTCAGAACATGGTTCCTTTGGATCTGGGTATTGATCCTCCAACTGCTTTGGATTAATATCAAAGAGATTAATTGATTGGAACTATTATATCAATTAATAATATTATTTAAATTATTTTATTTATTTCTATCTATAAATATATTTCATTGATTCATTCTATGTTTGTTTTTATTTCATTTTGTTCATTTACCAAAGTTATGTGTTAACTTATGAGTTAATTATTTACCACATCATTTATTATCTATTGTCTCATTGATTAGTTCATAACATATAACTTCCAAAATATATGTTTCTTAGAGTGGGATTTATTTTTAATTTCATATAAACATAAAATAACTCCCTCTTGAAGCCACCGTATTGGGAAAATAATATTAATTCAAACTGGTAAGTTTATTTTTGAGAATCCTGAATATATGAGTTGGACTACTCTAGATTGACAGGTTATATTTCTAGTGGTTAGTCAATTTTATGGATAAATGGATTATATAACTATGTATATGATTTATATGACTCATATTTTGGTGGACATTTTCATATGGAGATATGAGTGTGTTTAATCCGAATTATACGAAAACCCTTAATATATTGATTAAAATTGATTTTTTGTTGGAGTCCACTCTTTTATTATAGTTATAGATTAGGTAATTCAATATTTTTATCAACGATAGAAATTCCCACATGGTCAAACATATGTTTATGGAATATGGGTCTATTTTAATTCAAAATATTTGTCGAAAATCTAAGATATATTATAAAATAATATCAAAATGAGATTGGATACATTCAAAAAAATATATGTTTTTTAAAAAGTCTATAGTGATTTAGTACAAGTGAGAGATTGTTGCATTTTGTGCACTAAAGGATTAAAAAAACATAAAGAAAGTAACCATGTCCTAGCCAATTTTATTTTGTGGTATATAATACCATGTCATGGTGTATATGAAAAAATGATATATGATATCATTGGAACACATATCTCATGCTAAATATCATAAGTATTTTGGATAAAGATACATCATATGATTATATGTTGATTAATTTAATGTTAAAATGAGTTTTAACATGAAATTTAATCAATGATGTAGAATCCAAAAGGTTTGTCCATTTTAAAACATTATAAATATTTGAACTAAATTTTGTCTGTTTATTTAATAATGGAGGTATATAAAGAGGGACTTGGGACTAAATTTGAATGAGAGGTTTAATATAATAATAAAAAATCTAAAATTCTATAAAAATATATCTTTTATCCGTTAACTTTTAAATAATAGGTGATATAAAAATTTTATAGAGAATAGGTCTTATCAAAGTGTTTAGTGATTCCTGTGGCGAGCGGGTACTGTCAGAGGCAAGAACCCATTGGTTATTTCTTAGGAAACACAATCAAACTCACTTCCAATAAATATTAAAATCTTGGATAGTGAGATATGCATGTATAATAATTTAATTATTTTTCTATAGTACATTTTCTTGGTAGTATATTGGTTCAGAAATTCATGTTTTCTTCCACAGAAAATTGGTATAGAGATGTACCATGAATACCATAAGTTATATAGTTCACCTAGAGATACCTCATTAACCCATATGTGTTTATGTTATATCATTCACTAGGTGATGTGTCAATCAATGTGACTGTGATGAGTATAGAGATACCTCAATCACCCTAATGTGTGTAGTGATATATCATTCACAAGGCGATGCTTCATTCAAAATATAGGTTTTGTTTGTGAATCATTGACCTCTTTTTCTTTGTATTGTGATGTATTATTCACCTTTTAAATGATCCAATTATATATCATAAACCTTGGATATTGTATTGATGATTCATCATTCACTATTGTGTTATAATTTGGATATAACTCATTCAACTTGGATATTGATATGAGTGGTAATAGATCATTCATCCTCATGTTGTGATTTAATTATGAGAACATCATCCGATTATGGAATTGGCCAAATCAAGTATGTGTTGATGATTCAGGCATCTCCTTGAGTGCCCAAGGGTTTGACTAGTGTATTCATGTAATGTAATAACTTAATTTTCATTTATTTTCTACATGAACATATATAATAGGTTTTGTTATTAATACCATTGGTGGTTTTCCATTGAGTGTTATGTTCACACCCTCTATGAGAACTTTGGTTAACATAAAGATCTTATTCTTGTCATTCATGTTGGGTGATTGGCCTAGTATAGGTGGATGATATTAGAACTCAGTGGGATTAAAAAGATAATTTCTAGGTGTGGTTGAGGATAATTATTGAGTACACTTTAATTTTATTTTTCAAATTTTCTTTTACTTCATATGATACTCCCTTTTGGTCATATTGTTCCATTTAATGGCTATTTAACGTCAATGTAAATTTATTTATAAAATGGATATATTAATACTATTGTTAGATTTTCACTATAAATCCATTTTATATATATGTTATTTTTATAGTCTTATTTTACTAATATGGTATGATTTCCACTGTAAATACATTTGAGGAACATGTATATCTATTCTTTTAGTGGAAATAAAAGGAGATGATATGATTTTTTTTGTAAAAAAGTAATCGAAAGAGATATATGGGTATATATGTGGATTTTTAACATGGTAGGAGATAGATTAAACATTTTTAAATTGGGAGGTATGATACACATGATTAAAAAATATCATATATAACTCTGACAATTCCATCAGTTGGGAAAGTTGAGTATTCTACAAAAATATAATGTATTTATCATATAAATCTAAAAAAGTGAAATTCAAAAAAAAAACATTTTCATTATATGGATGAATTAGTTGATAAAATATAGGGGAATAAGTGGTTTTCAAAGATTGAATTATGATTTATATATCACAAGCAACAAAATATTCATAAAATATCTTGAAAAATATGACATGGGAATTGAAAATTTGTATTGATTTCAATTGGTCCTACCAGTAATCCTACAATATTTATGTCATCAATGAATTCTGTTTTCTATATATATCATGGAACTGATTTATAAATTTTTATTTACTAAGAATTAAATATATATCACCAATTTCTTTCGATATTTTATTAATGACTTTAAATAAACATAAATTATACACAGTGTTTTAAAAGTGTCACTTATGGATTTAAGAAGTGAATTTTATGGGTAATATTATCTATAATAAAGGAATTTATATCAGCCATGAGTAAATTATTGTTGAAATATATTATCAAACACGCAATTTTGTTATCAAAATTTCAATTTAAATATATTATTTAGATACTGTAAATATTTGATTCATAAATTTTTGAAGTTAGCTATACTGATGCCAATTTTAGCTTAGAAAGAAATAAATTAAGAATAAATTAAAAGATGTCCGAAATATTTTAATAATCAAAAAAGGAGAAAAAATTAATCTTGAATTTTGATATTACTTAAAATTAGTCATGGCTACGTGGTGTACTTTTATGCATTAGGAGTAAGTTTAGGGTTTGTAATTATGAATAAGGATAATGTAGTGGCTTATGGGCTTAGAAATTATGACCCCTAAAGTAGAATTATTTTATAAATGATTTAGATTTGGTTAAATTTTTATATGATTAAAAAATTTAGGGACACTATCTATTTACTAGAATTTTTTTGGTGTATATAGATCATAAGAGTTTGAAAATATATTTTCTACAAGTAGGATTTTAATTTAAGGTAACAATAGTTTTTTGAATACCTTTGGAACTTTGATTTTGAATTATCATATACACCATGAATGGTGAATGTTTTAGTTGATTATTTGATTTAAAAATCATAGAATGATGTTTATAAAGAGTTAGAATAAAAGTGTTATAAAATGATAATATTATTTGTCCCAGATAGTTAGATAGTTTAATGGTTAATATGGGATTCATTAAACTCTTTATAAAAATTTAATATTTATAACAGTTAGAATAAAAATAGAAAATAAAAATAAAAATAAAAATGTATTTATATAGTATTTTGGATCAATGTGATCATACATAAACTCTTTAAACTCTCAAAATGGGAGTATGAGACCAAATTTATACGTGTACTAACTTTTGAATGGGTGTCAAAACCCAGTAAAATTGTCCTTTTAACACCAAGAGTAATAGATCAAATAACATTGGCTTTTCCTTCAACAGGGAACAACCGAAATAGTTTCTTTCTTTTTAATATCTACATGTAGAACCTAAGACCTAAATTTTTCTCCATGGAGGAACAACCTAAGACATACTATTTAATGGCTAGGATAACGTTACACTATAACAACCTAATATTTAACTATGTTTTTTACATAAATAAATTTTATATTAATAGTTTGTTTTACATAAAAAACTAAACTAAAATGAAATTGTGATATATTAAAATGAAATTTTACCATTATAATACAGTCACTAAATTAGCCTGTACAAAAGTAAGTATTCATATTATGAAACTTATAAAGAAAGAGGAATGAATTGGAATCGAGTAACATAATTCTCCATTATGAAGTTTATTTATTTGAGCCTGGGAGGGAAGTAGATTTTCTAGAGTTTAAATTTGACCAACCTCAATACACACTTAAAAAAAATAGACTGTGTTAAATTGTATGCAACAGAAATTCAAGATCATGGAAAATGATATGAGATCTATGCTTATTGAATCACCATCCTTAACTACCACCAAAGATTACAATTTACTTAGATATTAAAAATAGTTCATCAGGGGCCATGTAACTAGAATTTATGATGATATAATATGGAAATTATTAACATAATAAGTTATTTATCAAATTTATTTTATATATTTTACATTTTTACTTTTAAAGGAAATAATTGTTTATTTTTACTATAAAAATAGTTCTTCTAAATATTTTATATTTAAAAGATAAATATATACTTTTTTGAATTTTAATTTTGTGAAATAAAATTAATTTTAAAATTAATCATTTAAATAATATATTATTGTGATTTTATGTAATTTTTCAAAAATAGTATATTTTTAGGTGAATAGAGAAAAATACAGTTTTTACCAAAACTATAAATTTTATGAATTTATTATTATATAAGGGAGACCTATATGTTTATAAAAACTTTTAATTGATAAAATATGTATTTAATGAGTACAATACTACATTTCAAATACCATTAATAATTTAGAAAACCCATATTTAACATTTTATGAACATAAATAACATTTTACTATAAAAGAAACTAAATTTTCTCTTTTCTTTCAATTAATTATTGTGTTGAAAAAAATTGGTTTTTTATTTCATCTAAAGATGCATAAATTTTATTTATTTGATAATAAACCAATTTTTGTAATGAAAATTAATCACATTGATTATTTTACCAGGCATATATATTTTAAGCTTAAAAATATAACTATTCTAAAAATGGATTATTATGCATTTCATGCAGTAATGTTAAAGTATATTATCCTTTCACAAAGAAATTTTATGTGATAAAATAAGATAATTTTTTTAATCAGTAGTTATAAATTATCTAATATGGTCCATATTAATTTTACTCATAAAAAATGATTTGCATCGGTAAAAACTAGTTACAACGGTAAAACCACAAAATGGTAAAAGTGAAAATTCTTAGAGTAAATGACTTAAAAAATGTATAATACATGTATGAAAATGAATTTATGAGGTATTATTGTTCTTATGTCATACCCAAATCCATTGTTTTACATTTTTGAGTCTTCTTAACATGTGAACATGTTCTCACATTAAATTAAGTAGAAATAGTTAAAAAAATGCCATTCACACCAATTATAAGAGGTTCCCATCACCACCCCATAAATACCACTCAAAAAATTTTATTTTTGATTGAAAATATAAAATTTTTTATTCCCCTAGAGTCATATTACTCTTTTTTAATCTTTTCTCACACGTTATTAGCCTAATACCACCATTTCTAAGGAGTTTTCCAATGGAAGATCAAGTCCTCAATGTGAGTACCTTTTCATAACTTATTTTCTTTAAATTCTTACTTTACTAAATATATATTTATAATTTATATATAATTAAATTGGTATTTTTGTAGAAAATTATATTCTTTTATGGGAATAAATATTAACCACCTTTCACCTTTTCTATTAAGAAAAATGAAATCTTCATTGATGCATTGTGAAGACTACCTCCCCTATGATGTGAAAAATTCTGTTTGTCCCCACCACCTCTCTTATCATGTTTTATGAGTAAATTGAAGATTTAGTGTGAAATATATTAAATAATTATGATTATGAGTATTAAAATTTTAATTCACCTTCTTTCCCTATCATTCATTTATAAATTAATCATTAAATGTGTGTTGTGTAGACTATCACTTCCACGAAGTAACATAACTCGTTTTCATATAATTTCCCTATTATTTATTAAAAAAATAATAAAATATGATTTAAAAATATAAAAGTATCTAAATAATATTTTTATTATTTTTTAATATTGATAATATTCCAAAGAGAAATCATTTTCATAATAATAATGATTCATTAATTATAGTATGCTCACATTTGGGTTTGTCTAACCACCAACTTGAAAAATTATATAAAATAATATCATGTATGACTATGGGAACATAATTACTAATTAAATATTATATAAATTATCATATATATATATATATATTATAGTGGTAGCATTATTTTTGAACTCATTAATTAGGATAAAAATGTTCCTTCATGCAAAATCACTAAAATATGTTCATACCCAATTTCATATTTAATTGTAAAAAACAATACAATAGAATGAATTTATAAGATTATAAATAATTATAAAACATAAATTATATTACATTTTATTCTCTGGGAATTATGTACATCTAGATAATAATTAAGAATAACACTACTATTATGAAACTAGTTCAAAACACTATAGATTACAGACAACCGATACAAAAAATAGGCATTGATAGTCTAACATACTTATAGAGAATAATTATAAATAGAATTTATTTAACTTTTTAAATATTAATAATTTTCTTAAATTGGTGACTAAGATAGCTTTTTATAGGATATTCGGTCTCTTTAATCGAAGTAATGAATTAAGGTAAGGGTTCTTTGTCTCTGATTTTAATTAATTTTGTAATATTAATTATTATACACCATTTTTAATTTGTTATGTTGTATATAATAAATATTCAGTATTTTTATCATAATCTTATAACTATTTAGTTTATTTCATTTTTCAATTTAATTTATATCCCTCAAGGTGTTTTAATTCGAATGTTTTTAAATCTGAATGTACACATTTTCACTATTTTCAAATTTCTTAACAAATGTTTGAAATTGTGCACCATATTTTCTTTTTTATGGTGTATCAATTTCCTTATTTAATTCAATTATAATGAATTTATTTTATTTATTTATTTTTTCATTTCATGGTATCCCTCTCATATTCCTTTGATTCTTATGTTACCATTTGTGTAATGGTGTTTGCATCTCAATTTTGCTTCATAGATATGATTCTCATTCACCAGTTATTTCATTTTTGTGGGGAATATATGAGCCATGGATTACATTATAAATCATCTCATAATATTTTACTATAAGGGATTAAATACATGGATGTCCATGAACTCTTTTTTATATTCCAATCATTCCATTTTATAGGCATGATTTTCTTTTCAATGCACTTCCTTTGCGATTACTCTATATTTTCTTCCTTGAATAGAAGAGTGTTTATCTAGATTCCATACATCTATTGATTGGTAAAATTATTTATTTAATTTTATATAAATTTATTAATATAGTTGTCACACCCTGACCGATGGTTAGACTTAATTTAATTAATTTGGTTCTCATTTTTAAGTTGTAGTTTGAACCAGTTTTCTTAAAAGAAATTGGGATCTTATATGGGTGCGTGACTATATGAGTGACCATATGTAGTGCCCAACTTTAATAAGAGAATGTTTTATGATTAAATTTATTATTTCACGGCCGCACGACCATGCCCGCGACCATGCGCGCGTCTGTGCGCAGTGTCCAGGTGAATAATTAATAAAATTATTTTGCGACTGGTTTTATTATTTATGTTTTATTATTATTATTGTTAATTTTTTTAAGTTAATATTTCAACTAGGTTATTATTATTCTTTTTATTTCAACTAATATTAAATTTGGTTGTAATATTAAATAGTGGTCACAAAGATAAAATTATTTTTTGTGTTGTTTTTATAATAATAATAAAAATATTATTAATATTAAGATTATTATTTTTATTATTATCATTATTATTTTTAGATTGGTTTGACAAATGTTTTTGATTTATTTTACCTTATTTTCATTTCCTTCTTATTTATTTATTTCTTTCCATTTCATTTACTTTATTTATTCTTTTATTTCTTATCCTTTTATTTTTTTATCCTCTTGTTTTTCTCTTGCTCCCCCCATTTCCCTTGTCACGCCAGGCCTCTCCCCTCTAACCCTAGCGCCCTGACCACCTCTTCACCGGACCGTCCCCCCCACTGGCCTCCTTTGGCACACTGCCATCCCACGCCCAGCCTTCCTGCTGAACCGCCATCGGGTTGTGCCCCGCCTTTCCTCGGCTTTCCTCGTGTGCTGCCGTCGACCTGCCGATCCTACTCCCATTCGGCGTTTCCCATCAGCCTCCCCGTCCAGCCACCTATGGCCCCCTTCAACTTCGTGTGCACAACACACCTACCCTCGCAACGACCTGCTTGAACCAGCTCGGCGTCTGGCTTCCCTACTCCCTTTCCGGCCCACCTCCAGTGAACCCGACTCTGCCTGTCCGGTTGTTTTCTGACACAACACACCTCCGATAGAGGACCTTCTTGCTCGGTTGGCTTCCCGCACCACAGCCACAGGTGAATTATAGTTTTATTAATTGTTTATTCTGTTTTATAGACTTTCAAATTAGGGTTTCATGTTGTAATTGGTTCATTTTTGAGTTTTTTGGTTTGATGTATTGATTTTAGGGGTCGCCGGGTTTCGTCACGGTCAGTTCTAGCCACTATCATCAAGGGTAGTCGGTTCGCCATGGTTTGCAGGTGAGGATTTTCGAATTTCTTCATTTCAGCATAATTGTGATTTAGGGATGTTATGATTTTTAAGTTTTCATCAACTCATTTTGGTTGTGAAAGATGTTTTGGCAATATATTAGCTTGTGTTTGATTTTTATATTGTATTCTTGTGTGAAACGAGCTGAATTTTGAATATAAATCCATTTTGTATTGCATAGTTTTATTTTGTAACTTGTGCACTTGATTTATTAGATCTCTAAGGGTTTCAAATTATGTTTTAGTATAGTGTGGGTGTGTTTCAGTTCGCTGTCAATGTTTTTGGGTAATGTGTTCCTTTCATTTTTTATTTTATACCCCTATTATAAGGGTTTATTAATGTTGTTTACTTATTTTTTTAATTAATTGGTAGGGTGTTGGGTGGTGCCGTGTGATTTTGGGGTGTCATTTCCTCTCAAAGTGAGGTTTACACCATATTTTTTGGTTTCATGCCATCTTAATTAGTATCTTTATTTTTTTTCTAATGTTTATAATATTTGTGGTGTAGCACGCTGAACTATGCTTTAAGGTTTCATGATGTGGGTGTTAAGACTTCCTACATGTGCATGCATAAGGTAAGACATATATATATAAATTCCCTCTTTGTACATATTCCCTCCTATCATGGGGAATATGTGCAATTCAGCTAGGGGTATTAATATATATGTATAAATTCATGTGCATGGAAGTGAATAGGGTCAGTTCAAGTGGTTGTCAACAAATAACGACATGTTCGTGGTAGGCCCCCCATGCCTAGGCCTTCAATTTGAATTCCATAAATTCTTTAGTGCTTTAAAAAGTGTTTTCAAAATTAAATAGTATATGCGTGCTATAAAAAGTGTTAGCGATGCTTAGTGCTGGACATCCCTTTATATTTAATGGTTCACTTTTACGATTTAAAATGTGTAGCCATATTTTAGATATGTTTTCTAGCCCGACACACTGAATTATTAGAAGTGTTTTTGAAAAATGGTTCTACATTCTCTTTGCGTAATTTTTAAATTTTCCAACATGTTTTTTTCGTGTTGATATATGGTCTCAACAATGCTTGGAAAATGTAAGACCCTATTTATGCTAAATTGGTTTTGAAATTCAAAATCCTTAAAGTGGTTTTTCCTATGTGGCTAGAATGTGTGTTTTGAAGGGTTGATTTATGAATAAAGACAGATTAGTGCAAGACATTAAAAATAAGGAAGTTCATGTTTTGGTTAGTTTGTAAGAATGCATGAGTTCTGGAATAAATCTGGGGTTAATTGGTAATTTTTCATTCTTCAATGGTTTGATCTAGTTTAACCATGTTTTTAAAAGTGTTTTGTATATATATATCTGATTGATAAAAACACACCACCACTTGAAATAGGGCACAATGGGAAACCTGGGTATCTAGGTGGGGGAACTAGGACATGTGGGCTAGTGGTCTAGAGATGACTTGACCTGGTATCACTACAGGTTTAACGATTGAAACACTAACTAAACATATGAATGAATGAGGGTTGTGTTCTTTTAATGCACGTTTTTTTTATGGTTTTGGTCTTTTAATCCATGTTTTCTGAGGGTCGTGGTCTTCTATGCCATGTTTTCTGAGGGTCGTGGTTTCTATGATATGTTTCACCGAGACATGAATATCCGTAGGTCCCCAACTAACACTAGCTGCTTATGGAATTCCCATGGTGCTTGTGATATGATTTACAATCCATTTGTTTCATGCTCGTTCCCTCTTTTGGAAAACCATATTTTTAATCTAAATTGTTCTCCTTAAATTTTGAAATGTAAATGCATGCTCTAAACCTATTTTGAAAAGGGAAGAGAAAAGTTTATTCTTGGAAATGCAAGCTTGTTTTTTAAATTTGAAAAGAGAGAAAAACATAATTTTATTATGCCTTATTTTCATGCTAGCATGATCTGGATTTCTTATTAAAGGTAGTGGAATAGGGCATTGTTGTATATTGGCTTTCTTACTAAGAATCTTGGTGCTCACTCCTACTTTATCTTTTCAGTTGTAGGTTCTAGTTTTGGATCTCTCTTGTAGTAAGATTGTTTCTGTGTTTGGTGGTGACCCGTGAGGTTACTTGGAGTTATGTTTAACTATCCATCCTTGTTCTATTTTCTATTTCAAGTATTTAACTACCTTTCTTAGTTTATGTCATTTTTTTATATGTCTTTTCTGAGCTAAATCATTCCCAAATGCCTCATTGTGTTGCCCGACACTAGTTGCCAGCCCGTGGGGATTGGGAACGCCCTTCGTGCCATGTCGCGGACCGGGTCGAGCGTCGGGTTGGATGATGACCTGGCCTAGTTCGTGAAAAAATGGTATCAAAGGAAGTTTCTGTTCTTTTTATTTGGAATGTCAGGTATATTAGGGATAGGACTGTTGGTACTCGAGTGGTAGGTATGAGAAGAGCGTCACAAACTCTTTCTCATTTCGGTCCTCAAGTAACCAGGGGTAGTATGAGATTTAAGTTTGGGCTTTGTTCTCTGTGGATGGGGGATGACAATAGGAGTAAACCAGTACTATGCATGACCTCACATGGAGTAGTGACCCATGTGATGCCCGAGAATATGGTTCGACACTCCGAATAGTTGGCACTTGCCTAGGGCATGGTCTGCTAAACCATATGGCCAGGTTAGACACTACCACCAGTCCTCTGTTTAGGTACTTTAATGTTCGTTATATCATGCTTTATTTTTGGGTTGGTGCGAACTTTTTTTAAGTAAAAATAACTTTGGAGTTACTTTTATTTTATTTTGGTGAGTGTTTGGCATGATTCTTGGGGTGTGTTTCTTTTGAACCTTGTTTCTGGAATTCAACATTCGATTTGTCACAGATGAATATCTAAAAGAACTTCTTGGTTTATTTGAAATTGATGTGAGTTATTTTTGAAATGGGAAGGATTTTTAAAATATGTCTAGAATTTTTTAAATGGTTTGGAAAAAGGTAATTTCATAATATTGGGAATGTTTTTTTTGAAAGCTGAAGATCTTTATTTAATCCAGTGGTATTCCTATGGGTGCTCACATGTGCCTGTGGAAGAAGTTAATGGATAGTTGGTGGATCATGTGGATAGGTGCCTGAGTGGCACAAAAATGCATATCTATGAGGCATCTAGGAATATCAATAGTGAGTGATTGATTTTTAATGCCTCTTATTATTTCCTAAAAAGTGGGATTTTTTTTCTGAAATGGTTTTTTTGTGTGCTCACATGGTTTTGGAAATTGGAAAATGACATTGAGTTTAGTGTGAAGACTGCTTTTCAAAAGAGATTTTGGACTTGTTGTACAATGCTTGGTTTTTCAAGCAACTATTTTTCTTCTATAATGAACTGATGTTTTAAATTTGAATTACTAAAATTGTATCTGATGTGTGCATGTATTTTTGTTATGTGTTTGGACCTGCAGAATATTGTTTTGTATTTCTTGTTCGGGATATGCCCCCAAGAAATGTCCCATGGGTTTCTAGTAAGTCTCTCGATTCTTGGGTCAGTGCAGACTCCTAATGGAGTGGCGGAGTTGGGTTCTTCTCGATGGTGTTGTCTATTCGTAGACGTCGAGGTCAGTTGGATATCATTGAGTGCTTTGAGAAAGTTGGAAGTGTCTCTGGTTTTCAATGAACTTCAGATTTTGTGTGGTGTAAGTTGTATCGAGTATGCCTGGTGGAGCGGCACTAAACTAATAAATGATGATCTCCTCATTTTTGTTGTGAATAAGGATGTGTTGAGTGATCCTTAATACTAAAATCATCCCATGGTTGTACCTAAAGAAGTGGAGGTTCCTCATCTGATGAGGAGTGTAAACCGAAGGGTACCATTCTTGGAGTTCTCCTTCTATCAGTTTGTGTTGCCTGTCAGACAGACCACTCAATCTCCTATCCCTAGTGTGGTCATTTGGACACTCTAAGTCGTTCGCTGCAATTATTATTTGGTATGTTGATGGAGTTTCCACTTGGGATACGAGGATAAGTATGCAGGTTTCTTTTTCAGTGAAGGAAGCTTCAGTAAGAGGTGGTTAGCTTAGGACTGTGAGGTGGTAGATACTTCAGACATCAGGGCCCCAGCCATAGGTCTTGGGGTGAATCTTGTACGTGGTCAAAAAAACTCATTGGACGTGGGATGGGCTTCAGTCGACTTAAGTCCGCAGTGAAAGGATGGGGAAAACATAAATTTCCCTATTGTGGTATCGCCTCTGAAAGCCGCATTCTTGTTGTGTGGAGCATGGAGCCCTTGTTTCCTTATCATGGTCTTAATTTATGGGAGTTCCTCATGGGCCTTAAAGAGTGTTAGAGAATTAATATTCTTTTAATTCCATTGGGTGGGCTCATTAAACTTTCTTGGTTGTCTCTTAGGAGTAGAAATTGTACACGTTTTGGAAATACTCATGTTTTGTGGAGTTGACGCGCACCTGTCCAGTTTGCTGCTAGGTTAGTATTCATGATGAAGGGTTCAGTCAGTATTTCTCAAAGTAAATTGGGAATTCCCATTTGGGTGTCGTGGTGTTAGGAAAATTCTAAAATGGTGGGGAGACCCACCTCGAGTCTTGCCAATGTCCCCTCATGTGTTGGTTTGGTTTAACACAGGGAGCTTGGAGGGCCAGGAACGTTTTAAAGGATTGTCTGGGTTTGTGAGTTATTTTGGTTTGGAGAACCAACATTTTTCAAGAATCATAATATGGTGGGGATACCACCATAGGATGAACTTGTGGAAAAACTTTGTCTTCAAAGTGCTCTTGGTAGGGAAACCCTTTACTTCCGCTCCACCCAACCACAACTATGCTAATTGGTTAGATCTGATAGTGGGTCATTGGAAAATTGTTCTTGGAGATCTCGAGCTACCCTAGTAATCCCTAAGTTAGGGGTCGGGGTGTTCCATGTTGTAGTTCTATTTATAGGTGAATTCCTTGTTGTTGGTCTTTTGGTTTTGTGACTATAGTTTTGAGATATTTAGAGTTTTAGGTCATGGTGTTTTGAATGCCCAATCTTCGGGTGATTGAGTTTTGTTTTAGGTATCTTCGCAGTCTTTCTTGGAATCTTAGCTTGGTTAAGTCTTTTGGTACTTTCTGGGGGCAGAAAGTGTCGCGGTGGGGGGAATTGTCACACCTTGACTGATGCTTAGTCTTAATTTAATTATTTTAGTTCTCATTTTTATGTGGAAATTTGAACTAGTTTTTAAAAGAAATTAGGATCTTATATGGGTGCGTGACTGTATGTGTGACCATGTGTAGTGCCCAACTTTAATAAGAGAATTTTTTATGATTAAATTTATTATTGCATGGACGCACGAATGTGCCCTAGACCTTACGCACGTCTGTGCATGGTGTCTAGGTGAATAATTAATGCAATTATTTTGCGACTGGTTTTATTATTTTTGTTTTATTATTAGTATTGTAAAATTTTTAAGTTAATAATTCAACTAGGTTATTATTATTCTTTTTATTTCAACTGATATTAAATTTGGTTGTAATATTAAATAGTGGTTTCAAAGATAAAATTATTTTTGTGTTGTTTTAATAACAAAAACAATAATATTATTAATATTAATATTATCATTATTTTTTTAGATTGGTTTGAATTTTTTTTTTCATTTTTTTCACCTTTTTCATTTCATTCTTATTTATTTATTTATTTACCTTTATTTTATTTTATTTATTCTTTTATTTCTTATCCTTTCCTTTTTTTTCTCTTCTTGTTTTTCTCTTGCTGCCCCATTTCCCCCATCACACCAGGCCTCTCCCCTCTAACCCTAGCGCGTTGACCACCTCTTCGCTAGACCGTCCCCCCCGCTGGCCTCCTTCGATGCCTAGCCTTCCTGTCGAACCTCCATCAGGCCACTCCCCACCTTTCCCCGGCTTTCTTCACACACAATCTTTGACCCGCCGGTCCTACTCCCATCGAGCGCTACCCCGCCAGCCTCCCCGTCCAGCCGCCTCAGGCCCCCTTCTCGTTCGGGTGCCTAATGCACCTCCCCTCGCAGCGACCTACTCAGACCAGCTCCACATCCAGCTGCCCTACACCTTTTTTGGAATGCTTCAGGTGAACCCGAATCTCCATATCCAGTGGTTTTCCAACAGAACACACCTCTGGTATCCCACCATCTTTTTCGGTTGGCTTCCCACACCCCAACCGCAGGTGAATTCTACTTCGATTAATTGTTTCTTCTGATTGATAGACTTTCATATCAGGGTTTAGTGTTGTAATTGGTTCTGTTTTGAGGTTTATGGTTTGATGTATTGATTTTTGGGGTCGTCCGGTTTTTTCGAGGCTGGTTCTAGCCACTGCCATCAAGGGAAGTGGGTTCACCTTGGTTTTCAGGTGAGGATTTTTGAATTTCTTCATTGCAGCTTAATTGTGATTTAAGGGAGTTATGATTTTTAAGTTGTCATCAAATCATTTTGGGTGTGAAATATGTTTTGGAAATATATTAGCTTGTGTTTGATTTTTATATGGTATTATTGTGTGAAACAGGATTCATTTTGGATATAAATCCATTTTGTATTGCATGGTTGTATTTTGTAACTTATTCACTTGATTTATTATATTTCTAAGGGTTGCAGATTATGTTTTAGTATAGTTTTGGTGTGTTTCGGTTCGCTGTCAATGTTTTGGGTTAATGTGTTCCTTTCATTTGTTGTTTCTCACCTCTATTATTAGGGTTTATGAATGTTGTTTACTTATTTTTTATAATTAGATGGTAGGGTGTTGGGTGGTGCCGTCTGATTTTGGGGTGTCATTACCACTCAAGGTGAGGTTAAAACCTCATTTTTTGGTTTCATGACATCTTAATTAGTGTCTTTATTTGTTTTAATGTTTATAATATTTGTGGTGTGGCACGATGAACATTGCTTTACGGTTTCAAGTTGCGGGTGTCAAGAACACCTACACATGCATGCATTAGGTGAGGCATATACATATAAATTCCCTCTTTATATGTATTCCCTTCTGTCACATGTAATATGTGAAATGAAACTAGGGGTATATATATATATGTATAAATGCATGTTCATGGAAGTGCGCAGGTTCAGTTCAAGTGGTTGTTGAAAAATAATGACATGTTCGAGGTAGGTCCCCCATGCCTAGGCCTTCAATTTGAATTACATAAATGCATTAGTGCTTTAAAAAGTGTTTTCAAAATTTAACAGTATATGCATGCTATTAAAAGTGTTAGTTATGATTAGTGTTGGACGTCCCTTAATATTTAATGGTTCACTTTTATGATTTAAAATGTGTAGCCTTCTTTTAGATATGTTTTCTAGTTTGACACACTGAATGATTAGAAGTGTTTTTGAAAAATGGATCTTCATTCTCTATGCATAATTTTTAAAGTCTCCAATTTGTGTTTTTCATGTTGATATATGGTCCCAACCATGCATAGAACATGTAATACCGTTTTTATGCTAAATTGGTTTTGAAATTCTAAATCCTTAAAGTGGTTTTTCCTAAGTGGATAGCATGTGTGTTGTGAAGGGTTGATTTTTGAATAAAGACAAATTAGTGCAAGACTTTAAAAATAAGGATGTTCATGTTTTGGATAGTTTTTAATAATGCATGAGTTTTGGAATAAATATGAGGTTAATTGGAAATTTGTCATTCTTCAATGGTTTGATCTATTTTAAGCATGTTTTTAAAAATTTTGTGTATATATAAATTTTCTTGACAAAAACTCACCACCACTTGAAACAGAGCATAATGGGAAACCTGGGTATCTAGGTAGGGGAACTAGGACTTGTGGGCTAGTGGTCCGGAGATGACTTGACCTTGTTTCAGTGCAGGTTTGACGATTTCAACACTAACTAAACAAATGAATGACTGAGGGTCGTGGACTTCTAAGCCACCTTTTCTGAGGGTTGTGGTCTTCTAAGCCACATTTTCTGAGGGTCGTAGTCTTCTAATCCATGTTTTCTAAGGGTCTTGGTTTCTAAGCCACGTTTCACCAAGACACGAAGATCCATAGTTCCCTAATAAACACTAGAAGTTTAGGGACTTCCCATGGTGCCTATGATATGACATTTAATTCAGTTTTTTCATTCTTGTTACCTCTTTTGTGAAAACCATATTTTTAATCTAAATTGTTCTCCTTAAATTTTGAAGTGTAAATGCATTCTATAAACCTATTTTGAAAAGGGAAGAGAAATGTTTTTTATCTTAGAAATTCATGATTGTTATTTTAATTTGAAAATAGAGAAAAATATTATTTTATTATACCTTATTTCAAGATTGTATGATTTTTATTTATTATTAAAGGCAGCGGAATAGGGTGTTGTTGTACATTGGATTTCCTAATGACCATCTCAGTGCTCACGCCTACTTTATCTTTTCAATTGCAGGTTCTAGTTTTGGATCTCTCTTGCAGTAAGCTTTTTTTTGTTTGGTGGTGACCCATGAGGTCACATAGAGGCATGTTTAACAATCCATCCTTGTTCTATTTTTAATTACAAGTATTTAACTACATTTCTTAGTTTATGTCGTTTTTTATATGTATTTTCTGGGCTAAATCGTTCCCAACTACCTCATTGTGGTGCCGAGCACTTGTTGCTAGACCGTAGGGATCGGAAACACCCTTCGGGCCATGTCGCGTACCAGGTCGGGTGCCGGGTCGGATGACGACCCGGCCTGGTTCGTGACAATAGTTTTACTTTTTTAGATTCTTACATAGAAATATTTTACACTTATTTATTAGGGAAATTTTGAAAATCCATATAATTGGTATTCCTATTTGGATGTTTATTAATCAGTCAAAAAATTTGATTATATTTTTAACCCATCAACTTTCAATCATAGGATTTATTATATCCATATCACCCCATTTATTGACTAGGAATTTATTTATGTTAAGTATGTTTGTATCCCAATATTGTTTTTTACTGATTATTAAATAAAAAATTTTTTTCATTGAATTTAAATTCATTTCATTCACATGAAGAATGAATTAAAATTAAATAAGTGACAGGTGGGACTCTTTATTATACACCTCCTCAATGCATCAGTTGGTACAATGATGGAAAAAGTGTTGGTATTTGGTGTATGCTTACCCAATTCAATCATAATGTCATGGTTTTGACCTAGATATTAAGAATGATGTCTTTGCTACAACTATGAAAACAAGAATGATTTCTGGGCCAAGGACGTGAAGGTAAAATATGTCCTACATTATTCATCCTATCACCTTGAATTTAGTTATTATTTTATATTTGTTTATTTATATTTTCAACCATTTATTTGATTCAATTTTATTTGGTCAGTAATATGGAATTATTTAGTTATCATTTTTTTCCATCTATATTATTCTTTCCAAGTACCTTCAATGATAGCTTATGATATATGTTTTCTATTACTGAGTGTTTGAGTTCAACTTTCTTATGTTTTCATTTCCCCTAATTATGAAGAAAAGTGTTACACAAAATATTTCTTGAAAGGTATCATGTGAGGAGATGTTTGTGGGAGATATTAGATACATATTATGGATATGATATTTAGTATATAGTTGATTTTTTTTATTTTATGTGAAATAAATGTGATTTTTTATTTAAAAGTTTTTCTAAACTATCTAAAACTATAACCCTAAAGGTCATTAGAATATATGTGACTCAATATTTCTTGGTGATATTATAATCATTGTTGGTTAAAATTAGGTTTCATAGGTTTATTTAAAATTCAGTATGTAAAGAAGGTGTCTAGGCACACTAAATTCTAGGGGCGTGGGTTCGAGGTGTCAAAATTTCTATTAAAGGATGATTTAGATAACTTTAGAGATTTGGATGTTATTTAATAGTAAATTAATGTTAGATAATCTAAGTTTGATAATATTTTCAACAGTATAGATTAATCTTCTAGTTAGTTTATTTAATATTTTTTTTTGAGATTAGGATAATAAAATAATAGTTAAAACTAAAACACTTAAAAAATTTAGTGCAAAAGTAAAATAATCTTGATATCTTTATCAACACATAATACAATGATTTATGAAAACTATGATATACTATAAAAATTTTATTAGGTAAATGTGACAATTATAACCTAGATGTTAAATTAATTTTATGAATATGAATAACCACATTATGAAAAAAATGAATAATGTTTTTTATAAATAAAATGAATTGATCAATTCATAATGAATAAGTAGTCAATTTTTCATAAAGTCCTTTTATGCTTCAAAAATATAGTTTCTTAAAAAATATTTTTTGTTTCATATTATTCATGGACATAATTAATACTTTATACAATTTATTTGAAATTGTATTTGGTGAAATGAATATCATTTTTTGAAATCAGAAAATCAATATTAGCATAAGGTGAATTTTTAAGACTTTTCTTAAAATATTTATTTTTATATGAACTGTGAAAATATTGTATTATGTAAAACCATCATTTATTTTCATTAAATAAATTATATTAAAAGTCTTATTATATTTTAGAATTGATCTTAAAGAAATAGAGCACTCCTTTAATTATATATAATCTAATTAGTTATATAAGAATCAACATTATACATTATTTTGGCATAAGTTTATTTTTTGGATAATTTTTTTTCTTTGAAAAAATGGTTTTCATATAATTTTATGAAATTATATTAATAATGGTTACTTCCACTTCTTTAAATTTTTTGGATTTTTCTAAAATGTTTTATTTTTTTCATCTCCCTTTTGTTTTTATGATACATATTCAATATTCACCACTTGTTTATTTTATGTAGTGTATATACCTCCATTTTGATATGTTATATCATGAATTCCTTTGTGTTTATGGTATTTAAATTTTAATTTGAAGTTATTTAATTCATGTTAATTATGATTCAAAAGGAACCAAATCAGTAATGTTTTATGTTACAATCAAATTTTTCTTAAGGATTAACTATGAAAAATTAACTTTTGGGGAAATTATATGGATCCCATCCTTTATACCCCCATTTACATTATTCTCAAATGGAATTTTTTAGGGTTTTCTTATTTTTCTATCATTATATTATATTTAGTACAAAAAATTATAATAATAATATTTTTCAAGGAAAGTTTACATTATTTCATATTTGGTTGGTAATATTTTTCTTCTATATCCATATTTTCATTTAGATCTTTTCACGAATGTTTTTTTATTCTCCCATGATTGATTTAATTCATTTTTACCCATATTTGACTCTCTATAAAAATGTATAAAAAGAATATTTTTATGGTTTTTAACGAGGTAATTATTACCAATGGTGTGAAAAAAATATTTTTTTTAATGATTAATACATGAATAAATTTTTTTATTTCATGATTACTCAATAGTTTTAAGCTTCCATTAAAACTTTCAATGGTTATTTTGAATGAATTGTTTTTCCTATTTTTTATAAATTTTTTTTTGTTTTAAATAAGTTATTTCAAAATGAAAATGGATTTTTTGGTTAAGAAATATTTTAGTCATATTTTAAATCCATTTTTCATATATGATAACATCCTTTAATATTACTTATGCTTCATTAGGGATATGATACAATGATACTAGCCACTAATTTTTTTTATGGATTTTATATGATGAGGAAGTTTTATGGATGATTATATGAAACCATTTACTTTTCTATGGTTTAACTAAGTTAAGATCAAATCATTATGAAACCCATTTGTTTTCTATGGGATATACTATGATGAAATGATGAATGTTTTTATCATATTGTAGAAAATTTATGGATTCAAGTTATGTGATGGGTGGGTCCATTATAGACGTACAATGAATATGGTAAATATGGATGAAACATGAGATAAAAATGTTTTTTGTTAAGATAATTTCATGTTCAAAACATTATACATAGAGCTAGTTTCATGTCCATAAGTTTATTTGAGGACCTGATTTCTTGTCCTCAACATAAAAAATGGAATAATTAAAAGTTATACATGTTAATAATTTTATAAGCTTATGATTTTTAAAAATTCATATGTTTATGATATTATTTCACTACCCATGGTTTATTATTTTTGATTATATACACTTGTGATTTTTTCTTTTATTATGACAAACCCTTACACCATGACATATAATTAATGATATTTAATTGATTGGGTTTAAATTTCTTATATTATGACCATGTTATCATACCATTATTCTCAATTATTATCATTAATTGATACCACTTATGTTTATCCATACTGAGTATCTATGATCCCCCATCCTTATATTTCCATTTCCCCAGCTTTTGAAGATTTTTAGTGTGATATATCTAAAAAGAATACGTTAATGTGAGATCCATATAGGATATGTTGAATATCCTTTAAAAAATAAGATACTTTTGTATTTAGACTATATTGACACTAAAAATTTATGGTTATGGGGAAGGATAAATTGTTTTATGTATAGAATATTCATCTAAAATGATATAATATTAATTAATGTTATGCTCGGGTATCAGAGCAGGGCATTGTTAATTATAGAGATTAGTATTGGAGAACATTTTTAAAAAGCTGAGAATGAGACTATGTATAAGTTACCATATGGAAGATAGGGTAAATTAGATATTATGTGGTTTTCATAGAAAATACATCCCTATCTTGAAACTGGAAGGTGGATGTGGTCATTTTACAGATTTATCTAGGAGTAACAACTTTGAAAGTGTAATATTGTGTATTATCTTGATTTACATCAGTACACGATGAGTGGACCTATGAATTTACACCTGGCTAGACACTCCCATGGGGATATATAGGGGTTAATTCAGATTTTCGTTATAAAAAATTAATATGGATTTGAATAGATGATAAGAATGGATGGACTTGGTTAAAATTAAAGTGTCATAAATTTATAAGTAGGTGTTGTAATTGAGTTAATATCTAATATAAATTTCAGGGTTATATAATTTCTCACTTTGGTTGTTGTACCTTAATGCTTACACTATTCTTTTTTGGTTTTGTGTTAATGAATGAATCAAATTGGAACTAAGTTAACAATGTGTGTGAAGGAAAATACATTGATTTTCTAAATGAGCAACCAAATATGATAGGATTTAATGTGAAAACCCTTGTGGTTATACCTAATCAATTATTTCAGTATATTATTAGCATACTAAACCATGGTGAGTTTATCAACACACCAAATAAAAATAAAATATTGGGTTATATATGTTTAACAGGTAAATATCAGGAAGTAAAAAAGATAAAACTTTATACACGTTATGAATACGGTGTGAATCACACGAGAAAATAAATTAAAGGAATATTATTATTTTTCTCATGTGGATAGTATTGTAATTATGAAAAATAATGACCTAGGAGGAATTATTCTGAAGGATAACATTAAGATCGTATGAATAATAGATTATATTGTTTATATAAGGGAGGTAAATAAACATCATATATTATATAAATGGAATATTTTATTTTATCACTTTTTATTATGCTTAATGTGGTAAACATGATTATATTGAGATTAATTATTCTTGGGAATTGATTCATACCGTGATTATATCAAGGAATTGTCAAGGAATAATATGATAGTTCTTGGTTAAATAATTATGGAGAATGTTGATTTATTAATGTTCCTATATATTCTATTTCAAGAGTTGTGATGTAGTCTAATTTCATTTAAGGGTTGATAAGTTTATGGATAATCATAAGTTTAAATTAATTTATACTATTTTTATGATTTATGTGATGATGGTACCTTGGATACATTTAGTATGTTTTAATAGATGTTTAAGGTATATGTAACCCTTAAGATGAACTTATTTTTTTAATAAAAATTTATTTTAGGAAGAGTGCTTTTATATGTTTTGGACATAAATTGAACGATATTGATAAACTATAGTGTTATATGATCCTTGTTGGTGAGGTAATTTTGGATAATTGGGGGGAAAATTTCAATTAATATTTTGGAACTTATGTTTTATCACATAGATAACCAAGGAATTAAAATATTATTTTTTAACTATAGTGACCTAATATTTTCATACATGAATATTTTATCTTTTAGATGTATACTCAATACATTACAAAATTACACACTTCAGGACCATAATAGTTTAGTTCCTTTGTAAACATGTAACATTATATTCTAATTTTGTGGCTGATCTTCAACATCTCCCAAAATTATCTTCTCACATATTACACCTCTTAGGTATACCCTATCTAAAACATTATTCATAACATGTAGAAAGAAACATAAGAAAGAGAGAGAAAAAATCCTCAGTAAGGGTAAACATTAGAGTTATAAATCTATGATTATATGAAAGAATAAAATTGGAATAAGTGTATGTGATCATTAATATATCTTAAAATTACCATGAACAACCTATCCTGGATCATAAATATGAGTCATTACATAAAACTTTATCATTTTTTAAAACATGACCCACAAGGGTGATTGATTAGCCACCAAATGAGGCTAATATTCATTGTTCATATATATAATATTCATGTTATTTATTATTCATAAACACCATTTTATTGCATTTTACACTTTGAACATCATTTCACATTATGATTGTAATACCTTCTTAAAATTCAATATTATGTGGTACATTTTTGAACATCATTTAAAGTACCCAATGATTCATCTTATTTTAAGGAATATAATTATAAATAATTCAATTTTATATTTTGGGAAATTTATATACACTTAAATATGAACATGTTTTATTCAGGGATCAATGGAGAATTCATGGAAGAAGATGGGGATATTTTGTGATGAAAGGAAACAATTCTCGAGAAGTCAGATTGGACACCAGCCCACTAATGAGATTGTGGGAACCAAATTAAGAACCCAATGAATACTAAATTAGTTATGAGGATATAATACATATATGGGAACAAATCATTATTCAGGATCCAGTTCTAATTCGGCCTCCATTGTGGTCATTTAGGTGGACCAAGTTAGAGATACAATTCTGGGCCAGATTCTGTGGCCCAGAAAAACAACCCACTAATTTAATCATATCTCCTAATATACAACTACAAATGGGCCCACATTTTACAAGAGGTTAGGATACATCAGGATATACATTTTATTCTCCTATGTTCCACTCTTATTAGGCCATATAGAAGGTCTTATAAGCGCGTCTGTTCGGTGGATGAAAGATGGCTGCCACCTCGGGTCAAATGTGGAAAAGTCCAAGTTCCACAAGATTTCCACCACCCTAGGCCTACCATAATCAAATGGGATTCTTTGTACTATTGGATGCTCGACCCAAGGATTCCAGAATGCCTATTTAAGGTAGTGGTGGTGGAGTAGTTTGATGATCTTTGATGCTTTGTTCAATTGTAATGTTATGCTGCGATTTTGTTGTCTCAAGTTTATCTTTCACATGTAAGTTGTTCAATTAACTTTAGTTTCTTAATAAAATATCTTATTTTCCTCTTATTATGTTGTTCCTAATATCACTTTGATACCATTTTTTCAAGGTGTGAATTTATTCACACTAAACCTTGTGAAATTATTCACACAACGGTGGAGTGATCATTTTATTTTTATTGTTTTCTTTACTTCTCCATTTCCTCCCTCATGAGTCTACTTTCTGCTTCCATTGAAACTATGGGATCAATGAAGGGATAACCCACTTATGGGTTGATCCAAGGGAGTAGAAAGGGTCTGTATTGAATGTTATTTATCACCCCATTAATGTATAATCACTTCTTTAATTGAGATTTTTATTTGATGACTTTTAAACTCCATCATCCTTGTTGAATTTAAGGCCACACACTTCATGTGCTAATACGAACCTTTAACTTGAAGTGCTCAAAAATTTGATCCTTCAAGTGTATAGGTGATTAGTATTAAATGATGTAGGTATTAAACCAGTAAGTGATGATGTTGTTTTATATTCTTAAATTAATCCATCTCAAATATAAGAAATTGAAATCATTGAAAAGGAAATACGTCCAATCCACCCAAAGTGATAACCTAGGATAAACTCACTCTTTTAAATTAAATTCACTTACGTCTTTTAGAGTTAACTTAAACCTATATAAAATCAAACCAAGTTGGCCAATTCATATCCAAAAACAATCCATAGAATTTACGTGTCTATAGGTTACTTCTTAGGTCTCTGAGGATTCGACAACCTAAGCTAGACTACAAGGACCGTCCTACCATCTTCTTTTGGGTAAATTTGAGCGTGAATCACATTTGGGCGCCATTGCCGGGGACCCAAGTAATTCATCTAACCACCCATTCTATTATCCCCCATTTCTTATTTTATCATTCAAATTCTCTTATGTTGTCCCTTTATCGTTTTTTTCTTTTGGCGCATGTCCGCCTACACTCGCGATCAATCAAACCGTCTAGTTATGGTGGAAGTCCTGGGGTTGGGGAGTCAAGTACACCAAGGGAACTCTTTCCATTAGATCATAATCTTCCTAATACTCCATAGTCCAAAATTGATCCCATTTCAATGTAAGCTCTTCAAAGAAACAAACTCATAAACCCGGGTGGAAACCAAAATGGAAACCCAAATGAGGTAGCCCCAAACTTGGGGAATGCAGTTGATCAAACCATGAATGACTAGCTCAAAACTTCCTAGAACAATTCCCCCTCACGCATTAGACACAATTTCCTAGCATATTCCAACTACATATTTAAACCCCACGTCCAAAACCACCTTTCCACATTCCATGGAATGGAGTCCGAGATGCCCTACCTTCACTTTCAGGAGTTCAATGACATTGTAGAAACCATGTGTCCCACACATCAATTAGAATCAGCTAAGATGAGGCTATTTCCTTTTTCTTTAAAGGATCAAGCTAAAAATTGGCTAAACAATTTGAGACCATGATCCATAAACTCTTCGTACCAACTACAAATAGAATTCTATAAAAAATACTTTCCCCACCACAAAACAATTGCACTTAAAAAGAGTATCCAAAACTTTTTTGAAAAAGTGGGAGATTTATTATATGAATCATGGGATAGGTTCAAAGACACTCTAAACATGGTTCCACACCATGATTTTTCTATTATTGAACAAGTGGGAATTTTATATGAAGGGTTGGGTCTGGGGAACAAACAATCCATTGACATGATGTGTAATGGAACCTTTAAAAACAAAGCCCCAAATCATTCTTACGAGTATCTAAAAATCCTTTCTGAACAAAACCAAACATGGGGAACTTCAAATTATTCTGAAAAGACACAACGAACTACTGGAATTCATACACTTTGAGAAGAGGAAAGCCTTAGGAAAAAACTCGCAGCACTCTCAAGGAAAGTTGAAGAGATAGAAATTAGGAAAGTCCATGAAATCGAAACTGTAGACCCTGTTTGCACAATTTGTGACAAACATGACCATAAAAAAGACAACTGGAAAACCATTCCATCCATCAAGGATGTTCTTTTAGGAGGACCCCCAGTGGAAGTAAATGCTTTGAACTTTCAAAAGCCTCAATACCAAAACAACTTCAACCCATGGTATAATGACCACCCAGGCTTCCGTTGGAAAGATAACCAACAACCTTTCAAACCACAGGGACAAAATCCTTACCCCCATTAGAAATACCAAACCCATAACCAGTTCCAAACCCAACCTGTCCAATACCCACAACCACCTGTCCATTTTCAATAGACCATCCCACTGCCAAAATATCCCCCCAGGATAAACCAATCTACTCAAGCACCAACCCAAACTGTTCCACAAAGCCTACTAGAACAAATGTGCAAACAAATGGAAAGGATGAACTCAGAAGTGTCTTCCCTTAAACAAGAACTTCAAACCATCAAAACTGGAAAGGCACCCATGCCTAATCAGGTGGTGCCATCCTCAAATTCAAGGGGAGAGTCAAGTTGTACTAAAATAACTCATGAACAACTAAAGGCTATGAATGTTTTAAGAAGTGGGAAATCAATTGAGAAACCAAAAAAACTAATTCAGAACCCACCTGAAGATTCAAACTTGGATGAAAATTCAAATGAACCAAATGATCAAACTAAAAAACATTATAACATTGTCAAAGAAACAACTCTTCAACAAACAACCCCAGAACCTGCACTATTTCCTCAATGCATGAGGGGGAAAACCAAGCTTGAATTAAGTGAAACATTGAGGGAAATCTTCTCACAAGTCAAGTTGAACATTCCCCTTCTCGATGCCATCCAAACCATACCTTCCAACTCAAAGTACGTTAAGGACTTGTGCACTTTTAAAAAGAAACTTTTCACATAAAAACCACGTCCTTTTGGCTACTAATGTGAGTACCACCATTCAAGGGACCATTCCTCCAATGTTGAAAGACCCGGGTTTCCCTTACATAAATGTTGAACTAGGAGAGAGAAAAGTTGTCAAGGCCTTGTGTGACCTAGGTGATAGTGTGAATCTCATTCCCTATGCTGTGTACTGCCAATTAGGCCTAGAAGAGATCCAACCCACATTTTTCACACTTCAACTTGTTGATCATAGCATTAGGGTTCCAGAGGGTATTTTAAAGGACATTTTGGTAAAGGTTGAAAACTTCATCTACCATGCTGACTTCATTTTCCTTCACAACCATCCAGACTTAGGAAATAAGGAAAAAACCCCAATCATCCTTGGTCGTCCTTCCCTGCAAAAACCAAATCTATTATCTGAGTCTAAAATGGGAACATGACCATCACCTTTGGGAACATGAGTCTCGACTTGAACATCTATAATGAAAGCTCACAAAAAGGGGATGGTGAGGAAAATCATGATGTAAACATGATAGGAAGCATTGATAATGAATCCATGTAACATCAAGGAATATTTGATGAATGTTTAAGTCAGGATGAGATTGATTTCATTTGTTCATATGAAGGAATTTTATCTACTTGGATTGAATCATTTTCAAATTGCTCTTATGATGAAGTATTAGGTCCAAAAATTAGTGAAACCTTTCAGGAATCCAGTTTCATGGAGACCACTACAAATTCCTTACCTAAATTTGATCAATCCAATATAGTAGCTGAAACTTCTACATGTGGGGAATAAATCCACTCTGAAACTCTAAAAAAATAATTTGATATTGATCCAATGTCCCATTATTCGACTGAAATTCTGAACCAACCTGATCTTGAATTGAAGGAACTTCCCACTACACTCAAGTATGCCTTCCTAGGGGAAAATCAAACACATCCTATTGTCATTTCTTATTCTATTGAATCCAATAATGAGAGGATGCTTCTAGATGTCCTTAGGAAACATAAGAAAGCCATTGGTTGGACCCTATCTGATATTCCCGGGATTCGCCCACTTATTGGGGCTCATAGGATTGTTCTGGAATCTGATTCAAAGCCATGTCGTTAACCTCAACGATGACTCAATCCTAATCTCATGGAGGTAGTAAGAAAAGATCTTCTGAAATTGTTAAAAGTTGGTATCATATATACCATAGCTGAGAGTGAGTGAGTCATCCCAATCCAAGTGGTTCCCAAGAAGGCAGGAATAACAGTGATAACCAATGAGCATGGAGAGATTTTTCCAACTAGGGTGAGTAGTGGATGGAGGGTCTGCATTGACTATTGGAAACTAAACTCATTCACCAAGAAGGACCATTTCCCCTTACCATTCATTGACCAAGTCATTGAGAGAGTGGCAGGTCATGCCTTCTAGTGTTTCTTAGATGGGTACTCGGGGTATAATCAAATTGAGGTATCCCTATAGGATCAAGGGAAGACTACATTCACATGTCCATTTGGCACCTTTGCCTTCAAATGCATGCCCTTTGGTTTATGCAATGCTCCTGGAACCTTCTAGCGGTGTATGATGGGAATCTTCTCGGACATGGTAGGGGATTTTATAGAGGTCTTCAAGGATGACTTCTCTATGTTTTGGGATACATTTGAGGGATGTATGAGGAATGTAGAGAGAGTCTTGTCAAGATGTGAAGAAAAAAATCTGGTCCTAAATTGGGAAAAACGCAATTTCATGGTTAAAGAGGGACTAGTTCTAGGCCATCTAGTCTCAGGTAGGGGGATTGAAGTTAATAAAGCCATGGTTGACAACATTCTTCACCTTCCATCACCCAAAACTGTCAAGGAAGTGAGGTATTTATTTGGACATGCTGGTTTCTATAGAAGATTCATTAAGGACTTTAGTTCAATCTCCCGTCTCCTTTGTGCTCTCCTAGTAAAGGATGCTCCATTTTTTTGGATAGAAAGCTGTGAGGGTTCATTCTCAACCCTCAAATCCTCTCTCACTTATCCTACCATTATGAAATCTCCAAATTGGAACCTTCCTTTAGAACTTATGTGTGATGATAGTGACTTTTCTGTAAGATCTATGTTAGGACAATGTTGTGATAAAACTCCTTATGTCATTGATTATGCAAGAAAATCCTTAAATGATGCCCAAATCAAATACACCACCACTAAAAAGGAGTTACTTGCTATTGTGTTTGCCTTAGAGAAGTTTATGTCCTGCCTCTTAGGATCCCCCATCACTGTGTTCACTGACCATTCTGCACTAAAATACCTCTTCCAAAAACAAGATTCTAAGGCTATATTGATTAGGTGGGTCCTTATATTACAATAATTTGACCTCCCAATCAAGGATAAAAAGGGAATTGAAAATGTTTTAGCTGATCACATCTCTAAGATGGAATTCAAAGACAACTCAAATCAACTTTTTGTGTCTGATTCATTTCCTGATGAACACCTATACTCTGTGAGTGACTGCCCTTGGTATGCCGACATAGCCAATTTCTTAGTTACTGGAGTCATTCAAAAATTCTTAGGGACTCAAGCTTGAAGGAAATTCCTTTCTGATGTTAGACACTATGTGTTGGATGATCCATACCTTTATAAGTTCTGCCCTGACCAATTCATTAGGAGGTGTATTCCAGAATCTGAACAAGAGTCCATCCTTAAATTCTTTCATAGTGAGGCATGTGAAGGTCACTTTTCCTCTATGAAAACATCTGCTAAGATTTTTCAATGTGGTCTCTTCTGGACCGCCCTCTCAAGGGACTCCTACACATTTGGTCAAAGCTGTCCTAGGTTTCAACAAGTAGGTTCCGTAACAAAAAGGAATCAAATGCCACTCACTCCCATCTTAGTGGTTGAAATCTTTGACTGTTGGGGAATTGATTTCATGGGTCCCTTCCCAAACTCTAGGGGATATCTTTACATTCTCTTAGCTATCGATTATTTCTCCAAATGGGTTGAGGCCATTCCTACAAAATCGAATGACCATCAAACTGTGATTAGATTTATCAAGGAAAACATCTTCTCTAGATTTGGAATTCCTAGGGCTATATTTAGTAATCGTGGAACTCATTTTTGCAATCGTCCATTCTCATCACTCATGGAAAAATATGGAATTTCTCACAAAGTGTCCACTACTTACCACCCATAGACCAATGGTCAAGATGAGTTAGCCAATCGTGAAATCAAACAAATTCTTGAGAAAACTGTCAATCCTTCTAGGAAATATTTTTATGATAAACTCTTGGATGCTCTTTGGGCATATCGTAAAGCATTCAAAACCATCCTAGGAATGTCACCATATAGGTGGGTTTATGGAAAATCATGCCATTTACCTATTGAAATTGAGTATAAGTCCTTTTGGTCAATTAAGAAAATGGATTATGACCTCTCATTGGCCAGAACAAAAAGGAAATTAGATCTCAATGAACTGGAGGAACTAATGATGGAGGCTTATAAAAATTCAAGGATCAATAAATCTAGAGTTCAAGCCTACCAATCTAGGAATATCAAGGTCAAACATTTTTAACCGGGAAAATTTGTGCTCTTATATTGTTCAAAACTTCATTTACACCCAGGAAAGTTAAGGTCTAGATGGTCAGGACCTTTCATAGTGCATCATGTGTACCCCCATGGGGCAGTAGAGATTCAATATCCCACAAGTTGTTACATTTTCAAGGTCAATGGTCAATAGTTAAAACCATTCATTGAATCATTCAATAAACTAGAAATAGTGGTTGAGTTAACTAGGCCATCCTATGAACCAGGAAAAAATTGATAGATTAAGGATCCATGTTGGGCTAACGAAGATAAAAAAAGCGCTACATGGGAGTCAACCCATGGTTTTCAAGTTTCTTATCATTTTGTTGTTTTAATCAACTTTAAATTTTAAATAGTATTAATTAATCATTTTGATATTTAATAAAAAAATTATACTATTGACCTGTTCTTCTTTTATGAGTATGCATAGGTATGAAAGGGGAGCAACGTATTCATCCGTGTCACACGGTGTGATCCCTGAGTAATACCTTACCCATAAATTTAAAAGAAGACAATGTATCATTAGTTTGATTAAAAAAAAAAGGAAAAACCATAAAAATAATGATACGTGGAATTCAATAAGTCATTGTGTTGTTTGTTTTGTCTATTTTGTTCTTCTTTGTATGGTTTAGGGACTATTTTGGGTGATACATGTTCAGTCAAGGAGGTCCCTACATCCCCTAAGAGATCAAAGGACTAATTTGGAGCAGCGAGAATTTCAACTTCAACCACCAGGTGACTTCATTCCATGATCCTCATTTTCAATTTCCTTTTTGAACTTTCATTCTCTACCTCTACCCCCTTCTAAATTTTATTTTCTTTAAACACTGGGGACAGTGTTATTTTATTTTGGGGGGGGGGGGGAGATAAAATATAAAAAATTCATTTGTGTCAAAACAAAAATGAATTATTTGAAAAAAAGTGTAAATAGAAGGAAAAATTCCTTTAACTTTGAACATGGTAATACACATTGCACACTTTGAAACTGAATATCAAATAATTTAGCATGCCCTGATTCTGATTTTAATCCTTTTATAATTTCATGAGCATAGATTTTGGAAAGTGTGGTTATCCAATGTGATATTTCATCATTTATATTTTCATTCAAAAAAAAAGATCACAATGCACGTCCTTTAGATTGTGGGGTATTAGTTTAAGTTCATGGGGTCCCCAAAATAAATAGCATAGGTTTGGTTATAATTTTAGTTTTAATATGAGTATTAAAAAAAACAATAAATTTGCGCGTAGAGCAATTAAATGACCTAATGCGTGGCTTTCGACACTTGGGGACTGTGACTCCATAGTTTCCTGGCCCAGAGTTAGTAATTTTATCTCTATTTTTGGTAATTTGAATTTGTTTTTAACTGAGTTAACTCAAGATGATGCCCGAGTATATAGGCTTCACTTGGTGCCCTAAGGTCTTTGAGCTTGGGAGTCATCAGTAAAGTCTCGCTACAGGGGTTAACTCTTTTGAGTGCAATTTAAATTACCATGAAAAAATTGTAAAAAAAACAATATATATATATATATAATACAATTTTTTTGAATACTCATATTTATATTGAAATGTAATTCCACCTAGAGCTTCCGTAATTTCCCCCTTGAATAAAGATGAACCCCCATGTCTATTGTGATGCACAACACATCCTTATACTTAATTGATATTGGATGAAATATGGAAATGATTTTAAACAAAGGAATGGGATTAGGATTGGGATCTTCTTATGAAACTATCTTGTATTAAAATATTTTGATGGGCTTAATGATTTTTTGGTATAAGGGTTTTTGGTGATCATTGTTTATTAAAATGTTTTTGGAAAAGGGAATTTGAATTTCATTTTTGATAAGATATATTTTTCTCGGGACTAGAAAAACTCAAGTTGGGGGGTGCGATTAGCCACTAAATGAGGCTAATATTCATTTTTAATATATATAATATTCATGTGTTTTATTATTCATAAACACCATTTTAGTGCATTTTACACTTTTAACATCATTTCACATTATGATTGTAATACCTTCTTAAAATGCACTATTATGTGGTACATCTTTGAACATCATTTAAAGTACCAAATGATTCATCTGATTTTAAGGAATATAATTATACATATTTTAATTTGATATTTTGGAAAATTGATCTAAACTTAAATATAAACATGTTTTATTCAGGGATCAATGGAGAATTCATGGAAGAATATGGGGATATTTTGTGATGAATGGAAACAATTTTGGAGAAGTCAGATTGGACACCAGCCCACTGAAGAGACTTTGGGACCCACATTAAGAATACAATGAAGCCCAAATTAGGTGGGAGGATATAATAAATATGTAGGAACAAATCATTATTCATGAGCCAGTGCTATTTCGGCTTCTATTGTGGTCATTTATGCGGCCCAAGTTAGAGATAAAATTCTGGGCCAGATTCTGTGGCCCAAAAAAACATCCCACTAATCATATACTATCTCCGAATCTACAACTAAAAATGGGCCCAAATTTTACAGGAGGTTAGGAGACATATGGGGATCCATTTTATTCTTCTATGTCCCACTCGTATTCGGCCATCTAGAAGGCCTTACAAGCGCGTCTGTTTGGTGGATGAAAGCTGGATGCCACCTCGGGTCAAATGTGGAAAAGTCCATGTTCCACAAGATTTCCAGCACCCTAGGCCAACCATAATCAAGTGGGAAGATTTTTAATGTTTGAGGCTCGACCCAAGGCTTCCAAAATGTCTATTTAAGGAAGTGGTGTTGGAGTATTTTGATGATCTTTTATTCTTTGTTCAGTTGTAATGTTATGCTGCGATTTTGTTGTCTCAAGTTTTTCGTTCACATGTAAGTTGTTCAATTCACTTTAGTTTCTAAATAAAATCTATTCTTTTCCTCTTATTATGTTGTTCCTAATATCACTTTGAAACCGTTGGTTCAAGGTGTGAATTTATTCACACTAAACCTTATGAAATTATTCACACAACGGTGGGGTGATCATTTTATTTTTATTGTTTTGTTAACTTCTCAATTTCCTCCCTCATGAGTCTAGTTTCCGCTACAATTGAAACCATGGGATAAATGGAGGGATAAACCACATATGGGTTGATCCAAGGGAGTTGAAATGGGATGGATTGGATGTTATTTATCACCCCATTAATGTATAATAACTTCTCTAATTGATATTTTTATTTGATGATTTTTAAACTCCATTGTCCTTGTTGAATTTAAGGCCACACACTTCATGTGCTAATACGAACCTTTACCTTGAAGTGCTCAAAACATTGATCCTTCAAGTGTATAGGTGATTAGTATAAAAGTGTGTAGGTATTAAACCAGTAAGTTATGATGTTGTTTTATCTTCTTAAATGAATCCATCTCAAATATAAGAAATTGAAATCATTGAAAAGGAAATACGTCCAATCCACCCCAAGTAATAACCTAGGATCAACTAACTCTTTTAAATTGAATTCACTCAAGTATTTTAGAGTTTACTTAAACCCATATAAAATAAACCCAAGTTGGCCACTTCATAGCCAAAAACAATCCATAGAATGTATGTGTCTATATGATACTTCTTAGGTCTCTGAGGATTCGACAACCCAAGATAGACTACAAGGACCATCCTACCTTCTTCTTTTGGGTAAATTTGAGCGTGAATCAGTGATACATCTCCATAAATCAATCATGAACCATATTTTATGTAATTTAAGTGTGGAACAATCATAAATATAGAAAAAGAACCATTTCATGTGTCAAGGTTAAATACCAAGACCATCAATGTCATAACCCCCCCTCCAAAGATACCCCTCCTTGTTTAGCAAAGAATAAAGAGAAATAATGACCCATAATGGCCACCTCCAGAAGGAACTTGGTTGGAGACTATAACCAATGGTATACAGATCACACAATATGGATGGTATTACCCCTTTTTTAAACAAGACCAAGAGATATGATGTATCTTCAACAAAACAATTCTAATATATATATATATAAAAGAAATCAAAAAACCATCCCATATGCATAAAAAAATAGAACAGATAGAAAAAAAATTCTGAAAAGTAAATACCAAAAATTAATGCTAGACAGTGACACTACAGCTATCATGATGCGAGCTAGTAAGATCCAACAAGGTCCATGTAATCCTCTTGGAAAACTAAAAGTAGTTCTATATACATAGGGTGAGTATATAGGTATACTCAGTAAGAAAACCAAAGTCTACCATGAACATGTGAAAGAAGCATACTAATGCCACTGAGAGAAAATAGTAGAACCAAATAACACGAAAAGGCATAGTAATCATCCCAACCTCACCAAGGCATGCTCCTCAAAGAACACAAGTTATGTAATGTAATATAATTCATATCGATGATAGGGTACCACACACCACTTTCCCACTAATTATCCACTATTGCCTAATAGAAAACGTCTTCATTCCCCCACCCCTTCTGAAGGTACCACAACACATCCTTCCTATAGATACCTAGGACACAAACCACACCACATACCACGTGAAGAAACATGGGCCACAAACCACATCATATCCCATGCATAGACATCTGGTCCACAAAACACACCACATCCCACCCGTAGACACCTGAGCTACAAACACAACACATCCCACAGACACCTGTGAAAGAACAAACACATCTTATCTTGAAAACATATGGGAAAGCACACCATGCATCATACAGAAAACACCTGGGAAAGCAGAACCCGCCTGCACACACCTGGTCCTCATAAACCAAAACCTACCCGATGAATCATAGGCTACCACCTCCTGGAAGAGGGAGAAGGAAAGTGTAGGTGGCCAAACAACCATCCTCCCACCAATATGTTTGGGAAAGACACCCTCCCCCTTGATGATGGGGGTGTTCGACACATAGTTCTCAAATATCATGGAATACATATATAAATCACAGTGTAAATACATGTATATATATATAAATATAATACCAAACACTCAAGCATGACCTATGGGTTCTTAAAGAAACAACCAGATCACAACACTACCAACATTGCTCCTTCCTCTAAATGCACAACAACACAGATGAAGCCACCAACCAATTAATATTTCCAACCAAATTAATTAACCATTATCATTCTTTATTCACAACTCATTTATTTATTCCATTGACCAAAACAAATAAATTCAATTCTAAAATTAATTAACCAATTATTTATTCATTTATTCCATTATTATTTGGGAACTACCAAGAAAAAAACAGAGCATGAAAAAAAACTCAAACATGGAAAAAATCTAAAATAATTAACCTTAACAACAATCACCATCCTTCTTCAATGGCATCCCTCCAGGAAAACCATCTACAAACAACCACATACAAAAAAACATCACTTTACAAACCGATTAAAGCCCTGTTGTACAAAAATTCTCATCAATTTCATAGTTAATCAGTCTATTAACATGATATTATATTACATAGATAGGTTGAATTAACATCTATAAGTTCATCCAAAAACCCACTCAGGCCAATCCACAACACACAACCATGCTTATAGACATACCACAAAAAAACTAGAGCAAACCCACACATCACAACATAGAAAATTCATATTTCATTTGACCCACACACATCCAAAACCATTCCACACATAGAATCACATACCACAATGTAACACCTTTTATGATTTTGAAAATGGGACACTTATTTAATTCCATTTCATTATTTATGGGTGTTATCACAAAAACCAAATCCCGGGGCATCCATTTATTATATAAATTAATGTGATTAACCAATTTATATATATAAGTGTTCAACTTGAACCAAACAACATGCAACCCATTTAGGGTGAAAACAAGTTCCCCCAATGAACACGATTTTCCATGGGGTATCAAGCCCGTATAATCAAAATATCACAGTCATAATATCAAAATTGAAAAATCATGAAAAACGAACCCCCCTACTCCTTTAAATTTCATTTAACCAATTATAATATTTGATTAGCCTCACACAACCATGATCTATAGGTGAACAAAAGTAATCTAACCCAGATGATGCATAATTTAAGAGAGTCAAAGGAAATCCTACCTTGAAGATTCTTTTCAACAAGTTTGTTCACCATAGGGAGAATAAGAATACCCGCAAGAGAAAAACAAACTGTTAGAAATGCAGATCAACATATTCTGCACTAGAATATTATCAAAATGATGCCCAAACATCCAAATCAATCAAAACTGTATCACAACAGTGAATCCTAGGGGGATGAATAAGAGTAAACATATGCGATAGAGGATAAAAGTCACCACAGATTGATATCATATTTCCAAAAAACCACCACCAGGATTAATGGATCAAGAAGGGAGGAGTGGGGCTCGATGGGCTGATCGGGGGGCCTAGGTTTCATTTGGAATAATTGGAAGGAGACAAAATGTAAAAATGAATGATGTTTTGTATAAAAAAATTAAAAAAAACTAGATTGGGGTATTTTATGACACGTAATTCCCTTTCATTTCGTATAATACCCATGGTTTAGTTTTCACTAAAAAATTTATCCCCTATTCATTTTCATTTAGTTTTATAACCCATAAATATTTCACACTATGAAACACTTCTTCACATAATGTAAAATATTTACACACCATGAAACTTCATAGACAAGCCACGAAACTTACTTTCACATCATGTAATATATTTATATGGTTTGTAACCCCCTTTTCCTAGCCTTTAGCAACCAAACTTCTCCAAAATCCCTAAAATCCTCATCTGAACACTCCAAAAACCAAAAACTAGAAAAGTAATGAACCCTGAAGACACAGACTATTACATTAAATATAGTGGATTAGGACACACCAATTTTTCATAGTAGATCAGGGCACGCATATTTCCCATAGTTGATCAGGACACACATATTTCTTATAGTGTCTTAGGACACACCTGTTTCCCATAGTGGATTAGGTCAAACCTGTTTTCCATAGTGAATCAAGCCCATTGACTTTTTTACCATTATCATCCCATGATATATAAATCCTTACCCATTGTATCAGAAGGAGGTATAAGTCCCACCAATAACATAATGAAATAATACCTATGAGTTGCACAAGATCATAAATTCATCATATCATAACCCATGAAATGAAATGGGTATCATAAACATTTCATCCCATCATGACATGTGAATAGATATAGGTTTCATAATAATTTCATCATAGAATAACCTAGGAAAAGAATAATGTTTTAGAAGCATTTTATCATTGTATACCAATGGAATAGAAAAAGGCTCATAACAATCGGGCCATAAAAACATTAACCATTCAGAGAAAGAATATAAATGGAATTGTTAGATCATATCCCTAATGTGAAATAGGTGACAAAAACATATGTCATCTTAGATAGAAAATAATTTTGAATGATATTTTGAAAAATTTCATGAGGAAAATATACTTTCCTCTTTTAAAAATGATTTTCAAAACCTAAAAATGTTTGGAAACCTTTTTATTGGATAATAACCAAGAAAACATGTAAAAGACTCTTTGAAAATAATTTTAATCATTTTTTAGAAAATAATTTTTTACAAAATTCTTTTCCTTGAAAATGATATTAGAAGATTATTTTTAATCATTTAGAAAACTATCAGAACCCCCTCCCCCCAAATATGCCCCTCTTGAGATGGAAATGAAGGAATCGAGATAATGACCCCCCTGATTCCCACTTACAATAGTCCCTAGAGTGGTGACCAACACCAAGGGTACACAAATCTCACAAAATGGGGGGCATTACCATTTTTATTATAACCAAGATTGAGAGATAATATGTATTGAAAAAAAAATAACTCCAAGACATATATAAAAGATATCCAAAATCCATCCCACAGGCATGTTTAAAAATATAACTGCTACTAATACAATAAAATCAAAAAATGTACCAAACGGAAAGCTAAGCACCGACACAACAACTATTCCAATGTCCGAGCTAGTAATGACCAGCACAGTCCATGTAGTACTCCTGGAAAACCATGAGGAGACATATTTATAGGGTACTGTAGCAGAAATGTAGTAGGCATTGTTTGGTACTCTAGCAACCAGAACTATTCATCCGTTTGGGATTTTGGGCCACCGGTTTGGGCCTCGGGTCCATTAAGGACTTCGGGCCACCCATGTCCTTCGGGCCATTATGGATTTCGGGCCACCTCAAGGACTTTGGGCCACCTGAAATCATGGTTAATTGATTAGACAGACTCTACAAGGATCATAATCCAGATAGAGATGCAGAGAAAGCACATTCACCAGAGCAGAAGCTAAACTGATTTGTTAGAAATAGAGGGTATGACATCGCCATCGGGGCCAAAATGTGCTTTCATGGGAAGCCTAGATGAACAACTATGTGAAGGTGGAGAGTTGATATCACGATGAAGAAGCTGAGAGGAGGATTTCCAAGTATAGTATGTATATTTCCTAGGAACTATGGGTCATGTAATATCTAAGCCTACGAGCCTTGTAATGGTTCCCCCTTATCGCTTGAAACGGGGTTATCAAAAATAAATAAAAATAAGGCCTTCGGGCCATTTGGGCTAGGGTGAGAATACATGTATACTTAGTAGGAAGAAAACAATGGTCTCTCATTCATTAGTGGGATAATCATACTAATGCCTATGTGAGAAAAAATAGAAACCAATAACACCTAACAAGGAATAATAGCCATCCCAACCTCATCAAGGAACGCTCACTAAATAATGAAAGTCAAGTAAGGTAATATAATAATACAATTGATGTTTTAGTACCCCACACCACTTCGCACTGGTTAACTGCTCATAACTTAATGGGAAACATCCTGACACTTCCACACTCTTCCAAAAGCCCCATGTTAAAACATGCCCCACACACTTGGGCCTCAGAGGGACTCCCACAACATGGAAAAACGAAGCTCACCAAATCCCTCTCGAGGACACCCTAGCCAAAACAATACCACATCCTACCTGTAGACACCTGCACCCCAACCACGCCTCATCCCAAAGACACCAGGGAAAGCACCCCACATCTCATCCTGTAGACACTTGGGAAAGTACACTCACCAAGAAAAACATGGTCCTCACAACCACACCCCAACTTGCCCGAAGAGTCTTGGGTTATTAATGAATTGAATAGGGAGTAGAGAAGATCATGTAACTAGCCATCCATCCTCCCACCAGAATGTTGGGAATGACACCCTCCCTTGTGATTATCAGGGTGTTCAACACATAGTGCTCAACTATGGTGGGGTGTGTATAGAAAATAATAAGGAAGTACAAGTACATAAATATATAGGTATCAAACACTTAGACCAACCTATGGGTTTTTTCCAACAACCAACCATCCCACAAAACTACCTTTGTTGCTACCTCTAAATGCATATATTAACAACATCAATATTCACATCAAAATATGATAAATGGAAGCTGATTCAAAACATCCTTCACTTGATACTCACTAAATTAAACTTTTATTGAACCTTTATTTTTTTGTTCTATCCCTTCATGGGAAACTACCAACCACAACACACAACTAGTAATACAACCAATCCAAACAGAGGGAAAAAACTATGATAAATAATTCACAGCACACTTCCTCCCCACTTAGCACCCATTCCATCCACTTCCATCATCATTATTCAATGTCATTCCGCCTAAACCATCCTCTCAACAAAAAACCCCCAACACATCTCCAAGCCCTATAACAAATCTCATCATAACCCAACCCAATATCCCCACTGTATAACAACACCACACTCAGTAAGAGAAACAAAACACTACCCGGTTGCAGTCCCACTCAACAACACTCCTCATCCATTCTACAATCATTCAATATCTCAACCTAAGATTCCATAAAACCACCTGAAAAACCCCACACATAGCCGTATAATAAAAAAAACACCACACAACCATTCATGGAATTATTTATAGTTTTAACAAAACTATCATTCTTTAATTCCACTGTTTAAATTAGGGGTGATCATAGAAAATGTTTGATCCTAGGGTATCCATTTATTTAACTAGGTATAAATCGTTTATCAGATTTTCATATTTACATCCATTCAACATAAGACCATCAAAAAAGTATTCCCAATTCATCATAGGTGCGCAAACATAGGCCACCAATGCCCAGGATATTTAGTAGGCACATAGCCCATACAATTCATAATATCAACCGATAATAAAGTACAACACACGTCACTTTTCCCCAGCCCTACATGTATATTTTTAAAATGATTTAATTATCTTTATTAACTTGTATTATTGATATCTTCCACAGGAGGACCTTCATACACTAACCCCACATGATAAAAAAAATAAAATATATATGAAGGGATACCTACCTCATGAAACATATGATCAACACTTCCTCCTTCCACCAAACAAGGGGTGCATAAGGCTATTAAAAAACGACGTCCAAGGGTGAAACATAGATTCATAGATCCTCGGGGAAGAAAGGTTCTAGGGATTCATAGTAGCAAGATCAAAGGGAAACATACAAGGAAGAAAGGGTTTCAAAAGCCATTAAATCCGAATCCTAATCAAGACCATGTATTTTGACTATCTGAAAGCCTCTTGAGAATTAGGGATTTAAGGATATATTTTATGTCCTTTGAAACTACAAAAAAAACCATTTAAACAAAGGTTTTAAACTCATTTTACATTATATAAAATGTTAAAGGGGTTATATAGGAAAAACTAGTAAAAACTATAAATTTGAAAAACTATTGGAAATGACTCACCATTGCGAGTCATCAGTGGTCGAGGAACTGTTGGGTGACTCATTTCTTGGATGAGTCACCGGTGTGAGCTACTGGTGATGGGCTCCAGATGGCAAGTCACTGTTTGGTGAGTCACCATTTAGTAAGATATCGTTCAATGAGTTACCATTCAGTGTGGTAGCAATTGGTGAGCTACCATTCAATGAGCTACTATTCCGTGAGTCAGCATTCAGTGAGCTTCCATTCGGTGAGATACCATTTTGTGAGGCATCATTCGGTGAGGAATCATTCAGTGAGATACTGTTTGGTGAGTCACTGTTCGATGAGTCATCATTTGGTGAGCTATAATTTAGTGAGTCACCATTGCGACCCCCAATTAGCAACTCACTGCCAATGAGTCTCCATTGTGAGTCATCGTCCATGACTCACTGATCCTAAACTACTGTTGGAAAAACTATAATTTTAGAAAACTCTGTAAATGAGTCACCATTACCTCCATAACACCTCAAGCACTAGATTTTGAAAAATTAATGGACCCTAGATGTTAGGGACACTACATCAGATACCTCTCAATCCATTATCTCCCTCTATAATTTAAAACCAATACCTGAAGAAATATGGGTTTGAAAAACCACCCTATGAGATACATCTCAAAGATCCCATTTCACTCAAAACCCCGCTAACCACCAAACACATCAAGGTTAAATGATAATAACCCTGTATTGCTCAAATAATATAGTGAATCCTCAACATCCAAGAACACCTCCTCTGAAATCTTCTAACCTGACCAACCAAAAGGAAGACCACACAATCACAAAATCCACACTATCCAAACACATGAATCATAGAATTCGATTTTCCATGTCAAGATACTATCTGCTATGGGTGTCATTAACTCTCCCTCACAGGTTTAATCAAATCATAATTAATTATTCACAATTTGGAATTAGGTATTCCCCTTTTCACATGTGAGGACTTTATCACACATTAACAGAATAAGGAAATAACTCATCTCATAGAAAACATGGTTCAAACATCTCATTACAAACAAAACGGAACAAGACCAAACTCCAAACAGCTCCTGGTAATGGGAATGAATTTTTTCTTCTCACTACAAGGTACTCTCCTCCTGGAAACCATTCCCCACAACACATGAACCCAAGGAATGGTTCATCTATGAAAAACCTTCTCCCGGTGATCTTGGACCTCCAATTTTCATTCCTCAATCTTTGTGTCGTCTTTGATATCCAACTCTCCCCAGTTAATGACATGAGAATTATCATGAAGAAACTGATGAAGCTGAGAGACATGAAATACATCGTAGATCCTCTATAACTACTGTGGAAATCCCAAAAAGTATGCCACCATGCTAACTTCTCCCAATACCTTGACGAGACTGATGAACATTAGAGAAATCTTGCTTTCTCTACCAAACCAATGCTACTGACCGTTTCATCCTGGGCCACCAAAACTATGTCCCCAATCCCCAATACATCTTGAAAACTCCTGGGTATACTGCTAAGGTTGAGCTATGAATCTCATAGAGGACTCCCTCACACGAAACCAGTGGAACAAATATCGTTCCATGGAATAGAATCCAATTTCAACCATCCTACAACCATCCCACCAGAGCATCACCATAGTCAATGCAATCGTGCATCACCTCTACCTCTGAGTCTCCCCCTTGAGAATCCTCAACCTTATGCATCATAGAATACTATAGTTTTATCTGAAACAAACAACCTCTATGGCTGTCAACCCTTGCATCTAGGTGCAAGGTGACCAACTCCTCCATCTCCATCCAACTGTTCACCGATTCCCGAACTAATTCCCTGTATGTCATCCTTATCAAGAAATCATCCAAAACCTTCCACTTTCCCAAGGCATAGGTGATATCAAAATCATAGTCCTAAAAAAAATCCATCCTCCTTCACTATTTCAAGTTAATATCTCAATAGAATAAGATATAACTCAAACTCTTATGATCTGTAAAGATCACAAAGCAATCCCCAATGAGGTAATGTTGCCACAACTTCAGCAAAAACACAATATCTACCAAATCCAGATCTTGGATGCCATAATTATAGATATGGGGACATAACTTCCTATAACCATAAGAGATAACTCCCCACTAGTATAGGATAATTCATCCCAATACCAGAAGATAGTCATCACAAAATATCTCAAACATCACCCATTCCTTTGGAAACCAGAGCACATGAGTTCCAAAAAACATCCCCTTAATATAGTCTAATGCTTCCTAGCATTGATCAATCAACACAAAATTATATTCCCTTATATTCATATCTATCAATGAGGCTGGAACTTGAGAGAAATTAGGTACAAATATTTGGTAATAGCCTTCCTGGCTGAGAAAATTGCAAACCATTGTAACATTTTGAAGTTCTATCTGGTAAATTGCTTCATCGTCCTTCAATAGATCCACTAACACACCATTTGGTGACAACAAATGTCCAAGGAAATGCACCTATTTTTCCCAAACATTCACTTGAATAGATTTCTGTAGATATGGTGGTGTTGAAAGGCATGTAAGACAATCCTGAGGTGCTCGGTATGCTCCTACTATAACATAAATTATATTAGGATGTCATCGATCAATACAGTGATAAAATGGTCTAGGAGATCATTGAAAATAGAGTTCATGAGCCCCATGAAAATGGATATTTTATTCATAACACCAAATGAAATAACTATGAACTCGAACTGCCCATACCTGCACCTAAAGGCTAGCATTAACATATCATCCTCCATCACCCTCAACTAGTGATATCTAGACCATAGCCTGTGGTAGTCTATTAATCCTCTGATAGGTGTCTCACAAGATAATCCTCATCCAGAAATAGATTGGGGGAAAAGTGAAGGAGATCCTTGAACTTGACCCCCAAATCCCATACTGACGTACTCCCCTGCTAGATGGACAGTAACTCCTACCCCTTCTCAGCCTTCATGGTCGATGAAAGGAATTCCGCTCAGAACTCCTTCTCGAAATCAAACCATAGAATTTCACCTCCTTCCTCTCCCCCATGTACAATGCCCACCACCAACATGATAATCCCCTCATCCAACTCACTGCCAATGTAATCTAGTACTCCATCGGAGCCCAGATCAAGCTGAAGGTGATCGCATGCTCCTCGATCCAAATCTCCATCTCCATGTCTGAAACACTAACATCATAGTTTACTAGAGTCTGATTTTGGAAAGAACATAGTGTTTTTTTGACACTGATAATCCTCCTCTACTTGATCAACCCTCCGTCGATCGACTATGTAAGCATGCTGAGCCTCCACTACCTGCACTACACGCGGATAATGATTGAGTTCCATAGCTAAAAAGTTAAGAAAGGAACCACTATGATAGAGTTTTATTGAATTTTATTTAATATTAATTTTAAATAATTATTTATTTATGTTCATTTAAACTCTCAATTAAAAAAAGAACACAAGTCATTATTATGCATGTACTATTCCAATGGTCTCTACCCTGCAAACGTTGTATCCTCACTTGGTCATTTGGTAGGCTCAAAGTCCTTACAACATATCACTGGGGGCCCTAAAATCCTGTGTCTTAGCCAATCTTCCCTGGCCTATGTCACACACCAAGTTCACCTAACGTTGTTGCCCTATAAACGCATGAAATTCTTACTCTGCCTAACTAGAAACTCTATCCTATCTCTCAACCATCAGCCTTTGATAACATTTTTTCCTGACCCCCTCTCTTCAAAGATTCCCTTACTAATATGGAAATGAAGGAAGCAAGATAAATACCCCCCGAGTCCTGCACCCAGTAGGCCCTAGGGTGGAGACCCTCACTAAGGGTATACAAATCACAAAAAATTGGAGGAATTACCCTTTTTATAGTAACCAAGATTATAAAATTAGATTTATCAACCACAAAACAACTCCAAGACATACAAAAAAAAGAAAAATATATCCCACCTGTATGTTTTTAAATATTACTTCTAAAAATATAATAAACATCAAAGTAAGTACTAAAATAAAAGCTATGTAGTGAAACAATAACTGTCCCAAAGTCTGTGATAGTGCTACACGGTCCACTTAGTCCTCCTATAAACCTGAAAGTTGTTTTGTGTATGTAGGGTGAGTATAAAACTATACTCAATATAAAAAAATCCAGGTCTCCTAGGAACAAGTGGCTAAAACATACTAATTCCCCTATGAGAAATAACAGAAACTAATAGTACCTAAAAGGAATACTAGCCATTCCAACAACACCAAGGTATGATCACCAAATAAAAAAAGTCATGTAATGTAATATAATAAGCACATCAATTTTTAGGAACCCCATAGGGATTCCCACAAGTTAATCACTCATAAACTAATGAATAATGTCCTCCCAATTTCACACTCTTCCCCAAGCCACATTTCATAACCTGCCCACACACACTTGGACTTGTGATCTAGTCCCACAGCCTAGGAAAAGGAGGTCACCACATCATGCCCATAGACATCTGGGCCACCACCATACCACATCCTGGTCACACACACCTGATCCACAACTACACCTTATCCTTAAGACACTTGGGAAAGCACACCACATCTCATCCCATAGAAACTTGGGACAACACACCTCCCCCCATAGAAACCTAGGCCCCACAACCTCACCACAACCCACCTGAAGAATCTTAGGGCACCAATACCTAAATGGGAGAGTAGAAATGAGAAAGTAACCAACCATCTGTCCTCCCATTAGAATGTTTGGAAAGACACCCTCCCCCTTGATGATGGGGGTGTTCATCACATAGTTCACAACTAGAGTAGGGTGCATATAGAAAATCACAAGGAAGTGAAAGTATAGAAATATATAGGAAACAAACACTCATCCCAACCTATGATGTTTTTAAAAAACCAACCATCCCATAAAACCTTTTTTTTTCTACCTCTAAAAACTTGTATTAACCCCTACAATAGTCACTTTGAATGTTAATAAAAGGAATATTCTTCACTACCTTCTTCGCTTAACACCCACTCAATTCAACTTTTAAAAAACATTTATTTTTGTTGTCCAGTCCCTACCTAGGAAACTACCAACCACACCATAGAACCAGCAATAGAACCAAGACAAACATATTAAGAAAACTATGATAACTGACTTACTCTACCCTACCTTCCCACTTAGCACCCAGGCCAACCACTTCTATTCTAATTCTTGAAAGTCATTCCCCCAAAACCATCCTTTTAACAAGAAAACCCCAAACATACAACCAAACCCTGCAACATATCTCATCACAACCAAAATTGACACCCCTGCTGTATAACTACACCACACTCAACAACACAAACAAAACACAATTAGGTTGTAGTCCCACTACACAACACTACTCATCCATTCCATAATCAGTCAATCTCTGAACCTGAGATTCCATCACACCACCTAAACCTCCCCAAACATAGCCATACCCTCAACAACAGCACCAAACAACCATACATGGCAATATTTACAGATTTAAAAAAACTCCCATTCTTTAATTCCACTTTCTAATTCAGGGGTGATCACATAAAAAGTTTGATCCTTGGGAATCCATATATTTAACCAGGTTTATGTGGTTAATCATATTTTCATATTTACATCCATTAAACAAAGGACCATCAACCAGCATTCACAAGACATCATAGGTGTGAAATCAAAGGCCACCAATGAACATTGATTTTAGTATGCAAACAGCCTTTATAATTCTTAATATCAATAGATAACAAAGAATAAAAAAGGCTCTTTTATCTAGCCCTAAATGTAAATCGTTAAACTGATTTAATTATCTTTATTAACTTGGTATCCTTATATCCTCTACAAGTGGAAATTTATACACCCACCCCATATGATACACAAATAAAAGAGAGATGAAGGGATTCATACCTCACGAAATAGACGATTATCACCTCCTCCTTATTCAAAACATGGGTGTGCAAGGATCTAGGGATACATGATCCAAGGGTGCAACATAGACACTCAACTCCTTGGAGAATAAAGGTTATGGAGATGCTTGTTATCTAAAGTTAATGGAAACATACACAAAAGAAATGGTCTCAGCTTTAGAAAGTCGAGATATTTTATCAATGGAAGAAACAATCTCAAAATCCATTAAAGCCCGATTATGATCCTGACCACACGTTTTGACTATCTAAAAGCCTCTCAAGCATTAGGGATTTAATGATATATTTCATATCATTTGAAAGATATTTAGAACAAGTTAAAAGATGGTTTTAAACTCATTTTACATCAAATAAAATGATAAAGGGATAAAACTAGAAAAATAGGTAAAAAATGGAAATTTGAAAAGCTGTCAGAAATAACTCACCATTGGGTGAGACAACATTATGAGTCACCAGTTATTGAGGCACCATTGGGAGACTCATCATTTTGATGAGTCATTAGTGTGAGTTACTGGTGACAAGCTATAGATGGTGATTCAGTTTTTGTTGAGTCAATATTCGTTATGCTACCATTCGGTGAGTCATTATTCATTGAGTGACCATTCGATGAACTATAATTCGACGAGTCACCATTCAATGATCTACTATTCAGTGAGTCACTGTAACACCCCGATATTTTATGAAAAATATTCTTTTTAATTTCATTAATGTCTTCTGTTGTACGCTACACCAAAAAGAGCTTGCACAACACGCATCCTTGACTTGCCTTGCATTAAACGCAATCGCGACCATCCTCGATAGCGTGTGTAGTACGCAATACCGAGTTTCACTAAACAACGATATGCTATTAAAATATTATTAAAACTAGCCATTATGAATAGTAATAACCACTTTTTGAAATTTTTTAAATTTTATTTTTCAAAATGGACTTCATTTTTGGATTCAGAATATTGAAATTAGCTTAGGGTGAAATTTTGGTACTTTTCGGATAACTTTCATATTCTGATGAATAGTGAAAATTACTAACTTTTAATTAAAAACAACTTTTTTAATCAAAATAATTAATAGTGATAAATTATTAATTTTATTGGTTTTAATGTATATTTAGAATATATTTTTACAATTTAATACAATGTTGGTCATTGTATGTAATTCCACATTTAAACCAGACATAAACAAGTGTCAATCTTTTGATAGTTATTTTCTCTTAAGAACACTCTATTTGTTTTGACGAAGGGAATTAATTATTAAATTAATTAATTCAACTGATATGTTTTGAATTTGGTAAAATAGACATCATTTTTGAGTTCATAATATCAAATATATCTTAGGCCTAATTTTTGGTATTTTTCTGGAAACTTTCATTTTTTGATTAATAGTGAAACCACTAAGTGGTAGTTAAAAAAAATGAATTTTTCATAAAACTTAATTTTACCACTTCTGTGAGTGGAATTTAAAAAATATGAGAGACACGGATGATGTCAGTAAGTAAAATTTGGTTCAATGAGATGAAAATAATTTTTGGTGAATAGTAACTTTTTACTTTTTTTACAACGGTTAAAAGTAAATAGGGTAATTAAGGGTAAAAATGATATTATTATTACCCAAAAACATGTACTAATTCTATTGGATAAGTCTAATTCGACCAAAAACAACCTTAGGAATAAAATATGACCATTTAGGCCCACTTGGATTAGATTAGGACATTTATTATTATTTAATTCAAAGAAGAGTTAAAAGAGTTAAAATCAAAGTTTATTTACTAAAAAATTTTTAATATAGGTTTATACATAATATAAATACTATTTTAAATATTAATTAGAAAGATAATAAGATTTCATACATAATGATATTTTATATATAATTTTTAGACATTCAATAATTTAATTTATTTATGACACAATGATGATGCAGTAATTAAAATAATAGTGAAAAATTAGAATAATTGATATTATAAATACCCAAATAAGTGCAATTGGAGACTTTTTATGAATTCCAATAATTTTATAGGTTACTATGACATTCTAGTATTGATTTAATTGACTTTTTTCGAACAAATCATTCTGTTATGATTTTCACAATAATCAATTACTAAATCATGTCAAAATTGACATAAAATAGTTTTTAAAACAAATATTATATTATTAATTGTTATTTTATTCCTAAAAATATAAGGTTCGGCCAAATTACTTAGATACGGTTATATATATTAATAATAAACAACTTGGGGTTCTTTTGGCTTCTTATAGTAAGTTTATTAACCTTATAGTATAAGAACACAAGAAGACATGGTAAAAGTAAAATTATATAACTTAATGTTAAATCTAAATGATAAGGTTAAAATAGGAACCTAAACTTGTCTAAATTCTATTGGATGAGAGGCTTTCGACCCATCCCCACCTTAGCTTCGAAATAAATCAATTTGGAGCTATTTAAAACCGAATTTGACTTTATAATAAAATAATAGTTTTTGTTATTCCAAAGGTACCCCTCTCCTCCCTTATAAAAGGGCACCTCCTCCCTCTCTTCCTCACACAACTTTGAGCCATCACGCTCGGCCAACCCCTGACAAATTCCCTTCTCCACTTCCCTAGAAACATCCTAGAGGTTCTGGTCTTCCTCAAAGACCAATTTTAGTGCCCTAAAAGGAGGTCTCAAAGAGGCACTTCAAAGAAGAGGTAATGCCCGTTACCGATTCTTTCATCTTAATTTCTTCTTCAACTTCTTCTTCTTAGGATGTTTCATTATGAAGTAATAAAATCAGTATCAATTATATACTGATATATTATTATAATTATGAAACAACCTTATTTCACCATCTATCCATACTACGGAAAACGAAATCACCGCGCGTGCATACGTACTGAATACCGTCTCCATGCTGTGGTGTAATCTATTTTCCAGCACCACCTTACTTGGATGGGTATAATGGTGTACATAATAACTATATATGATTATTGTAAAGTGATATTGATTCTTAATTAGTATACATACACTCTAATACAATTCCACGATCATGAGAACAATATCATCGCTCGTGCGTACGTACAGACTACCGTCTCCACGACGCGATGAGATTCATTCTCTACGTTAACCATTCATGAATGATTATAAAGTATATATAATAATTAATAATGAAATATATGACATAATAATGATTCTGTATTTATGTGTATATATATGTATGTCATCTACTTAATTCCATTCAACTCAATAAGGAAAATAAAACAGCGTTCATGTGTACGTACGGTCTACCGTCTCCATGAACGGTGTATTTCTTTCCATTTACTGATCTATTATATATATATAAATTGTGAATATATATTATATATAAATCATGTTTTATATTCTGGAATTAAGTAATCATGATCTAAGTAATCATATGAATAATTACAAGTCAAAACACGGACGACAAATGAAATGATTTTACCCAAAATGCTCTTTAACATGGAATTTACAAAAGAACGGGTAATATAAAGACATAAGTGAACCATATATGATATCATAACAATGAGTATGATTCTGGAATAAGTCAATGAAATTATTTAAATAATTATACAGGAGGTTCGGACACATACGAAGCAAATCGTACCTAAGGTAAAGGAAATATCACAATCTCATTTTTATCCGAGATTGTTTATACTTTGGCATTTACTGGGGTGTATTTTATCATCCACATCCATGTTTCCTCAATATGTAATATTATTTCCCTCCACCTACAATTGTTTAAATCAAATTTTACCCTTCGGTGAGTTTTTAGTAAAAGATATGAAAGGAATCTTTTTTCGTTTTTCGTACGAGGTACTTTTTGACTTTTCTGACAAAAGTACGAGAAGAATGTTTTTTTAACTTATTCGATATGAATGGATTTTTAAAACATTATTTCCAATAATCTTCCTTTAAAAGTTTTCAAGTTTATTTTTAATCAAATTCTTTTAGTTTATAATTGTATGACATGTTAAGAAAGGAAAAGTGTTTTTGAAGTAGAAAGGATATTTTCCTCAAGAATGGAGTTCAAGTGTTTTATCAAAATTATTTTCCATCTAAGATAATAAAGGGTTCTGTTTCTATCCCTATTATTACATGGATTTGATTATGTTGTGATGAAAATATTTTTATGAATTCCTTTATCCTATATGAATTGTTTTATGATGTCATGATTTTTAAGATTCCAATTTTTATTACATGGGTTATGCAATGATGTATGATTTATGATTTTGTGGCACACATAAGAATGGTATAATTATGAGATGGGTGGGACCTATATCTCCCTCCAATGCATTGGGTAAATATTTTATATCTCATGAGATAGACATGGCTGGAACGGTAGGTTATACCGGTTCAGTGAAACAAGACTGAAACGAGGAGTGAACTCGGTTCAGAAAGGGACTTTGTCCACTAAGATAGTCTTGGCAATGAGTCTTGACTAAAAATAAATGATTCTCTATGATTATGTGTGTATGACACAAAGTTTCATGTTTTATGTTATGATTATTGGGATTACATTTCACTACTATGATTTATCCCATGTTATGAAATTGTGATCTCTTTTGCAGGTTTAGATTTCCAAAAGATACGTTCTTATTAATATGACGTGATTGATATTTCATTCGTTTACCCTTACTGAGCATTTGAGCTCACCCTTTTATGTTTTATTTTCACCAGGACATAAGGAAAGGATTTAGGTTTCAAAAAAAAGAAGATCTTTATGGGAGATGTTGAAGATCTTTCACCACGATCAGAAGATTATATTCCGAGTTTCCAAAGACACTAAACTGTTACGGTCCTTGTGTGTGTGTTTTAGTTATGTACTAAGTATTCCACAAAATTAATGTAGCTTCCATGTACGTTAAGCTTCGTGTCTCTACAGTCACCCTTTAGCGGGTCACTATTTGGTGAGTTACCGTTAGGTGAGTCACTGTTTAGTGAGTTACCATTCATTGAGTCATAGTGGTGACTAACCATTACGACCCACTATCAGTGATTCACTGTTATGAGTCATTATCCATGACTCACTGGTCGTAAACTACCATTAGAAAAAAGAGAATTTTGGAAAACTATAGAAATGAGTCACTGTTACCTCTAGAACATATCAAAAACTAGATTTTGAAAAATTAATGGACCAGAGAGGTATGGGAATTTAAAAAAACATTTTTAGAAATCATTTTTTTAAAGAACACATATTTCCTACGTATGAAATAAATAAATTTGGATTTCCATAAAAACGTTTCTTAAATATATTAAGAACCAACCAGTTGAAAAATGGTACCGTTACTTGATGATATCATGAATAACTAGAGTAGAATAAAATTCATGATAATTATTGAGAGGTATACCATGATATTTTAACATTGGAGACTTAATCACAGAAAATCATGATAAATGATGAGATAGTGATATAAACGTTTTACCCCTTTTGTGACATTGAATCATAATCCTCTTGAAGTAATAACATAAAATGATACATAAAATATGTAACACCCCAAGCTTCCACGATACGTTTCCCTTCGAATAATGCGATAGCGTGTGTTGTACGCAACCTCGAGTTCTAACACACACCACAACTAATTAAACTAGCCATTGTGAATAGTAATACCTACTTTTTGAAATCATATATATATTTTGTATTTCAAAATGGACTTAATTTTTGGATTCGGAATATTGAAATTATCCTAGGGTGAAATTTTGGTACTTTTCGGATAACTTTTATATTTTGATGAATAGTGAAAATTACAAAATTTTAATTAAAAACAAATTTTTTAATCAAAATAATTAATATTGATAAATTATGAATTTGAGTAGTTTTAAAGTATATTTAGAATATATTTTTACCATTTAATTTAATGTTTGTCATTGGACATAATTTCACAATTAAACCAGATATAAACAAGTGTCAATCTTTTGATAGTTATTATCTCTTAAAAACACGCTTTTTATTTTAACAACGGGAATTAATTTTAAATTAATTTCTGCCACTTCTGTGTTTTGAATTTGGAAAAATGGATTACATATTTGGAATCAGGATGTCCAAATTATGTAAATAGGTAACTTTTATTTTTACACATTTTGAATAATTACTGCGGTAAATATTTTATTTACCATGGTTAAAGGGTAAATCCGGTAAATAAGGGTTAAAAAATAATATTATAATAATACAAAATTACCCTAAAACGTGTACTAACCTTATTGGTGGACACATACCCGACTATGGGCATCCTTGGGTCGATTTGGGGACCCCTTGGAGGCACTTGTATGTGGTGGGGACACATTATATTAATAAAGTTAAAATAAAAATAAAAATGGCATAAGCTTACATCTTTTAGAAGAACAATTTTTACATAGGGTTATACATGTTGGATTTTATATTATAAATATTCATTAGAAAGATAAAAATATTTCCTACATAAAGATATTTTATTTATAATTTTTAGACATCAAATAATTTAAATTATTAATGACACAATAATGATGCAATGTTTACCTCATTAATAAATCATTTAAATAAATAAGATTATAATGATTAAAATATTATCTAAAACCTGTCCAATTATTATTGGTTGATGTTATTTAGAATATGAGTCATCTTATCTTCGACCTAAATGATTTTTGGACCATTATAAACCGAATATAATTATATTATAAAGTAATACTTTCACTCTTTCCTAAAGAGCCCCTCCTCTCCCTTATAAAAGGAGACCACTTCTACTCATTCCTCACACCTCTCAAGCCACTTGGCTCGTCCAAACTCTGCCCAAATAAGATCCCCACATCCCTATCCTCCTCCTTGAAGCTTCCCCTTAGGCAGAAAGCATTTGAAGAAGTCCTTTGTTTCCAACCAAAGTGAGTTACCTAAATTAAAGGTAACGATTTCTCTTAAATTATTTTCATTTATTTTGCTTCTCCAACCCCCAAACTCTTTTTATTTACTTTATTTTGTAACAACAAAAGTATCCTCAATATACTAGGATGTTTTTATAAGAAGGATTCGAACTACACATACACACACCTCCATCTAATGGATGATGAACATAATGTTTCTGTGAATGGGAAACTAACGCCTCACGAAACGATGATTGTTCAAATACATCTTACCGCCTCTCATGGTGGCCATTATGATGGCACTATAATTAAGTGTGATATTAATGGTACATATCTTATATATAAGCTTCTGTAATTCCATTTTATTTCATACCATTATTCGTTTCATGTTGTATATACATACGATAATTTCATTTGAGGAAGTGCGGACTACCGCCCCCTTAAAATGATATGACTCGTTCATACCACACATGGAACGTATAAAGAATGGTGTTAATGAACATAAGTAACATATATAAAATATTATATTATACTGGAATAATAATATACCTATGTATCATTTGGATTCAATTCTTTTAAAATGAAAAATTAAATGGAAGTAGCGTTCGTGCGTACGTACGGACTACCGTCTCCACGAACACGGTGAGATCCATCCTCCATCGTATCCATTCAAGTCTTATTCTCATTTTAGGGTTAAAAATAATGTTAATATCATTCTTATTATGAATAATATATAATCTATCCATTACAAACATGTCTTACGTAACCAAACATTTAAGAAGAACGAATCGATTATCACCCGAAACGACGATAATACTAAGATATTATTAATAAAGCAATGTTAAAAGATCATATATGATATCATATTGATGTATATGATTATTGTATAATTTAATAACACTGTTTTAATTATTATACAGGAGGTTAACATACCATCGACTAAGGGAAAGTTCAAGGTAAGGGTTTATTTCGCAATCTCTTCATTATCCGAGGTTGTTTATACATAATTATCTACTGGGACCTCGTTATCATCCACATCCATGTTTCTTCAAAATGTATTTCAAAACATTTTTAATATGGGTTAAAGTCATTTATACCCTTGTTTGACTTTTTATAAGAGGTTTATAAGGGAATCTTTCTGTCGTTTTCCAAACAAGGTGCTTTTTAACCTTTTCGACAGAATTAAGATAAGAATGTTTTTTTAACATATACGACGGGTGCGGTTATTTTCCACCGTTATAAAATCGTCAAAGCTTCCCTTACAAGCTTATAAGAATATTTTAAAAGAAAATGTTTTATTTTATAGATATATGTCTCTTAAATGATTTCAAAGTAGAAAGATATATTTCTTTAAAAAGAGTTTTGATTTCATCTATGTCAACATCCTTTAATGGATTTTACGCTTATTTGAGGATGATATATTATGATACAAAACTTTTATATTGTATTGAAGGTTTTGTGATATGTTTGACTGTGGATGTTCTATTTTTTATGGTGAAAGTATTGACATTTTGTATGCTAGTTTTAATACGAATGATTATGTTATGTTTAAACCTTTTCACATGGGAATGCATTGGACTTAATATGTGATTGGTGGAGCCTGCTATAGCTCCTCGATGCATCGGTAGGTCTAATGAGACAAACTAGTGTCTTGGAACAAGGCCTTGGCAAAATCTTATTTGTAGTCTTGGCACGAGGCCTTGGCTATGTGGTTATGATAGTCTGGCATTATGCATTCCATCATTATGAAAGTGGTTATTGATATTGCATGTGATTATTCGATTAGTAGAATATCCATGTGAATAAGTAAATGGCATTATTTAATTTTATTTATGCCATACTACGTTGAAGTTAAAGTTTAAAAGGATTTTGTTTTAGTTGTGCATTGCCTTAAATGTTTATTCTTATTTATGAATGTTTCCGCTATATTGTTATCCTTACTGGGCATTTGAGCTCACCCCTTTTCTATGTTTTATTTTCCCAGGATGTGAAGAAGTAAATTATGAATGACTTGCAGAGATATTATGAGGGGTTAATAGTGTGGACTATGGAGACAATATGTTGTTGTAGTATTTTTTTTTATTTTGATGATGTAATGTAAAACTTATGAATATATCTAGTGTTTCCAAGGCTACTAAACCAATTGGTCTTTCGAGATTTGATCTTTCTTGTGATCATGCCAATGTTATGTAATTAATGCACCGACTCTGGGTAACTGGGGTTGGGGCGTTACAGTTGGTATCAGAGGAAGTTTAGTACAAACCTTGGAAGCTAGATTTAGATAAACTCTGATTAGAGCACGTAGACCTAAGATGAACTTTGAGGATTAGTATAGAAGAACTTCCTAGAATATTGGTATTGTAGAGATTTTGTGAGTTTTCCGAGCAATACATCCCTGTCTGGATACGAGCAGGTAGAGGCGGATCTGGCACAGATGTACCTAGGGGTAAAACCCGAAAACACCGCTTTGAGCTAGACTCGAACGGGAACTGGTGCACGACAACGGGCCTTGCTGCACTCTTGGTTACGACACTCCCGGGGGATATGCTTAGGATAACTCTCATTTTCTTTACAAATCATTATGAAGGGTTTATGAGTATATAATTCCTCAAAGAAAACATTTTTATGATTATGGATTATATCCATAAATAGTTCAATTTATGTTAAGTGTTTTATAAGTATGGGATTATGTATTTTGATTCATAAACTGATCTAGTTTATTCCATTGTTTAGAAATGGCTCCTAGTGGAAGAAATGGAAACCGTATCAATGCACGCACTCCATATAGGGATTGATCTCCTGCTCAAGATAATTATAGTGGGGCTGGTGATGCAACTGGTTCCGATCAGCTAATCACCATACTGGGACAACTTACTCAGGTTATGAATAATAACCTTACCCGTATGGAGCACCCTGATCCGCAGTGTGGAGGATCAATGTTAGATCGATTCATGAGGCAACAACCACCAACGTTCAATGGGAGTACAAATCCCTTAGTAGCTGAGCAATGGATAAATTCCCTAGAGAAAATATTTCAGGCTTTGGGGAGCAGTGAAAGGGAAAAAGTTATCATGGCAGTTTACCGCCTCACTGGAGATGCTGATCAATGGTGGTCATTGATTCAAAACATGAAGGAAGATGATGAAGTATCAAATATGGAATGGAGGGAGTTCAAAGATCTGTTTTTAGAAAAATACTTTCCTCGCGACCATCGAGCAAATATGGAAAGGCAATTTCTAAGTCTGAGACAAAAGGAGGATGAGAATGTCACAAAGTATGAGGCTAACTTTACAAGGTTAGCAAGGTATGCTATAGATTACATACATAACCCAATAAGTAAGATTGATCGTTTCTTTGATGGGTTAAAACCATTTCTCCGTCGAGCATTAGTCTCACAATCCTTTTCATCGTACGAAGACATTGTCCCATGTGCTATCAAGACCGAAAAGGAATTCTCTAAGTCTTATGATTTTAAAGCAAAGCAAGAGAAGAAGAGACCTGCTGATCAATCTGAGAATGGAAATAAGGGGAAGAAGGGAAAGGTTGAATATCCATCTTGTGGTAAATGCGGGAAGAAACATCCTGGTACTTGCTTGAAGGGAATGGGAGTCTGTTACAAGTGTGGTGAAAAAGGCCACCAAGATCGTGATTGCAAGGGGAAGAAGGAAGCTACCAACGTTCAGTGCTACAACTGCAGGGAGATGGGGCATTATGCAAATGCATGTCCTAAGCGTCAGGAGAACTTACCTCAGAAAAGGCCAAGGGATCAAGGCCAGGCTTATGCTATCACTACTGCTGAGGTAGAAGCTCCGAAAGACGTGGTGGTAGGTAATTTAATGGTTTCCTCAAGTTTAGAAAATGCATTATTTGATTCTGGATCATCGCATTGTTTCATATCTTCCCAGTTTGCTAAGAAAATTAGATATTTCCAATTTGATTTAATAAGGGAGTTGTCAGTTAAAACTCCTAAGGGAAGTATCATTGCAACAAAGTTTTGTGAATCAGTCCCCATTAGAGCACATAAATGTTCGTTATCTGCTGATCTCATCGTCATACCTATGATTGAGTTTGATATAATCCTCGGTATGGATTGGCTTTCGGACTATGATGCAAAGATTTATTGTAAGAAGAAAGAGGTTACAATTCTTGATGATAATGATAAGGAACACCTTATATTTAGAGCAGAATCGTCACCACCTAATTCTTATTTAGATCCACCCCCAGTAGATCAACTTAATTCAATTATTGGGGAGGAAGAGAATGAAATAACTGTCGGTGAGGAAAGGAATGTTCAAATAGAGGATGTACCTGTTGTGAAATAATTTGTAGATGTATTTCCGGAAGATTTACCTGGACATCCTCCAGAACGAGAAGTTGAGTTTTCCATTGATTTGATTCCTGGATCAAGGCCTATATTGAAGACCCCTTATAGAATGGCCACTGTAGAATTAGTCGAACTAAAGAAACAACTAGAGGAATTGAGTAATAAGGGATTTATTCGCCCTAGTGTTTCTCCATGGGGAGCCCCTGTTCTTTTTGTTAAAAAGAAAGATGGATCTATGAGGTTATGTATCGACTACAGGGAGATCAATGCTATAACGATAAAGAACAAGTATCCCCTACCTCGTATTGATGATTTATTTGACCAACTACATGGAGCTAAATACTTTTCAAAGATTGACCTTCGATCTGGATACCATCAGTTGTGTGTGAAGAAGGAAGACATTCCGAAGACAGCATTTCGAACCAGGTACGGGCATTACGAGTTTACCGTAATGCAATTTGGATTGACTAATGCACCCTCTGTATTCATGGATCTGATGAATAGAGTTTTCCAGGAGTATCTCGATGAATTTGTGGTGGTATTTATTGATGATATCTTGGTATACTCCAAAACCTACGAAGATCATGAAAATCACTTGCGCATTATCTTGAAGACTCTGAGGAGGCATGAATTATATGGGAAGTTTAGCAAGTGTGAATTCTGGCTTTAGGATATTTCTTTTCTTGGCCATATTGTCTCTAAAGATGGAATCTCTGTTGATCCTTCTAAGACCAAGGCAATCCAAGAATGGCCAGCACCTACGAGTATAACTGAGGTACGTAGTTTTATTGGTTTGGCAGGTTATTATCGACGTTTCGTCCAGAATTTTGCCCGATTGGCTAACCCATTAACGAAGCTCACACGTAAAGGGGTTAAATTTGTTTGGACAAAAGTGTGTGAAGAATGTTTCGAAGAACTGAAGAGAATATTAGTCAATGCTACTATATTGACTCTACCATCGGGGAATGATGGGTTCGCTATTTATAGTGATGCATCAAAGAAAGGACTTGGTTGTGTCCTTATGCAGAATGATAGAGTTATTGCCTATGCATCATGACAGTTGAAAATTCTTGAATAAAACTATCCTACTCATGATCCTGAGTTAGCAGCTGTGATCTTTGCTTTGAAGATATGGAGACACTACCTCTATGGTGAAAAATGTGAGATTTATACTGATCACAAGAGTTTGAAGTATATTTTCTCACAAAAAGAACTCAACATGAGGCAAAGGAGATGGCTTGAATTACTCAAGGATTATGATTGCACGATACACTACCACCCGGGGAAAGCAAACAAGGTGGCAGATGCTTTGAGCAGAAAAGACCATGGAGTTTTGAACATGATGAGAATTGAAAGGGATCCAATTTTCATGGATCTAGTGAAGATGGACATGGGAATAACCAGGGAAGGTGAAACATCGATGCTTTTTCAAATAGTTGTCAAACCATCTTTACTAGAAAGGATTAAGAGTTCTCAGACCGATGATGAAGAATTTCAGAAGAAGATTAAAGCTATGAATGATGGGAGATTGAGAGAATTTGTGTATGAAGATGGAATTTTGAAATTCGGGAAGAGACTTTGTGTTCCCGATTTACCTGATCTAAAAAGGGAATTGCTGGATGATGCTCATAGTTCCAATTTCTCTATACACCCTGGGAGCACCAAAATGTATAGAGATTTGAAGGAACATTTTTGGTGGGACAACATGAAGAGAGAGATTGCTGATTTTCTGTCAAGATGTATGGTTTGTCAACAAGTGAAAGCTGGAAGGCAACAGCCTAGAGGAGTCAGGCAACCTCTTCCCATACCGGAGTGGAAATGGGACAATATTATGATGGACTTTGTCATGGGGCTACCAAAGACTCCTAGAAGGAATGATGCAATATGGGTTATTGTTGATCGTCTTACCAAGTCAGCACATTTTCTTGCTATAAGAGAAGATCTACCCCTGGAACTTCTAGCAAGACTATATATTAATGAAGTTGTGAGACTTCATGGAGTACCCCTATCAATTGTTTCTGATCGTGATCCCCGTTTTCCATTAAGATTTTGGAAAAGTCTTCAGAAATCCCTGGATACTGAACTTCATTTGAGCACTGCTTACCACCCTCAGACAGATGGACAATCAGAACGGACTATTCAGACCTTAGAAGACATGTTGAGATCTTGCTCACTTGAATTTCAGGGTATGTGGGATCAATATTTACCACTGGTACAATTTTCTTATAACAATAGCTTCCATTCGAGTATTCAGATGACACCATATGAAGCGTTATACAGAAAGAGATGTCATACACCAACCTGTTGGGATGACGTTGGTGAAAGAAAACTTGTAGGCCCAGAACTGGTGGAGGAAACGGTGGAAAAGGTGAAAGTAATCCAAAATCACATCAAAGCAGCTCAAAGTAGGCAGAAGAGCTATGCCGATAATCGAAGGAAGGATTTGGAATTTCAAGTCGGTGATCATGTTTTCCTGAAGGTATCTCCATGGAAGGTAGTCATACGTTTTGGTAAGAAAGGTAAATTGAGTCCCAGGTACATCGGACCTTTCGAAATTCTAGAACGAATTGGGGCTGTAGCTTACCGATTGGCAATGCCGCCAAGTCTCTCCAAAGTTCACGATGTGTTCCACGTATCTCTGTTGAGAAAATAAATGCCTGACCCAACGCATGTACTCACCTATGAGGAATTAGAACTAGAACCCGATCTGTCTTATTGTGAAGAGCCTGTCAGGATTCTTGATACAAGAGAACAAGTACTGAGAAACCGGACGACGCGTCTGGTAAAAGTTTTGTGGAGAAATCATAAGATGGAAGAGGCAACGTGGGAACCCGAGGAACTTATGATGAAGAACCACCAGAGTCTTTTCATGCAGTAATACCCTAGAAATTGCGAGGAAGCAATTATTTGAAGGAGGGGAGAATGTAACACCCCAAGGTTCCACGGTACGTTTCCCTTCGAATAATGCGATAGCATGTGTTGTACGCAACCTCGAGTTCTAACACACACCACAACTAATTAAACTAGCCGTTCTGAATGGTAATACCTATTTTTTGAAATCATATATATATTTTATATTTCAAAATGGACTTCATTTTTGGATTCGGAATATCGAAATTAGCCTAGGGTTAAATTTTGGTACTTTTCGGATAACTTTTATATTTTGATGAATAGTGAAAATTACTAAATTTTAATTAAAAACAACTTTTTTAATAAAAATAATTAATATTGATAAATTATGAATTTGAGTGGTTTTAAAGTATATTTAGAATATATTTTTACCATTTAATTTAATGTTTGTCATTGGACATAATTTCACAATTAAACCAGACATAAACAAATGTCAATCTTTTGATAGTTATTTTCTCTTAAAAACACGCTTTTTATTTTAACAACGAGAATTAATTTTAAATTAATTTCTGCCACTTCTGTGTTTTGAATTTGGAAAAATGGATTACATATTTGGAATCAGGATGTCCAAATTATGTAAATAGGTAACTTTTATTTTTACACATTTTGAATAATTACTACGGTAAATATTTTATTTACCATGGTTAAAGGGTAAATCCGGTAAATAAGGGTTAAAAAATAATATTATAATAATACAAAATTACCCTAAAACGTGTCCTAACCTTATTGGTGGACACATAACCGACCATGGGCATCCTTGGGTAGATTTGGGGACCCCTTGGAGCCACTTTTATGTGGTGGGGACACATTATATTAATAAAGTTAAAATAAAAATAAAAATGGCATAAGCTTACATCTTTTAGAAGAACAATTTTTACATAGGGTTATACATGTTGGATTTTAGATTATAAATATTCATTAGAAAGCTAAAAAGATTTCGTACATAATTATATTTTATTTATAATTTTTAGACATCAAATAATTTAAATTATTAATGACACAATAATGATGCAATGTTTACCTCATTAATAAATCATTTAAATAAATAAGATTATAATGATTAAAATATTATCTAGAACCTGTCCAATTCTTATTGGTTGATGTTATTTAGAATATGAGTCATCTTATCTTCGATCTCAAAGATTTTTGGACCATTATAAACTGAATATAATTATATTATAAAGTAATACTTTCACTCTTTCCTAAAGAGCCCCTCCTCTCCCTTATAAAAGGAGACCACTTCTACTCATTCCTCACACCTCTCAAGCCACTTGGCTCGTCCAAACTCTGCCCAAATAAGCTCCCCACATCCCTCTACTCCTCCTTGAAGCTTCCCCTTAGGCAGAAAGCATTTCAATAAGTCATTTGGTTCCAACCAAAGTGAGTTACCTAAATTAAAGGTAACGATTTCTCTTAAATTATTTTCATTTATTTTGCTTCTCCAACCCCCAAACTCTTTTTATTTCATTTCTTTTGTAACAAAAAAAGTATCCTCAATATACTAGGATTTTTTTATAAGAAGGATTCGAACTACACATACACACACCTCCATCTAATGGATGATGAACATAATGTTTCTGTGAATGGCAAACTAACGCCTCACGAAACGATGATTGTTCAAATACATCTTACTGCCTCTCATGGTGGCCATTATGATGGCACTGTAATCAAGTGTGATATTAATGATACATATCTTATATATAAGCTTCTGTAATTCCATTTTATTTAATACCATTATTCGTTTCGTGTTGTATATACATACGATAATTTCATTTGAGGAAGTGCGGACTACCGCCCCCTTAAAATGATATGACTCATTCATACCACACATGGAACGTATAAAGAATGGTGTTAATGAACATAAGTAACATATATAAAATATTATATTATACTGGAATAATAATATACCTATGTATCATTTGGATTCAATTCTTTTGAAATGAAAAATTAAATGGAAGTAGCGTTCGTGCGTACGTACGGACTACCGTCTCCACGAACACGGTGAGATCCATCCTCCATCGTATCCATTCAAGTCTTATTCTCATTTTAGGGTTAAAAATAATGTTAATATCATTATGATTATGAATAAGATATAATCTATCCATTACAAACATGTCTTACGCAACCAAACATTTAAGAAGAACGAATCGATTATCACCCGAAACGACGATAATACTAAGATATTATTAATAAAGCAATGTTAAAAGATCATATATGATATCATATTGATGTATATGATTATTGTATAATTTAATAACAATGTTTTAATTATTATACAGGAGGTTAACATACCATCGACTAAGGGAATGTTCAAGGTAAGGGTTTATTTCGCAATCTCTTCATTATCCGAGGTTGTTTATATATAATTATCTACTGGGACCTCGTTATCATCCACGTCCATGTTTCTTCAAAATGTATTTCAAAACATTTTTAATATGGGTTAAAGTCATTTATACCCTTGTTTGACTTTTTATAAGAGGTTTATAAGGTAATCTTTCCGTCGTTTTCCAAACAAGGTGCTTTTTAACCTTTTCGACAGAATTAAGATAAGAATGTTTTTTTTAACTTATACGGCGGGTGCGGTTATTTTCCGCCGTTATAAAATCGTCAAAGCTTCCCTTACAAGCTTATAAGAATATTTTCAAAGAAAATGTTTTATTTTATAGATATATGTCTCTTAAATGATTTCGAAGTAGAAAGAGATATTTCTTTAAAAAGAGTTTTGATTTCATCTATGTCAACATCCTTTAATGGATTTTATGCTTATTTGAGGATGATATATTATGATACAAAACTTTTATATTGTATTGAAGGTTTTGTGATATGTTTGACTGTGGATGTGCTATTTTTTATGGTGAAAGTATTGACATTTCGTATGCTAGTTTTAATACGAATGTGTATGTTATGTTTAAACCTTTTCATATGGGAATGCATTGGACTTAATATGTGACGGGTGGAGCCCGCTATAGCTCCTCGATGCATCGGTAGGTCTCATGAGACAAACTAGTGTCTTGGCACAAGGCCTTGGAAAAATATTATTTGTAGTCTTGGCACGAGGCCTTGGCTATGTGGTTATGATAGTCTGGCATTATGCATTCCATCATTATGAAAGTGGTTATTGATATTGCATGTGATTATACGATTAGTAGAATATCCATGTGAATAAGTTAATGGAATTATTTCATTTTATTTATGCCATACTATGTTGAAGTTAAAGTTTAAAAGGATTTTGTTTTAGTTGTACATTTCCTTAAATGTTTATTCTTATTTATGAAAGTTTCCGCTATATTGTTATCCTTACTGGGCATTTGAGCTCACCCCTTTTCTATGTTTTATTTTCCCAGGATGTGAAGAAGTAAATTATGAATGACTTGCAGGGATATTATGAGGGGTTAATAGTGTGGACTATGGAGACAATATGTTGTTGTAGTAGTTTTTTTATTTTGATGATGTAATGTAAAACTTATGAATATATCTAGTGTTTCCAAGGCTACTAAACCAATCGGTCTTTCGAGATTTGATCTTTCTTGTGATCATGCCAATGTTATGTAATTGATGCACCAACTCTGGGTAACTGGGGTCGGGGCATTACAAAATACCATAAAAATGAATATATTCATGAAATTACATGTGAACGGTTCTATATACACACCTAGTAAAAGAATATAGGTGCATAACATAACATACATCTTAAATATGGAATATTGAGAGAAATATACCTTACTATTTTGGTAACTATCGAACAGTAAACACCATGAAAGTGATATCATAAAATTGATTTGTAAATACTATAAATTTTATTTATAGGAAGAATAGACACAACATAGAATAAATAGATGGTGAATATATCTTATGTATCACAAAAGGAAAAAGTGAGACACAAGTCCCTTCCCTTAAATCATGACTTCTGTCGTACTCATTCAAACCTCATCTTATTTAGGTTTCCTCATTATGAATGTACTAAATCCTTAAAAGGATGGATTTATACCCAAATATGGATTATAGGATTAGGGGAGAGAATTATGGATGCGATTTTGGAAGAGATTGGTTGAGCCAAATGACTTGAGAGGTGTGAAGAAGTGAGGAGAGTGAGTGCCTTTTTATAGATGAGGATTAGTGGAATTATTTTAAATACTAAAAAGTATTCACTATTGGGATGTAAATATTAACATAAATTTCTCCAAAAATGATAATTAAAGGTGTTTGGGGATGATATGGTTGATTAAAACCTTCACCTTAAAATGAAAAAAAATGTTTTATTCATTTCCTTTATTAACTTATAATTTTTCTTAGTTTTACCATTTTAGGGTTTCACTACAGTAACTAGTTTTATACCCTTTGTAATTTATCAATTAATAAAAAATTAAAGCTAAAATTACTATATAATTTGGACCCATTGATTCTAAAAATGATATCTAATTTTCAAAATATAATTCATATGTGTGTTGGAAATTAATTTTAATACAAGCGCAAGTAAGACACAAAAACACAACTTTAACCTTAACTATGCTAACTAAGTTTTTACTATTTATAGGTCAATATAGTCCTTATAATAGTTAAATTTATGAATGTCTGGACCCAAGATTTTATTTATTAACATTTAGAAATCACTTAATAAATGATTTAGTTTTTTGTAATTTTAAATCAATTAATAAAATAAAATATATTATAAAATTACATTAATATCAATTAAGACTCATTTTAATTAATTTAAATTAAAATATGAAGAAAATTGTGGAATTAGAATATATTATGTTTACAGCTATGTGTACTTTTATATTAATTTAAAAAATAATGGAACACAATAATTCAATAAATTTACTTAACTTTTACTATTTTTTGTAGCAGTGATTCTTTTATTAACAAAATAATTATTGTGTCGACATTTCATAAGAATTTTAAGTAACTAATTCATATCTAAAAAATAAAGACAAATAATCATGAAAATTATAAATAATTTATATTTCTAAATAATATGTTTATCTCATCCTTTTTTTCACCATTCCAAATATTTATAAAAAATTAAAAGTAAGAAAAGTATATTTTTTTCTTTTTCTTTACATAAATTATTATATGGGTCACAATCAAAGGTAAGTTGAAATGAATTTAAATATTTGAGAGAATTTTATGGAAGATATAAAAATGAAATCTTTAAATAAAATTAATATAAATATTTTAGGCCATTATCTGTCCTATAATTCTAGTGTAACTCCCTAGTAATCCTATTTCTACTTTAACTATTGTAATTAATTTTTACTGCAATCACATTTGATTTCTGTCAAAAATTATGATTACCAAAATAGAAATTATAAATTATGATGATTAAAAATATGGGGTTTTTTTACAAATTATATTCATAGAATCGGAAGAAAAATAATAAAAAATTAATTGGGGAGATGTGATTATAAACCAAGGTTTTAACGTGAAAATGTTCTGATGTTTACGAAGTATCTAAAAATACAATAAATATAAAAATTATTGTAATGACCTTTATGGGATTAATATATTTATAAATGAAAAAATTATACTTTAAAATAAATTTAAAATATAATTTAAATTTGTTAATAAATTAAATGAAAAGGCAGCTTTCAATTAAAATTCAGTATTTTTCACTATTCATCAAAAAATGAAACTTTTCAGAAAAACCTAGAAAGTTCAACGTAAGATATTTTCTACATTATAAATTGATAAATGAATTTAATTATATAAAATTAATTTTATAAAATTATCATAATTTAATTTTATTAGTGTTCATAAAAGAAACAAAATGTGTTTTTTTTTCAAAAAATAGTATTTTCGAGACATAAAATAGTTTTAAAAAAAACACTAAGTACATTTTTTTTAAATTTATTCCTATTATGTAAAACCAATAAAGTTAATATTAAAGAATTAGTTATTAAAATTAATGTTTCAATGTTTAATTGATATCTTATACCGATCGATATTAAATAACTATATAAATAATATGTCGTTGTTTTGTTTAAACTTAGTATAGTGTGCCACATAAGATGAACCAAGGTTGCGTGTAATGAAATATTGACATGGTGTTGCATATAATGCAATAAAAACATATTATTTCTTGTAAATAAAGATAAATTAAGTGTTTCATGTAACATAAAATATCACAAAGATTAAATATATTTTTTTTTCAAAAAATATCATGTTATTAAACTCTACCCCCCTTAAAATGAATTCCTCCCTCAAAATTCGTCATGATAATCAGAGGTTTAACATTTAAAAACAACTTCATAGAAACCCACATTTTATAAAAGAATAGTAAAACAACATTTAATAATGGAAATTTGGTAGTAAATGGCTACCCAAAGTATGTCATAATTGGGTTTCCACATAAGAGAACATTGGTGGGAAGTGAAAACAGAGACATATAAGAGAAAAATTACACCCAAATACCGATGGAGAGTGACAGAGAACATAGTCAGGTGAATGTTAACAATAAAAAATCCACAAAATAAAGAGAATTGAAAAAGGCCATTGATATTATCAAAATTTAGGATTACAAGACAATATTTTATTTCATGACGCTTTTCATAAAGTTGAATAATTTTCATGAGAAGAAATACTTACTTGATTTGATTCCATTTAATTAGTGAAATATAACGCCATATTTATTTCTTGATTAGTTTCCAATTTATCTCATACTCCATGAAATGAAGGCAAATTTATTATTCCTGAAGCACTAACTGATCATAAGATCCATAGATAAATTCATAAGTCATTCCATCCATCCTTAGTTGTCATTAAAAAAATGGTTAACGCAAGTTATCTAATATGAATAAATCTTTATTAGATGAAGTAATGTTTCAATATCCAAATCCTAATCAAAAGTTAAACTTAAAATAGTATACTTTTAACCCTTTCTAAAGTTTAAGAAATAAGTTCACTGAATTTCCAAAACTAACTTATCCTTAATCCCTATATACCATAAATACGCCCTTGATTTTAAAATACCAAACATGTGAATACAGTCATCATTTATTATATTAATTTATGGTAATAAAATAAATTACATTTAAACCTTATTGAAGGCCCACATGATCCCTTATTCCTTAAATATAACATAGGTTATTGGATTTATTCCTTAAATTTAAAAATTTTGTAAACTTCATCCATGATAGCATAAACCATTTTTTCAACAAATAATTAATTATTATTAAGTTAATCTGTATTATCCAAATTATTTTATCTGAATCAATCATCTCATTATCCTAAAATCATTATCTCAAAGTCAGGAACATATTAATGGTTATCTTTCCCTTAATCATGTGATTCCATGAATATCACCTTTCCATTAAGTAACTTTTCTAGGTCATTAAAAACTTTCAACATATTATTTAAAATCATTAATGTAAAATATATACCAAACAATCCATATATATTTTATAATACTAATCCTTTAATTCCAAAACATAAATACTTCCACCATTCCAGTTCATTTTCAAACTATTAACTAGGATTCATCTTCTTATTCCATAATATCACTTTACTTTCATATGTCATATGTGGTCTCTTAATCATTAATAATATAACCATTATTCGTACCAACCTGCTAATTCTCTTCAAAATCTTCCCCCCACGGGACATCAATTTTCATAATGCACATACTTCCCCATTTAAGTCATTCATCCTTAGGGAGATCAATATTCCTATCCACTGCATTAACCAAACACTTCATTTTTCCATTTAAGTTACTTTTTTGTGACATTAATTTATTTAGTAAAATCATATTATCATTTCTCTAATACATTCACATGGGTAACTATTCTAACATTATTGACACATAGAAAAAAAATCTTCTTTCCCCTGTGGTCTCCACTACCCAAACTCTTAGTGAAATTTTTTCCTCTTTTCTTTAGGGAGTATAGGAGTTGGTTAAGATTTAAAATTTTAATCATATTCTTTAAAAAATGATTAGGAATAATCACAATTTACTTCAATCCCATAATCATCCTATTCAGTTGCTCATAGTCACCATATTTTCCATCAGATTCATTTTTAATATGATTCTTTTTGGTTCCATCCATTGACTAATACCAAAATCATGGTGTGAGAAACTCTAATCAAAGTGGAAAACCAAATAATAATGAAACATCACTTATTATATGTCTAAATCAAGATATGCACTTTTATATCTATGACACCTTAGGTTTATCCTAGTTTATTTGTAGTCAAATTCTAAGTGAATAATTAATGATGGTTCATAGAGACTTTATTAATTTCAAAATCATATCTTCTAGGAGTATTAAACCAAGTGTACTGCAAGAACCGTTTTCATGCACAAGTTCCCGATTTATTCTAGATAAATATAGGGGTTTCGAGGTTTCTACCACATGATATGGAAATTTCAGATCCCTATCCATTTTTAGTATCCATACAGGGATTTAATTGATTAGAAACCACTAACTTTATACTTTACCATAATTCCAAGATATTTTCATATACTTTGAATCATCCTTAGACTTAAACTTAGAGACACGCATACACATAACATTATAAATATTCTTAGGGATCTCAATAGGGTTTTATCATTCTATTTTCCAATGCTTAACTAAACCCTTTATTTGATATAAACTATAAGGACCCATGATTTTAATAAATTAATATTTCATCTTTTTAGATGAATATTTATTAGATTACAAAAGTAAATTCCCAACAAACATAATTGTTTAGTTCCTTTAGAAACACAAAACATAATATTCTAATTTGGTGAATGATCATCAACTTTTACCACAATGATATTATCAAATAGTACTCCTTTTAGAAATACCCTTCCTAAACCTTTCTCTATAACATGGGGATGGAAACATATGAAATGGAGATCTTTGATGATCAGTAAAGGTAAAAATAATAGATATCAATCAATGATCATAAGAAATCATAATATAATAATTAGGGTGTGCGATCAGGGAAATAACTTCAAAATTTCACACCCAATCTTTCATGGATCATAATATTGTTTCATGTAATATAACTTTATAATTTTTGAAAGAATGGCCCAAAGGTTGATGAATCATCATAAATCAATCATGAACTATAAGCTCATTGCATAAGCTTTTGGCACCATCATTAATAAAGAAAAATAAAAATTTCATGTGACATGGGGAACTACCAAGACCATCAACATAGTGGATCAGGACACACCTATTTCCCATAATGGATCTCAACACACTTATTTCTCATAGTTGATCAGGGAACTATAGTTTTCCTCAGGAGTTTAGGACACACCTGTTTCCTATAGTGGACCAAGACACACTAATTTCCCATAGTGGATAAATCCCATCAAGTTTTTCCTTTTTTTATATCATGAGATATATATCATTACCATATACATTAGAGGGAGATATATGTAACCTCCCGGATCCGGGTGCCACTCAACGGGTGCCCTAGATCTGGTTGGTCACACGACCTCAAGAGCATTTCCCCAAACACCAGAGGCTGCCGACTAACAGCGAGAGCCCAGTTCTGATAGTGGGAAACTATGCCCTCATTTTTCAAAGTGTAGCGTAGTGGAATACAAGAACAAACATACAATGACAGTGGAAGAAATAAACCATACACATTTAAAATGGACAACTACAGTAAAAGATAGCCAACGGTTATATAGATAATGATGCAACGTGCCTCTAGTTCTAAGAAAACAGCCAGAACATGTTACCTCACAATACAGTACAATACAATACAACTCTGGTACAGGTACAACAAAACAAAACAGAACAGCCAGTATCATCATGTGACAAATCTCGGTCCCATTCTCCCCTACTCCTCAGCAACAATCAAGTACCTGTATAGGGACCCTTTCCCTTATCCATACCTGCAAAAATGCAATCTGTTTGGGGCTGAAGACATGACCCCAAACAGGGTGTGATAAATGAATCCTAGTAGGCACCCACCAATGGCTCGTGCCCAACTGTGTGAAAATATGAAACAACATGTATAATGGTAAAATTTAAAAACTAAACAGTACTCAAAAGTGACCTACTTTACCAGTTATATTTCCATTTTAATATTCATTTAATCATTCAGTATATGGAAAACACCATAGTGAATTTCCTAAGGAAACAATCAATGTCCTCAAACATGCAAACCTTACCCTCAGGTACAAAGAATAAAAACCCTCACATATCTGCCCTCAGGCATATCCGATATTTCCCTTAGGCATATGAAGTTTCGCCCTCAGGCATAGAGTCTATTTCCCACAAGCATCCCGAATATTGCCCTCAGGCTAAAATAACCACTGCCCTCAGGCTAATTTGAAAACTGCCCTCAGGCTAAAGTAACCAAGATGATCCCAAAGAACAAACATGTAATTTACATACAAATCCTCTCAAGGCAAAATTAATGAAAATATAAACATGGCATACCCTCGGGTATCCTGGCCAAATAGCTAAAAAGAGGAACCCACCCCCGGGTGATTCTGGATCCAAGCAGCGATCTCAAACAACAGTTTAGTATCACATTAAATCACTTATACAATTCTAGGTATTTGAAACAGCCAAGGCCTCATCCAGACGACACCCCAACGTGAGTTCGTAGCACAATGGTACACACAAACGCATGACAATTGGAATTTAATCATTAAGCCACCTACCTCGATCACCCCTGATTGGTATACATGATAGACGCTCGTCGAATCTCCCCTGCTTGATATATGTGAACGACGCTCCTCAAAACGCCCACGAACAACGCAGATCTGAGGTGAAAGAAATTCCGTTCAAATGTAAATAACTTCCCTTAGAGGAAGAATTGGAGATAACGTTTCCAGGAGAAGGAAAGGCTTACCCGTACGATTCCAACGAGATCGAAGGAGGCCGAATCAGATTCTCGGTGCATGCTCGAGTGATCTCCAATGTTCCAGCCATCTCTCTTAATCCCTCCTCTGGTTCTAAGCGTTCCCTATGAATAGGGGAGGCTACTACCCATTTTAAGCAAAAAAACTAACTACACGACATGTACTACGTGGTACATGCCGTGTAGTTTTCATTTTTTTAACTATTCCTCCGGTGGATTCTTGCCAGTGTGGAACTATTCATCAGTCAATATTACTACACGATGTGTAATCCATGAGTACACGGCATGTACTGACGCTCAGCTGGTGGCTGCCTTCACCACCTTACTATTTTCCTGCCGACTGACTACATGGTGTGTAAATACCTACTACACGGTGTGTAGTCAGTTTTTACACCCATCATCATCGACCAGAAAACACGACCCATGTACTCCTCCCACACGGCCAATGTACATGGCGTGTGGAAAAGCACACGACGTGTAGTCACAAAATTTAATGTTTTCTAGAATTTTCTTTATTTTCTCAAAAACACATAGGGAAAAGAGAAAAGAAGAAACCCGTACCTCAAGAATAAGAACCGGGTTCTTACGAACTTCCCCCCTTAAAGAAATTTGTCCCTGAATTTCCCTTCCAAGGTTGGCGAAGATACAACTCAAAACAACTCCGACCATTGAGCACATACGCCGGTCTCCCACTCCCATGTTTCGTCCTACACTTAGCCATGCTACCATAGCACCCGTACGAGAGGAACTGACCGGCCTCGGAGAACCTTCGTGCTCCTATCCATGATAGGAATCAGATGCTCCTCAAAGGATTCATCAATCTGAAGCTCAACCTCCTCTGGATGAAAGACCTGAGACAAGTTTGAATAATAACAGTGCATCTGAGATATATGGAAGATGTCGTGTATGGCACGGTACCTCTGTGGTAACTGAAACTGATTGGCAATCAGACCGACCCTCTCCAGAATCTCAAATGGCTCCACATACCTTGGTGAAAGTTTACCCTATCTCCTGATCCACCTGTGTCCCGACCTCGGTGAAACACGCAAGAAAACCTGATCCCTGACTGCGAACTCTAAGGGTCATCTGCGGTGATCAGCATAAGATTTATGATGAGACTGTGCGATATCCACCCAACTCTGAATCAACTAGACCTGCTCATAATTCTCCTGCATGAGCTGTGGTCCTAGTAAATCTGCCTCAACTGCCTCCAACCAGCATAAGGGTGATCGACATAGCCTACCATATAAAGCCTCGTAAGGTGCCATTTCAATAGTTTCATGAAAACTATTATTATAGGAAAAATCGAGTAGGGGTATATACTTCTCCCAAGAGCCCCCAAATTCTAGGATTCATGCACGCAACATGTCTTCAAGCACCTGTATCATACGCTCTAATTATCCATCGGTCTGAGGGTGGTAATCTGTGCTCAGAAGCACCTGTGTACCCACTTCCCTCTTAAAACTCTACCAGAAATGAGACATAAAATGGGCGTAGGTATCTAAAATGATAGAAGAAGGGACCCCATGAAGACGTATGATCTCTTGGATATACAACATCCCGAGCTCGTCAACTCCGAAGGTCTCCTTGATCGACAAAAAGTGATCTACCTTTTCGAGTTTGTCCACAACAACCCACACGACATCATTGCCTCGAGGTGACCTCGACAACCCAGTCACGAAGTCCATTGTGACATCATCCCATTTCCAATCTGAGATGGGTAACTACTACAACAGTCCGGCTGGCCTCTGATGCTCTGCCTTCACCTGCTGACAGGTGGAAGACCTCGTTACAAAACCAACTATCTCTCTCTTCATACTCGGCCACCAATACTGACGTCTCAAGTCACGGTACGTTTTGGTAACTCTTGGATTAACTACCCAAGATGAAGCATGAAACTATCGCATCAACTCCTCACGTATATCCCCTGGAACCCACACTCGTCCATGGAAATGCAGTACCTCATCCTCGCCTATCATCTAACCAGGAGGAGGGTCCTCACTGGACACTGACTCCTCTAGAACTACGCCTTATGAATCAGATAGATGTCTCATCCTCACTCTATCCAGGAGGGTACAACTCACAGCTAAAGATGAAAGATAGGTTTGCCCCTGATTGTCGTGCACCTCCAAATGCATCTCAGAGAACAAGGCCATAAGCTGCCACTCACCACTATCCTCCTGCACTGCCTGTATCTGAGTCCTCCTGCTCAGTGCATTAGCTACCACATAACCTTTACCAGGTGTATAGGAGAGCTCAAAATCAATGGACTAAAGGTATTCGACCCACCTTCGCTATCTCAGAATCAAGTCACGCTGAGTAAAGATATAATTGAGACTTTTGTGGTAGGTGAAAACCACAAAATGCTCTCCCAAGACATAATGTCTCCAACAGCGTAGCGCATGAACAACTGGAGCCAACTCGAGGTCATGCATCAGGTAATTACTCTAATGTGGCCTCAACTGCTGAGAACCATATACAACAACTCGATCTCCTTGCATCATCATAGCTCTCAACACAATACCTGATGCGTCATTGTAAGCTATATAGATTTTTCCCTGCTCTAGAAGTATCAGGACTAGTGCTGATGTCAAAATTCCTTTCAAGTCCTGAAGGGCTACCTTACACGCTTATGACCAAACAAACTTCCCACCCTTCTTAGTCAAACCCATCAACGATGATGCTAAGCGGGAGAAGTCTTGTATAAAATGCCTATAGTAACCAGCCAACCCCAAGAAACTTCGTATCTCAAACACGTTCTTAGGTTGCTCCGAGGAAACTACTGCTCTCACATTCTATGGGTCTACTTCAACTCCTGCCTATGATATGATATGACCCAGGAAGTGAATATTTTCCATCCAAAAGTGGCACTTTGAGAGCTTAACATATAGCCGATGCTCTCTTAGTGTACTCAAAACGATTTCAATATGGGTAGAATGGTCATGTCAAGTGTGAGAGTACACCAAGATGTTGTCCATGAAGACTACCACAAAATAATCTAGATTAGTGTGGAACACACGATTCATTAGAGCCATGAAAACTTCAAGCATGTTCGTGAGTCCAAATGGCATAACCAAGTACTCGTATATACCATATCTACTCCGAAAATCTGTAAGTGTAATATCCGATGGTCTAATGCGTAACTGATGATATCACGATCTCAATTAAATCTTTGAGAACACTCGTGCACCTCAAAGTTGATCAAAAAGATCATCAATCCTCAGCAAGGGATATCAGTTCTTAACCGTTAACTAGTTCAGCTTCTGATAATCCACACAGAGTCTGAGGGTACTATCCGTCTTCTTCACAGAAAGGACCGGAGAACCCGAAGGAGAAGTACTGGGTTAGATAAAATCCTTTGACTGTAACTACTCAAACCGTCTCTTGAGCTCCTTTAACTCAGTTGTAGCCATCTTATAAGGAGGAATGGATACTGGTGTTGCTCCTGGAACTAGCTCAATAGATAAATCAACCTCTCGCTCTAAAGGTAGACCTGAAAAGTCGTCCGGGAAGACATCCCTGAAATGATCAACCACTGGAGGGAAATCCTTCTGACAACTTCCCTGGTCATCCAGATATAAACTCGCAATCTAGGCTATGACTCCACATCACCCATGATGCTATAGGCCAACTCGACTTTCCTTAACATCCCACTCGCCCTTTTATAGAAACTATATGCCCTCTAGTGACGTGAAACACACCCTGCGATGATAACAGTCTACAAAGGATCAAAAGGGAAACAACTAGTCCATCTTGAGAATGAAATCATATCTCGTCATCTTCAAGACATAGAGGTCCCAAAGAAAGGGACACCCACTAACCTCTAGGGGGCACTCCCTGCACTGACGCACACCATCCTTTCTAGTTCCCAACGGAGTGTCTAACATCATAACAGCAGAAGAAAAATAAACATAGTTCTCAGGGATCTCCACAACGAGCATAAATATAAATCTATGTGTGGAACCCATATAAAAAAGTACTGAAGATAAAACAGAATCTACTAGAATAGTACCTTTGACAGTAGAATATCTTGGATCCTGCTCTTGTTGGGTCTGTTGAACTGCATATGCCTGTCCAGTGCCATGACCCTGTGACAGAGCCTGACTACCTTGAGCTGTCCTGCCCTGCTGCCTTTGAGATCCTGGTGTCTGGCTACCACGACCACGAACACCATCTCGGCTTTCACACCCTGATGTATTCCAGTTTCCTAACTGATAAGAAGTTTCTGGTCCTTCTCCCGCTCGCAGAGTCTGCACAAAACCCCTCCCACTAGCCACTGGTAGAAACACCCTGCAAAAGCATTGCATATTACCCATATTTCCGCATGATCGGCACTCCTTTGGGTCATGTGGACACTGAGGTCTCTTGTGCCCCTCTTTACCACACTAGTAGCACATTACTTGACCACCTGAAACATTCTTCTGGCTGGTACTGCCACCATGAGAGAAATCCATCTGTCTCTTCCTCTTCCCTATAGGAATAGTACCAGAAACTGGTGTTGAACCACCCTGGCCCACACCACTAGCCTCCAGAAGGTTCTCCTATGTAATCAACACCTGGTTCAGAATCAAATGTACTATAGGAAACCCGAAAACATTCACCAGTGCTCGAATGTCATATCGAAGACCATCCTCAAAGCGTCTGGTCCTCAATATCTCATCACCCACCAGAACGGGTGAAAAACGCTAAAGCTCGGTGAAGCGAGAAGAATAATCCATCACCAACATAGCGCCCTATTGCAGATTCATGAAATCTCAAGCTCTATATGCCCTCAACATCTCTGGGAAGAAGAATTCATAGAAATCTGTCTGAAAATGTTCCCACACCATGTCTTTGTGGTGCTCAAACTGAGTGGTAATGTCCCACCACCTCTTGGCGGAATCACGTAGCATGTAAGTAGTGAGCTTGACCCTCTACCCTGGAGGCATCTCAAGGTGCTTGAAAATAGTCTGTATAGACCCCAGCCAAGAATCCACAGCCTGTGGTCCGCCATCCCCTGAAAACGTAGGCGGATGTTGCTGTTGGAAGATACGAGTTTGCTCTTCCATAGATGCGGCAGCCGGCGGTGCTCTATGAAAGGTCTGCATGAACCGCATAAAGCCTTCACAGAACTGTGCATCTGCGCCAGTGTCCGGTATAACGGGTGGCATCACATCTGGCTTTTCTAGAGGATCCACTGGTAGCCCATGGCCCACCATCTCTGGAGTATAATCGTTGCTACTCTCCTAGAGAAAAACACATGGTCGTCTCGGCGGAATGACTCTACAAGGTCAAACACACACCTTAGATCCAGATTATCAAATACAGAAAATGAAGGGACCTATAAGGGAACTGGAGGAAGAAGACATTTCATGATTTTCAAAACAAGACTACATGGCGTGTATAATGACTACACGTCATGTACCTGACTTTTCTTCCCCTGCCTGGGTCCTTCTACATGGATAAGCCACATGGCTCCCATTGAACAAAACTACACGACATGTATATAATCGACACAGCGTGTATTGTGTAATTTTTTCAACTGGCCATGTCGTTTGTGACACGGCCGACTACTCGGCTCAAACTACACAACATGTTACACCCACACACAACATGTACACCACCCCATTTCCCAGCCACACAGTCAGGTCCACATGGTCACTCATTGGTCAACACTACATGGTGTGTCCCTCAAGTACACAACGTGTTCAAGAAGAGGTAACATCAACCCGTGTTTGTTAGTTACACGGCCGGGTCCCCAAGTCAGACTACACGACGTGTTCCACTGTGGACACGACATGTATGTCTTAAGGTCTCCTCCGTCCATGTTGTTAGTTACACGGGCGGACTCTGGGTCAACACTACACGACGTGTACATCTGGTACACGACGTATGTTTCCCATGAATTTCCCTACCCCGTGTCCCCGCCCACACGGTCTATGACATGGGAAGATACTACACGACGTGTACTGATGGTACACAGAGTGTACTTAAAAATTTTACTTTTCTTCCCGAACAGAAGAACACACAGCGTGTGTCAGAGGAACTACACAGTGTGTATCATGGGTTTTCCAGACAGTAAGCCACTGAAACAATTCCGGAACCCAGAAAATACGGAAAAACAACACCTAAGTGCCAAATTATGATCTGTGAGGGCCCATACTCCCCACAAATCAAATTTTGGCATCTTATACATGTTATTACAAGATAAAAAGTCGATGATCCACCAAATTCCGGTCATTGAGGGCCCATACTCCCCGAAAACCAAAGTTTGGCGTCCATTCTATCAACAGACTCACAAAAAAAATACCCTATCACATAGCAGGTATTTATTAAAGTAGCTATCAAAACAACATGCTTTTCTAGCACAACAACTATCACAACAACATGCAAGTTCTAATGTGCCAACATGACATGGAACTATGCATGGCATGTGATTTCTAGCATGTGCCTAAATGATGCATGAGATGACATACCCTCATCTCATCAGGATGAAACTAAATAGAACCCTTGGATAATATATAAACAGCACAATCACAAGTACGTCACCCAATGGTGAAATCAAATCAACTGTAAAATTTGAAAAAGCAGAACAATTACAAAAATATGAAGTAGACTGGCATTTCCCTGTACACGGGTTAGCTATTCCCGGGCACAACTTATTACCAACTACCATTATCATCTTATCCCTGACTACAGCTCCAAATAGTAAGTCAAAGAAAAGAAACTCCTTTGATACCACTATGTAATGTCCTGGATCCGGGTGCCACTCAACGGGTGCCCTAGACCCGGTTGGTCACATGACTTCAAACGCATTTCCCCAAATGCCAGAGGCTGCCGACTAGCAGCAGAATACAAGAACAAACATACAAAAGCAGTGGAAGTAATAAACCATACACATTTAAAATGGACAACTGCGGTAAAAGAATGCCAACAATTATATAGATAATGATTAAACATGCCTCTAGTTCTAAGAAATAGCCAGAACATGTTACACACCAATACAGAACAATACAATACAGCTCAAGTACATGTACAACAAAACAAAATAGAACACCCTGTAGCATCACAAGCCTAAGCCTGGTCCCATGCTCCCCTACTCCTCAACAACAATCAAGTACCTGTATAGGGACCCTTTCCGTTATCCATACATGCAGAAATGTAATCTGTTTGGGGCCGAAGACATGACCTCAAACAGGGTGTGAGAAATGAATCCCAGTAGGCACCCTCCAAAGGCCTGTGCCCAACTATGTGAAAATATGAAACAACGTGTGCAGTAGTAAAATGCAACAACAAAGAAGTACTCAAAAGTAACTAACATTACAAGTTATATTTCCATTTTAATATTCATTTAATCATTCAGTATAAGGAAAACACTATAGTGAATTTCCCAAGGAAATAGTCAATGTCCTCTGACATGACAAACTTACCCGCAGGTACAAAGAATAAAAACCCTCAGGTATCTACCCTCAGGCATATCAGATATTTCCATCATGTGTACGAAGTGTTGCCCTCAGGCACAAAGTCTATTGCCCATAGGCATCCCGAATAATTCCCTTAGGCTAAAATAACCACTGCCCTCAGGCTAATTTGAACACTGCCCTCAGGATAAAGTAACCGGGCCGAGCCCAAATCAAAAACCTAAAATTTACATACAAATCCTCTCAAGGAAGAAGTAATGAAAAATATAAACATGGCATACCCTTGGGTATCCTGGCCAAATTTCTAAATAGAGGAACACACCCCTGGGGTGGTCCTGGATCCAAGCAGTGATCCCAAACAACAGTTTATTATCACATTAAATCACCAATAAAATTCTAGGTATTTAAAAAACCAAGGACTCAGCCACAGGACACCCCAACATGGGTTCATAGCACAATGATTCACACAAATTCACAGCAGTTTGAATTTAAACACTAAGCCACCTACCTCAATAGCCCCTGATCGGTATACGCGAACGATGGTCCTCGAATCACCCCTTCTCGATATACGTGAATGACATGCCTCAAAACACCCACAAAAAATGTATATCTGAGGTAAAATTAATTCCATTCAAACGTAAATAACTTCCCTTAGAAGAAGAATTGGTGATAACAGTTCCAGGAGAAGGAAAGGCTTACCCATACGACTCCAACGAGATTGACGGAGGTGGAATTAGATTCCCGGTGCACGCTCGAGTGATCTCCAAAGTTCCTGCTGTCTCTCTCAATCCCTCCTTTGGTTATAATCCTTCGCTATGAATAGGAGAGGATACATCCCATTTTAAGTGAAAAAAACAGACTACACAGCATGTACTATTGGGTACACGACATGTAGTTTTTATTTTTTTAACTATTCCTCTGGTGACTTCTTGCTAGCGTGGCACTATTCATCAATCGACATGAGTTCACGGCGTGTAATCCATGAGTAAAGGGCGTGTACTGATGCTCAGCTGGTGGCTGCCTTCACCGCCTTACTATTTGCCTGCCGACTGACTACACGGTGTGTAAATCCCTACTACACGGCGTGTAGTCGGTTTTTACACCCATCATCTTCGGCCGACCTACATGCCACATGTACTCCTTACAAACAAACAAAGTACATGATGTGTGGAAAAGTACATGGAGTGTAGTCACAAAATTTACGATTTTCTAGGATTTTACTTATTTTCTCAAAAAAAACTTAAGGAAAAGAGGAATGAAGAAGCCCGTACCTCAAGAATAAGAACCAGGTTCTTACAATATAGTTCCCACCCAACACATGATGAAATTATATATATGTGTGCCATAAGATCAGACACATTCATCATATCATAACCCATGAAATGAAATGGGGATCATAAAAAATTTATCATATCATAACCTGTGAAGGATACATAGGTTTTATAATCATTTAGTCATATCATACCCTACGAACATAATCAAGTTTCATAATATTTTTACCATGGTATAAACATGGAATACAAACAGGTTTCATGACTATCGTGCCTTAAAACATAAACCATTTAGATAAAGAATATAAATTGTATTATTAGAATATATTATAAGTGGGGCTTACGTAACACCAATAAATGTCATATTAGATGGAAAATATTTTTGGAAGATCATTTAAAAAAATTTATTGAGGAAAATATCGTTTCCTATATGAAAAATTCTTTTTTAAAACATAAAACATATTTTAAACATGCTAATTAAAAAATAACATTGAAAACTTATAAAGGAATCTTTGAAAATCATTGTAAACATTATTCAAAACATAAAACATTTTTAAAATTATTTTCCCTAAAAATTAATTTAAAATATCATTTAAAAAAATTAAAAGATTTTTAGAAAAAAATCTTTTATTTAAAATATAATTTTAATCGAAGAGAAAAATAATTTCATATTTCATTAAAATAACATTCTTATTTATCTTAATTATCAAAGAGAGGAAAAATGGTAACATTACTTAGAGATATCATGTATAACCAAAGGATAAGAAAATTAATTTTAATTATTGAGAGGTAGATTATGATATTTTAAAATTGGAGAATTAATCATAGATAATAATGATAAATGATGAGACTGTAACAAAAAATAGTTACCACTTTTATGAAATTTAATTATAAACCCCATGAAATAATAACATAAAATGAAACTTAAAATGTCATCATAATGAATAAATTCATAATATTATATTTCAAATGGATTTTATACACACCTAGTGAAAGAATATAGGTGAATAATATAACATATGTCCTAGAGAAGGCAAATTGAGAGAAAAATACCTTACAGTTTTGATAACTTTTGAACCGTAAACCCCATGAAACTGAGATCATCAAATAGATGTGAAAATACCAGTTATTATAAGAAGAATAATCATGAAATAAATTAATGGGAATATTATAAACAATATATAAGAAATAGGTGGAAAATATAACATGTGTATCATCAATGTAAAAAGTGAGATGGAAATCCCTTAACATAAGTCTTGACTTCTATAGTACTCATTCAAAACTCTGATTCTTTTGGGTATCCTCCTTAAGTCTACAATAAATTCTTTAAATAATGGATTTATACAAAAAATAAGTCTTCTATGATGAGGGGAGGGAATACTAGAAGATATTTAGGAAAATCTTTGTCGATCCAAATGGAATGAGGGTTGTGAATAATTAAGGAGAGTGAGTGACCTTGTATAGTTGAAGAGGAGTGACATTCTTGTAAATAGTAAAAGTATTCACTATTGGGAGGTAAATAATACCTCAAGTGGATCCCAAAAAGATAACTAAAATTTTTAGGGTTGATATGGCCAATCTGTACTTCCAATATACAATAAAATACTTGTTTTAATCACTTTATTCCTCAACTTCTAAGTTTTTTTTTATTTTATCATTTTGGGTGTTCACTACGGTAACTAGTTTTCTAACATTTTTAAATTTTCCATTATTACCAAATTATAGGGATACTTACTTGATAATTTTTACGTACATATTCTAAATATGATCTATAATATATAAAACAAAAATCTTATGTGTTGGAAATTAATTTTTATACAAGCGTAAATAAAGCACCAAAACACCGCTTTAACCTTTACCGCACTAACAAAGTTTTCAATATTGAACTGTCAATATAGTCATTATAATAAAAAAATTGGTACATTAATGGAAAATATTTGATATTTATTAACATTTAAAAACCCGTTGACATAATTTAGGTTATTAGTAATTTTTAATGAATTAATAAAATACCATTTATTAGAAAATGAAATTAATCTCAATTTTGACATTTTTTAATTAATTTAAATTAAATTATCAAGATAATAGTGGAATTAGAATATATTATGTTCCCACCTATTTAAAATGATATATTTATATAAAAAAATAATGGAGCATAATAGTGAATTCAATTTTCTTCAATTTTCTAATTTTTTGTATGAATTATTTTATATTTTTTATTAAATAAATAATTGATGTGTTCGAATTTTTTAAGCATTTTAAGTAACTAATTCATTAATTAAAATTGATGATAATTTATTATGATATTAATAACTCGTTTATATTTCAACATAATATGTATAATTAAACCAATATTATTTTTCCCTACACAAAATCTTTATTGAAATTGAAAGTTATAAATGTATCTTTTTTGTCCTTTCTTTACATAACTAATTATATGGGTATAATTCAATTAAAATTGGAAATGTTTTTCATATTTCATATAATTTTATGACCATGATCTAAAAAAACTCTTTAAATAAAATTTATATAATAATTTCGTTCATTTTCACTCCAATCATTGTAGTTGAAGCTGTCAGTAAACCCATTTTTACTTTACCCATAATAATTAATTTTTAGTGCATTCGCTATTAATTTTATTCAAAAAATATGTTGAACTTAATAGAAATTATAAAATTTTGCAATTAAAAATATGAAATAAATTTTTCAAAATTTGATTTATATAAGTTGAAAAAATTAATTTTAATTATTCTCTGAAACATGATGAAAAAATGAGTTCTTAAAGTGAAAATGTTCAAAAGTTTACAAAGATTTTATATATAAATTAAATATAAAATGAATCCAATATGGTTAATTAGTTTGATATATGTATAATTTAACTAATTATAATTTAAAACAAATTTAAATATCACGTAAATTTATTAATAAATTAAACTAAAAGGTAGTTTTAAATTAAAATTCTATATTTTCACTATTTATCAAAAAAAGAAATTTTTTAATTTTTTTTGAAAATTTTATATAAGATAATTTTTCACTATAAGTTAAAAAATTAATTTTATTTTCTAAAATTAATTTTATAAATGTTTCAAAATTTATTTTCATTAATGTTCAGGAAAATAATGAAAAATCATTTTTTAGAAAATAGTAATTTCAAAACATATAAAGAATTTTTTGAAAATTAAGTAATTTTTTCTAAATAAGTTCCTTTATTTAGAATAATTAAATTTAATGTTTAAAAATTATTTATTATTTTTAATATCTCTATATTTAACGACTAGGTTATGAAGGTCTATTTTAAATAACCATTTTAAAAATATATCATGGTTTTGTTAAAACATTGTTTTGTGTGCAATGCAAGTAGACCCAAGGTTTTATGTAACCTAATTTTGACTTGGTGTTGCATATAATGAAATCCAAAAATAGTTTTTTTGTGTGTAAATTATGCTAATATCAGTGTTTAATATAATTTAAAATATTTAAAATATTAAATATATTTGAAAAAAATTAACGAAATCTCATTATGTAATTGTATTTAAGCGATTAGTGTTATTTTTAAACAAGTTAACTATATTGGTAACATTTTAAGATTAATTTAAATGGAAATATTTTTATATTATATGGGATATAATTTGAACAATATATATTGAATTATCTTTTAGAAGCACATATGATTTTGTTGTGGCTTTATAGAAATTCAGGATATTTTTGGGAAAGATTATCATATTTTAGAGATTATATTATTAGGGAATATACATTTTTAGATGTGAATTTATGAGTAATTAATTTTGTTTAAGATAAGTGTTAAATTGGTCTTAGAAGAATTTTCATTCAAATATTTCAAATATATTTATTTTTATCTTATTAAGATTTTTTTGAAGTGATTTAAGGATCATTATTTATGAAATGATTTAAGTTGTAATTAAATTTTATTGAAAAATATTTATAGATTAATATGGTATTTATTTATATAAAGGTTTATTCATATAGAATATTATCTCAATTTGTGATAACCATTTTGGTTTTTTCTATATATAAGAATAATAACTTGTTATCCTTTAATTGATATTATAATTAATCGAAATTTATGTTAGTGGTTTAGGTATGAAAAATCATCTTGAATATTAATTTCTTAGAGTAAGGGATGATATAGAAGTGGAAATTTATCAAAGAACAATCAAAGGAATAAATAATGCCTATAAAATGGAAATAAATAAAGAAAGTGTATTTTCTCATGTTCTATTTATGGATGGTAAAAGTATCAATCAACTCTAGGAAAAGTATATTGAAATAAAAATCATATCCTATTAACTTCATTTATGATGAATTAACGGTCTTATTTATCGCTTAATTTGTGATGGTTTTGTGATCATTAAATTTCTCATTATCATATTATCTATGACTCACTGTGACTCTTTAGACATCATCCTTATCCTATATATCTAAATTTTCAATTCACACTAATTGTATCCTCTTTTAGGAATAAAATTATGGGTTATTTAAGGTAAACATTATGTTACCCACTCACCATTTTCAATAGATGTGTTATTATTCCAATATATGAAATGTAATTTGGATAAAGGTATTTTCCAATACTTAACCCATCATTACCAATATTAAAAAAACCTAGGATTAAATTTATTTATAGGGATGTTTTTACACCACAAAAATATAGTTAAAAAGATTAATAACCTTAATATATTTCTTAACATGCATCAATGAGCATCAAGAAAACTATGATCTATTATAAATAATTTTTCATTTAAATGTGACCATTATAAACAAGCTGGTAAATTTGAGCTATGAATAAGAATAAAAAAATTATAAAAAATATATATGAACGATTTATATTATGTAAATGTATTTATTAATTCATAATAAATAAATTCACCATTTTTAGTGAAGTCATTTTAATCTTTAAAAGTATGAATTCTTAAAAAAAATGCTCTTTATTGCATTTTTTTCAAACATTATAAATAATTTCTACCATTTTTGTGGTAGTTTATTCGAGTTAATGAATATAATTTTTGAAATAATAATTTAAATATAAACATAAGGTGACATTTTTATAATTTTCAGAAAATATTTCTTTTTAAGTGAATAGTGAAGATACAAATGTTTTAAAACCGTAATTTATTTTCATTAAATAATAGAATTAAAAAGTCCCATTATGTAATGAATTTTATCTAAAATTAATATAAGTCTCATTAAAATAAATATATTCTAATTAACTACATATTAATCACCCATATAATTTATTTTTCTAAAGTTTATTTTTGGGTTAAGAAAATATATTTGTAAAATAATTTTTTCCTTCAGTTTTACACATTTATACTTAAATTGATCTATGACACTTATAAAAATTTAAACATAAAAAAATGGATTCTACATTTTCAACCAAGTGGTTTAACATTTCTAAATTGTTTCTTTTTTATATTTTAATCATTATGAATAATAAAAAAGGTAAATATATTTCACCCCAGTAAGGGTAAAACAGGTAAAAGATGGATAAAACTATGGGGAAGTCTTTAAAATATCTTTAACACATGAATTTATCCTATTTTATGAGTTTTTTTGAATTAATATATGTTTAAGTAGTTAAATAATGTATAATAAAAGATTATTTTGAATGTGGTATCCCATTCTTGACATTTATGAAATTAAATTTTATTATATTGAAATTTAAAACTATTATTTGTCTTTTAATTTAATGGGTTGTTTGGAAGTTGAATTTCGGTTTTGGATTTATAAAAAATTTAAAAATCCTTACATTGTTTATTATTTAACAAAAAAACTCATGGAAATAAATTTTTTACATGATTTCAAGGTGAAAGTATATTTATGCTTAATTAAGGAATTTTCCTAAAAAGCACTTTTCATGTGTTTCTGCACTCATATTAAAGGTAATTTATTGGAACTATAGATTTTTAGTTTCATAAAATGGATTCTAAATTTTGAATCATCATATGCATTTTTTGGGGAATTCCCCTTTTATTTCTGTTGTTATAATTAGGTTACTATGATAAAATGTAATGTTATAATAGTTAAGGTCAAATTTTTATTAATGGGAGTTAAACAAAGAGATGATGATTAAAATGTCTCAAAAACTTATATACATATGATTTACTTAGTTTATTTCTAACCTATAAAATATTATCTATGAATATGGGGTTTCTTGGTTCCACTTGAGCATGAATAAGACCTTATATTAATTTAAAATGTTGAATGGTTATAATAGTCACTCTCATCGCACATAAATGGAAACCACTTATCCTTTATTATTAATACATCTTGATCAACATATATAAATCAATAACTAGAAAGATACCTTCCCCTATTCATTTCCTTATTTTTCTCTTTTACTTACCCTAAGACCATCATATAAGGGCTTAAAGTGTACGAAAATGGAGGTCTCTCAATGAATATGTAATCTTCTTACCTCACCCTTTCAAAGTATACTAATTTTTATACTTCCTATAAATATATTTTATATACAATAACATAATAATTCTTTTATAATAAATATATTGATATTTTATTATTATTTTAGTATAACCATTTCCCACCCACTTTCCATAAAATGGGAAATGAAACTATTGTCCGTGCATATGTGTGGACTACAATCGCTAGGTAGCGATATGATTCATTTTCCATAACCGCCTCACAAAGACAAATATAACAATATATTTAACAATTATATATCATTTTAATGATATAATTATGATTCTTTAACGATAAAATAAAATTTATCTTTAAATTTATCTTTTTGTTTGAAAATGATAATAGCGTTCATGTGTACGTATAATCTACCATCTCTATGAATAGTGTAATTTATATATATATATATATATATTATTAATGGTTATAAATATATATTTAATGAATATATATGATATTTATATCATTACTAAAATTTGGGAGATTATGTAACCATGATAAAGATAAAAGAACCAAAATTTCTAAATGAAAACATATATGTAAAACAAAGCAGTTAACACTCAAAATGATGATGATAATCAATGATTGTTAATGAAATAGTGATAATATGTTACAAGTAAAATTATTATTGAATAATAATTATGAATATTATTATGATATAGAATTATAATAAATTCTAATTTATCAAGCATGTGGTTAAATTAACTTATGAAGTAATCTGGACCTGAGTTAATGGTTTTTCGTCTCACTTTTGTTTCATTGAGACTTATGCATATTCACCACTTTTTTCTTATATTTAGTTTCTATGATACCCATTTTATATTTTATATAAATAATATATTGAAATTAAGGGTATTTAAAATTTAATATAAAGTTATTTCTTTAAATTTAATTATGATCCAAAGTTACCATAGTAGTAAGGGTTTATATTACAATATCATTTTTTGGACCATCTTAGATAAATTTTCATTTAGGGAAATTATAACGATATTATAATTTAAGACAATTAATTTCATTATCATTTTAAATTTTTAATTTTTTCATGTTTCCCTAAAATTATTCTCTCTTTAGTATATAAAATGATAGATAAAACATTTTTTAAGTAGACTAGACTTTATTTCACCCTTGTTAAAGTATATTTTTCTTCCATGTATATATTATCTTTAAAATGTTTAATATAATGTTATCAATGTTACCCAATGATTTTTTAAAATAATATTTACCCATATTTAGGTTTCTATAATCTTTTTAAAAATAATATTATATTAATTTTCTAAATGAGTTACTTTTAAACGATGGTGTTAAAAAATCCATTTTTAGAGATTAGGACACGAATGAAATTTCCAATCTCATGAATTATAAACTATTTGAAGCTTAATTTACATTTTCTATGGATATTTTATATTAGAATATTTTACTAAATATTTATAATTTTTTATTTTAAATATGTTATTTTAAATTGAAATGGGTATTTTCCTCGATAAGTATTCCAATGACATTTGAAGTAATTTTTTATTCGTTATAAAATACTTTGATAAAGGTTATAATTATTTGGGTATATAATTGAATGATACAATCCATTTACTTTTTTAGATATATTTTTATGATGATGTTTTATGGATGATTCTATGAAACCATTTACTATCTTACGGGTAAACTATGTTTAGAGGAAATATTTAAAAAAACTGTTTCATTTTCTATGAGATCTACTATGATGAAATGATGAATGTTTTTATAATATTTTAAAATGTTTATCGTTTATGTTAATATGATTGATGGTTATATTATATCCCAATAATTAATTGCGTAATGATATATTACTCATGATATTACTATGTTATATGTGAACTTGATTACATGTTCACACCATTTTTCGGGGACCTAGTTTCATGTCCATAAGTTTATATAAGGACCTAATTTAAAATACATAACATAAAGAGTGAAATTGTTATGACTTATACATGTTAAAAATGTAATAATCTTATAATTTTTCCACATTTATATTTTTATAATATTCTATCATGTATCATGATTGATTATTGATTATTTTGAACTCTCATGAATTTTTTATTTTGTCATCACAAAGCCTTATTCCTTGCCTCAATATGATTTATATTTAATTGAATGGGTATGAATTCCTATTTTTTTATCATAATATCACTCTATTATTATCACTTATCATCACTAATTGATACCTTATATGTTTAGACATATTGATCATCTAATCTCTCCCTTTTTTATGTATCCATTTTCCTAGGTTATGAATAATGTTTTATGTATGGTATGCCTAAGAAGAGTAAAATATAAGAGATTTTTTTTGGAGATATTGAAGATCCTTTGTAGAATAATATTTTTCTGTATTTAGTATCTAAAACTATTTTTTATGGTTATTTCTCTGGTAAATTGTTTTATTGAATATTACTAAAACATGATTTAATAGTTATGTTTATTATACTTGGGTCACCTCAAAAACCTTAGGGATATGTTTAATGGATAAATCTATGAATATGAAATCATATAAATGTTTTGGTAATGTATATATTATGTGGTTATCCAAGAAATTACATCCCTATATTGATAATATAATGTATATGCAGTTGTGGCATAAATGAACCTGGGGATTATCACTCAAAAAAGTCCAGTGGAGTATCGAATCAATCTCCACTTTAGTGTACGATGAGTCTCCCTAAGACTGCACACATGGTTAAACACTCCTAGGGGATATTATTAGGTTAATATCATTCTCTTCAAAATTCATTATGAAGGATTTATTATGTTAATGAATTAGTTTAAGGAATATGAGATAAAACAATTTCAATAAACAAATATTAAACCAACAACTATTTAGGTTGAACTAAACTAAAAAATAATAATTTTAATGAAAAGGACAATTTGAAGTTTTATTTTTCATTCAATTATATTTAAATACTTCAATTTTAGTGTTCATCACTTATATTAAATCCTTTTAGTTTTTGTAATGTATAATTTTTGAAGGAATCAAGTTAACAATAAATTCCAGGGAAATTGAGGAGATTTATCTAATGAGAATCCTAACATGATATGAATTTAAGTGAGGATCCTTTTTATTATCCCAAACTAACTATCATGAATTTTATTTACAATGTTGAAAAATTTGAATCCCTAAACAATCAAAATAAGAGAAAGATGTAGTCTCCTATAATTTTGGGGGACAAAGACAATAATGAAAAAAGTTCAATTTTTCCACATATAAAAAATGTGGGAAGAAGCACATAGGAAAATACCTTAATGTAACTTGAATATTCTTCATGTGTGGAAAATATAACATAGGGAAACATTTATGTCGAAAAAGTAAATCAATATGTTAACATGATTATGGGATTTTTTTTCATATTCATACCTAAGATATTATGGTAGAAATATCATTTGAAAATATATCATGAGTTATATATATCTTTCATATATCCATGAATAATTATATTATTACGTGATAATTAAAATGGTGAGGATGTAATTTATTTGGGGGGGGGGTGTAATGACTAGATATTTCACTATGTATTTTCATTAATTAAATATAAAATTAATGACTTATTCTATATGAAAAACTAAAATAAAATGAAACTGTGATAAGTTAAAATAAAATATTACCATTATAATATAGTCTTTAAATTATAATGTATAAAGGGATGTTACCGTATTACAAAATCTACGAATAAAATTGAAAGAAATGGAATTGGTTAGCAGAAGTATCCCTTTTGAATATAGTTTTTTTTGATCCTTGTAAGGAAGTATATTCAATAGGGTTTTCCATAGACCAATACAAATAAAAATTAGAACAATTATCGTATGATTGAAATCTTATGTGAGAGAAATTAAAACTTGTGTAAATTATCATGTGATATATGCTCGTAAAATCACCACCCTCCATTTCCATCATAGATTAGCTTGTGCTTAGATATTATGTGTAAACATTAAAGGGTTATGTAACTATAAATTAGTGTGATATAATCTATAAATTATTAATATAATAAGTTATTTGGCACATTTATTTTACATATTTCACATTTTGACTCTGAAATAAAATGACAGTTTATTTTTCCTATAAATTTTTTTTATTTATATTTAAAAATTAAATATATATGTTTCGTAATTTTAATTTTATGAAATTAATTTATTTTTAAAATTTTTCATTTCAATATTATCTTAGTGTTCTTTTTTTTGGTATTTTTCTAAAATATGTGATTTTTTAGTGAATAGTGAAAAATATAGTTTTTATTAAAAAAGAAAATTTTATAACTTTATCATTGTATAAGAATGGTGTAAAAGTTTATAAACCCTTTTAATTGATCAAATATGCGTTTAATAGTGTAAAATTTAAATTTTTATATTCCACTCTAAATTTATAAACCTATATTTAACATTTTATGAACTTAGGTAAAATTTTCCAGTAAAAGAAATTCTTTTGGGTATTTTATTTTAAATAAATATTATATTGGTAAAAACAATTGTGATTGATTTTAAAGGAAAATAAATTTGTTTTTTCTAATAAAACTATTTATATCATCAAATTCTAATACATTGATAATTTTACCTTACACATTAGTTTTAATATGAAAAATACTCTTTTTAAAAAAATAGCGTTTACGTGTTACCTGCGCTAATGTCAAAGTTATTTTTTTTAATATTAGAAAATTTATATAATAAATTATTAAATATTTTTAATTACTAGATAAAAATTATCTAATAAGTTCCATTTTATTTTTAGGGTTGAAAAATGATTTACTTAGGTAGAAACTAGTTACCATGGTAATACCAAAATGGTAAAAGTGAAAATTCTATGAGTAAAGGACATGAAAAATGCTTAAAATAAGTTTTATTTTTTTATGGATTATCACCCTTATATATTTATAAACTAAATTATTTTTCATTCTTGATTCTTATTAAGCAGTGAAAAAATGTTAACTACTTATATGAAGTTGAATGATTTTTAAAAATGTCTTTCTCCCAACTTATAAAAGGGGCCTCCCAACAAACCCTCAAGACCACTCCCAAAATTTTTTTTCTTATTTAAAATATATCTTTTTTACTTCCCCTATAATTCTAATCCATATTATTGAGCCTCTGTTTGCAATATATTTTCCAACGACCTCTATTTCCAAGGATTCTTCCAAGGGAAATCCCAAGTCCCCAACACGGGTACCTCTTCCACAACTTCATTTCTTTTCAATTATAATTTCCAAAATATAATTTTATAATTACTATATAATGAAATAATTTATTTTCATGTTATTAATTTTATTATTCTAATAGAATTACTATTAACCTCCTACCCCCTTTCATACTCAGAAAAACCGGCATTCGTGCATTGTGCAGACTACTACCTCAATGAATTGACGACATCTGTTTCCAAATTCTAAATATATATGCTAGTTTAAATTGTTAAATTAAAGAATAAATGAGAAATATATAATTTTATTATGATTATGAAGATAAAAACTACAATAAACCTAATTTCCCCCTCATTACTCATGAAATGATTATGATAATTGTGCTTTGTGCGGATTACCGCTTCCACAAAATAACATATCTCATTTTTCATCTAATTTATTTATTATTTATTAAATCTTGTTGAAATATTAATAGAAAAATTAAATTTATCGAAAAAATATCATAATTATTATGTAATATTTATATTATTCAAAAAAACCTACTTTCATTGTCATAATCATATATTAATTACAGTATGTTTATGTTTGGGTTGGTCTAACCCCTCGCTTGAGAAATTTTAGAAAAGAATATCATGGATGAATATGATAAACTAAATAACAATAATATATGATATAAATATTCAAATAATGTTTTTATTTTGGTTATATAATGGTAACATTGATTTCAATCCCATTAATTAAGATACCAACATCTTTTTGGGAAAAATCACCGAAACATGCTCATCACATATTCTATATTAAAGGATGATAACTAGTACTTCCACAGAGTGAAATTTTAACATTACAAATAACTATAAAACAACAATTAAAGTACCATTTATGATATTGGAATGATGAATTTTGGGATAATAATGAATTATAACACCCCAATTACAAAACTAGTTCAAAACGATAAAGACTACCAAACCCAATATTTAAAATAGATAATAACTAACTAATATAAATATGGAAAATAATTATAAATGAAGTTTATAAATGGTTTTATATTTTAATATGGTTATGGAATATGTGATTAAGATAGTTATTTTTTTATATAGGGTATTTATGCACTTTATTATAAATAAGGAATTATGGTACGATTTATTTGTCTAAAATTTCAATTCGTTGAGATATATTTCTTATTATACAACATGTTTTTTATAGTATATCAAATAATACCTTTAACATATTTTTTTTATCATTATACTCTCATTTTTCATGGATTTTAATTATTCATTTGAAATTATATCTTTTAATGGGGTTTCATTAGGATGGTTCTAAAATTTCAAGTGTTATTTATATCTATTATCAATGTTATGTAAAATGATTGATATTGTGCCTGGTATTTTATTTTTATAGTTCATTCACTACCCTAATTAATTTAAGTACAATGAATACATTTCATTTAATTATATTTGAATTTCATGGTATATCTCTCTAGTTCTTTTGATTCTTATGTTTCCATTTATAAAAGGGTGTTTTGATATCAATTTTTCTTCATTAGGATATGATTAAAACACATAAATTGATTCATTTTTATGGAGTATATTTTGGCCATAGATTACTTTCTAAATCCTATCATAATATTTCCTTTGGGTGTTCAAACTCATGGAAATCCATCACCACATTTGACTTTATAAATCTCTGTGAGCACTCTATATTTACTACCTTTGATTAAAGAGTTATCGGCTAGATTCCATTTGTCGATTAATTTGAAAAATTAATGATTTAACCATACAACACTTGTGTTATATAATTTTAGTTTGAGAGATGATGACATAAATATTAATTTCACTTAATTATTCAGAAAATATTGAAAATATATATACTTATTATTCTGATATATATGTTTATTAATTACTCGTGTAAGATTATTATGCATTTATTAACTAACCAACTTTTTTATCTAGATGGTACATTCTTATTTTACCATTTATTGATTAAGAAAGTATTGATGTTCCATATGTTTGTATCCCAAAACAAATTTTTATTGATTCCCAAGGAATATAGATTATTCATTGAATTAACATTCATATCATTAATATGGTGAAATAATTGGATGTAAATAAGTGATGGGTAGGGCTCGATATTATATATCCCCATGATGTTTTAGTTGGTCTCATGAGATAAAATGTTTGGGTATCTAGTGCATGCCTACCCAATTCACAAATGATTTCTTAGTCATGAAGATGATGACAAGAATTAAGACTTTGTTGTGGTATTGAAATCAATAATCTTTTCATGGATGTGGACTTAATATTAAGACATCAAAAATTCTAAAATCCATCATCATGAATTTAGTTATAATTGACTGCGTTTTTATTTATATTGTTAAACACATATTTTTTTCAAGATTATTTGATGAGTTATATGGTGTTATTTAATTATCAATTATTTCTCACTATATTATTCCTGCCAAGTTCATCCCTTGATAGATTTTGATATACAATTTCCCATACTTAGTGTCTGAGCTCATCATTCTTATGATTCCATTTCCACATGTTATAAAGAAAAGTATTACACATGATATTTCTAGAAGTGTAACACATGTGGATAATTTTCTAGGATATGTTGAGGAATTAATATGGATTTTTTAGTTTCTTACATAGTGGAAAAAAAGTTCATTTGATGATAAAGATAATTTATTTTTTAGTTAAAATTTATTCCAAACTATCAATATCTATAAAACTAAAAATATTTTTGAATGTACGTGACTCAATATTTTTTAGTGATATTGTAAATATTAATGGCCAAAATTTGGTCACTTCTATTTGTTTTATTTATTCCAAAGCATATTTCTTGAATTTGTTTTTAATAATTCAAAATCAGTTTAGAGTATAAGTACCCTGTAGATGTTTGTGAGATGAGTTGTTACTTAGTTTAGAGGAACTTTATAAGTTATAAGGTGCATTTCCGATTATCATTGTTTCTTATCGAATGATTACTTTATATATTCATGGTTCAAGCATAGTTTTATCATAAGAGAATGTCATGAGAAATGAATTTTTACTAGATTGAGAGTAGAAGAATCATTCTACTAGACACTGTCCTCAAGATTGATTCTACCAGACAGAGAATATAAAAACATCACCATACAAAGTTACAACTATAAAATGATCATGTTTTGAATTAATGATGTTGTGGATGCATGATGTTTGATCGCTAAAGTTATGATCATACATAGAATTATATGATGGATACTATTTGATTCTACCTAAATGGAATTTTGGCGAACTGAACATACATTTATAAAATAATAAAATTAAAAAATGAGACTTTGTGAGATTGAAAAAGTTCATAGGGAAGATAAGGTAGAACATTTGAGCACACGAGAAAAAGAAATATACAATGACGATCAGATGGGTGAAATTATAATGATGTACCAAATAGAGTTGTCATGAAAATAAGAACTGAATAGATAATGTGTAATTTTATTCGTAGTAGACTAAGATATCCAGATAGATATGTTTAGATAGAGAATCTAATATATATATGAGATATAGAGACATGAATGATTATACACCAAATGAATGTTTCAGTATCCTAAATTTTTTTACTAATTTATTCATTTTGATGATATTGAGCTATAATTTCGTCTCTCTTATATCTAAAAAAGATTTTTGGTATATTTGGAGATTTTTATAATTACAATATTTGAGGAAACATTAAAAAATAATGAAGAATTTTATTTATTTAGAGGCATTGAAGGTTTCTAAAAGAAATTTTGAGCTTCTGAAGAAGTTAAAATTTGGATCATTTTCATTAAACATACTTTTTAGAAGAATATGAGCCTATAAAAGGAAGATATATCATTAATATATTATAATTGATTATCCAAAAGGTTATTATAATAATTTCAACATGTTTCCTTGAAGAAGAAAAAACTTAGTTAAAGAAGAAGTACACGAAAAAAGTGTTTCAGGCCATGTTTTTATAGACAATGATGTTATGGATGGATATATAGAACATCAAAAAAGGTTCATCAGATAGAGGGTACTAGAAAGAAGCATACCTGAATGAGGAGACCGGATATAGGAGAAATATTTTTTGCTTCTATAATATGTATTAGATGGAGTTGAATCACAAGGATTTATGTCAGATTGTGGATTACAAGACACAATACCCCAAACACTGTATTACTAAATAGATGATTACTGGTGAGGTTTGAGGATATCTAGTAATTTGAAGACCCGAAAGAAATTTTATTACCAGAATAATTTTAAAATAGCTATTGAAGATCTTGAAGAAGTTGTATAAAGGAAAAGGTGACCCAACTTTCTTTTGTTGAAATAATATAGGAAGAAGAATACCATTCAATACTGGATATTAACTAATTAATGAGTTTGTGGTAGGGGAATAACCCATTTTTGAAATCTTAAGATTGGGGGTGGGGGATAAAACCAATCACTGAAGAATTTCATTGCTATAGGGAAAACTAGTTACTGATGTTTGTAATTGGTCAGTGTAACCAGAAATTATTAATTTTATTGGAGAATTCATATTGGGGGTATAACAAACATGATGAGGAGTTGGTTACATTGGTTTATCCTTTTAAATATAATATGTTGATCTCTATTTATATACATATGACATATGAGGTTAGGTTATGAGATATCTTCATGTAGATCAATAACACTTTCAATTTTCAATGGTTGAGTTTAGATAAGAATTCATAAAACAATGTGATCTTGATTCACCCCCTCAGCGATCTTACACTAATATGGGAATTATAATTGGTATCATAGTGAAGGTTTCCTATGAAATATTTAACTATCTACATAGGATATAGAATAGAAATTCAGTTAACTATAAGGGTGTTTTGATATTTAATGGAAGGAACAATCAGTTTTTGAGGAATGTGATGTCACCCTACCATATATCTATTTTCATTGAATTTAGAGACTCTACTAAAATGGGACTTAGTACATTTAATAGGACTTCTATGATAGATTCTGATGAGAAAAATCTGGATGTTGTTGAAGAGAATAAAAATCCATTTAGATGGACTTATTATAAAATGATAACAAAAATATTATGGGGTTTATAATTACTAAATATATATGGTATAAGTTGAGAAGATATTATAAAGGAAACATGAAAGTAATGGGGGTTAATTTATAAATATGGAGGTTTATATTTAAATATATTAAGATGGATGTTTATGAAAACATTTATGTGTGCTTTAAATGGGTCAATGATATTCTCTGCAATATTAGTAGTTTTGGTGAGAAGATGGAAGATTCTACTGTTATTAAGTAACTAATGAGAAAATTACAAGATAGTTCTGATCCGAAGGTTTTATCTCTAGAATATTTAAAGGGTATATCTTTATATTAAATTAATTATATTCCCATATAATATGAAATTATATAAGAAAACATATTTAATAAAAATTCTATTGAATTAATATATTTAGAATTTATGTAAAAAAGGAAGTTCATAGAGGAAGAAATAGAAGAATAATCAAGTGATTCATATGTTATTGATTATGAAGTGGATTTAAATAGAATTATTTCTCTTCTTTTTAAGAGATAGAACAATAGAAATTGTAAATTAAATGATAGGAAATATCTTAAGTGATATAATTTTAATGAGATTGTCCATTTTGTAAGAAATTGTCTAAAGAATAATATTGTTGATTATGAGGTGAAAGAAGAAGAATAAAATCAATCTAAGTGTGTTAGTTGTTGTACAATAAGAAGATATATCTTTCACGAAACATTCTCCACGATGAAGTATATATTATAACAATTTAAGGGAAAAAAGTTGAATATAATGTATGAATATCCCACATTCCATGGTTATATAAAATTGATTTTCAAGGGGTGTTTATTGTTGATAAAGTTGAGATACAAGGGGAGTTATTTTAATACACATGATTTTTTATATGTTTGTCAAGATGGGTACTTGTTTTATTTTAAAAAACATACTCAAATATCCCATAATATATAAAACATGTAATAAACTTGATTGAAGTATTTCATAAAATAATTTTTATAGATAATATTGATCACTTTAATTATATGCTATTTTTTCCTACATCAGGATTTCCCAGCTATACATAGAATTATATAATTAAAGGAACTCTATTCAGAGATTCATGTATTTCTATTCATCTCCCAAGGAAATTTTTCAGGAGAATGAGATGAAAGAATATAAGTTGAAATGTAATCAATGCTTCCCTTTTCAATTTAATTTTAATAAGGGGGAGAAATAAATTGAACACACTTATTGGGGATAAATAATTTATCACTTATATTAAAATTGATGTTACATGTAAGTATTGAAAACACTCAAAAATGGGGGATTATTATTCTAATGTCTATTGGTAAAATTTATCATGAATATCTGAATACAAGTTTTTAGGAGAAATATATTAGAAAATTAAAAGAAAATAGTTATTTCATAGTTTAGAGAAACTTTAGAAGATATGATATGCTTTACAGATCTTTAATGTTTCATATATCCTAATTACTCAGTGTATTCATGGTTCATGATAAGTTTAATCCTAGGAAAACTATTGACTAAATTTAATTTGTACCAAATTGAGAGTAATATAATAAGTTTACCATACACAATTCTCCCAATTTGGTTTACTGGAAAAATAATATAAAAATAACACCGTAAGATGTTGCAATCATATAAATGTGAGGAATCTTACCAATTATCTTGAATACATTTCCGTAAATAGAAAATTTACATAATCACCTTTATACAGATTTTAAAATCATAGATATAAATATCCATTACTAAAAAATCAATTAAAATTATCAAATCTATTATATATCAAGGTTATTTTCATGTTTAGAGCATTAGTGAATTTAGACACATCAAAAAATATTAAATCCCAAGTCTTTATCAACTAATGGACATTTTTTTCCATTAGACATCAGAAACAATTTAATTCATGACAATTCTTCAATATCTCATTTCAAATTTTCCACACAAGATATCCTTATAAAAATTTCACATGTATTACTTTTATTCCTAACCCAATGAAATAGAAAAATAATAAGGGGTGAGATTAAATGCCCCGTAATTTAAAACATGCAACTGAAACAATCAAGTGATAAACATGGAATAAATATTATGAAAGTAATAGGTAAAAAATATAAATCCATAATATAATTAAAACTATAAGAATTATACATCTTGGAAAATAAATTAAAAGATTGATATCCATAATTTTCATCTTGTAATGATGGAATAAATAATGTTGAACATCAAAATCCTATTGTTAAGCCCTTGTGCTATGACATTTACTTGTCTTGAAGACCAAAATCAGGACATCATTCTAAATTGGTAAGGAATAAACAAATTACCCATACACCGTTTTTCTTCTGAGACATGTCGATTAAATAAGGGGATATATATTTCATTTTTCCCATTACCGATTATATATAATGAATTCATGATAAGAGTCACAAAGATTTTAAATACCATTCTATAAGGAACCTATTACTTAATAAAATCATGGCTGTATATATAACGAAGAATATAGAACACTAAATCATGATCAACCAATTTTGTAAATCAATAAACATCAATAATGATATTACTTTTCACCATGTCCTTAAAGGGATAATATAATCTTAAAACATGCTGAGAAAGAAGGTGGATGGACAATTAATATGTAATCAATTTGTTAATAACTATCTGTATTAGAATAAAAAAATTTCAAGTTCCAAATTTTTTCTCCATGTCAATATAATAACATTATTTCTATGTGAACCTCATAAAAATTTAATTATGTAATTTTTTTGTTCACAGTGTATAGAGAAATGGGTATACAAAAAATTCAATAGAGGAATAATATAACAATCATCTATCCAGAGAAATAAGGTAGATGGTTTGAAAAGAACATAATCCGTAAATTGGGAGAAATATTTAAAAGGGTTAATGTGGTAGCTTTGTACATCGCTAGAAAAAAAATTATAGAATACCACAAAATAAAATCAAATGGTATAATGGTCCAAAATTATAAGTTCATCAAATCAATCATAACTTAATGAAAACAATCTAGTTACCAAAAATACTTACTATTAGAGAGAAAAATGAATCAATATATAAATGAAAAAGAGGAAATGATTTAACTAGTAAATTTCATATCATAAAAGGTTTAGTCCAAAAACACATCCCTGGGAGGTAAATAAACAATACAAAGGACACATAGTGAACTTAATGTATTATGTATCAAAGAAATATATCCAAGACCAATAAAACCAATATGGATTGAGTAAAATTTTAACCATAACCCATTGAAATAGTGGTAATGTAATTAAGCTTAAAATACCAAAATTAAAAGATAACTCATGTTATGATATGTTAGATGGATAGTATGTTCACCACATAAATTATGTTAGCTGTATAGAGTCAAACATGTCTCAAAGAGAGGAATTTGAGTTGAAACCCCTTAAAATATGAGCAGTATCAAAACTTACTGGAATACATGGAATTAAACAGAACCTAAATTAATAATAATATAAGGTATTTAATGATATATTAACTCAACTTGGAAATATATACACCATATAAATTAAATTTGGTGCATAATACCAAACATTCCTCAAAGAGGGTAATTTTAGATGAAAATCATTACCTCTTATTTCTTAATTCCACGAATGTAATTTAACATATTTTACCACAACCATAGATTTCTTAATCATATAATTTATAACCATAATCATTTATATTTTCTTTTATACTATTATTAAATATTCATTATCTATATGAATTCAACCGATTTTAAACATCAGGTGTTTATAGTTTTTATCTTTTGTACTTGTTCCTTAATAACAGTGTGCATGTTCATTATGAATTGAAATTTTATAATTATTAGATCATTAAATTTCATATTATGGATTATTTTTAATTATTAATGACGTTTTAAACTTCTTTAATGAGTTTCTTATTCTTTATCCTTGAAGATGTAATGGATAACAATCATGCTTTAGTGATTCTTGATGATCAAAGTGTGCATTATTAATTAATGAATAAAATATTGATATAACGTATCCGAAAATAAGAAATAATTATTTACACAATTATATCATATTATACGAGTATTATGTTCCCATATTCATTCATTATATAAATTCTTAATATTGTTCAATTAGGTGGTTAAACTTACCCAAACATGAACATAACCTGAGTTATCAAATGATTATGAGGCGCTTTTGTTGTAATATCAATATACCTGTATAATAATGATCATATTTGGTTAATATTTGTGTGATATATAATGATTTTATGTAATTATAATAATACTTAATGGATATAAAACATTTCATAGTTTGAATAAAATATCATCCTCTTAATATGCTTATTTTAAACGATTAAATTAACGATGATATTTTATTGGTAATATCATCAATATTTTCATCAATTTATAATATAAGAAAATTAATGATATCAGAAAAATAATATGTATCATTTAACCCAATCCTTATATCTATACATTTAATGTGATGTAGGAAAATGAAACATTTGGCATTTTGGATGCGGCTGTCCTTACAATGCACTAACGATGATTTTTCTTAGAGGCTAGGGTATACGAATAAAAAAAAATAAGAACCTCAATATAGTAACACTATAGCTTATAAATTATAATTATATCATTATAGTAGTGTGTATATATTGAATTTTAATCAATATAATTATGAGAAACATATAAGTAATTGTAAATTCTCACGATGGATACTTGAATATTCCTTGGATGTCTCCTTAAAAATGAAGGATTTTTTTTCAAAACAATATAAACCAAAAGATTTTTTATTTGGGTGAGGTTTCTAGGGGAATAAATATGGAATATTTTCTTGCATAAATTCTAGGACTAGTTTAGTATTAATGTAGTGTAAGTGTTTCCTTTTTATAAGTGAAGGTAAGGATTGTTTTGGGAGAACCCTTAATATTTTCAATAATGTGATGTTACTATTCAATGTTTAATGGATCCAAAATGGAAAAAAGATGAGGGGATAGTGTGTTTGGGTCTAAAATCACCTCAAGCACTTATTTATAAGACAAATTTTAATATTTTTAGGCTTTTTTTAACTGTTAACATTTAACCTAATTTACTTTTACCTTTGTAATTCTTGTGTAACATTAGTAATTAAATAAAAATAAAAATATTTACCCTTTTAAATAATTTTATACTTCTAATTTAAAACTTTTATAAAAATATATCAAATAAAATTCTATATGTTTCAAAATTTAATTTTAAGATTGACAAACATATTTCGAAAAAACAGTCTTTCTAAAAATGATTATTTTTAAGCATAAAATTGATGTGTAATATGTATTTCTTAACACTATAAATTATAATTATTTTTTTGGTTTATTCCAATAATAAAATTATTATTTATTCTTATAAATCAAAAATAGAGTCTCACCCTATTAATTCATGATTCAAAGAAAAGTCTGAAAATAATTTTCTTGATTAAAATAGTATTTTAATTTAGTTCTAAAAATGTTTAAAATATGTTTTATGTGATCAAAAAATATATTAAAATGATATTTTTTTTATATAGATACATATTTTATCACCTAATATGTTTTTTAATATTATATATCATTATTATATATTAATAAATTCACGAAAAAATTATAAGTTTCGTGTAAACTGTATTTTACAACTAGAAACCAAACTTTTCATAAAAAGATCAAATATTACTACAATGAAAATGTTGATATGAAGAATTTAAAAATGATTTTAATTTCATTAATTTGAAATTCAAAAATATATAAATTAATTTTATGAATTAAATAATATAATATAATGAACAACCTTTTTTCAAAAATTACATTTTAAAATATTAACTATTATTAATGTTATTTCATATAATTTTTCAACTAAATTAATGCTAAAAGATTTGTTAACATAGAACCTAATTTATCATAATTAACTATATGTATCTCCAAATAAGATTTTGTTACAAATAAAAATCATTTTTTATAAAAATATTCTTTTCTGAAAAAATAATCTTATTATTCATTTTTGGTAAACTAATTGAATTTTATTTATATTTAAAGTAACCTTTATTTTCTTCATACAAATATTTATTAAATGATTTAATATTATTCATTCAAAATATTTCAATAACTAGGTTTTAGTATTCAGACTAATCTATTTATATTTTATCTAAATATAACATGGTTCTTTTATATTCGGTGCTGCATATAGTGAAAGCTATCAGAAAAATTGAATTATTTAAAGGAAGTAACATATTATAATATTAGGGTGTTATATTATCTCCCATTAAATAAATTTTATCCTAAAAATTAAACTGTTAGTATAATAGATATTTCTATAAGAAATTTATAATTAACCATACACCACTAGATGATCATGAGTTTATTTAAAACATGAAATGATATTTATCTGTAAAAAATTATTTTCAGTTCACTAAAAAGAGATACCACCAATTCAAAATCTCACATAGAATTATACCAAGGGAAGAAGATGAATATATGAGGAATAATTATCCACAAACCAAGAATATTATTTATACGATAATCATACCATTCAATGTTTTTTATAACTCAATATCTAGAAGTTGGTGAAAAGCTTAAATGAAATGGGACACTAGAAAATATAGTGTAGAAACAAACTATTTAATAAATTATAAGCAGTTTCATAGTATTTTCCATTTTGTATGGTTATTATTGACAATCTCCCTTGTTTCCCTTATATTGGTATATTAAGCCACATAATTCCTAACTCTATTTCAATTGAAGAAACATATTTATTGCAACTCGTCTATTTCTCGTACACTATAGAGTCGCATGAACTTCATCCACACACTTTTATAATTTAACCATTATTTAAAGAAATTTCATATATTCTTCTTCCTAAATGTTTGACATATAGGAAATTGAATATTTTTCCATTTATAGTCTTAGTATCCAAAATTTCTATCAGATTCATTACTTCCCTTATTTGGTGTGTTTCATTTTTCAACCATGTTCACATTATCAACAAAAAATATTGATAGTGTGTTTGGGATAATGAAAATATTTTTCAATAAAACCCTTATCTCATTAGGTTGTTTATTGGGATAGTTTACACATTTTCCATCACACCTGTGGTTCCTTATACACCCATACATTAATAAACCAAAATATTTAACATGAGTGATGATTATTACAAGACAATTATCAACAATAACCACATGAAAAATAAGCCTTAAGATGTCTCAATTTATAACACTATCACGTTAGCCTGTATTTATTACAATTCAACTTATATAATACTTGATTTAACCTATATCATTCCTTATTCCACCTTAGTTAGTTTAAGCTGGTTCCTCTCATACTTCCTAACATAATCCTCAAAATGAAGACCCCAAATTTCCACGAACATTCTTAACATATTCTAAATCCAATAATCATTGAAATCGATGCACTCAAGATCAAACTTATCAGTCCTCAAACAACATTATTCATTTTTTCTATAATATACAAATGTATGTATATAACTTAATCGTATACACTTATTAACATAAGTTTTAATAAACCATTTGTATCACCAAGACATTAAACCACAACAATATTATATATTCTTCCAAAAATTACTCTATCTTTAAATATTGAATGTATAAATCACTAGTTCAAAAAGTCAAAAACTAGTCAATATACATCATAATAAAAATAAATAGATAAAATCCTCCAAAATATCATGGATTACTTTTTTCTAATTCAATAATCAATTACAATGCTATCAATAATGTCTAACCAACTTTTCTCAAAATAAATCAACCCTTTATTACCCCAATATCAAGATTATTTAAACATAAGATTTATCCATTCTATAAAAATGAATTATTAAATATTTCCCCCCCAAAATATAACCTTTTAATAAAATCACATTTCATGGTTTTTGATACAATTTAATATAAGATTAAAATTCATTAAAGTAGAACTAATGAAGAACAATCCTTAAATGTTTCACATAATCCTACAAACGTTTAGAATATACTCGAATATCATTGATTAATATCAATTAATAATGAAAATATCTAAGGCTAAAAAGATTTATTTTTTATTCTGATATAAACCACACTACCTTAAGTAAGACTAGTAAACTCACATTTTCTATTATAATAGGAATATACTTAAATTATTAACCAATTATGTATTCCACCTTATTCTATTATAAGACCTAGTGGTCTATAGATAAATATATTTATCAGATTCATTTTCATAATCATGAATGAATGAAATACTAATACCAAAATGGATATGATGATATAAAAAATTTGAATATGAAAAAATTAATCCAAATATGACATCCCTTATGAAACCATAGTTTTTACACACGACACTTTTAGATCAACCAATGAGTATCTTTATTATATCATTTGTTTTTTATGGTCATTTTTATATTAGTTTATCTGATGCAATTAGTTAAAATTATTCTTAAATCCTTCATAATGGTTTGTAATGGGAATGTGATTAACCAAATAATATCCCATGGGAGATTATATTTTGGTGTGAAGTCTTAGGCCCACTCATTATGCAGTAAAGTGCTGATCGAGTAAATCACCAACCAACCTTTTTTTGATGTTATATCCACTAGGTGAATTTGTTCCACAATAACATCCTCATTATCGTATCTATAAAGGGATTTATTTTTAGGAAAAACCATATAATCTATAATTTATAAAAAAATTAGTTTGTTATATAATATTTAGACTTTTTTCTAATATTTTACCTAATTCTATCTCATCCCAATCCCTAAATAAAATGTGCATTATTTCCTTAATATCAAATCATATACTTATACCAAAGGGTTACCTATACCTTTGAATTTATGATTAAACCTATTTTTCAACCCTTAAATTATCATAAAAAACATTCTAATTTCCAATGTAGTCTCATCATTTCTTTTGATACCAACTATGATTCCCTAAACCCATACTCTAAAATCTGGTTTCGTAAATGCATACTTTACATAATCTATTTGATAATATCTACAAATTACTATATAAAACTATACATAATTATAAAATCAATAATTATTATTAAACATATTACACTTCAAGGATCTTTACAGTTTTAGAGATTTTGAGAATTATGAGACATCAAAAACTAATAATTACCTTTTCTATCATAACTAATGTTAAATTTTTCCATCATATATTATAATATGCTTAATTCATGATAAATATTTAATATCCCTCACAAATTCATCCATAGGTGTTATCCTTATAAACATGTCACATGGACTACTTTTATATTAAACATGTGGAAATAAAAACATAAGAATTGGTGAACACTCAGTAGGGTAAAACATACCTCTGAAGTAATCTTGGAATAAACGTGGCTTAAATATTGTGGTCGGAATAGGAAAACATAAATAATCTATAATCACCATGAAACTGTGAGTATTCTATATATTTGGAAATAAATTAAAATTTATATATTAATAATAATGAAATCATAATGATGAAATATATATTTTCAGACATCAAAAACAATAGTTTTCAATGTCTTATTCCATGTCATTTACTTCTCTTAGAGACCATATATAATTATCCAACCATAATAATTATACATTTTAGTGTTTTTGAAATATAATTCAATTTCTTAAAATTTAGAGGATATATTTTGTTTAGAGTTTTAGATAATTAGTAAAAACACTTACAATGTAAACTCAATCATTATATATGGACACTTATACATAGTATCAATTTTTTCTATAAAATAATTCCTTAAAATAAAACATGATTTCTTCTCATAAAAAATATTCAAAACATTCTACATGGATTATAATTTTATTTTACCCAAAATTAAACCCTATGAAAAAAATTAAATTTTTTATGAGAACAAAAATGTAAATCTGAGACATAAAAATAATCACAGAAGTCATTTTTCCATAAATACTAATAAAATATTTCACTTTAAAATTAATCATTGGGCTCAAAATAAATATTTTCTTACCCAAGAAATCACATTTTATCCACAAAAAATTCCATAAAATAGTTAATAGTAAATATTAATGCAAAAATTAAACCCATAAATGTTTCTTTGAACACATAAAAATATCAAGAATTTTTTTCAAAAAGAAATAATTTTTATCTTTAAAAAGTAATGTATACTTTCCTTGAACATAAACTCAATAACGATCCCTGTAAAAAATGATATTTCTGTATAAATACTATCAAGAAAAATGAATAATATAGGTAACTATGGGAATCATTTTATTATCATAAATACTTTTTATTTAACCCTCACAACTACAATGAAATAACCATCATGGTTATACATGAAATAAACCTCAAAGTTATGCCTTGAATAAACATTATAGTTACACTTGAAATAACTATCATGGAAAACGTCAAATATTGCCAATGCATTGGTGGTATATCACAGACCCACCCATATATAGTTTATAATGAAACCATTTTTTATCAAATCAATTTTAAAGAACCATTTCATAATTATACAACATGAATTGTTGAATCATAAATATATTCTTTAGGAAAATAACCTTTTCATTTTTAAATCACATTTTTTAAGAAATACTGCACCCATACAAAGGAAAACATTTTAATTCAAAGTAAAGATGTATAAATGTTAAAAAATTTATAATATATTAATTAATCATGAAGGTGGTAAAAACCTCTACTTCCATATAAGTGAAAAAACATTCCATTTTTACTTTTTTTGTAAAAAAATAACATAAGAACTTTAAAAGTATATTTTTAAAAAGAATGTCTCTTAACTTAAGTCCAACTCATTATGTATGTTCTTTATCTTCCATAATAATAAATTTAGGTTAATTATTTAATTTCATAAAAACCTTATTTAATTTAATTATTCTTTTTATTTCATTTATTACCTTGTTAATTACTTAATCATTTAAATTCACATATGGTGTTTTGATGATATTCCATACTTAAGTCCAAAATGAATTTGTTAATATTGATATGGTAAACAATTTCATAATTCCACAAAATAAAAAATAATAAAGATGGAATAACTATAAATTTTATATATCAATAATAATTTTAAATCCAACCATGAATGTTTATTATGAAAAATTAATTATTTTACAATCATGGAGACGGTAGTTCGTATGTACGCATGAGTAACATTTCAATTTTCAAAGATCAATATAGGTAGAAGATAAGTATTACTGTATCTTTAAAGAATTATAATAATATCATAAATATCATATTATTTATTTAAATATACTTATATATATATCATTAATGTGAGTTGGTGATGAAAAATGAATCACAACGCTTCGTGGAGGTGGTAGTCCACACGTACTCAAAAACAACGTTATCATTTTTATGTGCACTGAAATGTAAGAACATAATTGATAAATTAAATTTTCAGAATTATAAATATTTCATGAATATAAACTATAAATACTAATTATATCATTATAATACATACTTGATAGACGATGATGGAAAATAAATTATATTAGTTCGTGAGGTGGTAGTCCCCCATACACACGAATTAATGAATTATTTTCCCATTTGACGGAAGTGGATAATAATATATATCATTAAACTAACATAATGAAATATAATTTTATGGAGGTTGATAGAGTTATTATTTTTTCATGGTTAAATAAGTTTTTATGGATGTGGAAGAATAAAAAAACATAAATTCTCGATTAAAAACAATACCTATTCTTCCGAAAATCCTTTTTCTTAACACCTTTAGATCACTAAGGTTGGTGTTATGCCTAAAATAAGACCAATTTAATGTGTGTAAGAATAATAATATTATTTTTAGGTATTTTATGCACCAAAATGGTTTTCTTGTGTAAATAAGTGGGAAAATTTTCTTCCCTTTATAAAAGAGGGGAGACACACTATTGGAATTTATCAAAATAATAAATTAATATAAATTATTATTTAATACCAAAAGGATAAAAACATAATAATTTATAATATAATATGATTATGGGTATATATACCCTCATAAAATAAAAATAATATATTTTTTTATTATATTTACACCCTTATCTTTTAGTTTTAACCTTTATTAACCCTTTAACTCTTACCATGACAACATGGGTTTTTACACTTTGAGGGTTGATATATTTAATATAAAACAAAAAATAAAAATTAAGGGATAATGAAAAATATTTTAAGACTTATAATAATCAATTGACGAACTTTAGGATTTATAAGATTTCTATATAATTTAAAAACATATTATTTATTATAAAATATCAATAATATCAATGTTTAGAACTATGCATTACGTTGAATTTAATAATATCAATATAACAATTATAATAATAAAAAAATATTTTATTATATACATTACATGTCAATGTATTCTGAAAATTTAGTTAATCATATTAATTATCTAAAATTATATATATTTTAATATTTTTAATTTCATTTATTTCATTTTTCCCATTGTTAAAAAATTAATGGATAAGAATTGTTCTAGCATTTAAAGAAATTATTTATTTACTAAAAATTAAAAATAATTTAGCCTTATGAAGATATATATTTTATATTTACAAATAAAATTTACAGTTGTACATATCTTTAGGAAAAACCCATATTAAAAATTTTATAGGTTTTAATAATATGAGTGTTACATGTTTGACATTTCATTAAATAAAATACTATAAAGGTACTAATTTCATCCATGCGGCCACAAAAGGTCACAAATTTGATACTTGGATGTTTATGTTCCGTTTATAATAATCCAATAATATTTTAGAATGTGTTAAGGTAATTTTATATTCCGAATCATTTATTTTTATCCTCCAATTACACGATTTATCCTTTATTGTGGTAACAAAAATTACTAAAGTTACAATTCATATTGAGAAAAAAATGGAAAATATAATAAATTTATAAATAATTATTCTAAATATATAATCCATTTTTAAAAATTAAATTCATATACGTTTTATAATTTATTTTAAAATTAAAAAGAAAAACCACAACAAAAAAAGAGTTCTTTTTTCTGAAAAATGGCAATTTTAAATATAAAGTATTTTTATACTAAATTATAGAATAAAATACAATTTTAAAAACTATTATGGGATTATTTTAAATACAAATTATCTAATAAAAATTTAAAACTAATCAAAAAAATAATTTGACAATGTAATACTGTAAAATAAAATACATTTTTCAATAAAAAACAGTATTTTTCACTATTCCTAAAAAATTTAATATTTTTTGAAAATTATAAACAAATTAATTTTAAGATAATATTGATTTTACAGATTCAAAAATGAAACTATTATTTTTTCAAATAAACTTTATAAAACATAGAGAAAAAAAATATAATATTGGCTCATAAAATGCAAGAAAAACCATTTTTGAAGAAAACATATTTTTGGAGAATAAATAGAATCTACAAAAAATTGTGTGATTATTTTCTATGAACATACCAATACAATAAAAATGATCTTAATAATTATATTTATTTCAATTTTTTATTCCTTTTTTATAATATACATTCAGTGACTGGTTTATGAAGTTTCCATTTAAATAATAATATTTAGTTGTTCATTTATGCTCGATGTGACATATCTTGTATGGTATAAAACATAGTGTTTACTTTTGAAATATTATAATTTTACACTTTAATCAAGAAATATTACTGAATTGGGAAGTAATAAACCAAACACACATACCTATCTTGTCTCATGAGATATGTCGATGCATCTAGGGGTTATATAATTATGGGCCCACCCGTTATCATAATATGTCTAATGCATTCACCATAATAGTCAAAAATAATTTTCATACCCTTAAATAAGGGAAATATTACTAAATAAAAACATGGATATTGATATAATGAAGAATACATAATTCTAATACATGATCAACGCACACTGGTAGTCAATAATCATCAATATTGCCAATACATTTACCCATGCCTATAAAAGGGATAAAATGGCCATAACTCATCCAGAGAAATAATTTGATGGTTAAAAAATACAAGTCAAATTTTCAATAATCATTCATATTCTATTAACAACATACAAATCACCAATATAATTCCCTTTATCAATAGAATGAAATTATTTCTATGTAAACATCATCCATTATGATTTATGTAATTTTTTTATATCTAATATATATAGAAATAGGTATATGGATAAGTTAACAGTGGAATAACATTATCATAATCCATTTAGAGAAATAAGGTGGACAGTTTCAATCAATTTTTATAATGTGCTAAGATTTTATGTTTAACAGAATGATCATAACTCAGTGAATGAAAGTTGAGTTGCCAAAAATCATCACCATTACCGAAATAACCGAATAAATATAAAAATGAATAAGGGGACATGAATTGGTTATTAAATAATCTAAAATATAAGTAATAATATAAAAATACATCCATGGGTAGTAAATACAAAATTCAAATGAAACATGGTGCACTAAATGTATAATGTCTTAGGTAATTATAATTAAGACCTAGACAAACCATATAAATTGATTAACATTTTAATCAAAACCCCATAAAAATGATTTCTTGTAATTAAAATTAATATACCATAATTGGATGATAATTATTGATATAATATGTCAAATACATGGAATATACACCATATAAATGAAGTTCCATGCATAATACCACACATGTCTCAAAGAGAGGAATTTGAGTCAAAAATCATTACAGCTTGGAGAGCATAAAAACATATATCAATAGAGGGAGTTATAATGAACATAAATTTCCATGAATAATTTTTTTCTCATGATATAATAACTCAGTTAGGTAGAATATATTCCACATAAAATAAATTATTTTTATAATACCAAACATGTCTTAAAGAGAGGGGTTTGAGACAAAAACCCTTACTTATTGTTAATGACTTCCAAAACATACATTAACCTCATGTATCAAAAATATATATATCATAAAAAAGTAACTAAAAACAATAATCATATCAATTTTAATTTATAGTGTTCATAAATTGTAATTCCCAATATGAATTCTATAGATTTTCATTATCATGTGCTTATAGTTTTAATCGTTTGTATTAGTTCCATTAAAATGGTGTTTGTATTTATTTTTCATTCTAAATTCATCATAAATAGACTATTAATGATACTATTAGGATTATTTATAAATATTTATGTTTTTTAAAACTATGTTCAGGAGTTTATTTTTCTGTATCATTGAAGATGAAGTCGATAACAAGATTGTTATTGTGATTCCTGAAGATCGAAGTTGTTTTTCTTAATTAATGTCTTAAATGTTGATATAACATCTCTATAACAAAAGATTAAAAAATATTTACAAATTTATAACATACTATACCAATAATTATGTTCCCATTGTCATCCATGATATAAATTTATAATATTGTACAATTAGGTGGTAAAACTAACCCAAACCTGAATGTACCTATATTTAATGATTGATTATGAAGTGATTTTGATGTAATATCACTGAAAAAAGATTAATGATTTTATGAAATGTTTATTAGTGATATGTATCATAATTTTAAATAATTATAAGGATAATTAATGGATATTAAAATCCAATACAATTTTAATAAAAGATTATCCTATTAGTACACTTATTTTAAACGACTAAATTAAATGTGGTTCTTTATTGATAATATATTTTACAAGACCTTAATTTTTTCATAAAAAAACATTAATGACATCATAAACATAACATTTACCTTTTACTACCATCCTCGTATATATCCTCCTAAGACAGGGAAGGGGAAAAACATGTCATGCCATGGAGGTTGTAGTCCAAAAAATTCATAAACTATATTTTTTCTTTATTTAACGGATGGGGAATATGAATAAAAATTGATAATAACCCTATTATATTAACATAAAAGTATATAAATAATACTAATATAATTATATTATTATGTCCAAATTAAATTCTAATGATGATAATCAAGAGAAAAAGCTAAGTAGTTTATAACACTTATACCGAGGACTTAAATTTTCCATGGAATTATTCTTTAAAATGAAGGCCTTATGATAAATAATGGTAAAAAAATCTGTTAAACGTGGGATAGAGTTCTAATAGGAGAAAAATGGAAGATTTTTAAATAGATATTCGAATAATATGTGATTACTGAAGTGGTGGAAGGGTTACCCATTTATAAGTGAATGGAATGGTTGTCGTGGGAGCACACTTAACTTTTTCAAAAATGGAATGTTACTATTCAATGTTAAGTGGATAAAAAATGAATAAAGAGGTGGGGATAATGAATTTTCTTCTAAAATTACCTAAAAATCATTTTAAGACAAATTTGAGTGATTTATGAATTTTCTTTTAAAAATTTTAACTTTAATATTAATTTATTTTTAACTTGGTAGTTAATTGATAACCATAATAACTAATGAAAAGATTAAAATTGATCATTTCAAAAATTTTAATGTAACACCCCAAGCTTCCACGGTACGTTTCCCTTCAAATAATGCGATAGCGTGTGTTGTACGCAACCTCGAGTTCTAACACACACCACAACTAATTAAACTAGCCGTTGTGAATAGTAATACCTACTTTTTGAAATCATATATATTTTATATTTCAAAATGGACTTCATTTTTGGATTCGGAATATCGAATTTAGCCTAAGGTGAAATTTTGGTACATTTCGGATAACTTTCATATTTTGATGAATAGTGAAAATTACTAAATTTTAATTAAAAACAACTTTTTTAATCAAAATAATTAATAGTGATAAATTGTGAATTTGAGTGGTTTTAAAGTATATTTAGAATATATTTTTACCATTTAATATAATGTTGGTCATTGGACATAATTTTACAATTAAACCGAACATAAACAAGTGTCAATCTTTTTATAGTTATTATCTCTTAAAAACACGCTTTTTGTTTTGACAGCGGGAATTAATTTTAAATTAATTTCTACCACTTATGTGTTTTGAATTTAGGAAAATGGATTCCATATTTGGAATCAGAATGTTCAAATTGTGTAAATAGGTAACTTTTATTTTTAGACATTTTGAATAGTTACTGTGGTAAATATTTTATTTACCATGGTTAAAGGGTAAATCCGGTAAATAAGGGTTAAAAAATAATATTATAATAATACAAAATTACCCTAAAACGTGTCCTAACCTTATTGGTGGACACATAACCGACCATTAGCATCCTTGGGTCAATTTGGGGACCCCTTGGAGCCACTTGTATGTGGTAGGGACACTTTATATTAATAAAGTTAAAATAAAAATAAAAATGGCATAAGCTTACATCTTTTAGAAGAACAATTTTTACATAGGGTTATACATGTTGGATTTTAGATTATAAATATTCATTAGAAAGCTAAAACGATTTCCTACATAATGATATTTTATTTATAATTTTTAGACATCAAATAATTTAAATTATTAATGACACAATAATGATGCAATGTTTACCTCATTAATAAATCATTTAAATAAATAAGATTATAATGATTAAAATATTATCTAAAACCTGTCCAATTCTTATTTGTTGATATTATTTAGAATATTAGTCATCTTATCTGCGACCTCAATGATTTTTGGACCATTATAAACCGAATATAATTATATTATAAAGTAATACTTTCACTCTTTCCAAAAGATCCCCTCTTCTCCCTTATAAAAGGAGACCACTTCTACTCATTCCTCACACCTCTCAAGCCACTTGGCTCGTCCAAACTCTGCCCAACTAATCTCCCCACATCCCTCTCCTCCTCCTTGAAGCTTCTCCTTAGGCAGAAATCATTTCAAGAAGTCCTTTGGTTCCAACCAAAGTGAGTTACCTAAATTAAAGGTAACAATTTCTCTTAATTTATTTTCCTTTATTTTGCTTCTCCAACCCCCAAACTCTTTTTATTTCCTTTCTTTTGTAACAACACCAGTATCCTCAATATACTAGGATGTTGTTATAAGAAGGATTCAAACTACACATACACACAACTCCATCTAATGGATGATGAACATAATGTTTCTGTGGATGGCAAACTAACGCCTCACGAAACGATGATTGTTCAAATACATCTTACCGCCTCTCATGGTGGCCATTATGATGGCACTGTAATTAAATATAATATTAATGATATATATTTTATATATAAGCTTCTGTAATTCCATTTTATTTCATACCGTTATTCTTTTCATGTTGTATATACATACGATAATTTCATTTGAGGAAGTGCGGACTACCGCCCCCTTAAAATGATATGACTCGTTCATACCACACATGGAACGTATAAAGGATGGTGTTAATGAACTTAAGTAACACGTATAAAATATTATATTATACTGGAATAGTAATATACCTATGTATCATTTGGATTCAATTCTTTTAAAATAAAAATTAAATGGAAGTAGCGTTCGTGCGTACGTACGGACTACCGTCTCCACGAACGCGGTGAGATCCATCCTCCATCGTATCCATTCAAGTCTTATTCTCATTTTAGAGTTAAAAATAATGTTAATATCATTCTGATTATGAATAAGATTTAATCTATCCATTACAAACATGTCTTACGTAACCAAACATTTAAGAAGAACGAATCGATTATCACCTGAAACGACGATAATACTAAGATATTATTAATAAAGCAATGTTAAAAGATCATATATGATATCATATTAATGTATATGATTCTTGTATAATTTAATAACAATTATTTCACCATTATACAGGAGTTTAACCGACCCCAACAAAGGAAAAGTACAAGGTAAGGGTTATTTCACAATCTCTTCATTATCCGAGGTTGTATTATACGTAATAATCTTCTGGGATCTCTTTATCATCCACATCCATGTTTCTTCGAAATGTATTTCAAAACATTTTTACTATTTACAAGAATATGGGTTAAAGTCATTTATACCCTTGTTTGACTTTTTATAAGAGGTTTATAAAGGAATCTTTCCGTCGTTTTCAAAACAAGGTCCTTTTTAACCTTTTCGACAGAATTGAGGTAAGAATGTTTTTTTTAACTTATACGGCGGGTGCGGTTATTCTCCGCCATTACGAAATCGTCGAAGCTTTCCATACAAGCTTATAAGAATATTTTCAAAGAAAATGTTTTATTTTATATGGATCTTAAATGATTTCAAAATAAAAGGAGATACTTATTTAAAAAGAATTTTGATTTCATCTATGTCAACATCCTTTGATGGATTTTAAGATTATTTGAAGTTGATTTATTATGATACAAAACATCTATATTGTATTGAAGGTTTTGTGATATGTTTGACTGTGGATGTGCTATTTTTATACCATTCATAGTTTATGGTGAAATTATTGACATTTCGTATGCTAGTTTTAATACGAATGTTTATGTTATGTTTAAACCTTTTCATATGGGAATGAATTGGACTTAATAAGTGACGGGTGGAGCCCGCTATAGCTCCTCGATGCATCGGTAGGTCTCATGAGACAAACTAGTGTCTTGGCACAAGGCCTTGACAAAATCTTATTTGTAGTCTTGGCACGAGGCCTTGGCTATGTGGTTATGATAGTCTGGCATTATGCATTCCAACATTGTGAAAGTGGTTATTGACTTTTGCATGTGATTATTCGATTAGTAGAATATCCATGTGAATAAGTAAATGGCATTATTTCATTTTATTTATGCCATACCATGTTGAAAGTTCATGTTTAAAAGGCTTTTGTTTTAGTTATACATTGCCTTAAATGTTTATTCATATTGATGAAAGTTTCCGATATATTGTTATCCTTACTGGGCATTTGAGCTCACCCCTTTTCTATGTTTTATTTTTCCCAGGAAGTGAAGATGTAAGTTATGAATGACCTGCAGGGATATTATGAGGGGATTATAGTGTGGACTGTGGAAACATTATGTGGTTGTAGTAGTTTTTCATTTTGTGATGTAATGTAAAACTTATGAATATATCTAGTGTTTCCAAGGCTACTAAACCAATCGGTCTTTCGAGATTTGATCTTTCTTGTGATCATGCCAATGTTATGTAATAATGCACCGACTCTGGGTAACTAGGGTCGGGGCGTTACAGTTGGTATCAGAGGAAGTTTAGTACAAACCTTGGAAGCTAGATTTAGATAAACTCTGATTAGAGCACATAGACCTAAGATGAACTTTGAGGATTAGTATAGAAGAACTTCCTAGAATTTTGGTATTGTAGAGATTTTGTGAGTTTTCTGAGCAATACATCCCTGTCTGGATACGAGCAGGTAGAGGCGGCTCTGGCACAGATGTACCTAGGGGTAAAACCCGAAAACACCGCTTTGAGCTAGACTCGAACGGGAACTGGTGCACGACAACGGGCCTTGCTGCACTCTTGGTTACGACACTCCCGGGGGATATGCTTAGGATAACTCTCATTTTCTTTACAAATAATTATGAAGGGTTTATGAGTATATACTTCCTCAAAGAAAACATTTTTATGATTATGGATTATATCCATAAACAGTTCAATTTATGTTAAGAGTTTTATAAGTATGGGATTATGTATTTTGATTCATAAACTGATCTAGTTTATGCCATTGTTTAGAAATGGCGCCTAGTGGAAGAAATGAAAACCGTATCAATGCACGCACTCCATGTAGGGATTGCCCTCCTACTCAAGATAATTATAGTGGGGCTGGTGATGCAACTGGTGCCGATCAGCTAATCAACATACTGGGACAACTTACTCAGGTTATGAATAATAACCTTACCCGTATGGAGCACCCTGATCCGCAGCGTGGAGGATCAATGTTAGATCGATTCATGAGGCAACAACCACCAACGTTCAATGGGAGTACAAATCCCTTAGTAGCTGAGCAATGGATAAATTCCCTAGAGAAAATATTTCAGGCTTTGGGGAGCAGTGAAAGGGAAAAAGTTATCATGGCAGTTTACCGCCTCACTGGAGATGCTGATCAATGGTGGTCATTGATTCAAAACATGAAGGAAGATGATGAAGTATCAAATATGGAATGGAGGGAGTTCAAAGATCTGTTTTTAGAAAAATACTTTCCTCGTGACCATCGAGCGGATATGGAAAGGCAATTTCTGAGTCTGAGACAAAAGGAGGATGAGAATGTCACAAAGTATGAGGCTAACTTTACAAGGTTAGCGAGGTATGCTGGAGATTATATTCGCAACCCAAGAAGTAAGATTGATCGTTTCTTTGATGGGTTAAAACCATTTCTCCGTCGAGCATTAGTCTCACAATCCTTTTCATCGTACGAAGACATTGTCTCATGTGCTATCAAGACCGAAAAGGAATTCTCTAAGTCTTATGACTTTAAAGCAAAGCAAGAGAAGAAGAGACCTGCTGATCAATCTGGGAATGGAAATAAGGGGAAGAAGGGAAAGGTTGAATATCCATCTTGTGGTAAATGCGGGAAGAAACATCCTGGTACTTGCTTGAAGGGAATGGGAGTCTGTTACAAGTGTGGTGAAAAAGGCCACCAAGCTCATGATTGCAAGGGGAAGAAGGAAGCTACAAACGTTCAGTGCTATAATTGCAGGGAGATGGGGCATTATGAAAATTCATGTCCTAAGCGTCAGGAGAACTTACCTCAGAAAAGGCCAAGGAATCAAGGCCAGGCTTATGCTATCACTACTGCTGAGGTAGAAGCTCCGAAAGACGTGGTGGCAGGTAATTTAATGGTTTCCTCAAGTTTAGCAAATGCATTATTTGATTCTGGATCATCGCATTGTTTCATATCTTCCCAGTTTGCTAAGAAAATTAGATATTTCCAATTTGATTTAATAAGGGAGTTATCAGTTAAAACTCCTAAGGGAAGTATCGTTGCAACAAAGTTTTGTGAATCAGTCCCCATTAGAGCACATAAATTTTCTTTATCTGCTGATCTCATCGTCATACCTATGATTGAGTTTGATATAATCCTCGGTATGGACTGGCTTTCGGACTATGATGCAAAGATTTATTGTAAGAAGAAAGAGGTTACGATTCTTGATGATAATGATAAGGAACGCCTTATTTTTAGAGCAGAATCATCACCACCTAATTCTTATTTAGATCCACCCCCAGTAGCTCAACTAAATTCAATTATTGGGGAGGAAGAGAATGAAATAACTGTCGGTGAGGAAAGGAATGTTCAAACAGAGGATGTACCTGTTGTGAAAGAATTTGTAGATGTATTTCCGGAAGATTTACCTGGACATCCTCCAGAACGAGAAGTTGAGTTTTCTATTGATTTGATTCCTGGATCAAGGCCTATATCGAAGACCCCTTATAGAATGGCCACTGTAGAGTTAGTCGAACTAAAGAAACAACTAGAGGAATTGAGTAATAAGGGATTTATTCACCCTAGTGTTTCTCCATGGGGAGCCCCTGTTCTTTTTGTTAAAAAGAAAGATGGATCTATGAGGTTATGTATCGACTACAGGGAGATCAATGCTATAACGATAAAGAACAAGTATCCCCTGCCTCGTATTGATGATTTATTTGACCAACTGCATGGAGATCAATACTTTTCAAAGATTTACCTTCGATCTGGATACCATCAGTTGTGTGTGAAGAAGGAAGACATTCCGAAGACAGCATTTCGAACCAGGTACGGGCATTACGAGTTTACCGTAACGCCGTTTGGATTGACTAATGCACCCTCTGTATTCATGGATCTGATGAACAGGGTTTTCAAGGAGTATCTCGATGAATTTGTGGTGGTATTTATTGATGATATCTTGGTATACTCCAAAACCTACGAAGATCATGAAAATCACTTGCGCATTATCTTGAAGACTCTGAGGAGGCATGAATTATATGGGAAGTTTAGTAAGTGTGAATTCTGGCTTCAGGAGATTTCTTTTCTTGGCCATATTGTCTCTAAGGATGGAATCTCTGTTGATCCTTCTAAGACCAAGGCAATCCAAGAATGTCCAGCACCTACGAGTATAACTGAGGTACGTAGTTTTATTGGTTTGTCAGGTTATTATCGACGTTTCGTCCAGAATTTTGCCCGATTGGCTAACCCATTAACGAAGCTCACACGTAAAGGGGTTAAATTTGTTTGGACAAAAGAGTGTGAAGAATGTTTCGAAGAACTGAAGAGAAGATTAGTCAATGCTCCTATATTGACTCTACCATCGGGGAATGATGGGTTCGTTATTTATAGTGATGAATCGAAGAAAGGACTTGGTTGTGTCCTTATGCAGAATGATAGAGTTATTGCCTATGCATCACGACAGTTGAAAATTCATGAACAAAACTATCCTACTCATGATCTCGAGTTAGCAGCAGTGATCTTTGCTTTGAAGATATGGAGGCACTACCTCTATGGTGAAAAATGTGAGATTTATACTGATCACAAGAGTTTGAAGTATATTTTCTCACAAAAAGAACTCAACATGAGGCAAAGGAGATGGCTTGAATTACTCAAGGATTATGATTGTACGATACACTACCACCCAGGGAAGGCAAACAAGGTGGCAGATGCTTTGAGTAGAAAAGACCATGGAGTTTTGAACAATATGAGAATTGAAAGGGATCCAATTTTTATGGATCTAGTGAAGATGGACATGGGAATAACCAGGGAAGGTGAAACATCAATGCTTTTTCAAATGGTTGCCAAACCATATTTACTAGAAAGGATTAAGAGTTCTTAGACCGATGATGAAGAATTTCAGAAGAAGATTAAAGTTGTGAATGATGGGAGATTGAGAGACTTTGTGTATGAAGATGGAATCTTGAAATTCGGGAAGAGACTTTGTGTTCCCGATTTACCTGATCTAAAAAGGGAATTGCTGGATGATGCTCATAGTTCCAATTTCTCTATACACCCTGGGAGCACCAAAATGTATAGAGATTTGAAGGAACATTTTTGGTGGGACAACATGAAGAGAGAGATTGCTGATTTTGTGTCGAGATGTATGGTTTGTCAACAAGTGAAAGCTGGAAGGCAAGAGCCTGGAGGAGTCATGCAACCTCTTCCCATACCGGAGTGGAAATGGGACAATATTACAATGGACTTTGTCATGGGGCTACCAAAGACTCCTAGAAGGAACGATGCAATATGGGTTGTTGTTGATCGTCTTACCAAGTCAGCACATTTTCTTGCTATAAGAGAAGATCTACCTCTGGAACGTCTAGCAAGACTATATATTAATGAAGTTGTGAGACTTCATGGAGTACCCCTATCAATTGTTTCTGATCGTGATCCCCGTTTTACTTCAAGATTTTGGAAAAGTCTTCAGAAATCCCTGGATACTGAACTTCATTTGAGCACTGCTTACCACCCTCAGACAGATGGACAATCAGAACGGACAATTCAGACCTTAGAAGACATGTTGAGATCTTGCTCACTCGATTTTCAGGGTATGTGGGATCAATATTTACCTCTGGTAGAATTTTCCTATAACAATAGATTCCATTCGAGTATTCAGATGGCACCATATGAAGCGTTATACGGAAAGAGATGTCGTACACCAACCTGTTGGGATGACGTTGGTGAAAGAAAACTTGTAGGCCCAGAACTGGTGGAGGAAACGGTGGAAAAGGTGAAGGTAATCCAAAATCACATCAAAGCAGCTCAAAGTAGGCAGAAGAGCTATGCCGATAATCTAAGGAAGGATTTGGAATTTCAAGTCGGTGATCATGTTTTCCTGAAGGTATCTCCGTGGAAGGGAGTCATACGTTTTGGAAAGAAAGGTAAATTGAGTCCCAGGTACATCAGACCTTTCGAAATTCTAGAACGAATTGGGGCTGTAGCTTACCGATTGGCAATGCCGCCAAGTCTCTCCAAAGTTCACGATGTGTTCCACGTATCTCTGTTGAGAAAATACATGCCTGACCCAACGCATGTACTCACCTATGAGGAATTAGAACTGGAACCCGATCTGTCTTATTGTGAAGAGCCCGTCATGATTCTTGATACAAGAGAACAAGTACTGAGAAACCGGACGACGCGTCTGGTAAAAGTTTTGTGGAGAAATCATAAGATGGAAGAGGCAACGTGGGAACCCGAGGAACTTATGATGAAGAACCACCCGAGTCTTTTTATGCAGTAATACCCTAGAAATTGTGAGGACACAATTATTTGAAGGAGGGGAGAATGTAACACCCCAAGCTTCCACGGTACGTTTCCCTTCGAATAATGCGATAGCGTGTGTTGTACGCAACCTCGAGTTCTAACACACACCACAACTAATTAAACTAGCCGTTGTGAATAGTAATACATACTTTTTGAAATAATATATATTTTATATTTCAAAATGGACTTCATTTTTGGATTCGGAATATCGAATTTAGCCTAAGGTGAAATTTTGGTACATTTCGGATAACTTTCATATTTTGATGAATAGTGAAAATTACTAAATTTTAATTAAAAACAACTTTTTTAATCAAAATAATTAATAGTGATAAATTGTGAATTTGAGTGGTTTTAAAGTATATTTAGAATATATTTTTACCATTTAATATAATGTTGGTCATTGGACATAATTTTACAATTAAACCGAACATAAACAAGTGTCAATCTTTTTATAGTTATTATCTCTTAAAAACACGCTTTTTGTTTTGACAGCGGGAATTAATTTAAAATTAATTTCTGCCACTTCTGTGTTTTGAATTTAGGAAAAGGGATTCCATATTTGAAATCAGGATGTTCAAATTGTGTAAATAGGTAACTTTTATTTTTAGACATTTTGAATAGTTACTGTGGTAAATATTTTATTTACCATGGTTAAAGGGTAAATCCGGTAAATAAGGGTTAAACAATAATATTATAATAATAAAAAATTACCCTAAAACGTGTTCTAACCTTATTGGTGGACACATACCCGACCATGAGCATCCTTGGGTCAATTTGGGGACCCCTTGGAGCCACTTGTATGTGGTAGGGACACTTTATATTAATAAAGTTAAAATAAAAATAAAAATGGCATAAGCTTACATCTTTTAGAAAAACAATTTTTACATAGGGTTATACATGTTGGATTTTCGATTATAAATATTCATTAGAAAGCTAAAACGATTTCCTACATAATGATATTTTATTTATAATTTTTAGACATCAAATAATTTAAATTATTAATGACACAATAATGATGCAATGTTTACCTCATTAATAAATCATTTAAATAAATAGGATTATAATGATTAAAATATTATCTAAAACCTGTCCAATTCTTATTGGTTGATATTATTTAGAATATTAGTCATCTTATCGTCGACCTCAATGATTTTTGGACCATTATAAACCGAATATAATTATATTATAAAGTAATACTTTCACTCTTTCCAAAAGAGCCCCTCTTCTCCCTTATAAAAGGAGACCACTTCTACTCATTCCTCACACCTCTCAAGCCACTTGGCTTGTCCAAACTATGCCCAACTAAGCTCCCCACATCCCTATCCTCCTCCTTGAAGCTTCCCCTTAGGCAGAAATCATTTCAAGAAGTCCTTTGGTTCCAACCAAAGTGAGTTACCTAAATTAAAGGTAACGATTTCTCTTAATTTATTTTCCTTTATTTTGCTTCTCCAACCCCCAAACTCTTTTTATTTCCTTTCTTTTGTAACAACACCAGTATCCTCAATATACTAGGATGTTTTTATAAGAAGGATTCAAACTACACATACACACAACTCCATCTAATGGATGATGAACATAATGTTTCTGTGGATGGCAAACTAACGCCTCACGAAACGATGATTGTTCAAATACATCTTACCGCCTCTCATGGTGGCCATTATGATGGCACTGTAATTAAATATAATATTAATGATATATATTTTATATATAAGCTTCTGTAATTCCATTTTATTTCATATCATTATTCGTTTCATGTTGTATATACATACGATAATTTCATTTGAGGAAGTGCGGACTACCGCCCCCTTAAAATGATATGACTCGTTCATACCACACATGGAACGTATAAAGGATGGTGTTAATGAACTTAAGTAACACGTATAAAATATTATATTATACTGGAATAGTAATATACCTATGTATCATTTGGATTCAATTCATTTAAAATAAAAATTAAATGGAAGTAGCGTTCGTGCGTACGTACGGACTACCGTCTCCACGAACGCGGTGAGATCCATCCTCCATCGTATCCATTCAAGTATTATTCTCATTTTAGGGTTAAAAATAATGTTAATATCATTCTGATTATGAATAAGATTTAATCTATCCATTACAAACATGTCTTACGTAACCAAACATTTAAGAAGAACGAATCGATTATCACCTGAAACGACGATAATACTAAGATATTATTAATAAAGCAATGTTAAAAGATCATATATGATATCATATTAATGTATATGATTCTTGTATAATTTAATAACAATTATTTCACCATTATACAGGAGGTTAACTGACCCCAACAAAGGAAAAGTACAAGGTAAGGGTTATTTCACAATCTCTTCATTATCCGAGGTTGTATTATACGTAATAATCTTCTAGGATCTCTTTATCATCCACATCCATGTTTCTTCGAAATGTATTTCAAAACATTTTTACTATTTACAAGAATATGGGTTAAAGTCATTTATACCCTTGTTTGACTTTTTATAAGAGGTTTATAAAGGAATCTTTCTGTCGTTTTCAAAACAAGGTCCTTTTTAACCTTTTCGACAGAATTGAGGTAAGAATGTTTTTTTTAACTTATACGGCGGGTGCGGTTATTCTCCGCCGTTACGAAATCTTCGAAGCTTTCCATACAAGCTTATAAGAATATTTTCAAAGAAAATGTTTTATTTTATATGGATCTTAAATTATTTCAAAATAAAAGGAGATACTTATTTAAAAAGAATTTTGATTTCATCTATGTCAACATCCTTTGATGGATTTTAAGATTATTTGAAGTTGATTTATTATGATACAAAACTTCTATATTGTATTGAAGGTTTTGTGATATGTTTGACTGTGGATGTGCTATTTTTATACCATTTATAGTTTATGGTGAAATTATTGACATTTCGTATGCTAGTTTTAATACGAATGTTTATGTTATGTTTAAACCTTTTCATATGGGAATGCATTGGACTTAATAAGTGACGGGTGGATCCCGCTATAGCTCCTCGATGCATCGGTAGGTCTCATGAGACAAACTAGTGTCTTGGAACAAGGCCTTGACAAAATCTTATTTTTAGTCTTGGCATGAGGCCTTGGCTATGTGGTTATGATAGTCTGGCATTATGCATTCCAACATTGTGAAAGTGGTTATTGACTTTTGCATGTGATTATTCGATTAGTAGAATATCCATGTGAATAAGTAAATGGCATTATTTCATTTTATTTATGCCATACCATGTTGAAAGTTCATGTTTAAAAGGCTTTTGTTTTAGTTATACATTGCCTTAAATGTTTATTCATATTGATGAAAGTTTCCGATATATTGTTATCCTTACTGGGCATTTGAGCTCACCCCTTTTCTATGTTTTATTTTTCCCAGGAAGTGAAGATGTAAGTTATGAATGACCTGCAGGGATATTATGAGGGGATTATAGTGTGGACTGTGGAAACATTATGTTGTTGTAGTAGTTTTTCATTTTGTGATGTAATGTAAAACTTATGAATATATCTAGTGTTTCCAAGGCTACTAAACCAATCGGTCTTTCGAGATTTGATCTTTCTTGTGATCATGCCAATGTTATGTAATAATGCACAGACTCTGGGTAACTAGGGTCAGGGCGTTATATTTAATACTAATAATTTTATATCTTATGATATTATTATTATTTTTTAATGGGGTAAAAAGTTAATTTTATGATTAGTGCACATAACGCATAAAAAGAGTTATTAGAAGAAACTGTATTTTTTAGCATAAAATTTGTGTATAAGCTTTATTAATTAAAATTATAAATTCACATAAAATAATTGGTTTATTTTAAATAAAATAAATGTTATTAATATTTTATGGGAATAAAAAAAAATCTTACCCTTACTTTTTTGATGAAAATAAATGTATAAATATATATTTTTATTGAACTAACATATTAATTTAGTTCAAATTTTTTTTCTCATATGTTTTATAATATCAAATAACATTTTAAAATGCATTATTCTATTTTATTGATTCATATATAATATCTTAAAAGGTTTTTAAACATATGAATCATTTTTATATAATAATAAGGGAATAAAAAATTATATGTTTCATGTAAAACACATTTATCTATTAAAAACCATCCTTTTTAGAAAAAGATAAAAAATATATACTAAGTCCATTTTGATATGAGTAAGTAATAAATAATTTTAGTTTTATTAACATATAATTCCAAAAATTTATAAATTCAATTTGTGAATAAGATCATAAAAAAACCTATTTTTATTGGGAAATAGAATTTTCAAGTGTTAATATTTATTATTATTACTTAATATCATTTACCAACTAAATTGGTGTTATAAAATTATTAATATCTAACATTATTTATAATAATTAATCATATATTTATTGAAATAGGAACATATATCACACAAACGGAATTTTTTAGGGAAAATATTTTTCTAAACAATAAATGATCTTATTAGTCATTTATGGAAAACTAATTGTATTTTATTTATATTAAAAGTGGCATTTTTCTTTTTTATAAATACATTTCATAAATTTGTTACTCATGTCCATTCATACTAATTCAATATCAATATTTTAATTTCTATACTAAAATACTATTATTTTTTCCAAATATATCACAATTTCATTTAAGTTTGGCATTGCATGTGGTGCAACCTATCAAACTAATAGAATTATATAAAGGAATTCATATATTGAAATCATGGGGTGTTTCAAAAAATATCAAGTTATGAAGTTATGAATGTATAATTATTGAACCCTGATGTTATGATTAGATACAAAATAATCATATGGAGAGGTTGTGATTCGAGTTGAATGTAATTTTCTAAAAGTTCCACCAGGAAAAATTATGTAAGTTCACCATATGTAGAAATATGAATTTGTTGGACTGAAATTTTAATATGGACGATGGTGGAGAAATTAAAACATCACAAGATATAGAAACATATGAATAGGATTGGTTGGAGAAATGTTTGAGGAGGTTTCAGACATAGTACTCTTAAATGGAATAACTAGGTAAAGAATAAGGAATATCTTAGTCAACAAATTGAGAGGTTTGGGAATGGAAGATGGTATGTATACCATATGTAAAAACATGAATGCTTTTACACTATATGGAGGTTTGAGGATCCTTAAATCTCTTTTTTAATTCATTCATTGTGATGATGATGTGTTTTAATTTCAATGCTTATAAATATTTTTGAGATTTATGTTAGATTTGAATGGTTCAATGACAATGAGAGTTTAGTAGTCTTTATTGAAGAGTGAAGAATCCAACTTGTTTAAAATAATTGAAGTTAGTCAAGTGAAAAGTTTCTTGAGTGGGAAATTAAAATTTTGAGCCTGCAGTTTTACTCTATATTTTATAGGAAGATGGTCCTATAAATGGAATAAAAGTGATTGGGAGTTTGTTTCTAGTTCATCTAAAGAGTAAATATTATAAGTTCAGAATGAGTTTTTGAACATAAAAATACTTGGTTAAGTAAAAAGTAATATAAAAATGTGTTCCAAATGAATTTTATCTAAACAAATATGTTGTGGATGGATAGATAGAACCAAAAAATGGTGCACTAGACAGACTAGACTGGGAAGAGGTGTACGAAAAAGAGGAGACTATACAAATGAGAACTAGATAGAGCTTATAGAAGAAATACTAGATGGAGGTATGATAGACATAGGAAAAATTAATGGTTTACTACCATACAAATCGAACCATATGGAGTATTAATAGTAAGATAATTGCAGGTGAGGTATTATTTTATCCAGATCTTTCAAGATTAGGAGGATTTTTCGAGAGATGCAGATTTTTTAAAGTGCTGCTAAAGAACCTAAAAATTTTATACATAGGAAAAGGTGATCCAACTTGATTGTGGAGAAATACCATCCGATGTAGAAGATATTTCTTAGGTGGATCTACAGCAAATAATGTAATTGTGTATGGGGGAATAACCATTTATTGTAGGATTGTTATTGAATGTTATAGTGAATCATTGAAGAATCTTGTAATTAGGGGTATAAACTATTACTGAAGTTTTTAATTGGGGGTTATAACCAATTATTGTTGATGTTAGTGGAGAATCCATGTTGGGGAGTGGGGGGGGGGGGGTATAAAAACATGGAATGAAGTAAGTCACTTCGGTTGAACCATTTAAATATCATGTGAAAATCTATCTTTTGATACATATTGCATATGATGTGTGGTTATTAGATATATTTTAGTAGATTTATAACTCTAAAAAGTTTCATAGGATGAATTATGGGACTTATTTATAAATGAAATTGATCACTGATTCACTCCACATCCCTCTCATAGATCACATAGATCCTAACTTGTCCTTTTAATTGGAATCAGAGTAAGGTTCCCATCATTGAATCCAGTTTTTGTTAGGTTTTAAAAAGAAAATTTACATTGATGTTTAAATGTAATTTAATAATAAAGTGATTGAAATTTTGAATGGGAAGTACTATCATATATTAAAGTAAAATATTTATCCTTATCTTTTATCTATTGGATATTTTTTTCTGGAAGTTTTCTATATATAGATTCACTCCACCTACTGAGGGTGATCCCTTTAAAATATCTGATAACAATAATTAGTGGAATTATTGGTGGGCTAGAGATGATATAATTTCATCTCTATTAGAAAGAAAATTTATTCGGGTTAATGGAATTAAAAAAACTAAAGGAATTATGGAAATATTGAAAAGTATTTATGAATAGATTATGAATGTGAAGAATGAAAAGTTATAGATCTGGTCATTGAAGTATTAAAGCCCTAAGATGGTAAATGATGAATCTATTTTTGAGCTTCCAAGACAGAGTTTTCATAAAAAATAGTTTCCATAATAATTTTCTAGATTGATTTTTTTCAGATAGAGTTTTATTGCAGGATTCATCAGATAGTGAAACCTCAAGAGTTTTGGAAAGAGAAACTTGAAAAGATCTAAATTTAGGAAACATGTAATGACTACCTGATGGGTGAATATGAAGATTACTTGAATGAAAAACATAAGTTCATTGTACTATAGGTTTCTAAATGAAGACTTTCCCCATGAATGAATACAAGATAAATAAATACCAAATAGAGGAGTTATTATGAAGAATAATAAGGTAAAGGTTTGAATATATTTTTAAAGATTTTTTAAGGAATAAATTTTATATGATACTGAATTGGATGTTTAATTCCCCAATAATCATGAAATGAAGATAATGATTCCATCCACAATCATAGGAATATGTGAAGATCATTTTCCTTGATATTTGAGTAAGTTATTTTTAAGACTATTTAATTTTACATGTGTTGGTATAATTTTTTATGAATATTAAAATATGAATTTGTAGGAGATGTATCTTGGATAATTTAGAGAGAAGATTAGTTTCTCAGTTTAAGAAAACATTATAAATCAGAAGATTCATTATTGATTGTTAATGTTTCTAAAATTATGATTAGTCAATGTATTCACGGTTCAATATATTTTCTTAAAAGGAAGAGTATTGATTAAAGCGAATTTTTATAGGGATAAGAGTTTCAGAATATGTCTACCAGACATAGTTATATTGATTGAGTTTACTAGACATATAATATATAAGCATCACCAGACTAAGTTGAAACTATATAATGTTTGAGTTATGAATTCATGATGTTATGCCTCTATGATATTTAATGCCAAAATATATGATAATATGTATAATAATCAATTATAATACTTTTAAAACTTGTATTAGTGATTTTTTTTAGAAATTCTACCAGACAGACTTTTATAAGTTTACCAAATGTAGAAATTTCAATTCACCAAATTGAAATGTTCAAATGGAAGATAGAGGAAAAATATTAAGTTTACGCTATAAAGAAACATTTGAAGATGGTCATATATAAGAATTTTCATGTATGTTCCATGGAATTTAAAATTGAATGAAATAAATAGGTATATAATAAATAATGTTCTAGACAAGAAAAAGGGAGGTTCTAAAAGATAGTTTTAGATAGTGTATATGGTATTAATACAGAACATATATATATGAATGTTTTTATATTGAATGGAATTTTTAGTATCTTTAAAAAACTATTTAATTTCATTTATTGTAATCATGTTGAGAATCAATTTAAACTCTTATAAATATATCTAATAATTGTATATGATTTTAAGAGTTTTTTGAATCCATGATTTTAGAAAAAATTAATGAATAATGAACATTCTAATTTGTTCAAAATTATTTATTATAGTTAATTTTTTTTGAGATGAGCGGGAAGTTCAAAATTGGAGCCTAAATATTATCCTTAAATTTTAGAGGAAGATAAGCCTATAAATGGATGAGAACTCATTCTGAGATTTTTCTTCTTGATATAGAGAGTGAAAATTTTAATTTTAGCAAGATTCCTTAGAAAATAAACCACTTGGTTGAATAATATGTACTAGAAAAAGGAGTTCTAGATGAATATTTTTTAGAAAAATAAATTTTGGACATATTCAAACAACCAGATAGATAGTTCATCGAGTAGAGGTGACATGGTATAGGAGAATGAGATAAATTTTTTCAAATTCATACTAGATGGAGCTACAATTTTTTGAGGCACACTATACTAAGGAGTTCTATACAAAAAATACAAGATGGAGTACTACCACAAAAAATTACTATTGAGGTTTGGGTATATCCAAGAAATTCAAGATCAAGAGGATGTTTTGATACTATAATAATTTTTAGAGAGATATTGAATATGAAAATGTAGTTGTAAATATGTAGAGGATAATCAACTTTCTTATAAATAAAGTATATATGAAGAATTATATTTTTCTACACAAGATCTACACTAAATAAAGTTCTAGTGGCTAGTGGGTGTAAATAGTTTTTGATCTCTTGTGATTGGGGGGGGGGGTGTAAAAATAAATTAAGATGTTTAAAACTAAAGGTATAAACATTTAATAATGTTTTTAATTGATGGGTATAACTAATTGCTATTGAATTTAGTTGATAATCCATGTTTGAAGGTATAACCAACATTGAAAGTTGTATGTCAATTTAAAAGAACCTTGTAAATTTCATGTGATGATACCTATCGTTATTCTTATTATATATGAGGTTAAGATTTGAGAAAACTCTAACTAGATTAGTTTCAGTGGTATTTTCTAAGGCAAGTTCACAAAATAAAGTGATTATTGATTTTCCCTTCCTCTAATAGTGATCTTACACTTATGTGGGTACTAAAATTGGTACATAACAAAGGATTCCTATGAAACATCTAATAATATAATGAGGATAAAATATATATCTTATATTAAAAATATGGGTGTTACAATATTATATAGAAATAACTATCATTTCTTATGTAATTGTATGTTACCCTATATTCTATATCTTAGCCTAAAGGTTTGATATTATTGTATAATGACATTTTCTCTCATTAATGAGATTTCTATGACATCTGTAGAATAGTGAAATCTATAAGTTGATGGAAATGATCAAAATTCCATTTATATTCCTCTATCTGAGAAGTTTTATAAAAATATTATAGGGTTTCACACTACTAAAGAGACATGGGATAAGTTGTGAAGTAGTTATGAAGGATATGCGAAAGTGAAGGAGTCTAAGTTAGAAAATTTTGAGGAATAGATTTGAATATATGAAGATAGATTATGATGAAAACATTGATTATTACTTTACACGTGTTAATAAAATTTTCAGTTATATCAGAGTTTTTTTTGTGGGAAAATAGAAGATTATAGTATTGTTAAGAAACTAATGAGAAGCATTCTAAACTTTTTTTATCACAAGATTTTAGCTCTAGAAGATCAAAATGATATATATTTAGAGAAAAATAATAATATTCTAATAGGATATAAAATTAGATAAGAAAAAATATTTAATAAGATATCTATGGAATAAATCGTATTTGAATATACATTTAAATGGATAATTAGAGGTGATGAAATAGAAGAATAATCGATTGATTTTTATTATGAAGAATATGAAAACAATGTCAAAAAAACTACTTCTATCATTTCAAAGAGATAATAAAATGGTAATTGGAAAGGAAATGGTAAACAATCTCATATGTGAATGAATTATAAAAACACTGTACATTTGGTGGGAAATATACCAAAGAAAAATATTTTTGAGTTAGAGTCAAAATAACAAGATAATAAGCCTCAAAAATATAATTATAAGAAACAAAAGAAATAGTTTTTCATATAGAAGAATATTTTTTAAGATGAATATATCATGATTGTTCATCAAACATCTATGAACCTAATAGTGAATTCAACTTCTTATCTCATCCTAAAAGGGAATGTGCTTTATCAAGTAGTGATTATTATGAAGAAAGGGGAGCATAACTACGAATAATTTTAAAGGAAAATTTGGAAGTATCTCTTTATAAAAGTACACAACTTGAAAATTAAAAGATAATATTGAGGAATGAGATTAAGTATATTTATAAAGTGAATGACACACAATAATGTGATTAGAGAATATAAAGTTAAATTGGATGAGCTAGAAATGAATCTGAATGACCATGAAAAAATTAGCCACAAAATAGGATCTTAAAAGGCAAGAAACAACACTGAATATTAAATGAATATGAATAAAATGGATTATATTTTTTTAGAATATTTTAAAAGATATTGAGGTAAAATTGGGTGATAATGAGAAATACTTATCTGAGACACAATCAATTTGTGTCATATCACAAATTGTTTTAAAGTAGATTAGACAAAACATCATTAAAACCATTGTGGGTAAAGTTTAAACATCTAAATATGGTAAAATGAAGGTTCTATAGAGATAGTTTGATTCCATTTCTAAGAAATATCAATATACATCTTCTATTACTAAAAATCTAGGTTAGAAAGATAAGACTAAATCTTTTAGGACCAAGAAGATTACTGAAAAATCATCTTATAAAAAATGTATGGAATAGTAAAAGATGATTTTTGAATGAATAATAAAAATATATAGTTTGTATAGAGATAAAATAACATAGTTCAAAGTAGAAGTACTATCAATCCGAAAGATCATGTTTTAGAGGTATCTGTTACTATTTTGGAGTATTCAAGCATAAATCCAAGTCTTGTAGGTATAATATTTCACTATTAAGAAAGAGGTATAAATCAAGGGGGAGAATTTAAATGTAGATAAGAAAAAACATTTCAATATATGAGGAAGAAAATTATGTTTAGAATACGAACAAAGATAATGTTCATAGTGAGTTATGTGAGGAATTGGAAAAAAATTATCAAGGAAAGAAAGTATTCCTAGTTAAATAAATAGATCCAATATCTATATATAAAAAGAAGGAATAATTAGATTTTTCATATGAATAAAAAGGGAAAAAATAGACCGTATAATATTATAATATTTTTTATGACAATCTATCTAAAAATGGTGGTTTAAAGTTTCAAAATAATTGCAAGAGGTGTGAGTAAGATGAGCATGGTACAATAGTTTGGATGACTGTCTTACCAACCTAAGAGGAAATTAAGAAGAGGATATTGAAAACTCAATGCAATGAATATATTTCAAAAACAGAAGAGTATATGGAAACTTTATCTAAAGACTCAATAGATATGAAGAAATCCATTAAAAAAATATATGAAGACTTATCAAAGGGAATAAAGCACATAAAATGTTATGTAAAAGAAGATGGATATGAATTATGGATTGAGAGAAGAATCTATGTCTAAATGATATTTTTAAGGGACACTATGGTTCATCCTTGTTCTCATTATTCTTATTTATTTTCATTAACTTATAGGTAATTGCAGTAGAAAAATAATTAGAGATGGCTATGTGCTACAATAGAAATATATAATGAAGAGATATCCATCATGGACCATTATAGTCACCAAGACGAATGACATAGTGAAACCCTTAATGGGTTGAAAAGATGAATATGAGGTATGTATATCCCACTTTCCTAAGTTGAGAAAAATCATATTGACAGATGAGTGCTTATTTTTGAGAATGTTGAGATTTAGGGGGAGTTTTTTTAAACACATATTTTTTTATTGTCTTTCTCAAGATGGGTGAAGATTTCATTTTAAGAAACATACACAAATATCCCAATATAAAAAGATGATATAATAATCTTGATAAAAGTATTAACTAAAATAATTATTATGAATAACAATGATCACCTTAATTATACACTATTATTTTCTATATTTTTTTCCTACGTAGAATTATATTTATCTTATTAATATCTATTTGTTTATAGATTCATGTGATACTATTTTTCTCATTATTTTTTTTGGATTCTGAGATTAAAACGATATGTTGAGACGTACACTATGTTTCCTTTTACAGTTTATTGTAAATAAGGGGGAGAATAAAAATGAACAAGCTTGTGGGGTTGTAATAATTGAGAACATATATTAAATTCCAAGATGTGTTGAAATTTTTACAAGAAAGAGGAAATTATTATTCCAAAGTGGGTTGGTTTCATTTTATTCAATATATCAATAATTTCTTATAGGATAAGTTTCTTGGAGAATTTGGAGAGAATAGTTGTTTCTTAGTTTAGTGTAACTTTATAAGTTATATAAAGTTTTACTGATCATCAAAGTTATTATATCATGATTAATCAATGTATTCAAGGTTCAATTCTATTCAAAAGGAAGAATGTTGAGTTAAATAAATTTGTGTCAGACTGAGAGTAACAAAACAAGTGCACCAAATATGGTTCTACAGATTCAGTTTACCAGATAGTGAATATAAAAATATGATCAGATAAAGTTTTAATTGTGAAAATTTTAATTTATGAAGTCATGAAATAATGGTAGAATGATGTTTGATCCCTAAAGTTATGATAGTTTTAGAATTATCAAATGAGTACCTTGAGATTCTAGAAGAAGCGAAGCTTATAGAAGGTCCACCTAAGATACTTTTGTAAGTTCACCAGATTGATTAATGTGAATTATCAAACTAAAATATTTAAATTGAAAATGGAGGATAAATTTGTATATCACCAAATAGATAAACATATAAAAATTATTGGACAAAGTAATTTATGAAGAAATTATAGATAGTGTAAACTAGAATAGAATAAATAGATAGATAATGAGAAATGTTCTCCATTGAATGTAGAGTGGTTCGGATAGATAGGTTCAGATAGAGAAGTTGTCACATTCACTAGACATAGAAACATGTAAATATTTACACATGATTGATGCTTGAGTACCTTTATAAAACTTCATAAATTCATTAATTATAATTATGTTGATCTATAATTTCAAATCTTTTAAATCAAGCACATATTTATGTAATAATTTAATCATTCATTAATGATTATATTTAAGGAAATTTGAATGAAAAATTATTACTCTAATTTGTTCATTGTCATTGAAGGAAGTCGAGTAAAATTTAATTAGAAAGGGAATTCCAAATTCAAATCCTACATTTTCCTTAATTTTTGGAGGAATATAATCCTATAAAAGGAAGAGATCTCCTTCAAAAATTTCTATAGAATTATCTAGAGAGAATGTTTTATAAATTCAGTGTGAATAACTAACTAGGAAATTACATGGTTGGAGAATAATTTTTGGATGAAAGATTTTTTGGAAAACTTGTTCCAAAAGTAGAGTTTTTGGATAACTTCAGAGAACTAAAAAGAAGGCATGTCAGATAAAGGAGAAAAGATAGATGTGTACTAAAAATAGAAAACCAGATAGAGGATAACGAGACATAGCTTCTAGAATCCATACTAGATGGAGGTGAAAGATAAAGACACACACTAGAATGAGGAGTACTAGACACATAATTTCATATGACGTATTATTATATAGAAAATTACATGTGAGTTTTGAGTATATCTTTTTATTTAAAGATAAGGAGTAATATTCAAGACCATCACACTTTTTTTTAGATTTGTTGAAGATATTGAAGAAATTTTACACATGAAAAGGCTATCCAACCTTCCCGTGGAGAAATACCATCCAAGGAAGAATATATTTCTACACTAGATATAAATTTAAGAGAAATTATGGCTGGGGGGATATAACTTTCTGTTGGAGGATTTTGATTGGTGGTGTGACCAATCATTGAATAAATGTTTAATTGGGGGTTATAACTAGTTATTGGATTTTCTAATTATGGAGGGGGTATAATAAATTACTAAAAACATAGTGGAGATAACTAACATGGAAAGGAGTAGGTCACTTTGACTAAAATCTATAAATATCATGTGTTTATTTATCTCTCTATACTTATTGTATAAGATGTAAGATCTGATGTTATGTGAAGGTATGTCATTATTTAAATATTATATGAACTCTATTTTTTTGGTTAATGTTGTGGTTATTGGGTTTATGGGACATTTTGGCGGGTATCTTGGGGGGGGGGGGTTGATACATAAAAGTATTAGAAAAGATGCCAAATAGTGTGTAGTGCATGATTGGGGAACTGTAAGAACAAACCATGCACCTGTCCCATGAAACCATGCAGCTTTTGGACCGTTTTGCATATAGGCTACTACATGGTCACTAAAAAATTTTCTAAACTGTATGGGTGCTTTTCGGAAACTATGTGACTTGGACCCTCTTTGACAAAGGGAGCCACACATTTACTACAAAGTTTGGCTAACCATGCAGCCAAACCGTGCGACCTTTAAAAAGTGGGAAATTCCAATTTTCCTCTTAGGATTTAAGTGTTTTAAAATGATTTTCTTCCATATTCCTCCTCCAATAGCTTAGGTGACAAACTAAACCCTCCAAGATATATAATAGATGATTCTCCTTCAATTATAAGGCATTTTAAGTAATTTTGTGTGTGAATTGAATATCTTTGGGGAGTATAACACTCGTCATTGCTCTATTTTATGGATTATAGCTTATAGAATCTCTCCTCTTCTTTCGATGCACTAAGAACCTTAATTTTCCAGAATGTTCTATATTGGTGATTTGAAGGGATTTTGAGTTCAAATCAAGGAACATGTTTATGCTAATAATCATCTTTGAGTATGAGGTAGTTTTTTTATCTTTTTCCAATTATCTTGATGTTTATATGTGTATGTGGTTGTGCCAATGTGTTTCCTTGTTGCGTCTTTTTTTCCATGACTATGTAATGTGTTTTGGGCCTTATATTTTGAATTTAACCCCTTCACATACCCCATTGAGTTCATTAGTGATGTGATACCAAACCCAGGGCTAACCATGGGGTGTTCTGATCCTGTAAAATAGTGAAACAAACAAGGGAACATTGACATAAGGAAAATTTTAGAGAAATGGGTCATAAAATTGTTATCAGGTATGTGTGATTGGTTTAAGTGTAAATTAATATGATTATATTTTATATTTAAAAAGTTCCCAAGGGGAGTTTGAAAAGGTTTTAATGATGTGTTTTGGGTTTTGACCCGACTATGGTTTTCAATAAAGAAATTGACCTTTGAATCTGTGAAATTTGTAAAAGGAGGTGTTGACCTCCACTGTTTTAAATATGGGTTATTATCAATTCATTTCAAATGAATAATTTAAATGGTAGTGTGGTCCATTCCTTGATAAAATGAATAATTATTATTTTGAAAGGTTGAAAATTGACATGAAATCATTTGAGAATGTTTTGGTTTTTCATATAGGGAAACCCATGTTTTAAATAATGGTTTCAAGATGATTCTAAAATAGTATTTTTAAGTAACATATTTCCATTTTTTAGTTTAAAATCTAAAATGAAACTATAGTAATTGAAATGATGTAAAAAATTAGTACTAATGAACCCATAATGATTATGTTATCATGTTAACACAATTTTGAAATGAACTAAAAGATTAATGTTTATAGTTGATGATATAGTGTAAGTGGATATTTTTAATGATGTGAAAATGAGTTAATGGAATAAAGTGAATGTGTCAAAAGACTCTTGAGTTTGTAATTGAAATACATAAATTGGTTAATTCATGTGAATTGATGAATATGCTAAATGGGATATAGTGTGAAAAAGGGTAATGGGTTAAATGGGATAAGAAATGTAAGTCGTAATTGTGCTAAGGGGTTAAGTCTTGATGATGATTTCTATATTGTATCCAATTTTAATTGTAAATTTTATTTGTATTGGTTGTGTATGGTTTGTGATATGGTATTTGTTATAAATGGACAAATAATCATATTCACAAGGATTGGTAGTGTGGGGTATTAGACTTAAGGATTGACGCCCATGGGTCTAGTTAGACTTGGGCTCTAAACCCAACCCCTATAATGCATAAGTTATGGATGGGGACTAATTCTCTATTACCATAATGATTGAATTTTATTAGAATACCTATAATAAGTCTCAAAGGTAAGTGTGATGTATGTTATTAAGAAATATTTATCCCTAGTGAGATAGGGAACTTGACTTATTCCCTTATGCCTGATAATTGACTGGATTATACTATAGTGTAAATGATGTAAATGCCTAACCCCTAGGACAAATGATGAGAATGATCAAGTGTGTATTTCTTATCTAATGTGTGTGTGATAGTATTTGATTAGTGAACACCCCTTATGGTTAAAAGTGTGTGTAACCCCTTTTTCCTTGTCTTAGACTCCCAGTGTGTCATGAGTTAGTTTTATTAATTCATTGAATCTAGAGAACTTAATGGATAAAATTAATGTTAGATAATTATTTAAATTATTTTCCATGTTTCTTTGTTTACTTGATTCACTTGATTATTTTCATACATAGTTGTACGGACTAGATATTTATTAGACACTATTTGGGGCGGCCTACTATGTTGTACAAACACCCTGGTCGGGCCACCATGGAACTTGGGTACCAGAGAATATACTACTTCTATTTTGATATAGTTTTATGATAAGGAAATGAAATTATTTTGTGTATGGGATGACGAGTTGGAGAATGGGATTTCATGACTGTGTGGGGACTCCATTCCAATTTTGGAGGCTTTGGGTAGTTTTGGTCTAAGTTTGTTTGAATTCCAAAAATGTAGTCTATTCATCATATTGGTATAGCATGGGATACTTGGTCACTTATTGGAATTGTCACATGTTATCCATTTATTTTCTACTCCTGGTCACTATATTTGTTGATATTATTTCTATTGTGGAATTACTATGAAAAGCAGGAATTGTCTCCCCAATTTTCGTATATAGAACCATGATACTAGTCAGATAGGTAAATGTATCTGAGGTCATGTGGTGACCCTTCTCGAGGAACCATATTTTTTGTACTAGGTCTGAGATGTTACAAAGTGGTATCAGAGTTTGTCTTTTGTATTACAATTTGTGGCATGGTAGACATGAGACTAGGATCCTATTTGGTCTAGGTAATGTGATCATTTCCTGGGTGCATGTATCCCCACATATGAGAAAAAAATCCAAGCTTCAAGGGGTTGGAATTGATTTACCATTTGTTCTTTTACGGTTTATTGTTATTTCCACCTTGGTTGGTGAACTTGGATGTGATGTAATTGATTTATGAGGATTATATATTGGCTCGGTATATAAATAAAGGGTGAATGACTTCATTCATCATGCTATGCACATAAGATTGGTAGGCCATCCCTTTGTTTCTTGTGATCGATAGTACCTTGGGATTCATATAATAGTAGTGCACTTTTATTCTTTTGTATTTTTCTTATTGATATTTACTTGAAATATCTGATAAAATAATTTTTCCTAAAATTTGATTTTCAATAACTATATACTTATGAAATTCTGGGTTAATTAAAAGTTATTGGAATGTCTAAATTCTTGGGTTTTGAAAAAGGAAGAGTTTTAATCACCAGGGTCATGTTTTAATTACTCTAGTTGAGTAATGTAAGTTGTTCAAATGGAAATTTTTGGTTGAGAATGCGTGTCATAGGGTCACGAAGCGGTAGTGTGTTTTGGTTGGAAGTCTCTCTTTTGGGGTTGTGGTGATGGAAAGTGGGTGAGATATTAGAAGAAAGGAAATCCCAAGGATTGTGGAAGGTTAAGGTATCTTTGTAGTGGGAGGTGACATCAGTGATGGATAGTTTGTGGTGGTGTTCATAGATGAATTTTCAGTGCACTTGTTGCTAGTAACAATCATGACCAATATATTAACATCTTCATGGGTGAACTGAGTAGGATCTATATTTATGTATTATGGATTGAGTGTGATTTGGTTAGATATGGGACATATTGGAGGTTATAATCTTGGGGTGGCATATGTGGAGTCGTGTGGTTGTGAGTACACCATCAAATAGTTGCGGGTGAGGTCATCGGGATGCATGAGATGTCGAAAAATACCATGGGTTCCATTCTCATAAGCTGATAATAGGTAGAGGGTAACAATGGTTTTGTTGTTTTGGAAAGGCAGGAGAATCACAAAAAAGTTGAGGTTCATATTGTGATCAAGGCATGAGCTGCAGTGGTTGAAATGACTTATGTAAATCGGTGAGAAAATACTCTTAGTGTGGGGAGTGGTAGGTCAGCCTAGGATGAATGTAGCTGGTCGTGGAGTGGATGTGGTGGCATCGAGATGCCAATGGGAAGTCTGTAAGGGCATATTTAGATACCATATGGAAGGATAAGTGGGACACATATGTCATGGTATATCAATTCAAGCGATGAATTCAAACTCAAGATGGTTTTATAAGTGATTTGAGTAGTTGTAGTGGGATTCATTGGTGGGTGCTGTAGAGACAATAATGGTCTATAGAGAAAATGATACTATAGTGTCGAAGCTTTACTAGAGGTCAGTAATGGACCCCGGTAAGTGTATTTTGATGATGGGATATGCCTTAGGTAAGAAGGCATCATGTCCAAGTAGAGGACAATCTGACAAAAGTGGAAGTTAGACTCCAATAGAGTGAGTCAAAGGGGATGGCCTAACTCTTTTGGGTAAAAGGGGACAAATATGGTGTACTATAAGACACCTTTGTTTAATGTTGAGATGTTAAGTGTTCTCTAGTATGCGAATGGGTTTTGAGTAAGAACTAAGTTTTCTTTTGTTGAGATAGGACTAAAGAGTTGTGATTGATCTAGGTGGTCTCGACGTTAAGGATGAGTGCCAGAGTTGGGTGGATTTACCATGGATGTTTGGGTGTGGTGAGTTCGAAAACAAATCAGGCATGTTGTGAAAGTAGATTTGAGGTTCTATTGGTCTCCTGGTTGATAGTGGAGGTTTCCAACCCCAGGTGATGGTGGTGGAGAGATACAACATATGGTGTAGACTACTATTGCATGAAAGTGGATGATTAATGATATGATAAGTAGTATGAGTTGGATGGACATGGGTTTTATAAATCTTGGTTAAGCATTGTTGGTTACCAGCATTGGATTGGGTTTTGACTGGTTGAGTTCCTTGAGATGAGGGTTGTTATTGGGTTATACCTTTCAGACATTCAAAAATGGAATGAGGCTATTGGATATCAAGTTGCAGGACTAGGTAGGTTTGAAAATTTTGTTGGAATCTGGTTCTCCCCTAAAGTGATTACATGATTCAGTTACTATTAGAGCATTGAGGAATGGGGTGAGATGGAACCAAGTGATTTGAGCCATGAATTGTGGAGATTATCGAACCAAGGGTGTTCCAGTTGGCTCTCCAAGAGTAATTTAGTACCTTGTAGGTCTACATTTATATGGTGGTCAAGTGGTGTTACCCAGACCTTCCTCTTGTGTTTGATGTTGGTAATGATGAGTTTGAGGTTGTTTCATCCTTGAGGATTATCGACTCAATTTTTTGGATAATGGCGGGCAATGTTTCTCCATTATAAGATTATTTCCTTGGTCCAAGTGTGGTGATGACGTGGCCTTGTCTGAGAGAAATATTGGTAAATTAAAGTTTATAGGTGGGCCCATGTTCTGATCCTGGGTCTTGTAAGATCAATGATATTTGGATTTACCACTCAAGGGAGAGCCATTATAAGGTGTGTAGGATGTAAGATCCTGACCTTTTGTGGAGGTATACCCAAGTTTATAGTTTGGATAAACTCTCTTTTTTGGGAAATGAAGTGGTTCGTTAGTGTATGGGATGTTTTGGGTGTATTATGGGGGGTGGGAAAATAAAGGAGTAGAAAAGAGACCAAATAATGTGCAACAAATATTTGGCTAATGTTTAAAACAAACCGTCCGCTTTGACCAGTAAATAGAGAAGTATAGGGACCCTTTAAGATAGAGACTAGTACATGATTACTAAATAGTTTTGAAAACCTTGTGGATGCTCCCATGAAATTTTACATCTTTTCACCTCTTGGATAGAGGGAGTTTCATGGTTAGGGAATATTTTGGATTATCATACAGCCAAACCACATGGATTTTAAAAAGTAAGAAATTCTAGTTTTCCCTCTCGATCTATAATCATTCTAACCCATTTTTCCCTATTCCACCTAAAATAACTTGGGTGGTGATCCAAACCCTCCATTACTTCCAATATATGATTCCCCTTTGATTCTTAGGCATTTGGAGTGATTTTGGATGAATATAAAAGATCCGAGTGAGTAAAACACTCCTCTTCACTCTATTTTCTGGATTAGGGCCTGTAGAATCACTCATCTTGTTCTGAAGCCCTAAAATAATCACTTTTCAAATATTTTTAAGATGGTGGTTTAAAAGGAGTTTGAATTTGATTAAGGGGATGTGTTTGGGATAATAATCATCTTTGAGCATGAGGTAGGTTGTTATTGTATTTTTACCTATAGTCTTGATGTTTTATATGTGTATGTGGTTATGTCAACATGATTCCATGTTTCTTATCTTTTTCTATAATTTTGAAATGTGATTTGGGACTTATAGTTGGGTGAGGAACTATTCATGGGCCCCATTTAGTTCATTGGTGATGTGAGATCAAAACTAGGGCTAACCTTGGGGTATACCGAACCCTTGAAATAGTAAAACAAACTAGGGAATGTTGAGATAAGGGAAATGTGAGAGTGATGGGTTGTAAGATTATAATCTGGTTTGTGGGATTTTTATAAGGGTAAATTGACTTGATTTTATGTTAAATTTGTGAATTTCCCAATAAAATTTTGAAAATGTCTTAAAGATGTCTTTTGGTTTTGACTGGACCATGGGTTTCAATGAAGAAATTGATATTTGAATCTGGGAAATGTTTCAAAAGGAGGTTTTTTCCTCAAATTTTTTGAAGATAGGTTTTTTATCAACTGATTTCAAATGATGAATTTAAATGGGGGTGTGGTCCCTTCCTTTCAAAAAATTTTAATGATAGTTTTGAATGGTTGAAAATGGAAATAAAATCCTTGGGGAATGTTTTGGGTTATCAAAGAGGGATGTTATTTTTTTAAAGGACTGTTTCAAGATGATTTCAAAAGATTATTTTGAATTGTGATTATTTACATGATGTAGTTTGAAAGTTATGATGGGACCATTGTAATTGAACAGATGTAATAATTAGTGAAATAGAACCCATAATGATTCTGTTGGAGTGTTAAAATGATTATTAAATGACATAAATCATGAATTCACTTAGTTGATGATACAATATAGGTGATATTTGGAATGATGTGAAAAAGTTTTAAATGGAATAAAGTGAAGGTGTAAAAATACTAATGAGTTTGTAATTGAAATCTGAAAAGGGGTTAATTCATGTGAATTGATGAATATGCTAAATGGGTTATAGTATTGAAAAAGGAAATATGACATATGGGCTAAGCAAAGTAAATGGAAATTGTGCTAAGGGGTATCTGTTTGATGATGATTCATACATTGTATACAATATGAATTGTAAATTTTATTTGTGTTGGTTGTGTATGGTTTGGGATATGGTATTTTTGGTAAATGGATAAATAAGAATATGCACATAGAATGGTAGTGTGGGGGTATTTGACTTTGGGATCTATGCCCATAGGTTGGGTTAGACTGAGTCTCTAATACCCACACCTATATTTCATGGGTTAGGGATAGGGACTAAGGCTATATGGCCATAACAATTTCATTTTATGAGACTAACTGGTCCGAGGATCCAAGGTATGTATGATGTATGATTTTAGGTAATGTTTATCCCTAGTGAGATAAGTAACATTATTTATTCCCTTATGTATAGTAATTAACCAAAATTGTCTATAGTATAATTGATATAAATGCCTAACCCCTGGGATAAAGATGAGAATGATCAGGTGGACATTGTTATCTAATGGGTATGTCATAGTTTGTTATTATTCAACACCCCTTGTGGTTAAAAATGTGTGTAACCCCTTGTTCCTTGGCTTAGAATCCTTGTGTGACTAGAGTTAGTTTTGATGATTGGTTGACTATAGAGAAGATAATGGACACAATGGATATTGGATAATTATTTTAATGATTTTACATATTTCTTGGTTCACTAAATGTACTTGATTATTTTAATTAATAGTTGTGATGACTGGTTATTTATTAAACACCATCAGTGGTGGCCTAATAATTTGTACTCACACCCTGCTTAGGCCGCTACAAAACTTGAGTGCACAAGAAGATGGTTATTGTTTTCTAATACAGGTTTAGGGTAGGGACCTGGCGTTTGGTTGTGAATGGGATGATGGGTTGGATCATGGTAGGTATGGACTGGGCCAGGACTTGGTTCTAGGTTCGAATTATTTTATATTTTTTGGTTTATGTTTGTTTGACTTCCTGAAATGTAGTGTATTCATCATGTTGTTATATTATGTAATATGTGGTTACTTGTTTTCATTGTTGTATGTTTTCCATTTATTTTGCTCCTCTAGTTACTATATCTGTTGATATTATTTCTTCTATGGAATCACTCTGAAAAGTGGGTATAGTCTCTGCAATGTTCCTACATATACCCGCACTTGTCATTGGAAGCCTTTCGTATTTAAGGAGGCATGCCTGAGGTCATGCGATGAACTGGCTCATAATGCCAGATAGTGGACCCCATGGTGGAAACATTACATATTATGTGATATTGTGAGATATCTTTGAGTGTATTGAGAACAATAACATGATTTATAGGTTTATTTATGATAAGAATTACTAAAATAAATTGATCACTGATGCACCCCTCCCTATCTGAGTGATTTTACATCTATCTGGGAACAACAATTAGTATTAGAGTGAAGGTTTCCTATGAGAGATCCAACTATCTATTAAGGATAGAGAATCTAAATAGTGTTAATGAACTAGGTTTTAAAATTTTATAAGGCAAGAAATATCAATGTTGGGGGAATAAGATGTTACCTTACCTTATATATATTTTCCTTGTAATTAGAGATACTTATATAATGGAGTTCCTCCCTTTAATGAGATTTGTAAAATAGATACTGATAAGCTAAATCTGTATGTTAATAAAAAAGAAAAAAATTCCAATTTTATGGCTCTCTCTGAGAAGGTTTATTAAAAAACTATGGGTTTTCAAACTGTTAAATAGATGAAAGAAAAGTTAATAAAAAGTTATAAAGAGAACTTAAAAGACAAGGTGGATAAGTAAAACATTTTATGGAGAAGACTTTAATATATCATGATATATGATGATGGAAATATTTATCTATACATTAATATAGTCAATGAGATTGTCAGAAATATCAGAGGTTTTAGTGAGAAGTTGGAATATTTTATCATTATAAAGAAACTGATTAGAAAGTTACGAAAACAGTTTGACCCCATTGTTTTAACTCTATAATATTGAGAGGATATACATTTTAATGAACATCAATATTCACATAGCATGTTAAATGAGATAATAAGTAGTATTTAAGAAGAAGAATAATGAAAAATATCCATTGAAGCTATATTAATAGAGAAGATGAAAGATGTTGAAATAGAAGATGAATCAGTTGATTTAAATATATGGGAGGATGAAGAGGATTTTGAAAAAAAATATTTCTCATATTTTTAATAAATAAAAATGTAAATTGTAAAATAAATGTTATAAAATATCAAATGTGAAATAAATATAATGATAGTTTCCATTTTTGTAGGAATTGTCCAAAGAAGAACATTTTTTATTATGATTTGAAAGAAAAAAAGCAGTTATATAATTGTTGGAGTGGATATAAAAAATTAAGTGAAATCCATCATGGAACATTCTGATGACCATGATTAAGGATACACTACAACCCTTTAGGTGTAAAAAAGATCAATTTGAGGTATGAAAATTACAGTTTACATGGTCGTATCAAATTTATCATCAAGGAGGAGTCATGATTGTTGAAAATATGTGATATTGGGGGAGTTGTGTTTATAAAATTGAACTGTTTTGATGTGTTTATCTGAGATGGGATTAGGTTTTATCGTAAAAAAAATACACAGATAACCCATGATGTAAAGATGAATGGATAAACTTGAGGAAATTGTTACATAACATAATTGTTATGGTAAACATTATTCACCATGATTATACCCTCTTATTTTCTATATTGGGTTTGATCACAAAGAATTAGAGTTGTCTAATTATAGGATATTTGATTAGAAATCGATGCGATAATATTCCTCTCTATAGAAATGTTTTCAAGATTCTGAGATGAAGGAAGATATGTTGATATGGCCCCAGTGGTTCCCTTTTTATTTGATTATCAATAAGTGGAGAAGGAAAATTCTTACACCTATGAAGGAGAAATAATTAAGGAAATATATTGGCTTTGAATTTTTGTGGAAACATTTACATCAAACAAAAAGGAGGATACTTTTATTCTAAATTATAGTTGTTTTATTTATTTAAATATGATATTTTAGGAGAATTAACTTAAGGAAGTTTATTTTTAGAGTTTTTTCATGGTTTATAGGAACTTTATATGTTATAAGATGCTTTACAGATCCTAAATGATTGTTATATCATGATTAACCAATGTATTCATTTCTCACTATATTTTTTGAGTAGAATAATTTTGAGTAAAATGTATTTATAATGGATTGAGAGTAATAGGACGAGTCAACTCGGTGTAGTTCTCTAGATTTATTTTACAGGACATAGAATATACAAACATCATTCGATGAAGTTGAAAATTTAAAATGGTTGAGTTATGAATTAATTAATTTGAGGCTCCAAAATGTTTTATAATTGAATTTATGATCATATTTAGAGTGATTAAATGAATACCTTGTGAATCTAGTTGAAGGGATGTTTTTAGAAGCTATACCAGACACATATTTATAAGTTCACCAGATTGAGAAATGTGACTTTGTTAGACTAAAATATTTAGATGAAATATAGAGAATAAATGTGAATCTCACTGGATTTATAAACATAAAAAAATGATTGGAAGGAGTAAATTAAGAGGATATTTCAGAGATAGTAAACTTTAAAAGAATAACTAGAAAAAGAATTTTGAATGTTCTATCCAAATGATAGAGAGGTTTATAAAGATAAAATGGTATATGTACCTAATGATTCAAAATCATAGTTTTTACATTGGATAGAGGTTTTAGGATATTAACAAACATTATAAAGTCATTCATTATGATGTTTCTGAGATATATATTTATCTCTTATAAATATATCTAAGTCATGTGAAAGATTTGAAGAGTCCATTAATTCTTATATTTTAGGAAACATTAATGAAGATAGATGACTACAATTTGTTTGGAATCATTGATGGTAATAAACTGAAATTTATTTTGTGTGGGAAGTTAAAATTTGTTGCCTATGCCTTTTCCATACTATTTTGAGGATTTTTGGACTATAAAAGGAATAATGGTCATTTATATGTTGTAGATTATTGATATAGATAAGAAGTATTATAATTTCAATGTGAGTCACTGATAAGATGCATTTACACACTTCAGATTGTCATACTGGGCTAAGATATAAATTACTCTAAATCAATAACCTCACTCAAGATGAAATAATGTCAACACTAAAACAAAACAATATTAACCATAATGAAATCCCAAAAATCTAGGAATTCCCTCAAAAGTAAGGTAGACGGTCCAAGGAACAGGTCTCTATACTAAGTTCTGACACATTTCAATTGTATTATATACATTTCCCCAATAGTAAGAAAAACGAAACACTACTTTGATACAATTTTGTAACTTCCTACCCCAGGATCCACTAAATGGGTGCTCTGGGTCGGTGACACACATGGCCTCAAGCATGCCCCCTATATACCATATGATACATACTAGCAACATGAGTATAAGATGTTACCTTTGGGATACTATACATTCATATTAGAGAATAAAAATCAACATAAATAAAGGAAATCATATGTAGTTAGATAAAATAAGACCATGAAATGAAATCTAGGAAAGTTTATATAAATAATAAATATCCCCTGAAAAATTAAATGTATCGTATACATTATTTTGATACATAATTCAGTAGACCAAACAAAAATCTCAATGAATAAAATAAAAAATTGGAATGAAACCGAAAATGGCTCCCAGCCTTATGTCTATCCCAACAGTCATGCTCATTCCTATAAGTCAACACAATTAATAAAAATGGGTGCTTAACCAAACCTCTCCCTACAATGAAATAGTAATAGCTTCTTGGGTACCCAAGTGTCATGGAGGCCCAAGAAAAGTGTGAGTATAACACTTAGGCTACCACCTACGACGTCCCTAAAATAAATGATCTATAATGAAGTGCATGAAGGAGTGAAATAAATAAATTGTTACCTTTTTGTATATTAACAATTTATAGTTTAACAATTTAAATAAAATGAAATAAATTAACCATCGCTGCCTGGGATCTACATTGAAAACCAACACTGGTATGTACATGCTTCGACCATCACCGATGAATCTCTGATCATAATATATGTCATATCCAGACTATTTTAGTGGTATTAAACAAAGGAACCATGGTCAATAAAGCCCATGGAAATACTTGGGGGTACACCATGCATTCCCATCTATCACAAGTGACCAAATAACAAGGAAACCATTCATGGAATTCTTCTTAGTGTTATCCTAGTGATTCCTAGAAATCTAACCTTGGATCTATATAAATTGAATCTAAGGGTCACATTTCCAAGGAATTTAGAGTATCAGAATTCACCAGAATCTAGATCCCAAACCATAGAATTCTATCTCATATAATCAACCTGAATCTAGGGAGATAAACCACTAAAATTAAAATGGTTATTCTTAACTAATGCATGGAATTTATTCATGAAATTCAATATATAATACATCCCATGAATCCTTGGGAAATCCACTCTTAGGCATTTATAGTGATAAATCACCGAGGAATTGAAGGTAACTCATAACATTCCTCAGTTGTGGACATACTTGAATCCAAAGAGGGATCCTAAAATTTCATTCAAGGTAGACCACTAATAAAATCCATGATTACTCAAAGAATCCCACCCATTTCAGATCAAAAACTTATTCTAAGGGATGACACCCAAGTAATTCCATCCGTAACAATCATCTACATAAGGAAATTCATTTACAAATTTACCAGAAATGGATTTATTATGAAGTAAAATCATTTAAAGTGGCCATGTGATTATGAAATTTCAATTATCATCTCATAAAGTCCATATAAATGTATCATGTCTTGATTAAATAAGTTTTCATTCTTAATATATAAGGGAAAGAACCATATAGGTTACTTACTTGAACTATATTTAACTAACTCTTTTATATTACATATTCATTTCAAAGGGTCAAATCCATATACCATTCAACTTTCACGACCCAACATGTCTAGTTCAACGGTTCAACACATTAAAAAACTATCGATCATTTTGAAATTACATTTTATAACCCTTATTCAATTTAAAACCTTTCATTTAACATTTAAACATAATTAACCATTTGTCAAAAAAAAAATCTTATTCATGGTAAAATCCAAAATAAGGTCATCTATCATGGAATTAACTATTTATAATGTTTGAAGAATGATGAAAAGGAAAATTGCTAAATACAAACTCAATTTTAGAGTATTAATGAATTTTAGGTCTATTTGCGATAATGTTGACACTATTCACATTAATTCAACTCTGAAAAATAGGTGAGATTGTGGCTAAAATTTGGTGGAACACAAATTTCATGCCTAGGATATTCCAAACTTACGATACTTGTCTCTATTTTGGTTTAATATGAAAAAAATAAGAAAAGTAAATGAATAACTTGGAAATTTGAAAAATCACACATAAGGGATTAGAACTCGCTCATTAGAAAATGAAATTATCAAAACAAGGAGGAGGATTTTTAGGATTACTTCTATCAATATAATGTTATGAATAGTGGGAGAATCGATTGATGAATGAAGTAGAACCCTCTATGGAAGGGGAGAAGGAACCAAGGGTAGGGTGCATACTGAGCATACTACCTAAGGGAAACCGCTATATTACATTAATATCCTGCATAAAAAAATTAACAAAAATGAAATTATTAAATAAATAACTACATACATAGTTTCACATCATGATAGAATTAGTCATGCCATAACTTTTGGGGCAAGGGGATCCTACCCTTTTCTTGGACCATTTACATAGTTAATGGGGCTTTTACACCAAGAATATACCCTTCCATATATTTTTCTACGCATGGATCTCTCATTCATCTTAAACTTTATCTCAGGCCACCATGACCCACTAAAACATAAATAATTACTAAAAATAACATTTTATGCAAAAATATTATTGGATATTCATATCAAAAGGGTTATGGTTTTTCAACCTCCCCACCATGTTGTAGTTTATCCTTGAAATTATCTTCTTATACAACATATGAGAACACAGATTGACATATCCAACCACTATGTTCATATTCCCAAATCATTCTCTCACATTCCTTCAGGGAAATGTCCCATTGTACCATCAAACAGAGACCAAGGGAATTTTATTGTCATAGAAAGCCTTTCCACCTAATCAACCAAACCAACTAGATTATAATCAAAGGATGCATTAGTCCCATGTTCAATATATCACCAATGACACACTCTCTAAGCCCCTCTCATACTAATGATCCAGGATACCTGTAACACCCCGAGATTTTATGAGATATAATCTTTTTAATTTCTTTCATATCTTCTATTAAGCACTACACCAATATTATCTTGCACTATACACAACACCGTATTAGCTTGTAGTATATGTAATACTATTCTTGGATCATGTTACACACAATTTCATGTTCGTTTGATAGTTGTTATTTAACGCAACATTGAGTGTGTGTGTGTGTATATATATATATATATTCAATGTATAAATGAAATATGGTTGGATTCTATTATACGCAACGACAAAGGAGTCTTGAACTACATGCATCTCTCACTTGTCTTGCATTACACGCCATCACAACCTTTTTCAATAGCATGTGTTGTACGCAATACCGAGTTCCACTAAACAACGATATGTTATATAAACTAGCCGTTATGAATAGTAATAAACAATTTTTTTTAAATTTTATAAATTTTATCTTTGGAAATGGAATTCATTTTTGGATTCGGTTCATTTTTGGATTCGGAATATCGAAATTAGCCTATGTAAATTTTTGGTATTTTTCTGAAAGCTTTCAATTTTTGATGAATAGTGAAAACACTGGGTTACTATTTAAAAACCGACTTTTTATTTAAATAATTATTTATTTTATTTAAATTTATTTTAGGTAAAAATTGATACATAATACCTATATAAATTCAATGTAATTTATTGGAGTCATTTTAAAAAAAATCTAGATATATAAAAATTTTATTGAACTTTTCACCGTCTTTTACCCACCTCCTAGGAGAATTTGGAAATTCATATAAAACATAATTTTACCGCTTCTGTCAGTGGAATTTCAAAAATCCTAGAGACATGGTTAATATCAAGGACTAAAATGTGGTTTAATGAGATGAAAATAATTTTTGGTGAATAGTAACTTTTTACTTTTATTTACCACGGTTAAAAGTAAATAGGGTAATTAAGGGTAGAAATGATATTATTATTACCCTAACACATGTAAAAATTCTATTGGATAAGTTTAATTCAACAAAAAACAACCTTATGAATAAAATATTACCATTTATGTCCACTTGGATTAGATTAGGACATTTATTATTAATTTATTTAAAGTAGGGTTAAAATAGTTAAAATCAATGTTTTATAGCTAATGAATTTTTAATATAGGGTTATACATAAGATAAATTAGACTATAAATATTAATTAAAAAGATACAAATATTTCCTACCTAATGGTATTTTATTTTTAATTTTTAGACATTAAATACGTTAATTTATTTATGACACAATGGTGATGTAGTAATTACATAAATAATGAAATATTAAAATAATTGATATTATAAATACCCAAATAAATGTAATTTGAGACTTTTTATGAATTAAATTAATTTTATAGGTTAATATGACATGTTAGTATTTATTTAATTAACTTTTTTTGAACTAATCATGCTGTTATGATTTTCAAAAAAATCAATTACCAAATAGTGTCAAAATTGACATAAAATAGTTTTTAAAACAAATATTATATTATTAATTGTTATTTTATTCCTAAAAATCTATGATTCGGCCAAATGAATTATATAAGGTTATATATAATAATAATTAAGAAATTTGGGTTCTTGTATCTTGTTATAGTAAGTTTATTAACCTTATAGTGTAAGAAAACAAGAAGACGCGGTAAAAGTAAATTTTTTTAACTTAAAGTTAAATCTAAATGATAAGGTTAAAATATAAACCTAAACTTATCTAAATTCTACTGTATGAGAGGATTTCGAACCATCCGCACCTTAGCTTCTAAATAAATCAATTTGGAGCTATTAAATACCGAATATGACTTTATTATAAAATAATATTTTAAGTTTTTCCAAAGGTGCCCCTCTCCTCCAATATAAAAAGGGCACCACTTCCCTCTTCTCTTAACACCCTTTTGAGCCTTGAAGCTCGGAAAAACCCTGACCATTTCTCTTCTCCACTTCCCTAGAAACATTCTGGAGGTTTTGGTCTTCTCAAAAGACCAACTCTACTTCCATAAGAGGAACCTTAAAGGAGGTGCGTCGAAGAAGAGGTAATCTCTTCTTCTGATTATCTCAAGTTTCTTTCTTCTTCAATTTTTCTTCTTTAGTTGTATCATTATAAAGTAATAACATAAGTATTAATTAAATACTAATATGTTATTATAAATATGAAACAACCCTATTTCACCTTCTATCCATCCTACGGAAAATGAAATCACCGTGCGTGCGTACGTACGGAATACCGTCTCCACGCCGTGGTGTAATCTGTTTTCGACCACCACATTAATTGGATTGGTATAATGGTGTAAATAAATAACTATATATGATTATTGTAATTTTATAATGATTATGAAATATTATACATATGCTTCAATACAATTACACAATCATGGGAATGATATCATCGCTCGTGCGTACGTACGGACTACCGTCTCCACGACGCGATGAGATTCATTCTCCATATTTACCATTCAGGAATAATTAAAAAGTATATATAATTAATAATAATGAAATATATGAAATAATAATGATACTGGATTTATGTATATATATATGTATTTCATCTACTTAATTCCATTCAATTCAATAAGGAAACAAAAACAGCGTTCATGCGTACGTACGACCTACCGTCTCCATGAACGGTGTATTTCATTCAATTTATCGATCTATCATATATATATATGTATATACTGAATATATATTATATATAAATCATGTTTTACATTCTGAAATTAAGTAAATCAAGATATAATTAATAATATCAAGAAAAACAAATCGAAACACGTACGATAAATGAAACGATTTTAACCAAAATGATTCTTTAACATGGAATTTACAAAATAACGGGTAATATAAAGTCATAAGTGAACCATATATGATATCATAACAATGAATATGATTCTGTAATAAGTAAATGACATTATTTAAATCATTATACAAGAGGTTCAGATACGTAGGAAGTATATCAGACCTAAGGTAAGGTATAAATTTTAAATCTCATATTTTCATCCGAGATTGCTTGTACGTAAGTATTTACTAGGGTTACGTTTATCATCCATGACCATGTTTTCTAAAAATGTTTTCATAAAATTTTTAATAATATACCATATATGTTTAAAGTAAATTTACCCTTTATTTAATTTTTATCACATTGTATGGATGGAATCTTTCCTGTGGTTACCATATAAGGTACTTTTTGACTTTTCTGACAAAAGTACGAGGAGAATGTTTTTTTAAGTTATACTGCTTGAACAGATATTTACGATTTTATAACACCTCATTTTAATTAAGATTAATCTACAAGATTTCATAACTATTTTCAACAAAATCCTTTTCTTTTAAAATTTCATTTCATTTTGTGAAAAGAAAATGATTTTGAAGAAGAAGGGATATTTTCCTCAAGAATTTATTTCAAGTGTTTTGTCAAAACTATTTTACATCTAAGATGAAATTATTTCATATGTGTATGTTTCATGTATCTATTATTTACATGGTTTCACTTCTCTTATGATGAAATGATATCCATTTGTTTTATATGGATTATGTGATGATGAGATGATGTTTATGAAACCCATTTTTTTCTTTGGGTTATGATGAATGTTTTAAGTTTATTTTGTGGAAAAAGTAAGAATGATTTAATTATGAGATGGGTGGGACCTATATCTCCCTCCAATGCATTGGGTAGTGATTTATATCTCATGAGATAGACAAGGCTGGAATGGTAAGTTAATCCGGTTCAGTGTTACAGGACTGGAACGAGGAGTAAACTCAATTCAGAATGGGACTTTGTCCACTAATATGGTCTTGGAAGCAATGCCATTGCTACTATGGAAATCATAACATGTGCTTAATGGATTCCACAATTACATTTTTTATTCCCATGTTAGTTTATCATGATTATTGTTCCTTTATGATCTATTCCTTATGTACTTCCATTATTTATGTCTTTGCTCAAGATTTTGATGTTTAGATTTTATGTTCATGTTTTTGCATTCAAATGTTAATGGATTGTTTTATGTTTTATATGGTTACCCTTACCGAGCATTTGAGCTCACCCTTTATCTGTTTTTCCCCAGGATTTAAATAAAGTTTTTAGGTAAGAAAACAAAAGGGGAAGATTTTTATGGGAGATGTTGAAGATCTTTCACCATGATTAGAAGATTATTTTCCATGTTTCTGAAGACACTAAACTATTACGGTCCTTGTGTGTTTGTTTTTGTTATGTATTAAGTATTTCAAAAAAGTAATGTAATGTCCATGTATTTCAAGATTTGGGTCTATAAAGTTGGTATTAGAGGAAAGGTTTAGTTAACCTTTGGAAACTAGGATGCGAAAACATTAGCGAGATCCCTATAGATATTTCTATGGTATGTGTAGGGATGTCCCTAAGGTTAAGTATAAGTATAGGTTATAGTCTTATAATTATGGTAACGATATTATAATTAAACCTATGATGTTAGATATTGAAGGTACTCCCCCATTTATTATGTTGTTTTCCTAGTATGATTTTTGCCTCTCACACTGTTCTTTTTGGGTTCTAGATGATGGCTGGAACCTGAAGGAACCGTGTTGATAAACATAATGGACAATGCAATGATTGTCCTCTCGAGCAACCAGATGTGATGCGAGATGGAGTGAAAAATCTTATTGCTATACTTACACAATCTATGAATCATTCTGGATTTCCAAATGATTAGAGAAGGGAACAATATTATATTGAGTTCTTCATGAGGCAACATCCATCATCTTTCAATGGGTCTTTTGATACACTTTTTGCTGAACAATGGATAAGTACCATTGAAAAGATATTTTCTATACATTGCTGTTCAGAACAAGAAAAAGTCATTTTTTCTGTTTACCGTTTAGAAGGTGAAGCAGACCAGTGGTGGACTCTAATTAAGAATACAAGGCCCCAAGATGAAATTGAATCTATGGAATGAGATGACTTCAAGAACTTGTTTTTCAGTAAGTAATTCCCTCATATTATTCGAACAAAGATTGAAAAGGAGTTTCTTGAGCTTAAGCAGAAGGATGGTAAATCTATTGGTATATACGGAGATAATTTTACAAGACTTACAAGGTATGCATCTAGCATTATCATCCAACCCTAATGTAAAGTTGATCGATTTTTCAGTGGATTAAAACCAAGTCTTCGAAGGGCATTGTCTATAAGAGAATTCAGTAGCTATGAAGAAATTGTGTGCTGTGCTATCAAGGTAGAACTTCAAGTTGGTGTAACATATCCATCTCATGGTTTTGACAAGAAACGAAAGATGGAGTTCAAGGAGAAATCTCAGAATAATGGTGAAAAGAAGATGAATGTTTCTTTATGCTTAAAGTGTGGAAAGATTCATGGTGGAGATTGTCTTAAAGGGACTAGAAAATTTTTTAAGTGTGGAAAAGAAGGCCATCGAGCAACTGCATTTCGAAGTAATGGAAAAAGGGTTGCTAATGATGTGAATAAAGAAAAGACTGCAGAGAACGCACCACGAACACTTCAATGCTTCAAGTGAAATGAAATGGGGCATTATGCTAATCAATTCCTGAATCCAAGGGTTAATGATGATCGACAAGAGCAACCACTTAAGGCAAAGGACAAAGGGAAGTCACATGCGATCACTATTGGAGATGTTGAATATGAAAATGATGTGGTGGAATGATTAAGTGTTTATGTAATGAGATTCCAAAATAATGTTGTATATAGTATCGTGGAATATTGGAATATTTATGTATTGGTCTATTGTGGTTTTCAATAATTTTATGGTACCGATAACCATGGAAAGTGATTGAGATATTTTTGGAAAGAAGATGATATGCACATAATGAAGGAATAAGGAGAAAATGAAATTTTTGGCAGTATTTATGAGCTCATGACTGATATAAGGACAAAGTGATATCATGGTTTGAGTATATTGAAATTTTGGGATTTTGGTATGTAGAAATAGTTAACTTTTGATAGCATTCATGTTTTCACTAAGCTTCAATGGGTATTCATTTTTCAAGAGAATACATTATTAAGGTATTCACATGTTTGGAATGTGACCAAAAAGATATATCTTGTGATATATGAGGGATAAATGATGGTATTCACGTACTTGTTATGTGACCTCTCAAGTAATCATTTTCATTACACTATGAGATTGGACATAAGTATTTTCGATAAGCTTAATGGTTAGAATGAATTATGTTGAACATAAGTTAGTATTGTTTATGTATAGAATTTATTTCTATATTATTAATGCAATGTTATAATAGTGTAGTTTATGAAAAGAGACAACCTGCAGAATGGGCGACAACCCATCACGTCAGACAAGGTTGTGGGAATCGAACCCACAACCGAAGTGTGACAGGCCTTTATTGCCTACCACTGGACTACAGGTAGTCCCTGGCTAGTAGAAACTAGTTTTATTTTATTAAGCGCTATGACAGATGAAGTATAATTCCATTTTTGGAACCATATATGATTAATATCACCATAATATGGACTTATAACTTTTGGTAACCTTTTGTTTGAGATAGATGGAATGACCCATCATTCTATCACATGATATGCTAAAACATCAATAATGACAAATTCAACTTCATTTCTTTAAGATATGAAGTGTAAATTGTTCAAGGCACGAACAACGGTGAGATTTTACTGAAATAAAGTAATTATTTCTTCTAATTATTCAACTTTAAGGAAATGATCTTGAAAACCAAAAATGTTTTCTTAGTGCCCTTATATCCGATGAATCAGATGGTACCTTAGATCATCAAAAATTTATGGCTTTGTGATTGTTGGCTTTTTCATAGCCATGTTCTCTACCACTCTCCATAAGAACTTTATGGTTAGATTTCTCTTCAATATCCATATTTTCACCTATGTTATCCTATGTGGAAACCCAGTGATTAGGAAATTTGGGTAAACGTTACATTTCATACTTTAGTTTTTAAAGATAAGTTCTGGTATTCCTTTTTACGATGTGGGTTTCTATGAATGAAACTTTCAAATAGTAATCCATTTATAACCCCGGCGAATTTCGAGGGAGAAATTCATTTTAAGGGGGGAAGAATGTTACACCCCGATATTTTATGAGATATATTCCTTTTAATTTCTTTCATATCTTCTATTATACACTACACCAAGATTATCTTGCGCTATATGCAACACCATATCAGCTTGCTGTATACACAATACTATTCTTGTATCGTGTTACACACAATTTCAAGTTCGTTTGATAGTAGTTATTCTATGCAACATTGAGTATATATATATATATATATATATTCATTGTATAAATGAAATATGGTTGGATTCTATTATACACAATGACAAATGAGTCTTGCAATACATGCATCTCTGACTTGGATTTCATTAAACGCCATCACAACCTTCCTCGATAGCGTGTGTTATACTCAATACCGAGTTTCACTAACCAACGATATGTTATATGAACTAGCTGTTATGAATAGTAATACCCAATTTTTTTTTAAAATTTTATAAATTTTATCTTTCGAAATGGACTTCATTTTTGGATTTGGAATATCGAAATTAGCCTATGTGATTTTTTGGTATTTTTTTGAAAACTTTCAATTTTTGATGAATAGTGAAAACACCAGGTTACTATTTAAAAACTGACTTTTTATTTAAATAATTATTTATTTTATTTAAATTTATTTTAGGTCAAAATTGATACATAATACCTATATAAGTTCAATGTAATTCATTGGAGTCATTTTATAAAAAATTTAGATATATAAAAATTTTATTAAACATTTCACCATCTTTTACCCACCTCCTAGGAGAATTTGGAAATTCACATAAAACATAATTTTACCACTTCTGTCAGTGGAATTTCAAAAATCCGAGAGACATGGTTTATATCAAGGACTAAAATGTGGTTCAATGAGATGAAAATAATTTTTGGTGAACAGTAACTTTTTACTTTTATTTATCACTGTTAAAAGTAAATAGGGTAATTAAGGGTAGAAATGATATTATTATTACCCTAAAACATTTTCTAATTATATTGGATAAGTTTAATTAAACCAGAAACAACCTTAGGAATAAAATATTACCATTTAGGTCCACTTGGATTAGATTAGGGCATTTATTATTAATTTATTTAAAGAAGTGTTAAAATAGTTAAAATCCAAGTTTTATAACTAATCCATTTTTAATATAGGGTTATACATAAGATAAATTAGAATATAAATATTATTTAGAAATATAAAAATATTTAATACCTAATGTTATTTTATTTATAATTTTTAGACATTGAATAAATTATGTTATTTATGACACAATGGTGATGCAGTAATTACCTAAATAATGAAATATTAAAAACATTGATATTATAAATACCCAAATAAATGTAATTTGAGACTTTTTATGAATTCCACTAATTTTCTAGGTTCATATGACATGTTAGTATTGATTTAATTAACTTTATTCTAACTAATCATGCTGTTATGAGTTTCACAAAAATCAATTACCAAATAGTGTCAAAATTGACATAAAATAGTTTTAAAAACAAATATTATATTATTAATTGTTATTTTATTCTTAAAAATCTGTGATTCGGACCAGTGACTTAGATAAGGTTATATATATTAATAATGAACAACTTGGGGTTCTTTTGGCTTGTTATTTTATGTTTATTAACCTTATAGTGTAAGAAAACAAGAAGACACGGTAAAAGTAAATTATTTAACTTAAAGTTAAATCTAAGTGATAAGGTTAAAATAAAAACCTAAACTTGTTTGAATTATATTGGATGAGAGTAGTTCGATCCATCCCCACCTTAGATTATAAATAAATCAATTTGGAGCTATTAAAAACCAAATATGACTTTATTATAAAATAATATTTAATGTTTTTCCAAAGGTCCCTTCTCCTCCCTTATAAAAAGGGCACCCCTTCCCTCATCTCTTCACACCTTTTTGAGCCTCGAATCTCGAGCAAACCCACCCCATTTATCTTATCCACATCCGTAGAAACATTCTGGAGGTGGTTTTCTTCTTAAAAGGCCAACTCTACTTCCATAAGAGGAAGCTTAAAGGAGGTGCGTCGAAGAAGAGATAACCTCTTCTTCGGATTCTCTTAACTTTCTCTCTTCTTCTAATTCTTCTTATTTAGTTGTCTCATTATAAAGTAATAACATAAGTATTAATTGTATACTGATATGTTATTATAAATATGAAACAACCCAATTTCACCTTCAATCCATCCAATGGAAAACAAAATCACCGCGTGTGCATACGTACGGAATACCGTCTCCACACCGTGGTGTAATCTGTTTTCGACCACCACCTTACTTAGATGGGTATAATGGTGTAAATAAATAACTATATATGATTATATTAAAGTGATATTTATTCTGAAATATTATACATATGCTTCAATACAATTCCACGATCATGAGAATTATATCATCGCTCGTGCGTACGTACGGACTACGGTCTTCACGACGCGATGAGATTCATTCTCCATGTTAACCATTCATGAATGATTACAAAGTATATATAATGAATAATAATGAAATATATGACATAATAATGATACTGGATTTCTGTATATATATATATGTATTTCATCTACTTAATTCCATTCAATTCAATAAGGAAACGAAAACAACGTTCATGCGTACGTACAACCAACCATCTCCATGAACGGTGTATTTCATTCAATTTATCAATCTATCATATATATATGTATATGCCGAATATATATTATTTATAAATCATGTTTTAAATTTTGGAATTAAGTAAATCAGTATATAAGTAATAATATCAAGAACAACAAGTTGAAACACGTACGATAAATGAAACGATTTTAACCAAAATGCTGCTTTAACATGGAATTTACAAAAGAACGGGTAATATAAAGTTATAAGTGAACCATATATGATATCATAATAATGAATATGATTCTGTAATAAGTCAATGACATTATTTAAATCATTATACAGGAGGTTCAGATACGTACGAAGCATATCGGACCTAAGGTAAGGGATAAATTTTCAATCTTATATTTTTATCCGAGATTGCTTGTACGTAAGTATTTACTGGGGTTACGTTTATCATCCATGACCATGTTTTATAAAAATGTTTTCATAAAATGTTTAATATTATTCCATATATGTTTAAAGCCATTTTTACCCTTTATCTACTTTTTATCACATTGTATTGATGTAATCTTTCCTATGGTTACCATATAAGGTACTTTTTGACTTTTCCGAAAAAAGTACGAGGAGTATGTTTTTTTAACTTATACGGCATGAATGGATTTTTACTGTTTTATAATGCCTCATTTTAATTAAGCTTACTCTATAATATTTCATGAATATTTTCAAAAAAATCATTTTCTTTTAAAATTTCATGTCATTTTGTGAAAAGAAAATGATTTTGAAGAAGAAATGATATTTTCCCCAAGAATTCATTTCAAGTGTTTTGTCAAAACTATTTTACATCTAAGATGAAATTATTTCATATGTGTATGTTTCATGTCTCTTTGATTTAAATGGTTTCACTTCTCTTATGATGAAATGACAACCATTTTTTTATATGGATTATGTGATGATGGGATTATGTTTATGAAACCCATTTTTTCGTTGGGTTATGATGAATGTTTTAAGTTTATTTTGTGGCACAATTAAGAATGATTTCATTATGAGATGGGTGGGACATATATATCCCTCCAATAAATTGGGTAAAGATTTATATCTCATGAGATAGACATGGCTGGAACTATAAGTTAATCCAGTTCAGTGTTACAGGACTGGAATGAGGAGTGAACTCGATTCAGAATGGGACTTTGTCCACTAAGATGGTCTTAGAAGCAATGCCTTGGCTACTATGGAAATCATAACATGTGCTTAATTGATTCCACAATTCCATGTTTTATTCCCATTCTAGTTTATCATGATTAATGTTCCTTTATGATCTATGCCTTATGTACTTCCATGATTTATGTCTTTGCTCAAGATTTTGATGTTTAGATTTTATGTTCATGTTTTTGCATTCAAATGTTCATGGATTGTTTTATTTTTTCTATGCTTACCCTTACTAAGAATTTGAGCTCACCCTTTATATGTTTTCTTTTCCCCAGGATTTAAAGAAAGTTTTTTGGTAAGAAAAAAAGGGGAAGATCTTTATGGGAGATGTTGAAGATCTTTCACCACGATTAGAAGATTATATTCCGAGTTTCCGAAGACACTAAACTATTACGGTCCTTGTGTCTCGGTTTTTATTATGTATTAAGTATTCCACAAAAGTAATGTAATTTCCATGTACGTCAAGCTTTGGGTCTCTATAATACCAATTCCCTTTAGTTATTGAGAACTAATTCTTTGAAAAAACCCTTAATAATATTTTGTTACATGTTTATCCCAAGAATCATGTGATGAAACATGGTGTCAATCCATGATACAAGTGATGAAAACGGGTCAACCCTATATATAGTTAAAAGGGGGTTTACCCAATGAATCATGTCATTAACTACTCTGAAAATTTCCAAACATTACTAGGTCAATAAAAAATTCTCTGATGTCTCCTCCAATATATTCAACTCGATCAATGCTGATACATTCATCTCCAAAAAAATATAGGTTAATGACATGAAATCCAACATGTTCTCCCACACACCACAAAATCCAAGGATGTATGCCCTCAGTATGTCATATAATATTTTAATTTAACTATTCAAATTTGATAATAACTAAGGTAATTATACAAACCAATTATATTCCTTTCACTAGTTATGGTCCACAAAAACTATAACAAAACACACACCACCACTCAACACCTTACCAGATCACGCACCATGGTGCCATTTACTTTAAATTACTCTACCATGATTTCCCAATCATGTTGGAATTCATGAATTTAAAAAAAAATCATCACACCTCCTTAGCTAATTCCATTTGTCCACACCAATATATTTCTCATCCGATAATGTCATCATGTACAAAATCTATCTTTGAAGACTATTTATAATTCAAGGGCTCACCACATTATTCATGTTAATAGTATTCCCATGAGAACTATGGTCCCATAGAAACATTATCCTTAATAACTAACTTATTGATATTCATGCCTAGTCATATCACTTGAACACTAACAAATATACATTAGCTATCTATGAAAAACCATACTAACTCAAAAAAAATTACCAATTGACCCTCAGAATTGGGTGGATTTAACATTATATGCCTATCATAGCCTCTTGCACAAAAAGAGACGTCACAAAAACTCAACCAATTTTGAATTGGTTTAAAATAAATGCCACTTACAACATTTACAAAAAAATATTGGATACACACCACACAATCAAACTACCCACAAGACCATATTAAAATAGATTCATCTATACACTAGAATTTTCAAGTTACCTAGACCATTCACTAACCCATCTACCTGTATTCCTCTATTAACCACACAAAACCATTTACACAGGACTATTTAGACACTCCCCACCTTAGGATTACTCTTAGAAAAAGTATATTAAACAAAAAATCCAAAAACAATTGTATATCATCCGACCATTACCACATGAATTGAATAGATACAAGCACCCAATTGATGGATTCATACATACATGATCCATTACATGGTAGGGATTCATTTCCATGAATGAAATATTGATCCCCACAAAAGGATAATCCTTATTATTACATCATTGAACCATTTTTAGATCTCGAAATCCCAAACTCCATCCATCACTAAATATAATGGCTAGACAAGTATCGAATGATCATCCCTAAGAATCTCTATAAAATATATTTCATAACTCATCCAAGGAACATGAAAATTCCACCCACAATACCCACCATAAAAATATAAAAAAATTTCACACATTATAGTATTCATAGTTTATTCCACACCATTCATGTCAACCTTTATCATCCTTAGATCATTGAACCAAATAGGTCTCATCAGAACCACATTCACACCACTCCCCATGAGCCACACTCCAAGATCAAGAAAATTATCCTCCAATGTATCTATCAATATTAAACCCATATTGAATGTTTCATTTCACCATATCCATCTATATTCTTGTTCTCACCATTGTAACATCACAACACTTACCCGGAGGCCCCGGGTCAACAGTCTCATAAGACTCTTATCAAATCCACATTAGTCCTTAGTCCACACACATAGAAGTTTGCTTATATAGTGATATAATAATTCCTCTTCCGTACCAACTAAATAAAAATCTAATGAAAAAACACACCACCACAACATGATAGCATCTAATGATTCCATCCATGGTCAATGATTCCATAAAACTATACAACCTGATCATAAAGACATGAATCAAACTCCAACAAGACATGTTCATATAAAACATGGTTTATGAATCAAATACATTTTCCATTCCTCTCCAATATGATAAACATACCAATTGAATTACACCCTCGACACTACTCAGAACTAGATTCATCTCACCATAATAAAACTATTCACATGACCACTGAAAATCAAGTATTTTTAAGGACTTCCATTGAGGTTTATTTATGGTCTCACAGTGTTCCATAATTTTAATACTATGTCAATAGGTCTTGGAACCTAACCAGTACTTCTATTTAAACCACATGAATTACTGAATCACTGTCTCTCATGATGATTTACTTTTCTGGATTTTAAGGAATTTTTTGGATGTGTAATAAAATATATATTCATGAGATTCATGTACATATGAATAAAATGATAGAGATATATTTAATTACAATATATTATATATTATATATGGTTTAAATTTAATATATTCATTTTCTACATGTATCCGACATGAATGTGTTTCATGAAGTGATAGATATAAATAATATTATTAAGTTTCTCTTGATGGATTATTTATCTTTTTCATAGATTAATTGATTTTTATTAATTCATTGAAACTATTCAATGAATTTTAAAAATTATAAGAAACACATAAGTTTCATTGGAGGATCCTCAGGGTTTAAATATATAAGTGGATGAGTCATCTTATTGGGATGTCTATAATGTGATATTTAGGAGCATCTTCTCTACCTCCCAAAGCTCTATTTATTTCATTGGGAAGGCACTAACACACATTCAAATTATAGTTATCCTCAAAAAGTGTTTGTGGATCTGTTGGTTGGTGTCACCCCTCGATGGTAGGGTGATTTCATTCACTACTTTAGTAATAGCTATCAAGAATTATCATTCACCTACAAAATATAAGGATTCTACTGTAAACATTTTCTAGGTACACTATTTTTCATTATATTTACACATTGTTATTCTTGAAGATAGGTCTTCAGTGTTTGGGTTGGCTTTTAATTCTTATGGTTTTTATATGATTATACAAAACCCATAATTGTTATTAAAGATTTGTTTATAATGTTTTAAAGGTGTTTGATTCATTGGTTTTTGATGAAAAAAGAAGTACAACATTTTCATATAACTAGAAACCAATTACACACCCCTATGTGATCGTAAATTGGTAAATTTTGATTTGCCCTTATAAAAGTATCTTTCATAATGGTAATACCCTTATGAAGATGATTAAGTAATGGTAGAAATTTATGTACCCCTATGCAGTTGTACAAAAGTTCAATATGAAGGTAAGTATGATTTATCTGTACACAATACCCTTACGCGAGCCTCTAAATTAATGTAATACCTTGATATAAGGGGGTACATAAAGGTTTCTACATTATAAAATGTGGTTTATGTAAGGGTAATTTCTGATTTTACCTTACAGGATACCCTTATTCAACACCCTTAAATAGTTTATAAAGATATGAGGTTACCCTTACACAAAGGAGTTGCGTAAAGGTAGTACCCTTACCCAAAGGGGTTTGTGTAAAGGTTGTCTACATTTTACCCTTATGTGTAATGGTATTACAGCTATGTAAAAGTACCTGATATTTTCCATTACACAATGTGTAAAATAATTTGATTACCCTTATGCAAAGGTGTTGTGTAAAGGTATTATATTTACATGAGGGAGCTTCATAAATGTAACCTATATATTACCTTTATTAAATGGTAATCAACCAAGTTGTGTAAAGGTAATATTAAAGTTTCCATTACCTAGAAATTTGAAAACCATGGATACCCTTACTCAAAGTGTCTGCATAAGGGTAAGATGATGATACCCTTGTGCAAAATAGAGGTGCTATTTAAGGGTAATATGAAAATTTCTAAAAATTATTTTTAACATATTATATATTTTTAATGGTTTATAAATATTTTATAAATTAAATTCATCATTATTTTTCATAATATTTAATATATAGGGATTTTATTAATTAGTTAGTTAATTAATTTTTTTTATAATTAATTTAATTAATGTTTATGAATAATTCTTCCCAAATATTAAAGGCTAATATTTTAAAATATTTGTTTTAAAATTAAATGGAATGCCTTATGATCTAAAAAGGAATGGTTTATTAATAAATCATAAGAGGATATTTATAACATGTTTAAAAATTAAAATATATATTATATTAAGATTATAATTTTTTTTCATGTAATAGATATTGAATTATGAAATGTTTATAATTCATAAAATATCATATTAAATTCATTTAATATAAAATTTTAACATGTTCATATTGAAATGAAAATAAAATATTTTTAATTATAATTTAGTTATTATTAGTTTCTAAATTTCTCAAATTTTGTGAAATAAATAAATTATTTATTTATTTTTTAAATTTACTTGATATTATTATGTATTAAATAAATTGTGAAATATGGATATTTCATATTCCAATTTAGTTGATAAATTTCACTTGGATAGAGCCTTGCATATCATGTCAGATTTGGTATCATAAAATTTAGTTTTCATCAACCATGACCTTATTTTTTAAAATTAGTTATGAGGTTGATAATGTTTGTTAGGTATAGTTAGGGAATATTAGCTGTTAGAGATTTCATGAATAAAATTCACTGTTGTGTAAAGTCTCCCAAGATAGAGGGAATTTGGATCATGCCACCAAATTTCATGGAGGACTACAATGGGTAGGAAAGTGAATGAAGTCAACTATCTATTAATTTTAGATTAATCATTCCGAGTTTTTCAATTTCATATAATTCTAGGCATTTACATGAAGTGTTCATATACATTATACATATTATGAAATTCTATATGTGTAAATATGATTGAATTCTATTTTTTTGTATGTATAATTGATTTGTGTGTGGTGTAGAGTGTTAGACAATGATGTGGCATGAACTTATTAGGTTGTAATTGGGATTACAAGACTAAATGATTACAAGCATGCATACAAAAAAAACAGATTTAAATAAAGAGAAGATGTTGAGACCTTAAAATAAAACCCCATAAGTAATAAGTGTGAGATTCCTTCAAAATAAAAATATTTTAACACCGTAATCATCCAATTGTATTTATTTGTTCCAAATTTGGGTTCCCGTAGATTATCATGTGTATGTTAAGAAAGAAATGAGTAACTATAGATTGTCTTGTTGGGTAATTTCATTCGTACACAGAGTTCACTTGTATTGTCCTTGGTTAGGTTTTTTTAATTTTTTCTTTTGGATCACACTAGATAGGAATACCTAATTGTTAGTATACCCTAGAAATAGAGTCGAGTATATCTATATTATAAGAACCTGAGTTTTTAAAATGGGTCAAAATCCCGACACTATTTGAGTTTTTGACTTGTCCCTGAGAAAACTAGAGAATTTGGGAAGTTTCTGGAAATTTCCAGACTACACGTCGTGTACTTTAAGTACACGCTGTGTATATGTTAAATGAGTGACCGACCGTGTGCTCGCTGAGTACATGCCATGTGATGAGCATGTAGAAATTTTTTAGTACATGTCATGTAGTTTTGGGACCCATCGCGTACCCTTAGGCGTGTCTAGGCCATACATGGCGTGTTGGCCTTTTGGCCGGGGAGAATCATTGAAACCAAGTACACGTCATGTTCCCCTCAGACACACCGTGTAGTCTAGCCGTGTATAAAGGATATACATGGCATGTGGGTAAGTTGGAGAGGAATAGAGGAGAAACCAAGAAGACGTTGTGTACCCATAGGTACATGCCATGTACTCATGTCGGCAGGTTCGGGAAAGTAAGTCAGTGGAATTTCAGCTGCCAAATGAACAGTTAAATGATATAAATGGCGTGTATTTATAAATTAAACGCCATGTAATTTATTTTTTATCCATTAAAATGGGAATTAGCCTCATTTTGAGGTGGAACACATTTCTTCCGCCGGGTTTTGCGAACCCAGTTGTCCGGGACATTAAATCCCTCCCGGTTCTTCATCCAAACCCCGATCTGAAAACTGATTGTTCCATTGGAACCCCCTAAGTAAGGCCTCAATTCCTCTTGATCCATTTTATTTATTTCTATTCTAGAACGAGTTATATGGGTTTTCACGGGTTGCATTATTTTGTAGATCTACCGCATTTTAGACCTAACTAGAGGCTGTAACTGGAGGAGTAGCATCATACGAGTCTCATGTAGGCAGTGCATACTTTTTTTGTGTGTTTTTGTGGTCATTTGGGTGATGAGGCCTTCAACATGTTTTCAGGTATTTTGATCGGGACCCACTTTTATTTGATATTTTATATTATATTGTTCATTGACCTATAGGATACCTTTAGGTATGCCATGTTACAAGTTTTTCTTGAGAGGGGCCAGGTGAGGGGTTGTTGCTCATCGGGGCATTTTGGCCGGGGAATGCCAAAATGGTTTAATTTGAATTATATTGTTATAAACTGTTGAGTTTAGTATTTTGAACATGATTTAAATATGTTAGAGGCATTCAAGACTATAGTGCTGGTATGGGAAAACACCTTGCATAGTGCAATTCAACTATTTAGTTTGTTTTTCCTGTTTATGTGTCCTGTTTTAATTTGTTATATATGAAATTGATGAATTGCACATGCTGGACTATTTGGGTTGTGTTGGGCATGGCCCATATATTCTAGAGTGATGTTGATCACAGGTTGGGCTAGGATTGGGTTACATTGGGTGGTTCTGACCACAAGATTGGGTGTCATGGACCTCGGTTTGAGGCAGGATGATTGTCAGGTTGGGCATGACCCGGGTTACTGGGATGGCGATGCCATCAGACTTGAGTGACATGGTTTCAGGGGCACAAGCTGTCAGAGGTGTTGTGGCTTGGGTACTATTTGGTGATTAACGCTCACCCAGAAACCTTGAGTAGTGTGCACACAGAGATACATCGTGATGAGGTGGTTTTGATCACTAGGGTTGGTAGAAGCCCCCATAGTTGCGGTTTAGGTATTTTGGTTGGGGGTTCTTGCTATAGGAATCCACGTGGAAGGTGAGGATCCTTTGGTAGATAGAATCAAGACTATCGGGTTGGGGGCTGAGGCTCGCCGTGATTTGAGGTCACACATCGCTGTCCCTCCGGTTACATTTTTTTAGGGAAGATATCGCTGTCCCTCCAGTTTCTTATTGAATATAGGTATCGCTGTTCCTCCGGGTTACTTCTTGGGCGTGCCATGGGACATCAGTACTTGAGACATGCGATGTAAGGGGGCACATGGTGCCGGATTACATGATAGATATTCCAGCATTGCCCGAAGTAGGAGACACTCCGTGGTGGCTTCTAAGCACCAATGGAGTTAGTGTTTATTTTTACATAGTAATTTTTAAAGATTTCATTATAAATGCATGACTACTTAACACTCATTTTAGGTATGCTCCATTATGGGGTATCCTACTGAGATTTGTCTTACACCCTACACGGGCCCTTTAGGACGCGTGCAGACTTTATGGATTTATGTGCAGGAAAGAGGCTAGCTTCAGGAGCTGGGCTACGTTAGTTGTTGCATGGATATGGTAAGGACATTTAGGTCTTACCTAGCAGGGTTACTCTCTTTTTATTTATTTACTTGTATCAGCATTCTTACTTTTTTGTAGCTACTTTTGGTTAGCCATTGGTGCCCCTTTTGTTTAGTGACTTTCTATGGATGCATGTTTGCTTTTTTTAGTAGTTACCAGTTATTATCATACTGTTGTGTTTGATTTCCGCTGCTGTTGTTTATATTTATTGCTTCCTCTATTTATTTAGATTGAATGTGCTTTTGCTCTGCGGGTCTGGTTCGAGTCTGATGAGTCTTTTATTCCGCTGCATCTTTATGGTAATACATGGACCAGTACCATTATTGTTATCCCCTGAGAGGGTATAGCATCTCCAATATACCGATAAGACCCTCACTGTTAGTTGGAATACTTTGGAATTCGGGGAGGTGTGCCTAAGGTAGTAGCACCTGACCCATTTAGCACTGTTCGGGTGGCTTTTCGGGTTTGGTTCGTTACAAAGTGGTATCAGAGGAGTTCCTGACATGGATTTAGTAGCATCATTTTACTGGCTACTAATGAGATTGAGACTTATCTTTTATTTATACTAGTTTTACTATTTGGGATATGGTTTACTGGAGATGTAGGTTGTTACTGGAAGTGGGCTTGTTCTTGGGTGCCTGCAGCCCCAGGTATGAGGGAAGGACCAAGTTTCCATGGGTGGGAATTATTGTTTGCTTTTTTCTCAAATTACAGTTGATATATGATTTCCACCTCAATAGATCACTTTGTGTTTGATGTTATTGATTTTGATATGTAACCCTTGACCTGGTGTGGAAAGGGAGACTTGGACCTTGGCCCGGTATGGCAAGGCATGTTTGCTTGGATTTTGATAGGCTCATTTCTATGGTTATTTCAATTTCATAACTGCACCCAATATTTGTGAAGTGATAATGCCATGTGAATAAAAACCAATTTACAGGGTTGTATTCTTGAAATGTGAAAAGGTGAAATTCTTGATAGAATTGCTTATTGTTGCAATGTGTATACCCTGCTTTATATTTGCAGAATTGCATGTGGCAGGATATTTGGGTCTGGCTATTGTACGAGCAGGCTGGTACTCTAGTTGAGGTGATTCTGATAACTAGGAATGGGAGACTTGGTCGTCGGTTTGAGGCAACGTTGGTTGTCTGGATGGGCATGGACCAAGATAATTTTGTTACTTGGCTCCACTAGGGGCGAGTAAGGATGCCTTGAGGCCAGGATACCGTGGGGCATGGGTTGCAGTGGGAGAGAGTAAGGGTAGTAGTTACGGAATGTCCTTTACTGCTTTCTTATCTGCATTGAATATATATTGTTATATATATATATATATGCGCTATCTGATCATTTATGGTATTCATCAGGTTACTACTTGGGCGAATCAGATGGAGTGTCAGACGAGAGATGATACAGTACCACAGGTGCAGGATTAGGTTCATAATTCGGTACAGGCAGAGCTTGAGCTACAGGTACAAGATCAGGGGCATGATTTTAGTGTGGACAGCCAGGACATGATCAGAATCAGTGCGATAGGCCTCCAAAGGATTGTCAGGCATGTGGGTATGTCAGGAATCTGGAAAGGTTTTGCAGGCAGCCTTCTCAGACATCCAGCAGACAAGAACTAGGATAGACGGTGGCATCGGAGTTGGTTCAGGTTCGGTACCAAGAGAGGGTAGCAGGGTTTCAGCTGCACATGGAGGATGTGACAGAGACAGTGGGATCCACCTGAGTGGTCAGTGTCTAGTGTCTGGAGCAGCACCATAGAGGGTTCAGGCATCAGGCAGCCGTACTTCAGGCCAGGTGCATGCTGTGGAGCTACCAGATGCTGAATAGGATGGTTAGCCGAAGACGGTTAGATGTACACCGCGGTGTGGCTGTGACCTCCAAGTCCCCTTTTTGGCATGACCTGTAGAGGCTTGTCTGTTTTGAGTGCACGTGGTGCACATGATCTATGTGGACTGACAAGATGCTAGTCAATGGGATTGGCACCAAATCGAGTGCGTGATATATTCTATATATATATGTATATGTATGTGATGCGTAGCATCAGGGCATCGAAGATGCAGGTTACATGAGGTGCCTTGGGCGTCGGGGCATCGAGGATGTAGGTTACATGAGGTGCTGTGGGCATCGAGGCATCAAGGATGAAAGATACATGAAGTTCTAGGCATCAGGTTCCATTTTAAGAATCCATGGGATGCAGGACCACGTGGAGGCGGACACCGATGCAGTGCAGGATGTGTTGGGTGTCAGGGATGACATAGGAGCACCAATGAGGTGCAATGGTTATGATGTATCACAGAAGGACTATGAGTCCAGAAAACAGGTTAGTAAACCTTGTTTCTTTGAGTTTTGTTGGGTTGAGACCGGGTTAGGAGATTCTTAAGGTGGGGAGCCCCCTTGATGAATTTAGTCAAGACCTTTGAGACCGGGGAAGTCTAGGTTACTTTGATCAGGGTGGTATGTTTGGTGCCATCTCCAGGTTCCGTTTGATAGATCGGGGATGAGATATGTTATGGTGGTGAGATTGTAAGAACCCGGGTTTTTCGAACGTTTCAAAATCCCGACCATGTTCTATTTTTTGACTTGTCCCTTATAAAACTAGCGAATTTGGGTAGTTTCTGGAAATTTCAAGACTACACACCATGTACTTTAAGTACACGCCGTGTATATGTTTTGTGAGTGACCGGCCATGTACTCACTGAGTACATTCCTTGTGATGACCATGTAGAAATTTCTTACTACACGGCATGTAGTTTTGTGACACATCATGTACCCTTAGGCTTGTCGAGGCCATACATGGCATGTAGGCCTGTGGGCCGGGGAGAATCGTTGAAACCAAGTACACGCCGTGTTCCCCTCGGACACACCGTGTAGTCTAGCCGTGTATAAAGGTTATAAATGGCGTGTGGGTAAGTCAGCAAGGAAGAGAGGGGAAACCATGTACACGCCGTGTACCCATAGGTACACACCATGTACTCATGTCGGCAGGTTCAGGAAAGTAATTCGGCATAATTTTAGCCGCCAAATGAATAGTTAAATGATATACATGGCGTGTAGTCATGAAGTACGCACCGTGTACTTTTTTTTGCGTTAAAACGGGAAGTAGCCTCGTTTTGAGGTGGAACTCGTTTCTTCCGTTGGGTTTCGTGAACCAAGTCATTCGGGACTTCAAATCCCTTCCGGTTCTTTATCCGAACACTGATTGTTCCGTTGGAACCCCTTCAATAAGGCCTCGATTCCTCTTGAACCGTTTTGTTTGAGTTATGTTCTTGAATGAGTTATAGGGATTTGTGTGGTTTGGATTATTTTGTAGATCTACCACATTTTAGACTGAACTGGAGGCTGTTAACGGGGGATTAGCATCGTATAAGTCTCACGAAGGTGGTGCATACTTTTTTTGTGTTTTCATGGTCATTTGGGTGATGCAGCCTTCAGCACGTTTTTGGGTATTTTGAGTGGGACCTAGTTTTATTTGATATTGAATATTATATTGTTCATTGACCTATGGGATACCTTTGGGTATGCCCTGTTACCAGTTTTTCTTGAGTGGGGCTGGGTGAGGGGTTGTTGCTCATCAAGGCATTTTGGCCGGGGAATGCCAAAATGGTCTTATTTGAATTATATTGTTATAAACTATTGAGTTTAGTATTTTGAACTTGATTTAAATTTATTAGAGGCATTCAAGACCACAATGATTTTAGGGGACAACACCTTGCATTGTGCAATTCAACTTTTTAGTTTGTTTTGGTCGTTTATGTGTCCTGTTTTAATTTGTTGTATATGAAATTGCTAAATTGCACATCCTGGACCCTTTGGGTTGTGTTGGGCATGGCCCAAATATTCTAGAGTGATGCTGATCATAGGTTGAGTAGGCCCGAGATACGTTGGGTGGTTCTGACCACGAGATTGGGCATCATGGATGTCGGTTTGAGGCAGGATGACTGTCAGGTTGGGAATGACCCGAGTTACTGGGATGGCGATGCCATCAGACTTGAGCGACATGGTTGCAGGGGCACAAGGTGTTAGAGGTGTTGTGGCTTGGGTACTATTTGGTGATTAACTCTCACCCGGAAATCTTGAGTAGTGTTCACACAGAGATACATCGCGATGAGGTGGTTTTGATCACTCGTGTTGGTAGAATCCCTCGTAGTTGCGGTTCAGGTATTTTGTTTGGGGGTGATTTCCATAGGAATACACATGGAAGGTGAGGATCCTTCGGTGTATAGCATCAAGACTATCAGGTTGGGGGCTGAGGCTCATCGTGATTTGAGGGCAGACATCATTGTCCTTCCAGTTACATTTTTTGAGGGAGGATATCACTGTCCCTCCAGTTTTTTATTGAAGAAAGGTATCGTTGTTCGTCCGGGTTACTTCTTGGGCATGCCTTTGGGATGTCTGTACATGAGACACGCGATGTCAGGGGGGCACATGGTTTTGGGTTACATGATAGATATTCCGGCGTTGGCCGAAGTAGGTGACACTCTGTGGTGGCTGCTAAGCACCAGTGGAGTTAGTGTTTATTTGTACATAGTAATTTTTAAAGCTTTTCTTATAAATGCATGACTGATTAAACACTCATATTAGGTACGCACCATTGGGGGTTATCCTACTGAGATTTTTCTTACACCCTACACGGGCCCTTTGGTTCGCATGTAGAATTTATGGATTTAGGTGCAAGAAAGAGGTCAGCTTTAGGAGCTGGGCTACATTAGTTTTTGCATGGATATGGTAAGGACCTTTAGGTATTACCTAGCAGGGTTACTCTATTTTTCTTTCTTTACTTATATCAGCATGCTTAACATTGTGTAGATACTTTTGGTTAGCCATTGGTGCCCCTTTTGTTAAGTGACTTGCTATGGATGCATGTTTGGTTTTTTTAGTAGTTACTAGTGATTATCATGCTGTTGTATTTTCTTTCTGCTGCTGTTGTTTATATTTATTACTTCTGCTATTTATTTGGATTGAATGTGCTTCCGTTCTGTGGGTCTGGTTCGAGTCTACTGAGTCTTTTATTCCGCTGCATCTTTATAGTAATACAAGGACCAGTACCATCATTGTTATCCTCTAAGAGGGTATAGCATCCCCACTATACCTATCAGACCCTCGCTGCTAGTCGACATCATTTTTCATTCAGGGAGGTGTGCCTAAGGTAGTAGCACCCGACCTGTTTAGCACTTTTTGGGTCTGGGTCATTACATATATGATGGATTTGGACATGTGTTTTTCTACTCAACTATCCATGATTCAGACCATTTGTGATTGGGATGATTGTGTAACTAAATAACTAAGTAGTGAGATGAATTTACAAGGGGACACATTTCTTAGTGAAATATGGATCCTTTTTCAGTAAACATATATGATTTCTAGGGATATCAATTTTATTGGGATTATTTTCATTTAAATCCATTAATGAAAAGAAATATTATATGATATTAATCTGATAAAAGTTTCTTTCATAGAAAAATTGAACTATCATCAAGATTCACATTAAGATTAGTTATTCTAAAAGAAAAACTTAATGGTATATAATTCCTTGGTTGGAATATTAATTTTATAAATTTTTTGAAATAAGAAGGAATGTTCTATGTTTAAGAACAATAACCCCTTGATAAATCAACTAGTGAAGAAATTAAAAAAAATGATTTGGATAACTAGGATAACCATAAAAAGTATTCCCATGAAGTCTCAACACTCATGCTTTTTATAATGGATTAAAAATTTCCAAAGAAACATGTGACCCTTCATGCCTTTCAAGTGACAAATTACCTAAAAAGGATATATCATGGATAAGTAAGGTATGAATGGTATTACATGTATAAATCTATTTTTTCATTAAAAAATGATCGAAGGAATATCAATATCAACCCAAAAACTCAATATTATTGGGTATATTAATGAATTGAAAATTATTTTTTCACCTTTAAGGATTAAATTGGAATTATATGTCATTCTACCATCACTACCAGAAAGGTTTTTATAGTTTTTTATGAATTACATTATGAACAAAATATGAAAAAATTTACCTAATCTCATTAATATTTTCAGGATTTCTGAACTAGAGAAGGGAAGTTCGGTCTTAGTTACCATGTTAATGGTACTGAAGGAGGTAGGTAATTTTTTGGAAAATTATGGAAGAAAATTTGTTGTGGAGAGTTCAGACTGACAATTAAATTGAAAAATAAAAATTAATGAAACTGTTTTAGTTGGGGAAAAGATGGCTACTAGAGAATAAAATATATAGATTTCATGAGGGGTTACATGAAACAACATATAGCACCCACATCACATATGAATTATGTAGAATTCATTTCTCTACAGTATGTAATTCTAATTATATATTTTAAAAATATTAGGAATATACATGGAACTAATAAAAGGGAAAAATAAATGACCAAGATTGAAGTTAAAATGAAAGTTATAGAGAAAAGGTGATGCTATGTTGGAGACACGGATACATTAGGCTTAGATTAATTTTTCATAAGTTTTATATTTACTTGTTTTTCTCTTGAGAAGAACTTGTAAACAATGTTTGTTTTAAATATGATGTATTATAATACACATTGTTATGATTTTTTTATTTCTATAACGTTATTTTAGGGGATACTAAAATGGAATGGGAAGTCATACCATTTCTATTTATGGATATGATTTGAACAAGTGAATAAATTTAACAAAAGTTCACTTGATATTCTCAATATTTTTAGAATAGATAAAATGGGAATATTATTTCTATGTCTTGGTTCTGTATAGACAATATAAGGAGGTGAATGTTGCCAACGAGCTTGTACCCTAGTGGTACAAGCTCCCGCTTGGCATCCAAAAGACCCAGGATCAAATCTGGGCAGGGGTGAATTTCCGGGTACTATAGCAGGGCACTGTAGCAGCACTGTAGCAGCTGTGGAAATGTAGTAGCGGCGACACTGTAGCGGCAGAGGAACTGTAGCAGGTACTATAGCGGCGGCGGTTGCTGTAGCAGGGACTGTAGTAGCGCGGGTACTGTAGTAGTACTGTTCACCGAAGGGTCCTTTGGGCCAAAAAACGGGCTTTCAAGCCTTTTATTCAGGCCACTTGGCCTTGGGACTTCGGGATTTGTAATGGGTCACCCTCTACCCTGTCTAAAGAGGTCTTTGCTTTAAATATTAAATTGAGGCTTCGACCCCAACCTTTAAAAAAAAGGAGGTGAATGTTCAAAATGAAAAAAGAAAATATTTTTGAAAAGTTATACATTGTTTCTTCAAGAATACAATTATGTTCATTTGAAACCTATGGATGTTTGGAAGGAGTAATAATAATTAAACATGATTTAAATAATCCAAGATATACCTAATGGGTTTTGTGAAATCCATGTATTATCTATGTCAATTTATAGAAATTGATTCTTCCATTTTGAAGGGTATATGATACCGAGTATAAGAATTACAATTATTGTAAATATATAGAAGATAAAATCATAGGAATTATTTAAAAGATATTATAGTTATAATTAAAGTGATGTAGTAAATAGTTTATTCATCATAAATTTGAATAAAAATTAGTTTATCAATATTGTATGAACCTGAGTAAAGAATGTGTATATTTATCTATCTTCCGTTATATGATTAGAGGTGTTAACAATGATTTTATATGAAAACCCTGAGATGATTACTTTCATACAATGGGGTTACAATATATTTTATTCTATAACATGTTTTTTAGAATAATATATGGATAAAAATATTTATCCATGATAAATTTTTTTATCTAAGTATTTGATAAAATATGGGGGAATGTTTTCCAGCCCCCATCAATGGTATCTTTTAATGAATTATTTTTTAAAAATGTTCCAACCACATTTAATATCATATATGATTGGGAAACTATAGAATATTTTTTATAAATTCCTGCTAAAAGGAAATAAGTGTTGTTTACTAAAACTCAAAGTAGTTTGTATTGTTTTAGAAAGATATTTTGAAGAGAGTATATTTTATAAGAAGAAAGTGGGAGAATTTATGAATAGGATAAGTTCAAAGATAAAAAATAAAATATTTTATAAGATTATATATTTTTAATGATTCTTAAATAAATATCCATATGTAATGGTATGTAAAAATGTAAAGAGTTTCAATTAGTTACCATAACTTGTGAACATCACTATTCCCTAAAGGATGACACCATCCAATACAAAAAATGTATCACTTGGTATGATAAAATAATATAGGTTCTGATTGTAAATTTAAATGAAAATAGTCAAATTGTATTTTTTAATGAAGTGTATTTAACTTTTTTTAGAAAAGATTTAGGACATTATGATAATTTGATAATGTAAATAATTACATTATTTAAAAAATGGTTAAAGGAAAAAGTTTTATCTAAAGGAATATATGGATGATGACGATGTAATTAGAAACATTTCTAAGTTGAAAATTGAAGCTAACATAATATCATTTGATGTTATGAAGTTAATGATTTTGTATGTTGAAAGGTTTGAATATTTGGAATTTTATTTCTAAGTCTCTTGATTATTAAAACATTCTTTATTTGTAAATGTTACTCACTAAGAGGCCAGTGGGAGTAATTTATGAGAGGGTAAAATAAGGATGTGAAAAGGCTTACATATGGATGTAATGTTGAAAAACCATTATCAAATAAAAAAACTGAGGTTCATGTAGAATATATTAATATATTTTCTGTAACGGTTGTATAAATATCATATAGTTATAAAAAAGGAAATATCAATTTATCATTCATTCATGTGTGTTGTAACATTACTCTACATGAATGATCAAATGATAAATACCCCCTTAAAGTATAAACATTAATTTTTTACTAACTTATGATCATCTTGGAGTATAATGGGATGTGATAATATGTAAATGTTATCTTGAATAGATTATTATGTCCATTAAAAAGTGTTCTATATGAGATATTAAGAATTCATTATTGAGTTAATATATACAGACTTATTATTTAGACTAATCATTGAAAGTATATATCATGGAATTTAATTTTATCATTGATATACTAAGTAGTGTATGATTATTATCAATCCTTCTAACCCAAGGTTAAAGTGATACCTATAATGAAAACCTTTATAAATGGATACTAAACATATGAAAGTTGAATTATGAACATAGATAATAAGATATTTGTTGGGTTTTTTTTTCTGATCACATCATCCATTGGAGTGCAACCAATATGATATTTTTCACTTGTATGAAATGAAAACACATATTTACCTAGACATAATTAGACTAAAAAAATTCACATACCTTATTAGTTTTTTAACATATGATTTGTTTAATTACATGGATAAGTGATATGTAACATACATATAAGATAAATTAATGAATTTTGATGTATTCCTTGACTTGGACAGTATTTCCTGGAGAATCATGAATTAAGGAGAGGACAATACTGGACAAACATGATTCATGTATAGTGGTAACTTGATATCATAGAAAAAAGGATTATATATGATATATAGAATTTATATGATACATATTGTGCTAGACATGTTCTTTTAGAGATATGAGTAAGTTTTATGGATATCATACGAGACCCCTTAATATCTTTAGTATCAACAATGTTTTTCTAGAGGCCACTTTTTCTTACATTTATGAAATTGGGATTTCAATTTTTTTCTCAATGCTACTATAGACTTGAGATAAGGATAATATTTTGGAAAATATGTTAGTTCAAAATGAAGGGTGTTTTTGGAAAAACTGTATCCCAAAGTTTTTTTATAGATTCTCATAGATATTTAATGTACTGCATAAATCCCTTATGGGATTTTAGTGCAAGTTGGAGATTTTTGGATGTGAACTATAATGCGCATGAATGAGATGCATATAAAAATGTATATGATGAATGAGGTATATTTATATATAATATATTGGTTAATATATATGGTGTGTATTTACTATTTTAATTTTTTACATGAAGTCATGTATATATAATATTTATTTTATACTGGTGGTTTATTTTTCCATTACATGTATTAATGGATTTCTATTAATTATTTAAAACCATTCACTGAGTTATCCCTACTGGTAGAAATGAATAGAATTAATTAAATGTTCCTAAGGATTTTACTATATAATAGGTTGATATCCTTCTATTGGGGTGTGTGTAATGAAATGCATATGATCCTATTCTCCTCATACTGAAACAACGATTATCTCATTGCGAAGGTACTAGAACCACTTCAAATTATAGTTATCTTATTGAAACATTGGTGGATTCATTGAACGGTGTCCCCTACTCTGAGGGTGGGTGAATTTGGTCACTTCTTCAGTTATATATTTCAAACATTCTCCTCACTAATAAAAAAAGGATAATACTATTCATGTTTTCGAGTTACTCAATTTTTCATTTTATTTACATGTAATTATTCTTGAAGAGATATATACTATGTTTTGGTTTTCATCCACTAATTATGGTCATTATTTTATTACAAAAACACACATCCATATTTCTACCATGTGTACTGTATACCCCTACCTGGGTATTACTTAATAGAGAACTTCACTCTCGATCCAGCTGATAACTACCTGAACTATCCCACCTATGCTGACATTCAAAAGGCATCTAACATGCCTGCACTGTTTACCAAGAAACACCTACCATGCATCTATATTGTAGGATGAACCATATAACTATGACTAATTCACATAGAGGCACTCATAAGAATCAACTAACTATTTTCATCAGTCTCCTTTGAGTTCATAAGGCACCAACCCCTAAATATGGAGTCATGCTAAGGAAGTTTACTTGGACTTCCCACCCAGACAAAACATGATATTTGAAATAGGCTATAATAAAAGAAATAACAATCACCCCCATCTCAAGGTAACACAACATATTACAAACTAAACACTCACTACAAAGTCTAATCCATAGGTTTAAATCATTCCCAGCCAACCCATGACCTAGTTAGACACAAACTAGAATATCACCTTCAACCCCAACACGTCATGATCTCAATTGCACATGGGATATCACATAACTTGGGAAGTTATAATATTTACAGCTACACATACATGAGGTCTACCATGAAAAAATCATTGGGTGCACATCATAAATATAGGGTTAAAATTTTTAAACATTTTCATTTTACATTAGAAATAACCTCCCCACAACAATGTGTTAGATAAAATTAATTTCAAGTACTAGTTGTCAGGGAAAAAAATTTATAAGTTGTACATAAAATTTCATTTAGTGGACACTATTTAAGAACCAAAAAAAGAAATTTTTTGGTTTACTTTTAACGATTTACTTTTAATTTTTTTAACATTTAATGCTAGGTTAAATAAGAAGTCAATTAAATGTTATATAGAAAAAAATATTTATGTTTTAATTGAAATTATAATTAGATTATGCCTCATAATAAGTATAAAAAATGGTTACATAACTTGTATTTATAATTTAAAGGATTTTATTAATAATATTACATAATACACTTATACAAATACACCGTATAAATGGCTGCGTAAACTTCAAAAAACCAACCCATGTCATAGTCTAGTTAAAGAGAAACCAATAATTTGAAATAATACACATGATATGTGAATACTATGTGCCTGATATGATACATGTACACACCCTATTTTTATAATGGGATAGGAGAAAAATTCACATAAATCAATAACCTCATAATCAAATGTATCAATCAAGGTGAAATCAGGTCAATAGTAAAAGTGAACAATATAAAACAAAATATGATCCCTAATAACATGCATGTACCTCATATGTGGGGTGGTTTGATCATGGAACAATCTCCAAACCGTATTCTGAAATTATGTAATTATCATTTTTACCTATGAAATATCATATGAAAAAAGAAAACACACTCAAATAACATTTTTTAATTCTATGACCTAGGGTCCACTAAACTAGTGCTATGAGATTGTTCACCCCTAGCCTTAATCGTGTATCCCTATACACTATAAGATGCATATTAACATCACAAGCCTGAGGAGGTATCATGGGGAGACTATACCCCATATCAGAGTAAAGACATCAATGAAAAATGGAAATCGTATTGTAGAATGGTCTAGCATAATCCATTTGGATGAAGTTAGACTGAATGATAGTGGCCCATACTATACACCAGAATACAACATGGAACAAGAAACTATAGCACTATGGACTTTGACATGGCACTATAACAACTTGTGATTGGTGACATAAAAATTTCACTGTAGCTACACATACTTATTTCCACCAACACTCTAGAAGATTTGACATGGGTGTCTATGGTAATGGGAGTATAAAAGAAATAATATTTAGTTAGTTGGATAGTTTAATCATATTTTCCTATACAATATCATTCAATATTGGGTGTTTCAATTCTTAGAAATCTGATTGTACCTTGTAATTAAGCCCCCAATCATAGATAATATTTATTCAACTTTTTTTATTTTGGCATCTTCCTTGAACCACATTAATATATATTTCCTATGATCTTCTTCAAATTATTTTACTTTTCCCTTTAACTCTTTTGTGAAACATGTTTTGTTTGTTTCTCTTGAAATTTTTTTAACATCATATACATCCGAATAAAAAATGTCCATGAAATAAAATCCATAAAAGTGATTGTAAATAATCAATAACCTATGAAATAATAATTGTACCATATACATTGTTGGGAAGGAATAAAATAGAAATCCAAAAAAAGTCCCAAAATAAAAAAATATATAACTGGAAATAAATTAAAAATTGATCCAAGCCTTAGCTTGATCCCAAATACCATGCTCTATCCAATAATTCAATGCAATAAAAAGCATTGTACTCTAACACAAACCTATCCCTGAAATCTAATAGTTTTATCTAGACTGATACTCAGGTGCCATGGAGGCCAGAGAAGTGAATTAGTATGCCTCAATCATCCAACACCAATGGAATACCTAAAATAAAAATTCTTTAATGAAGTGAATACAAGAGTGTAATAAAAAACAGTTTGTATTTAACATATTTATAATTTAGAAATTACAATTTTAAATAAAATCCAATAAATTAAACATTGATTCTTGGGATCTATGATGACACCAAAAATGATATATATATACTTTTTCCATAGTTGGTGTGTCTTTGGTTGTAATATACATCATATATCTACAAGTTCCAAGGCATTAAACTAAAGACACCACGATCAATAATGAAAGTGGTAATCCATGGGGGCTCCATTAGGTGTTCCCATATTACACAAGCCATAAAAATTCCATGGAATTCATCCATAGAATCCCTCTTAAGTACGCCTAGTTGAATATAATGAATCCAACATTGGAATTCAATAAATTAAGTCCTCGAGACCACATTTACAATATATTTAGAGTATCATGATTGTCTTGAATCAAGGTCCACACCCCTGGAATTCCATCTTATACAATAAATATGAATCTTGGGAGCTCATCTGGTGAAAATAAAAAGGGTTCCCTAAAGAAATACATGACATTGATCAATATAATTTATTACATAAAACATCACTCAAATGTAACAGGGATCTACCTCGAGGTATTGAAAGTGATTAATTAGTGAGGAATCCATGTTAGGTCATAGAATACCTTAGCATTGGGAAACCATGAATCTATGAAGGAATTATCCGATAGAATTCAAAAGATTCCTCTAATAGAATCCATTATTACTTATGTAATTCCATTGATTTCATATCTAATACTAATTCCAAGGGGTGAAACCCAAGTTATTATATCCATAAAAATAATTTACACATGGAAATTCAATTAAAAATTAACCAAGTATGAATTTATTGTGTATAACCATAATTTTAATTGGCTATTTATTTAATAATTTTCTATTTCTATCACATAAAATCCTTATCCTTCTCACAAGACCTGATTAAATAAAATTTTATTCATAAGATATAAGGTAAATTACATTATATGTTACATACTAACACTATATTTAACCAATAAAATCATTTAACATAGTCATTTAAATGGTAAAATCCATTTACCATTCAACGCTCAGAACCCAATAAGTCCAAATCAATGGTTCAACCAATTCAAAAATTATCGATGGTTGAAAAATTTAATATAAAAACCCTAAATTAAAATTATAACCATACATTTAAACCTTAAAAATAAATAATAATTTATTACCCTAATCATATTCATGGTAAAAAACCAAATAAGGTTTTCCCACATGGAAATAACCCTTTATACTATTCAAAGAATGCTAAAAGGTATAGTTAAATAAGGAATGTTCAATTTTAATCATTCAATTAATTTCAGTTCTATGTGAGGAAATTCTTATATTATGTACACCCATGAACATATGAAATTCATGTGATACTCTTAGTTTAATTTGAGGTATCACTTACCTCATGCCTAGGAGAGTTTAGTTATCCGATACTGGCCTTTAATTCAAGCTAAATTGGAAGAAATTAAAAAAGTATATGAATGACCTTGAAATTAGAGAAATTAAAATAAGTAATGAGAAGTCACATGATAGTGATTATAATGAAGATAAAAATGAGCTAGACTATTAGGATGACCTATTTCTCTATAATGTAATGAATGGATGGTGAATCCATTGACGAACAAAGAAGAACCCTCCATGGAAGGGGTAAAGTAACAAAGGGGATTAAATGAATTGTTTTTACTATCTAGGGGAAACATACCATTAATTTGAATATCCCATACTCAAAAAATAACAATAATAAAAACAAAAAACCTAGATGGTATAGTTTAATGATTTGACGGTCACAATCACATTGTGGGTTTTTAGTGTAGGGTGATCATCCCCTTTTCTCTGCCAATTCATGGAATGAAAGTGGATTTTTAATAGTGAATGGATCTAGCCTACTATATTTCAATATCAATATTTCTTATTCATCATTATGGTTTTCTTGGGACACATCAACCCCTAAAACATAAAAAAATGGATTAGAACACACGTTTTGTAGAAAATTTTTAATGGATTCGAATCTCATAATGTGTCAGGGTTTTCCATTGACAATATGTTCAAGGAAAATTACCAATAAATTATTGGATTTCAAAAGAGAAAAATAATTTTAGGTCACTAAAAATCTTGAATATTAGTTAAGGTATATGATTAAAACATTATATGTGATGAAACATGGGTGTGTATTGGGTCATTTGATAAACTTTAAGAAGTTATGAGACACCTTGAGAATGTTATATAGATGAAGAGTTTAACACACCACGTTTTTATGATTTTTTTGAATAAATTAAATTTTTATATTTTCTTGGAATATAATCAATTCCAATATATTTTTATGTTTAATGAAACACTTAGTTAACTTGTGTCACATGCGACATTGAGTTTCTATTAAACAACATTTTATTTTTATAATTATTTAAATAAGAGAGTTATAACCTATCCATTAAACATAGTAATATTATTACTAATGACTAATTTGAAAATATAATTTATAATACTTTAATATAAATAAAACATATTGATAATTAAATATATACCTTTTGGTAATGTCTTTATATGTTTCGAAAATACTATTTTCTAAAAAGTGTAGCATTTTATGTCACTCATTGAATAAAAATAAAATTAATTTATGAAAATTTTATATATGAAATATAATAAAATAATCTTCATTTATAAAATTATAATTTAGAAATTATCATAGGGTGATTTTTCAAAAATCTCTCATTTTTCGGATGAATAGTAAAAAATACAGAATTTTAAATGAAAACTACCTTATCATTTTAATTTATTTATAAAGTTAAATTATAAATTATAATTTTTTAAGGTAAAATTTTTCTAGTTACACAACAATAAATATAATATACATAATTAAAATCTATTTCTCATTGAAATTGGATATAAAATCATTTAAAACTTTTGATCGTTTTTGCTATAATAACATGTTGTCTCGTCCCGTCAATAGTATTAAATTATAAATTTATTTTTTCCACTTATATTAGTATAAGTTGGAAACTTATATTCCATATTTGGAATCAAGATAATTTATAATTTATAATAAGACCAAATTAATTTTTGACTATAAGGATTAGTGAAAAATATTTAAATTCATCACGATGATTAAGAGAAAAACTTGTTTAATATGGGACTACACATTAATATTAAGTGAATAAAAGACCTAGAAAATTTTCCAAATCGATTTTTATAGCCATATTTGGATCTTATCCCTTCTAGTATTCAGATTGGTCCATTATTGTGGCCACATTACATGAAAACATGTGGGTGGAATTCACTATTTAAAATTTTTTAATGTTTTCCACTCACTTACCATCTAAAATTCCACCCCCTATACCGATATATTACTACCTTAAAAACCTATTGGTTTTTGAGAATCCTGAGGAAGATCACTTATCCACTTACCTCCACTCATCCTATAATACTTACATTGGGAAACAATCCAACCAAGGAAGGCCTTTGGTGAAAAACAAAAGGGGATTCCTGAAGAAGTAGTAACATTAATAATATACTTTTATGATGTTATTTTAAGGGTATAACCTAAAACCACCCAAAATCTATCAAATTGGTTATGGAATATTCATTCTTGTGTATGGTGGACTTCTTTCTCATGAACTGATGTTGTTCGTTTTCCCACTACCACCTTTCATCATTGGGTATAATGAATTACATATTGTTTATATATGTTATAAATTATATTTATGACGTCATTATTATTATATAATTTTTATTTCAGACATACCTTCATGCTTTCCATTTTTTGGGAATATGATAATGGAAATCATGTGTATATGAAATAAAAATGATTCTAAAATTATTATATCATATATACTATTATTAATTTTAATCATACAAGAAAAATAGAAATAATGGTCATGCATACGTATGGCCTTCCATCTCCATGAGTGATGTATTTAATTTCATATCACTCTCTTTTATAGGTTATTTTAAATACATATATAATTAATATATATGATACATATATCATTTTTAACATTCTAGATTTTAGGAAATCTGGATTAAAGTAATAGGGGAAAAATATAACAAATCAAAACACAATGGAAATACGAATTGATTATTAACCAAAACATAACATTAACATGGAATTATTAACAAAAAAGTAATAAAAGGTCATAATAAAATCATATATGATTTGATATAAATATTTGTGGTTCTATAAGAGATGTATAATAAACTTATATTTATTATAAATGATGATTGAATGAGTACAATAGAACTAAATAAATAATGTTAGGTATTTCTATCTCACATTCATTCTCTGTGAGACACAAGCCATGTTCACCACATATTTATTATATGTGATATATATAATAATCATGAATTTTTTTTATGTTTATTATAATGATAATTATTGGGATTCACATATCCATTTTAGTATCACTCATTCATGGGTTTATAGTTTCAATGTTACCAAAAAGGTAAGGTCATTTTGTCTCAATCATAAATCTTTGAGACACAAGTTATGTTATTCACCTATATTCTTATTTGAGGTTTATATACATTCCATTTGATAGGTTATATCATGAATATTCTCATTTCCTTGGTATTTTATGCCTCATTTAGTATTTTTTATTCATGGTGATTATGATTAAAATTTACCAAAGTGGTAGGACTTTATTGCAATAATCTCATCGTTTTTCGAGATTGTTTATAATTATGCTTCCATTGATGAAATATTATGGTAAATCTCGTAAGGATTTTCATGAATTTTATTCCCTGCTATTTATTCATTATATATTCATGTAATGGTACCATTTTACACTCTTTGTTACAATTGATAATTAAGAAAATATTTTTATGAAAATCCAACTTTATTTCTCTTTTCGGTTAGAAATATGTTTTCTTCCAAAACCATGTTTTCTAAATATGTTTTCAAAAATGTGTTTAAATTATATATAAAGTTCATTTTCAAGGAATAATATTTTGAAAATGTTTTATTTCTTAAAGAGTGTTGGAAATTATTTTCAATGATTCCTTCGTAAGTTTCAGAGGATATTTTCAAAGAAAAGGATTTCAATGATTATCCAAGCTTCATTTATATGTTTTCAATGTTACTTTCCCAGAGCACTATTTTCAAAAAATTTATGTTTTAAAAATTGATTTTTCAAAGTGGAAAGGATATTTTCCTTAAGGAATATTTTAAATGATATTTCAAAATTATTATCATCTAAGTTGACATCCATTGGTGTTAATCTTGATTTACTAAGAATATGATCCTAGGGTTTCATTTGGATTCTTTCACAAAATGTTTTTTGTTTTTAAGGTTTTTTGTTTGTAAAACCCATTTATCTTCTAGAAGTTATATTCAAATAAAACCTATTTATATTCCACAGGTTATATTCTTATGAAACCCGCATATTTTCACAGGTTATTCAATGATGAGATTATTATGAAAAATATCTCTTTTCCAAAGGTTAAGATCTAATGAAATGTTTATGATACCCATTTCATTTCTTGGGTTATGATATAATGAATGTTTCTGATCTCGTGATCACATAAATATGGTTTTCATTATGTGATGGGTGGGACCTATATATCCCTCAAATTGGTGTGTATAATGTTCATGGATATATTTTATGATTATTCTATAGATAATTATTGTTATTTACATATACATTTTTGTATCTCTCTTTCCTGAGGTTATATTATCAAAGGTACTAAAGTGGTATGATAATTTTGTCTCAATTTTCCTTCTTTGAGACACATGTTATGTTATACACCTATATTATTTTACAAGGTGTATATATTTCACCATTTAAAAGTTATGTTATGAATATTCTTATTTTACTAATATTTTATGCTTCATATAATTTTATTCTTTTATGGGGATTATGATTCCAAGTTAACAAAGTGATACAATTTGATTATTACAATTTCTTCATCTATCAGAATTGTTTATGATTATGATTCCATTATTAAAATAATATGATCCATATATCAAGGATTCACATGAGTATTATTTAACTCTGTTTATTCATGACATATTCATATAATGGCACCATTTCCCACTATTTGGTACTTAATATAGTAAATAATTTTTTTAAGAATATCTGACATTACGTCTCTATTCGGTTGGAAATCTGTTTTCTTCCAAAACCATGTTTTTTAATTTTATTCTTAAAAAATGTTTTAAAATTGTCTATTATTTCCATTTTCAAGGAAAAGTTTTTTTACAAAATTTTAATGTTTTCAAAACTATTCTAAATTATTTTCAAATATTCCTTTGTAAGTTTTAAAATATATTTTTATAGAAAAGGATTTTGAATGATTTTGGAAGATTCCATTATAAATTTTCAAGTTTATTTTCCAATAATTGTTTTTAAATGTTTTATGACTTAAATATAAAATTTTAAAATAAAAAAGGATATTTTTATCATGAAATGTTTTAAATGATCATTCAAATTTTTTTTCAATCTGAGATGACATTAATTGGTGTTTCCCATGACTTACTGGGTATATGACCCAAGTGTACCATTCTTATTATTTCTTTGAATTGTTTATGATTTGATGGAATGATTTTTGTGAAACCAATTTTTCATCCACGGGTTACATGATTATGAGAATATTTTATCTTCCATGGGTTATATGCTATGAAACCCACTTCATTACATGGTTTATTCTACGATAAGATGATTATGAGACATGCCTGTTTTCCATATATTAATATATGAGGAAATTTTTCTAATACCAATTTCTTTTAATGGGTTATTATATTATGAATTTTTAAGATCTTATGGAACACATTAATATAGTTTTCATAATGTGATGGTTTAGGCCAATATCTATATTCAATGCATTGGTTAAATATTTATATATATCATGATATGGACATGGATGGAATGAGGAGTGAGCTTGGTATAGTAATATAGAGATGTAAGGAAGAGTCAAATTAGCACAATAATACATTGATGAAAAAAGGAGTTAAATAAACCCAGTAAATTAGTTTTTATTCTATGATTACTTGGTAGAGAGCCTTTACTAATATGGAAATGATTTTCTATGCTTATTTTTATGCCACAAATTTTTGTCTTTTTCTAATGTTAAGATCTCACGGGTAATGTTCTTTAATTTCCTTATAATTCATGTCTTATGGAATTACAATATTTATTTCTTGACTTGTGATTATGATCTTTGATATACAAGGAATGGTTTCAAAATGTTATGTCCAGGTTCTCATAACCTTATATTCATGTTATGATTACTTATCTATAATATTTACCCTTATGGAGCTTCTGAACTCACCCTTACTTATATTTTCATCCCCTGGGTTATGAAGATATGTATTATTTATGAATTCTATATGTGGGATCCTAGTTATGAAGAACATAGTATGAGATTATTTAGTTCGCTTATGGATGAATGTTTTTGTTTACATATTTAAAAATGCACTAAACTAATATGGTATTTGGGCATATGTTTGTGAAAAGTGATAAAATTTCCATATATAATATCTACATTTTTTGTGTCCAGATTTCTATAATAAAGATGTTCAAAATTTCCTTTTAGGATCATAATGAAATTTCATGTCTTAAAATCAATAGTGTTTGGATTGATGAATAAGGATGGGTTGGGTGATAGTCCAACAGTTGTTCTTATTATTTTATTTGGACAAAATCTACGGATCAGAATTGATATTGTTCCCTCTTTTGTGTGGTTGGATTTTTTCATGTTTGAGATATAGTGATTTGGTAAATATAATAATAGGTAGAGATGTATATATATCATAAATTTAATATATAGGTTACATCTAGGATGACCTGAGGAGGTAAAGTAAGATAATTCAATAAGGATCATGATCAAACATTAGTGGAGAATGACTTATTTTCCTTGTGAGGTCACATATATGAGTGATGGAATACCATATGATGAAATTAATTATTTATTATAACTCTCTGTATTCATATTATAGACATGATGCAATGTTGAGTATGTTCTATGTGAGTACTGGGGGATTCTTGGTTAAAGTTCAATGTTATGGACAAATTATGTGTCATTTATTTTCTGTAGGGATCCTCTAGTCGTATGACCATGGCCATGAAACATGAGATGTTTTGATGATGCATTTGATATTTCGTATGAGGTATTTGTGAGTAGTCAATATAATATATAATCATGCATTGGGTTCCAAAACATATGATAACTCATGATACATATGACGTAGTCTTTGATTCTCTATCAATAGGTAGACATATGGATCTAGTGAGACCTGATTAGGTGAGATGAGGCATATTGATAGAGATGGGATCTTTGTTATTTTTTTGGTTGGGACCATTCTTTATTTTCATATTATTATCATTATACAATTTCTATATATATATAGTCAACCTTTAAGTACCCTTTTATTTTTTTATTATTTCTTAATGTTTATTATTAACAGTTAATCCTGATTTGATTTCTTGTTTGATTTATTATTATCTTTTTATTTCCCATGAAATTTTAGGTTTTAGGTATTACTGGGTGATGAGATAATTTATGGGTAAAGTGAAACATTACTGGGTAAAAAAAGATATTAGGTGAGACCTCATGATGGTCACATTGATGTTATGAGAGGGTGTGTCCTTATGGTATCATAATATAGGATCTCAGTATGTATGTATTTGATGTAAATAGGTTGGACCTGAACAATATTTGTTTAGTACGTGTGTATCCATAGATATATATGTTTCCTATACATCATGATAGTGAATAAGTATGAAGATATTACATGAAATATATGAGTTATGTTTTAGGGGGGTAAAGTGATATACACCATAAACTTGAAGTTTCACCCACTTGATCACTAATTAATAGTGAACCGAGGTAATATAGGTCATGATATTATTATTTTTAAATCACCCCACCTACTTAAATGACATGGGTTTTGATATACATGGATATATTTTAATATCTGATACAGATTAAGGTATGAGTTTGGGGAAGGGGATGTAACTTTGGATGAGCAGTGTCATTGATAGTAATTATTTAGTAGGATATTTGATAGAGAGTCGGGATGATGATTAGTATACATAATTTTTATTTTTAATGTCTAAATTATTTAATATCCCTTGGTACAAAGAGTTATTATTTTATATATTTATTGTGATGGACATTTTAATACATTTTCTAAATATAATTAATGCATATGATATTGAATATATTTATTTTATATACTAGATTATGGGATGAAATAATTGGATTCATATTTAATTTTTCCATTAGGTTGGGTATGTTTTATGTATAAATAGATCTGGTTGAATTTTTAAGAGATTTTGGTCTAAACCTTTTCAGTTATCATTACGGTAATACTCTTAAAATTTTTAGTTTATACCCTCTCTGCAAATTAGAAACATATATCATATAGTGAGTTGTTCTTAAGGTGTCATTAAATTACAAATCATGAACCAATATAGGTAATTATTATAGAATAATATATTTTAGACATTTAAATAACATTGAAAGATCATGTACATTTGGTGGAATCTTGTATGTAATATTAGTTATCATGATTTAATTTTTTAAACACTATTTGAAGTGTTCTACATAGGCCATATTATTCACTATTGTTTTAAAAAAATTCAAGGAGAATGTGATGTTGGGTTCTAGTTTTTTATTATATTTTACCTTATTAATTTATCCCATAAAAAGGAAATAGTTATTATTCATTGATGATAAAAAGTATACACATACCTTCATTAATTATCATTATTGTCTTTTTTCAATGAATATGTATTTATATGTGTAGTTCCTCATAGTTGGGTTTTTTATCTTGTAAAAACAAATCAAATTAGAATATTTATATTTGGTAACTTTTTAAAATACAAAATGTATTATATAAGTAACATGTTAAATATTAATATCACCTAAATATAGTATACTTCTTGATGTTTTCCTCATTTCTCACTTAGAATGTATCAACTAGTTCCATTGTAAAATATTAATTCAAATATATTTGGAATATAGATTGATTTGGAATTTATAAAGAAACTAATTAAGATCATTTAGCTATAATAAGAAGTAAAAATAGAGAGAGGATAATTACATTAGTTTATGTTCTTTGGATACATTATCATTAACATGAAGAAAAATGGGAAAGAAAACACTAAGGTGCATCTATAACCGCCATAATTTCAGCACCTCTCAAAGATTATATCATATATTAATGAAGTAAAAAGGGTATAACATTGATGAAATATTCATAATAGGGTCATAGATGGTGGGATACCATTTTTATGGGATTTAAGTTCCACCAAAAGGACCAAATAAAAATACCAATCTAGGATGGGGTCTATGAAAGTCAAGAGTACCACTAAATAAGTGAAACTGTATGTTCAAGATTAGTAAAGGATTCGAGAGACACAATGAGGTGGCAGGTAAATGACTATAAAGGGTCACTAGAAAGAGGAATATATATCTATGTTGATACCGCATTGCCGAATGAAAATAACCCGATAACATAAAAGTAAAGATGAAGAAAGAAACATACATGGGGGAAATGTTTATTTGTAATTAATGGTATTGAATTTCCTTATAATTAAAAAAATAGGCATGTATCATAATTCCTTATTGAAAATATTAATTGAATTTTTATAGTATTTTTTATAATTTAATTAAATATCATTTTTGAGTTATATTGAAATGAAATAACCATTTTACCCTCATTTTAGTTTTTTAGGGGATGTTTTTCATAGATATAAATTAAATCAAAAATGAATTCGATGGTCGACAATGTAATTGTTTATAAAATATTTCAATGAATAATGATTTTAAACTCTTTTTCACTGATTTAAAATATTTTATTTTTCTATATATATGAGAAGAGTAAAAAATAAAGCAACTAGACTTAGATGTGGAAAAAATTATGACCAGAACCCACCAAGAAGAAGAAATTCATACTCGATTATTATGTGAGTATTTTTAAATACCTCAAAATTTATTTTTAAATAATGTCACATGATAAAAATATATAAGAGTGAAACATGTAATAATCAAGTAAGTTATTTTAAAAACATCTAATTTGGTAAGAATATGTGATCTAAATGAATTTTTTATGGCATGATGAGGCTCCCTGGAAAAGAACATATTCCCTATACGATTTTACAACTAAATCAGGTAATCATCCAATGAAAGGGTAACTTAGAACCCATTAAAATATAGAGATGATTTTTTATGATCTTTGGGGTGGTATCGATCAAATTAAAAAATTTATTTTATAATAAAGATTAACATTCCATGTTGCGGAACTAAGAAATTTTACAGTACATCTGGGAGGATATAAATAAATGACTAGTGACCTAAAAAGGATATCCATTGGGATACAAAATAGGTCCTATAATGTTTATAGGTCTATATAGATTCAATATAATAGATACAATACACATGAGTTTATCTCAAAAAATGTAAAAAAGATAGAGTATGATTTATCTATAAAAATGAAAGAGAGGATCTAATTGAAAGAGTTCCCCAATGAGGTATTAGTTTGTTACTTTTAGATTGTACTATATTTTTATACATATATTTCATTACACATATTTAACTATATTATATTCCTCTATTATTTTTGAGAACTAAACATTAGTGGATGATTTTTTGGGGATGAATTAGTGTTTCTGAAATACTTTTTTTTCGAATTCAATTTTTCTTATTTGATAATTTGATTAAGAAATCTCATTGTGTGGTTTGGGGTGTGCAATTGGAAATCATCTCCCGTATAATCATACTATGCCCTGTGTTTCCATTTACTATATTTATAGTCATACAAAAGTTCAGTTGGATCATTACTTATATGATTTAGTTGAAGGTTACAAGGGATGAGTGGTACATGTTTATAATCATTTAATATTGGGAAACAAATTCATAGGAGTAGGTTTTTTGATGCATGAGCTTCTTGATCAATGGTGTTTTAAGAAGTTTGGATCCAAGGTATCACTATATGAATTAGTGATCATTGAGTGATTAAAAATAGTAAACACTAAAGGATATAAGGTTTAGTTCATTAGAGATCATTATGGTATAAAGATTAAATTTTGGAGATATTGTTAGGTGATTTTATTACTGATATTTAGTCGAGTCATAGAGTGAAAATTTAATTAACATAAAACCTTATATATAATAATGAGGGAATATTCCAAGAAAATCACATGAATTCGACCACTATTTCTTAATAAGATTTTCATTTTCATTTCATTTTACCTTCAATTTTTCTTACAAATTCATAAAAAATCCCAATTTTCTATTACTTAAAAAATATTCTTGAATATAAAAATACACTATGTGAAAATACATCACTAAGTATCTATTTTTTTCTTTAGAGAAAATTTGAGGCTTTTACTATACTAAAATATTTAATATTTAAAATATTATTTTTGAGAGTCCCCATGATTGTCTTTCAATCAATTTTGAATCATTATTATGGGGGTAATATATTTTCACTATATTTTTTTAGACATTTTAACTGATTATCTATTTTATTTATTTAATATTTTTTTTTATTTTTTTATCTTACATAAGTCTAACATGCATTATGAGAATCAAGTGATTAAAAATTGAATGGATTAACTTTTTTCCATTGTTATCCAACTAGAAATTAATAAATATACTAACCAAAAATATTATATGAAAGTTTACAAAGAAGGAAAATTCAATAAATCATCTAAATAACAATAGTACCCATAATATAATGTTCACAAACATGGATGTGAGAAATAATAAGCTTCAGCTATGAATTTTTACTACAACTAAAATGACTGAATGTTTTACCAGATTTTGAATCTTATTAATGAAAATAATGATCAAGCAATAAAATATAATTTTTCAAATTCAAATAACTGATGAAGGTTCATAAGTATAGAAGTTATAAAAATAGTTTGGAAAGGAATATACTTCCCATAAAAAACTCAAAATACAATTATTAAATGAGGGAAAATAATAATTTAAGTAATAATAAGAATAAAACTCTACAACCATATATAAGAATATTATAGAAATTGAATATATTTTTTTAAATAATTCACTACTAATAGAATCACGGATGGATACGACTTCTATAACTGATGAATTTTTGGCTGATTATTTGATTTTAGATTCATATTAGGTAATTCATGTTCTAGATGAAGTGAAAATATTTAACAACCTAACTCTACAGGGAACCCCTCCCAGCACTATAGTGAAGATGATGATGACCTGAAGGCCTCCTCTAATAGGCCTTGGGCAGGCGACTAATATTGAGGGTATGGAACAAAAAAATGGGAGCTGTTACTTTTTTATATATATCCTATAATAACCTAACAAAAACAAATAAAAACCAAAATATAAATAAACCAAAACCCAAAAAAATACCTCAATGCATAAATATGTTAGAAAAATGAAAATCCTAGAAAGAAGCAAATACCAAAATAATCCTAAGGTACAATTCCACAAAAAACTCAATATCTGGGACATTAATTTCTATCATGGTCACCAAATTCATCCAAAAAACACAATTTTTTTTACATATATATAAGGGTGATCATTACATGTATACTCAATAGGATCGTACTAAATAAATCCCATTAAAATGTGGAAGAAGAATACTAGTTAACTAGTTAATAACCATCAGATCCCATGAGAACCTATCAGGTAAACCATCACCCAACCTCACTCACCTAATAGTGCATTCAAGTATAGAAATAAAATATTATGAAGATATAAAAACAAGTTTCATGAAACCACTTCCACATTAATTTTTCACTCTCATGACCCAACATAAAATGTCCTAAGCACAATCTCTTTAATAAACTGATCTAATTTGGGTAAAATCATAGCCCTACCAACCCTAGCCTCTAGTTGGAACCAAAATATAATATTGTCATTACTCATAGAAATATAATCACATCCATATCTATATCCATAGATTATTTTCCCAAAAACACACTTCATTTCATAACAGTAACATATCATGATCATGAAGGACAATAAACTCATTCCATCCTCCTACTATTCATGACCCCCACTATACATATCACATCTCTATCTCATCAGTCTCACATTAATATCCATAATAGTAATATACTATGAACATGATGTACATCAAATTCATCGCTTAATTATATCATACATGATCCACACCAAGTACTGTGTTTGAAGAGAGATATTAAAAGTGTGCATTTCCAATCATCCTCCCTCACTAACTGGAATATTGGGAAAAAACCAACAACCAAAAAATACGGTAAATTGTAAGTTCATATAACATAGATGTGGTGAATAAAAAATAAATATAAATTACATCATGTATATAAATATATAACACACTAAATCCTAACATAGACGGTCAACTCCAATATAACAGAATCAAAATCCCCAACTATTACTACACGACCATTTTTAGTCACAACCACCGCTTCTATATATAACACCACAAACCAAACAAATTTTACACAAAAAAACACTACATGAATTTATAAGAGAATAATTAATTCAAATATTATAGCATTTCTATATTCTACTGTTACTATTCATGTTACATTCATAAATCCATTCAATTTCATATTTAATGAAAACCTACTTCCAGTTAAAACTAACATAAATTCTAGCCCATGGCACATTTAATTATTTATTACTATATATATTTGGATAGCACTTGGAGATCTAAAAAATAAAACCAAAAAACTTTCCTTGACATTTTCCTATGAAAATATCTATATCCACTTCTACCAACTAGAACAATACAACCGTAACCCCACTGTCTAACCCATACTAGATAATCAACACAACATCGATACACCACACATTCCATATAACATATCCTCACAATACAATATAAACCACCCAAAATATCCTCAATAAAAAAATATCTTACATCGACGACCAATCAGAGAAATCATCACACAGTAACCAACACATTATCCACACAGAAATATTGATAAATATTCCCAAAAATGGCCATCCAAGAAGAACAAGCACATGAAAACCCATTTGACAACAACCACTACCGCATCAAAATTTTTTCGAAATAAAAATATTTTCATTATTTAATTACATATAAAATGTTTATATACCATCAATAAGTTCTTATATTTTTATTAAAGGTAAATCCATAACAAAACTACAATAACAACATGAATGTCCTAAAAACATAAATGATTTTATTAAAATTGAATAAAATAATAACCATGTTTAAGAAAAATATCAATAATGTAGTTTAACACCTGCGAATCTCCCTATTTAATTCAAATTCGTTTTGGACCAATTCCGTATCATCATTAAGAAAATTTTTAATACTCACTTGAAATAGAAAAATGAATACTTATCCCATAATTTACATAGATGAACATATATTTCTTGAATCCACTAACTTAACTAAGGCTTAACAGACCAAATTCTTAAGATAAGGAAACAATGATATGATAGAAAGAACAAAACCACATAAGGGATATGTTGATCAACCTATACCACCCAAATTCCTCATCAAAATAAATTCCCCAAAATTAATCAAATCGAATCCACCCAAGTGTTGAAAATCCATGAGGGGTGAAAAATTAAGAAACTAAGAATGGAAGGGGGGATCACCATAGATTACCTCTAGTCAATATAATGAAGTAAAGGATCCATGTTATGAATGTGGGGTTGAAAGGGTATCCCTGAATCACTTTGGAATCAACGATGAGTTGAGGTAAATATAGGCGAATGAATGGAATTTAGGGAATTCATCTAATATATACCTATTGTGAAAAAAGAAATCAATAGCATAAATCCTAAACCGTGACTAAATTACTAGGTTTTCCACTAGAACTTCAGTTAAATGAGGTACCAAATGCCATAATACCAATAATTGTAAAATTGGGATCGTAAAACTAGTTTTTGTGAATAACTAGATCCTATTAATCTAGGGGATGACTATAGAGTGAAGATAATCAACATGATTCAACCTTCAGACTCTTGGAATAATCCATGATTTGGCATTAGAACTACATAACAGTAGTCCCTAAATCATTATGGATAAGATGCCTAACCACAAGATCCATTTTGTAGCCCAAAGGTTCTACATCATAAGAATCGTCATAATAGTAGGTCCATTTGAATCGGACTCTGGGGTGATATGCCATAACCACCAACACTATCCCATGTCCAGGCCCTCCATTCAACCCTCCACAGTGCAACATATACCTCAACACCGAAATCCGACCTCCTAGTTTTTTTATTTCAACCTATACTAAACCTTCATTAATACTTCTCTGACCATATAAAACATCCAAAACATATAATGTAATTGTCCAAAGATACCTAGGACAATATATCATATACCTATCATATGATTATCATCTACAATTATCAAAACCAAGGATAGAAGAAAACCACATCTACCACCAAACAAGAACTCCTCCTGAGATACCCTTCAAATGAGAAATTTCCAATCATACAACTATAATAACAAGGTAATAAAAAATAAATCTATAATCAACACTAAAGATGAAACAACATCAATAAAATAGGTCTAATTAATACTAAAAAATACAACTAAAAATTAATCAAAATAGATCTGGATAATTAGTGTGGATCAATGATTCATGTTCCCACATACACTCCACCATGTCAACATAACTCAATAGAACTAAAACTATGAGAATTTAATTCCCATGAAACATTATGTACCTGTGATCCTATATCTCAATTGTACAATCCAAAAACACTATATCATCCTCAATTTATAACTCTCCCAAACCTGTAACATTATAATCATTTTTAAGATATCGTTGAATTTATAAAACATGGACCAAATCATTAACCTTTTCCAGTGGTGAAGGAAGTGCTAACTGATATGCCACAAAACCAATTCAATGAAACACCTAGAAAGGACTAGTAATATAAGGATATATCTTATTACCTATTCAAAACTATTAATCAAGCTATGGGGGGAAATCCATAAGAAATAATTGTTTTAATATCAGAATATAAAGGTCCCCCCCTTATGTCAATATATTACTTCTAATTGTCTTACACCACCTTCTTCCCCACTCGGGTCATCTAATTATTCTCTTTAATGTTAAGGACGAGATCATTTCCAAGGACCTCTAACTCCCCTATCTTGGTCCAATATAATGGAGATTAGTATGGTCTCCCATATAATTCTATTAATAGATCCATGCGAATAGAAGAGTGAAATATTTTTTCAAAATAGAAAAAAACCAAGGGAAAATTTATCACCCTAAAGCCACTAAAATCTAGAGCATAGACCTATTATGTATACACTAGTTTCTGGATAGTCCATTTATTCATAACACCCATCTATGGATGGAGATTAGTTTTAAAAACTAACTTAGAGAAAAAACAAACCCGTAATACTTTCCAAAATTATGTTGTAAAATAAGGATATCAATAAAAAATGTACCTTTGTGATCATGAATCCACACAACCTCATCCACATATAGCCTCATAAATTCCTTTATACCACTCGAATCACAAACCTGAAGAAGTGATATGACCTCATAAATCGATCCACGATAACCTGAATAACATCGCATCCTCCTAAAGATCATGGTAGTCTAGTAATGAAATCTATTGAGTTTTCCTACCATTCTGACTTGGGGGTATCTAATGGATGCAAGCAACCAACTATTACATGATTTTCTTCTTTCACATACTAAAAGACTAATCACCTTGAAATGAACTCCTCTATTTACAGCTATAACCTAGTCCACAAATGATGACCCCTGAACAAGGTATTCTATACCTATAAACCAAATTCTAATTCTAAAAACAAATATTTTAAACATAATATTAATACCATCTATGATAACCCAAGATAAACAAGTATGTTTTATACATCATTTACTTTAGTTAATAATTACATATCATAAAAAATAAAATAATCCCACAAATGGATGTTTTAGTTTCTTTTGGTAGATAGGATTCATAAGAATATTATTTTATGATAATTGTGAATTTTTTTATAGAATTTAACCACTATAGACTCCCTTCTGTATTTATGATATCTTTCAATTATATTCCTAACATGGGGAATGGAAACAAAATAAAGGGTTGAGCTAAAAAACCAGTATGGAAAATCTCTCCAACATGATGCCAATGGTTCGATCATAAGTATATGATAAAACAAGTTTAGTGGAGAAAGTTCTTATTAAAAAAACATGGAACAATAATAATTATCCATAATTCATGATAAAAGGACATGTTACCTAAAATTAATAAACATGTACCACAATATAAGAGTGTAGAAAGATGAGATAATAAACATGATCCATGAATCAAGACATAAATAAGATAACATAGAGCCAAGAAATATTCATAAGTATACAGAATCATAAAATTGTAAAAATAGATAACCAGATTTTGCTCATGCTCAATCATTTGAACATATCAAATCCACATTGTGTTCAAGCTCAATCTTATGAATTTAGCCAATATACATTATTCCTAAGATCAATCTTGTGAATTTAGCCAATACACATCATCTTAAAACTTATTATTGTGAGTATATATAATATGCATCATGTCTTTGATCAATATTATAAAAATAGATAATTTAAAATATTTTCAAACTCAACCATGTGAATGTAGATAACATTCATCATGTCCAAACATAATCTTTTGAATATAACTAATTCCCACCATTTCTATTCCTAACATTATTAACATAGATAGAATGTCTCATGTTTACAGTCAATATTATTTATCTCAGGTAGTATAAAAAATTAAACAATATATTAGAGATTGATATAAAACCCCACCCAAAAATAATCCACACATATGTGTTCCATTATAAATCAATAAATAAAAAATCAAATATCACTTAATTAACCAGTGCAAAGGATGTGGGTTTCATAAAGAAATTCATAGAACATTTCATTATCCATCCATTGGAAGAAGTTTGGTCATATCATCAAAACATATCCCATGTGTAGAATAATTAATTTCAAGGTATGTTGACATATATATTAAACACATTTTTGAAATTATTAGATGAATAAATTTGAAAATAAAGAAGAAAAATCCATTTTTATAATTATTAAAAACACCTTAATTTTTTTATATTTAAAATTAAATTATTCGAACATGAAAAAATGTTTTAAAAAAGTACCCTTATAAAATATAAAAGGTATTTAGAAAAAAATTTATAAAAAGAAATATGTTTTCAAAAACATTCACGGAGAAGTCATAAAAATATTGAAAACTTTTTTAAAAATAGATTCGTGAAAAATTAATTTTATAATCAATAATTTATTTTTAAAACAAAACTTTTAAAATATATCAATACTCCCTTTTAATTTTAAAAAAAATTAGAAGTAAAATGATTTTTAAAACCATTTTAGAATATGTACTATAAGCAAAACCATAAAAGTGTTTTCAAAAAGCATTTCTACCATAGTCGTAAAAGATGAATTTATGGGTAATATTTAAAATCCACTTTAAAAAAATGTTAATTAAAATGTTTTGATTTTTTTTAAATATAATATTCCATAATGGATCCTTAAAGATGACATAATGGCTTTTTATAGGAAATGAGGAGTGGAAGATAAAAAAATATAAACCTGAATGAGGAATCCTTTTAAATATTTAGAAAATACCTTTATTGAAATCCAAATAATAATAGAGTTATAAGTTATTAAATTGAAAAAATGTAAAGAGAAATTTTATGATTACTAGAAATAAATAAAATTTATTTCAAAATAATAATGGAGAACATTAGTGATAAGAGTTATGGTGGATCTAGAAGGGAAAGAGCTCATTTGGTGTGGATGAGAATTATTCTTAACATCATAAACATTTTTTAAGAGAGAAATTAATAAATAAAATTACCTAAAAAATTTATAATGGAATTATAATTTCATCATGTAATAGAATAAAACCATATTTTAAAACAATAGTAAAATAAGAAGAATAATGACTTAAGAAAAGAAACTGACCCAACGAAACCCCTTACCGATTAAGAAATGTTTTAATAGAAACAAATTGAAGAGGTAGATTTAAATTGTAATTAATTATGATGAAAAAAATATAATTAATGATATTATATATTATATAGGTAATATACACAAAATTTAAATGGAATTAGCTAAATAAAACAAAACAAGTCTCAAAGAAAGGTAATTGAGATGAAACACCCTTACAATGTATTCTATCATAGTTGTACATGATCTAACATTATATATAAATGTCAGACCCATCCTTGGGGACCATGCCGTGACTACCCCAAGCCCACCTTCCATAGGCCAGGGGCTGGCGACTGGCACCAAAGGCGTAAATCCCGAAGTCTGGGAAGGAATTTCCTTTATAAAAGAAAACAAGCACCATAGAGTAAGAAAGTGGAAAAAATGTAAACACTAAGTACAAGAGTAGTGCTGAAAAGTAAATGGGCTAGAATACAAACCCAAAAGAAAGTACATATACAAATGAACAAGTACAACAGAAAAGACAACAGCTGGAAGGACGGAAGCAGCTCATGGGTCATCCTCCTCGGATCCTACCTGAAGGGTAGGTACAGATGGCGCAACACCTGGGTCGTCCACCACGGATCCTACCTGAAGGGTAGGTACAGATAGCATCCACAATGCCCTTGCCCGTCAACCTCCTCTATGTGTCGTCTCATCACGAAGTCCACCTCCCGATACTGACTTGTCGTGTAGTCCACCTCCGGGTACTGACTCGTCGTGTAGTCCACCTCCTCGAACACTCGGCCTCCGTCAGCACTGCCGTCGTCTGCAACCAACACAATGAGGTGCGGGCATAGCCCGTGCAGGGGTGAGTATAACGATACTCAGTAGGGACCCAGAGACCATCAAGGTCTCACTAAAACCAACAAGGATAACCACAAGGAATATCTCAACAGATAACCTCTACTTAGGTATATGCCCATTCATACACCTATGTTATCAAGTAACCCATCTCAATCACGAGGAAACAAAAGGGTTATAAAATCAACGGATAACCACTACCCAAGTATATGCCCATACATATACCTAAGTTATAAAGTAACCCATCTCAATCATAAGGAAACACAGAAGTAAATGACTCAGCTCAAACCAGGATTTTTTTAATATCAAAACCGTAACTGCTGAAGAGCCCCGTCTCTGGAGTGTACAGTGGTCCTGTCATGACTCCGAGGTACTGCTCACTGACCTAAGACTGCTGAGGTACTCCTCCTGTCGAGTACTGTTGGCCTGCCGCTACAACCAAGAGCTTCCCACCATGGGTCTACCGCTACAACCAAGCGCTCCCCCTCATAGCCTCAAGAGGTACTCCTTCTGTTGAGTACCGCGGGTCTGCCACTACAACCAAGCGCTCCTCCGCCGTGGGTCTGCTGCTACAACCAAGCGCTCCCCCTCATAGCCTCCAGAGGTACTCCTTCTGTTGAGTACCGCTGTTCTGCTGCTACAACCACGTGGTCCTCCGTTGTGGGTCTGCCGCTACAACCAAGCGCTCCCCATTGGGCTATCCAAAACACACCGAGTCGATCGGTCAAGCAGTCGTCAGGTCTCAGCTGGCTACATAGTCTCTATATTCTGCACGCTCGTATCAGGGAGGGTCCACTCCACAAGCTTCTGGTCGATACTATAAATATCACATGGTCCCACGAAGAAGTATCTCGAGGGACCGCCTCATCACAGGGGTCTCAACACAATAGACGACGCGTCAATCAGACGCCCGATCTGTGAGTTACTAGCCTTTTCGTCCCAGGGGCCCGGTTGGTTTCATGAGCGAACCAATCCCGGCCATATCTCAAATTTACCCCGAACACTCATAGGGTATACTCAATGGGACCGTTTCTCAACGTGATCACCAATGCCGCTGACGGTTCGTCAAACTGACGTCCAGTCTGAAAGATATCAGCTTTTCTGTTCCAGGGGCCCGGTTGGATTTCGAGTACAATCCAACCTGGCCACTATACAACAGCAACCAAAACTCGGGCGAATTATTCCAAAAGTTCTGTCTCATCAAGAGGAAATCAACGAGACAGACGGTGCGTCAATCGGACGCCCGATCTGTGAGTTATTGGCCTTTTCATTCCAGGGGCCCGGTTGGTTTCGTGAGCGAACCAACCAGACCACACTCCGACGACATCCAAAGCTCGAGCGAAGTAAGCCAAAAGATCCGTCTCACTTAGAGGGAAGCATCAAAGTCAACGGCACGTCAATTGGACGTCCGAAGCTCAAGATATGAGTGTTTCCGCTCCGAGGTGCCGGTTGGTTTCGTATCCAAACCAACCCGGACGACCCAAAGTGTTCCGAAACATTGAGTGCAATATACCGGAACGACCGTCTCGATCCAAGGATCATGTTGCCACTGACAGCGCGTCAATCGGAGGCTCGTAGCTCATGTTACAGGCAAAAGACCGAAACAGTCCGAAGACGGGGGGTCTGGGCCCGGGCCGACCCGGCTAGACCTGGTCCGGTCCGGCCCGGCTCAGCTCGGCCGAGCGGCCGAGCAACGCGGGGGGCATGCTGCCCCCGCGTGACAGCTCCGCGGCCCCTGCTGGGGGCCGCCCTGTTCAACGGATGCGGCTTCATTGCGTCCTGTGTGTGCCAGACCCGCGTGGCCGCGGGTCCGCCGGCGCCGCTGCCGCCGTCGCGGCTTCAGCCGCCGCGCCGGCGACCCGCGCCGCCAGTGGCTTCCGCGGGCCACCGGAGTCGCTCCGGTGGTCCGATTTCGTTCCCTTCTACGTCGCTGCTCCTCCCGGGTCCCGTTCTTCACTGCGGAAACATCAAATCGCCCTTGCGGCACGTTTTGTCGTCGCCCGTCAAATCCGCACAACAACGAAGGACAACGGAGGGTAGTCGGGCCGTGTTCATTGGGCCTGCACCCTCCGCGTTAAATGATAACAGTCGGGAGAAATAAATTATCATATGAAAACATAACAGGATACTATTTTAATAAATTAAAATTTTACTTTTGATCTGGGTTCATTGTTTTGAAAGGAAACAACCACGGAATAAAATTATTCTTTCACAAACAAAACCACTACCGATTTACCGCAATCAAGAATACTCATCCCTTAACCAAACTTCCTTCGGATCAAGTTAATATTGAGTTGATCCACATTTTTTTTATTTTCAAAAGGAAACATCCGAGGAAAAAGGGTATTATTATCCTCAGTTAAAAACCCTACCTCGTCAAGTCGTCGCACGCGCGTTCTTCGCGGAAATTGATCGTCGCGGAAGGAGGGGATCGTCGCGTCGTCGCGGTATCTGGCGTTGCATCGACAAAATCAAGCAGTTGGTGACAGGAGATCGGGGCGGGGAAGAACGTCTCGGATGAAGCGTCGTCAATCTCCGAGGGTGACGGCGTTCTTCGCGTTCTTCATGTTCTTCACGTTCTTCACGTTAATCGCGAAGGAGGATGAAGAACTTGAGGTTTTTCAAATCCTCTCAACGAGCATTTTTCCAGAAGTCGTGCGTTGGCCTTATTTTATTATTACGCCAACGGATTTCAAACAGGTGAAGAAACGAATAAATTAATTCATAGAATTAATTCAACAAAGAAAACCGCCCAATTAATTGGTGCGGTAAAAATTTAAGAAAACGCGTCAGTTGACTTTCTTAATGACGGGTTTTCGCGGGTGCGTTACTTAGCGAAAAAGAAACGGTGGGGCTCGTGCGGGCCCCACCTCACAAATATCCTACCAAGGGGGTAGGATATTTTTGGATAGCACCCTATCTGTATCAACTCCGCTTAAGCAGCTTTAAGTGGTTTTGAAGTGGCTTTAAGTGAAATAAAATAAAGTTTGTCGTACAAATTATTTTATTTCTTAACTTTAAGCCTAAAAAATTAAAAACCACACCCGAGCAAATGCAACACCAGAAGAGGCGTTTCTAAGCAAATACCGGTGCTGCGATTCCATCGGTGCCCTAATAATTCGATTTCGGGCACCGATTCAAAAGTTAGAAAAACCCGCTCGTCCGTTCACTGAACGTACCCGAGCCAAACTTCGGAAGACGATTCCGGGCACACCGGGCCTCAGAATCAGGTGCCATCAGAAACTGCGTTCTTGGAAAATTCCAAAGAAAATTTATGATATAATTTCCCTTGAAATTTCCAGGTCTTTAAATTACTCCCACCACTGGGCTTTACGTCCCCGTAAAGCTTTAAATTAAACTAGGGTCACAAAAGCGGTACAGAGCATGCATCTGAGCCTTCCGCTCCCATGTGCTCACTTGGAGGTTCCCGTACTGCGAAAGAAAGTGCACCCGAGGAATCGATCGTCCTCGAAGGATCTGCTCCTGTCGATCCTTGATTCCCACTGGAACCTCCGTGAAAGGCACTCCATAGCCATCATCCAGCTCCTCATGGTCGATGATATGCAAAGGGTCGAGCATGTATCTCCTCAGTTGAGATACGTGGAATTCATTGTGCACCTGGTGCAATTGTGGTGGATGGGTCAAGCGGTAAACCACCCCGCCTACCCAGCTGAGGACCTAGAAAGGTCCGTTGAACCTCGGAGATAACATGCCGCGTTGCCACATCTCCGTAAACCTTGTCGAGGTGAGACCTGTATAAGGACATGATCGTCATCCTCAAACTCTAGAGGCCCCCAATTCCTATTAGAACTGAAACTCAAACGAATGCTGCCACGAGGGTATGGTTGACCGACTCAAGAGTGATCGGTCGCACCATCCTGTGTATGAGTTATCCTATACTGCCTGGGGTTTCCTTTTCGCCGACCAAGGAAAACCCATCCTGACGTCATAGTTAAACCACAAACTTTTTGCCTAAAACTGTCAATTTGTGTATGAACTGTGATTGCCTCGTCCATACTCAAATCAACGTCGTAAGGCCTTGACGCTGCCACCAAGAGATTCCAACCAAAACTCGTGCCCCGAGGGTCTGACCACACTGTCGGCGTAAGTGTGATTATCGAGTCTTCTCCCAAGGTATCTCCAGACGTGAGGGTCAAGTCTACGGCTTACCAGAAACTCTAGGTCTGGGACAAGATTTGTGAAAGTGATGAATGATTCATATCGATGTCTGTTACTACATCAGCTAGTAGTGGACACAGACCATCCCTTGAATCATTTTTAGAGCCATTGGGTCACACTCCTTGACCGCATGCAGCCGCACACTTCCTCCGCCCTCCAGCTCCCTGATCTTGGTGGGGATAACTGAGGAGGGTGGTTGTAGCATGTTAAGATGTACACCGCCTCATGCTGCTCTCCTAGCTCTGCCTCCTTGTCTACTGCTTTGCAGACTCATATCTCTTTAAAGCTTCCTCTTCTTGAAACATTTAACACGCCCGAGTCTCTAAGACTGGCACCAGTTTCCTATTTCTTACTGCACTGTGCAGTCTTCATCCGCTCCTAGATGATATGCGCCTTCTTTGCCTACTATCCGGAAGAGCTGCTAAAATTTCTCCTTTGCCGAAAAGAGAAACCCGGTCTCATTCCCCCTGGATGAACCATGCCCATTGCCTAATACAGTCAATCCTGACATGAAGGATGCATTCATTCCATGGATGACGTCATAAGGCCTCGACGTAACTACTAAGAGATCCAACTGTCACTCTCGCCTCCAAGGGTCGAGTCACACTGTCGGCATCAGTGTGAGGTCACTGGTTCTCCTCCAGTAGAAATCTTGAAATTGAGGGTCAAGTAAATAGTCTTAACCAGAACCACTCAGTTTCAACCAAACAAAAAGGACAGGAAAGCAAACATCACAAAGATAAGTGTCTTTTTATTATCGTAGCTCATAGTACAAATACACGAATACAACAGCAAAATGGAACTAGAGTACAAGGGACGTATCCACTAGTTCCACTCCTGTCCACCTGCTCCAAGAGCTCTACTGCCTTGTCCACTGCTCGGCTGTTGCTCAAGAACCCACTGCTGCTTCTTCCACGGTGGCTCCTCTAAAGCCTGCGGATGAACTGTACGAGGAGTCGAACAGTCACATGCCATGTGACCCTTTCCGCCGCATTCATAACACTTCCTACTCCTCGTACGGCTGGCTCTAGTCCTCTTGGACCTCTGCATCATCTGTCTACTGCCCACAGATGACTCGACTACTGATTGAAAACCCTACGGCAAAGGCAGAAGCTCCTGTACACGCTCGGGGTGTAGAGCTACTCGCACAAACTCCACCCTGAAGAAGGTCTCGAAGTCTTCCCATGTGAAGGCCATCCCGTCACAAAACTGGAACACGTGGCTCCACCACCTGCCTGCTGCTGCCTGAAGGAGGCTGGTAGCAAAGATCACCATGAGGTCTGCCGGCGTCCCCACTAGCCTGAAGACTCTCACCACAGCCTCCAGCCAATCTGCAGCAGCCTGCGGGTCCGTCTCTCCCCGGAAACTGGGTGGTCTCTGGTGCTGGAACTCGTGCAGCGCGCTCAAGTGGTGTGCATCCCCTACTGCTGGAGATGGTGGCATCGGTGGCCCAATGTATGGTAGTACCGCTGGTGCCTCCGCTAGTGCCTCAACTACAAGAGGGCCCTATACCAAAGCCTCGTCGCTCGGCAAGCTGTCAGTACGCACGTCCCTCTGGGCTCTAGCTGGTCGTCCGTGAAAAGGTATCCTGAAAGAAACAACGTGACACGGTCAAACAATTATACCTGGTGAGCTGACCTAGTTTGAGATGATATTTAAAAACTTCTGGAAACACCCATGCAATCAGTGTTTTCGTGCACAGAGTCGGAAATCGGTTATCAGGGTCCTGGTGTATGGATACGTCGGTCGCCCGCACCAACACTGGACTCCCTGAACTGAAAACCACACTCAGTACTCTTAACACTATTGCTTCACAGAAAGGGAAAAAAGGATCAGATTCCCATGTTCTATGGTAGAACCAAACCCCTCTAACATCAATTTGTCACGACCCGTCCTCGGGGCTCGTGCCGTGACTACCCCAAGCCCGCCTTCCATAGGCTTGGGGCTGGAGACTAGCACCAAAGGCATAAATCCCGATGTCTGGGAAGGCATTGCCTTTATAAAAGAAAACAAACACCACAGAGTAAGAAAGTGGAAAAAAGTAAACACTAAGTACAAGAGAAGTGCTGAAAAGTAAATGGGCTAGAATACAAACCCAAAAGAAAGTACAACTACAACTGGACAAGTATAACAGAAAATACAACAGCTAGAAGGACGGAAGCAGCTCATGGGTCATCCTCCTCGGATCCTACCTGAAGGGTAGGTACAGATGGCGCAACACCTGGTTCGTCCACCACGGATCCTACCTGAAGGGTAGGTACAAATAGCCTACACAAAGCCCTCACCCGTCAACCTCCTCCGTGTGTCGTCTTGTCACCAAGTCCACCTCCGGATACTGAATTGTCGTGTAGTCCACCTCCGGGTACTGACTCGTCATGTAGTCTATCTCCTCGATCACTCGGCCTCTGTCAGCACTGCCGTCGTCTGCGACCAACACAACGAGGTGCGGACATAGCCCGTGTAGGGGTGAGTATAACGATACTCAGTAGGGACCCCGATACCCTCAAGGTATCACTAAAACCAACAAAGATAACTACAAGGAAGATCTCAACTGATAACCTCTACTTAGGTATATGCCCAGTCATACACCTAAGTTATCAAGTAACCCATCTCAATCATGAGGAAACACAAGGGTTATGAAATCAACGGATAACCACTACCCAGGTATATGCCCATACATATACCTAATTTATCAAGTAACCCATCTCAATCATGAGGAAACACAAAATTCAATGACTCAGCTCAAACCAGGATTTTTTTAATATCTAAACGGTAACTGTTGAAGAGCCCCGTATCTGGAGAGTACAGTGGTCCTGTCATGACTCTGAGGTACTGCTCACTGACCTAAGACTGCTGAGGTACTCCTCCTGTCAAGTACTGTGGGCCTGCCGCTACAACCCAGCGCTTCCCACCATGGGTCTGTCGCTACAACCAAGCGCTCCCCCTCGTAGCCTCAAGAGGTACTCCTTCTGTTGAGTACCGCGGGTCTGCCGCTACAACCAAGCGCTACTACGCCGTGGGTCTGCTACTACAACCAACAGCTCCCCCTCATAGCCTCCAGAGGTACTCCTTCTGTTGAGTACTGCGGGTCTGCCACTACAACCAAGCGCTCCTCCACTGTGGGTATGCCGCTACAACCAAGCGCTCCCCACCAGGCTATCGGAAACACACCGAGTCGATCGGTCAAGCAGTCGTCAGGTCTCAGCCGGCTACACGGTATCCATATTCTGCACGCTCATCTCCGGGAGGGTCCGCTCCATGAGCTGCTGGTCAATACTATAAATATCACATGGTCCCATGAAGAAGTATCTCATGGGACCGCCTCGTCACAGGGGTCTCAACACAACAGACGACGCATCAATCGGACGCCCGGTCTGTGAGTTACTAGCCTTTTCGTCCTAGGGACTCGGTTGGTTTAATGAGCGAACCAATCTCGGCCGTATCTCAACTTTACCCTGAACTCTCATAGGGTATACTCAAAGGGACCGTTTCTCAATGTGATCACCAATGCTGCTGACGGTTCTTCAAACGGACGTCCAGTCTGAAAGATATCAGCTTTTCCGTTCCAGCGGCCCGGTTGGATTTCGAGTACAATATAACTCGGCCACTATCCAACAGCAACCAAAACTCGGGATAAGTATGCCAAAACTTTCATCTCATCAAGAGGAAATCAACGAGACAGACGGTGCATCAATCAGACGCTCGGTCTGTGAGTTATTGGCTTTTTCATTCCAGGGGCCTGGTTGGTTTCGTGAGCGAACCAACCCGAACGCACTCCGACGACATCCAAACCTTGAGCGGAGTAAGCCAAAAGATCCGTCTCACTTAGAGGGAAGCATCAAAGTCAACGACACATCAATCGGACGTCCGAAGCTCAAGATATGAGCGTTTCCGCTCCGAGGGCCCAGTTGGTTTCGTATCCGAACCAACCCGGCCGAACCCAAAGTGTTCCGAAACATTGAGTGCAATATACCGAAACGACCGTATCGATCCAAGGATCGCGTTGCCACTAACAGAGCGTCAATCAGAGGCACGTAGCTCATGATACAGGCAAAAGACCGAAATAGTCTGAAGACGGGGGGTCTGGGCCCGGGCCGACCCGGCCTGACCCCCCCTGGGTCGGCCGAACCGGGTTGACCCGACCCAGTCCAACCCGGCTGGACCTGGTCCGGTCCGGCCAAGGCGCGGCTCGGCCCGGCTCGGCTCGGCCGAGTGGCCGAGCAAAGCGGGGGGCATGCTGTCCCCGCGTGACAGCTCCGCAGCCCCGGCGTGGGGCCGCCCTGGTCAACGGACGCGGCTTCGCCGCGTCCTGTGTGCGCCAGACCCGCGCGGCCGCTGGTCCGCTGGCACCGCTGGCACCGCCGTGGCTTCCACCATGGTGGCTTCCTCCGGTGGCGCGCCGGGGCACCGTTGCCCCCGGCCGTCGGCGCCGCCGGTGGCTTCTGCGGGCCACCAGAGTCTCTCCAGTGGTCCGATTCCGTTCCCGTCTGCGCCGCGCCTCCTCCTGGGTCCCATTCGTCACTGCGGAAACATCAAATCGCCCTTGCGGCACGTTTTGTCATCGCCCGTCAAATCCGCACAACAACGAAGAACCACTGATGGTAGTCGGGCCATGTTCATTGGGCCCGCACCCTCCGCGTTAGATGATAACAGTCGGGAGAAATAAATTATCATATGAAAACGTAACAGGATATAATTTTAATAAATTAAAATTTTACTTTTGATCTGGGTTCATTGTTTTTAAAGGAAACAACCACGAAATAAAATTATTCTTTCACAAACAAAACCCCTACCGATTTCCCGCAATCAAGAATACTCATCCCATAACCAAACTTCCCGCGGATCAACTTAATATTGAGTTGATCCGCGTTTTTTTATTTTCAAAAGGAAACATCCGAGGAAAAAGGGTATTATTATACTCAGTTAAAAACCCTACCTCGTCAAGTCGTCACACGCGCATTCTTTGCGGAAATTGATTGTCACGGAAGGAGGGTATCGTCGCGTCGTCGCGGTATCCGGCGTTGCGTCGACGAACTCAAGCAGTTGGTGAGAGGAGATCGGGGCGGGGAAGAACGTCTCGGATGAAGCGTCGTCAATCTCCGAGGGTGACGACGTTCTTCGCGTTCTTCAAATTCTTCACGTTCATCGCAAAGGAGGATGAAGAACTTGAGGTTTTTCAAATCCTCTCAACGAGCATTTTTCCAGAAGTCATGCGTTGGTCTTATTATATTATTACGCCAACGGATTTCAAACAGGTTAAGAAACGAATAAATTAATTCATAGAATTAATTCAACGAAGAAAACCGCCCAATTAATTGTTGCGTTAAGAATTTAAGAAAACTCGTCAGTTGACTTTCATAATGACGGGTTTTAGCGGGTGCGTTACTTAGCGGAAAAGAAACGGTGGGGCTCGTGCGGGCCCCACCTCACAAATATCCTACCAACGGGGTAGGATATTTTTGGATAGCACCCTACCCGTATCAACTCCGCTTAAGCAGTTTTAAGTGGCTTTCAAGTGGCTTTAAGTGAAATAAAATAATGTTTTCCGTACAAATTATTTTATTTTTTAACTTTAAGCCCAAAAAATTAAAAACAACACCCGAGCATACGCAACTCCAGAAGAGGCGTTTCTAAGAAAATACCGGCGCTGTGATTCCATCGGTGCCCTCAGAATTCGTTTCCGGGCACCAGTTCAAAAGTTAGAAAAACCCGCTCGTCCGTTCACTGAATGTACCCGAGCCAAACTTCATAAGACGATTCCGGGCACACCGGGCCTCAGAATCAGGTGTCGTCAGAAACTGTGTTCTTGGAAAATTCCAAAGAAAATTTTGGAAACAATTTCCCTTGAAATTTCTAGGTCTTTACAATAAAAACCATATACATTTTAATAAATTATATCTTAATGAAATTCATATATATTACATTTTTTACTCTTAAATTATTATTCTTAATCATTTTATTGTTACTAATAGATTATTTTCATCTTCAGATGTTAGTGGTCTTGATTGTTTTACACATTCCTAAAATCATTGATGTTGATTACCATTCATCTATACCAAGTTCATAATTACATGAATATATAATAAACTATAACATATGATTTATATTTACTTATAAATATATAATTTCATTTCATGATAATTCTAGTCATGACTCATGAAGGTGGAATCAGCGACGAGAATGTTTTCTTAATTTTTGGTGTATAAAAGTTGATATGCTAATATTGTGTTAAATATTAATATAATAATTATATAAAATTGAAGAAGATATATTTACTCATTTATGTCTAATAATAACATTATTTAATTTTTTATATTCATCCATGACAAAAATTATTTCATTTTTTACATTGGTGGTTAAATTGACCCAAATAATAGCATTCTATAATCAATGGGTCGGTATGATTAGAAATGTGATTCCTTTACAATAATATCATTATTGAATAAGTATGACAATATTATTTATATTATTTATGTTTATGAATAATATTTTATGAGATTTTGATAAAGAAGAAATTTTTAGATGAAAAATAAAATATATTTCTTGGTGGAAGCGGTAGTCCATACGTACACACAAGCATAATTATAATTTTCCATAAAATGTAAATAAAGTAGTAATTGGTTTATATATTTATAATATAAATAAATTTTTAAATATAATTTCTATTTGTTAAATACACCCTTTTATCAATTCATGAAATGTAATTATAAAAATGAACCAAATCACTTATGGAGTCAGTCGTCTATGTGTAACACTTGATATATTTTCATTTTTTATTTAGCTGAGAGGAAGGTAGAAAATGGTTGTCCAATATACATAAGGAAATTTAAGTATAATTATTAAAAATATTGAATTATGTAAACATGGTTTGATTATATTCAGAGGGTGTGGAAGAATAATGAAATTAAATATAATGAAAAATGAGTAATTGGGAATTTTACGTTATTCCATGGAATATCTCTTTGGAAAATGGGATTAAGGATTTGAAATATTGTATTTTTAGAAGAAAAAGAACTCTAAGAAATGTATATGACTTTTGGTGAGTTATTTTTATATAATTTTATTTAATATAAGAGGTTTGGGGTGTGAGAAGAAGGGGGTGGTTATGGATCCTTTTATAATAGAGATGAGTGGAATTTTTTGACAATATAAAAGTTAAAGTCACTATTAAAAGGTAATTTAGATCATATAATAGAAAATAATTTTTTGGTGAGTTATTTTTATTGTATGTCCTATCTTGTTTGAATTCGGTGTTGTAGGTGGATAAATATGTTGAACACATTAGATTTATTTAAAAAAGATATATATTGTAAAATCTAAGGGTGGTACATTCCCCCCATAAATAAAATCTTCCCTTGAAATAATAATTACCATTCACTAATGAAAATTGTTAATCAAATCGATAAGATATTTTTCAATTAGGATATAATTTCTGACCCACCATAGTGTGTAATACTATAGAAATCGTATCTTCTTTTATAATATGAATTTAGAAAGATTTTAAACCATTTTTTACAAATATTCCTCCTTAGAAATCAATAAGAATTAATGTTTTCTAAAGACATACCTTTCATTACATCAGTTTCATGAAACTATTTCCATCCAAATTATATGATCATATAAAATAAAATTAGATTAAATGATAATAAGAATATGAAAATAAATCTGGACTTGTATTTACAAATGAAAACTTCATTTCAGCCTATGAAACTTTTAGTTCGAGTATGATATAATTGGATCAAACTATAACTCCTTATAATTAACCTAGTTTTTACATGTTTATTTTCATACTAATCCAAATAGCATAATTATTTGTATTTTATATCATCAAATTACATTTCAGTCATTCATAATGGTTCATAAATAGAACATTAATCACTAAAAAACCCCTAGAAGTGTAAAACTTGGTGTGTAGTTAGACCTCATTTTCAGGAATTGAATACTAATTGAGTTAATAACTCATGTTTCCCTTTCAGGGACACTAAACATTGGCGCATACATGCCAGATACTATATCCCATTTATTGTATATAGATAGTGTTGTCATTTATATAAACCCCCATAATTTATATTTTACCAAAAATATGGGAAGTTATACTATATTCATATTTATCCCTAGGGGATTCACTATATTTCCCTTAAAATAATTACAAAAAATAAAAAAACTAATAAAAAAACCAAAACCTAATATAAAACTAACTAAGAAACCCTAGACCCATACTCCCAAGTCCGGTGCTAAAAACACATACTTCACACATAATCTTGATAAAATATTAAATGAACCAAGATAAACATATCATTATTTTATATAATTTCCATGAGATAAAAATTACATCCCATAAATAATCACATAATTTGAAGAACAATAGGGTTAATTTATTTTAGTATTGGCATCATAATTAATATATATTATCATATTTTTGAACATTTATCTTTATTAAAACCATACTAGAATTATAGAGACTGATGCTAAATTTAGATTAAATACTATAAAAATCTCACAATTTAGATATTACAGCCCCTAAAGAGTTACAAAACCCAATGAATTAAAGTTTTAATATATTTGAGATTATCTATATAAATACATTATTTTACAAAAATTGAAAACATTTATTCATAATCACTCTCCTTTATAGATATTTTTAGATATGTCAAAGAACATAGTCATATTCATAACCTGAGGATTGGAAACATAAGAAATGGGTGAACTTAGATAAGAAAAATGGGTAAACATAAGTGATAAAAATATAATATCATAAGGGCAAATAATATGATCATATGAGTATAATCAATATACATAAGAAAATTTATACAAAAAAAAATAAAAGATCAAAAATCATGGAATATGAGTTGTTATAAGATAAGACACGAGTCAAAAGTGTTCTGAAACATGAGTTAGAAAACATGATCTAGGAGAGCATAACAAAGTCTTCATAATAAGAATAAAACTATGATACATTCGTAAAAAATGGAACATGCATAATCTTATAATTCATATGTGAAGGCTACCTACCAAGTAATTCATCCCATATTATATTTGGGCTAACCAATAATGTACCTTCTTGGGCTTAGGATAATCATTAAGTGTAACCTTGAGTTTTGGATAAATCCTACCATATACCCATTTATCTTGGAAAAAATCCTCCAATGTACCATTTTTTGGGACAAATCCTCCCTATGTACCTCTTTTTGTTGGTATAAATTCTCACATGCATCCATTTGTCTTGGGAAAAATCATCCCATGAACCCCTTTGGCTTGGGATAAAGCCTTCTGTATACACCATTTGATATCATGGTACATAAAATTAAACCAATGCATTAGATGATGATATAGAACACCACCCATAAACATTCATATATATGTGTTCAACATAAAATAAGTTATAGCGCCATAAAGAAGCCATGACTAGAAAACGAGTTTCATATCATTTTCAAATAAAATAACTTATGAAAATCATTCATAATTAAATCAATAATCATTATATGATATACGTATGGAATATAAATGGGTATCCAATAATGTCAAGTAAATTTGATGGTATATTATACTCAGTAAGTATAATATAGAATATGGTATTTACATTATATATATATAGGGAATATTGTTAAGATAATAGTTTCCAAAATCAATCATTGTATGAAATCTTTGGGATCACCCTTTAGTCAAAAGATCAAGGAAATGGGTTATTCATAGATTAAAGACATTGAATGAAAAATTGGGTTTATAAAACATTAATGACTAGGAAATAGAAATGTAATAAAAAACCATTTACATGATAGTTGATAACATTAATATGTATTACAAAAGAACAATGTGGATGATATAATTTTCAGAATATCATTGATCAAGTACATAATGTATCAAAGGATAATGAATTATCAAAAACATTTTTTGTAGTTTTAGAAAAATCTCAGTAAATAACGAATATCATTGATATTTTGAATTAATTTTAAAAGAAATATCTTAGAAAACCATGTGAAAAATAATTTCATTTATAAACCTTGAACATGTGAGGGGAAATTCTTATATAAAATTAAAAAGATGAAAGAATTATATGTTCACATGGAAATGTAAAAAGTTATTTAAAAAAATGAAGAATATAGAATAAATTAAGTGATTTTACATTATAAAATTTAAAAATAAGATCAAGGTAGTTTAAAATGATGTTTTTAAAATTGTGAAATTGTTACAGGGATGTCTTAAAAACGATGGTTTTTTCATCAAAATATTTCAATTTTTAAAACACATTTGATGGAAACTACATTTATTTTAAGGATTATAAAAAATACATTTTTCAATAGGATAAAGAGAAGAAAAATATCACGACAGATAAAAAGGGGAAAATATAATATTTTTTACCATATAATTTATTTGTATACAAATTCCTCATATGGGTTATCAGATTTGAGAGGAATTTTTTTTAAGATGATGTTCAAAGTAGAAACCTTATGGAACAAGTGAAATTCAAATAAAATCCCTTGATATAGAAAGATATTTAAAATGAAAATGAAATATCATGAATATTGGTAATTTCATGACAAAAAATCTAAATTATGAATCATATATACTACTTAAAATATATTAGGTCGACAATACAAAATATGTCTCTAAGAGAGAAATTTGTGAAGAAAAACCCCTACCTTGTTCTTGATTCATCCAACACTTGCACTAGAAATCTCAAATTGTTAAATTATTTTAATTAATTTGATACCCATGATAATTATTTATAACTATAATAATTTATAATCCCCATTAATAGTAAATATATATATATACATATTAGTTAGTTTTTACATATTTTCCATCATCAAGTGTATATAATTTTAATGGTTTATACTAGTTTCATTGGAGTGGTCTATTAATTTGTTCTTTTCAAAAATTTCATCATTAAAAAATAATTAATTTTACTATAAGGTATTATTTATATAATTTATTATTTTTAAATTTACTTTTATGAGTACTTTATTCATAATTCTTGAATGTGAAATTGATAACGGGAATTTTTCAGTGATTTTTAAACAACGACGGGTGTTTTCTAAAATAATGAGTTAAATATTGATGTATCCTATATATAATAAAAATATTATTTTTATTATTATATTATAATATAACTGTAATTTACTTTTAAAAAATAACTGTAATATAATTTCATATCATTGTTCATGTAGGTGGTCAAAACATCCCAAACATCAACATACCATGATTAATGTTATATACTTTCTCTTGTTTAAGATGGTTAATTTTATATTAAATATTTACCACTAATATCATTAATAGGATTAGTAAATTTATATTAATATAAAAATTTTCATATCATAAACATTATATTTATCCCTTTAAAATAATTATCATGACCTAACATGTAATATGATGATGAAATGAAAAAAAGAAATTGATCGTTATATGGAGGTGGTAGTCTATACATACCCTTGGATAATGATTTAAATATAAAAATAATGAGAAAAGAATTAACATGATTTATCTTATAATAATAAAAAATATTTCATAAATATAAAAAATATATATTAAATTACATTTTAGGATCATCCTTATTAGGTGGTGTAGGAAGACGAAACATGTTTCATAATGGAGGTGGTAGTATGCACAATACACAATTCATGTTTTTATTTTTATTAATGGAAACAGGGATTGAGGTTAATGGTTGTACTTAAATTTTAATTCAATATTAGTTTAATAATTATACATATTTTATTATTATAAAATTGAGAGAATAAATTTGAGGAAGAAGGAAGGCACACAAATAAATTGAAAAAAGAAAGAGTGATTAAGAAGTTATACCTCACTTACTGGATTATGTACTTTATGAAGCTGATTAAAACTATGAGGGATGTTATTTTGATAATATTAAATCCTCTTAAATGTGTATAAGAGTGTTAAGGAAAATATTAGGAATATTTTTTTTCTAAAATTAAGTGGTTTTTGTATGATGAGAAATAAGGAGAGTAGAGTTACTTTTATAAGTGAAAAGAGATTTCCTTTTTATAAATACCCAAGATTTTTCAATAATGGGATGAAAATATCATCAATATTTGATCCAAAATTCGGAAATAATTTATAAGAGAATAAATAAGGTTAATAAACACACAAAACAGACATTTAGAAACACATTTTTACAATGTTTTAAGACCTTTACCCCTTGAATTACAATGTTTTCAATTTAAGCATTTACCACTTTAAATGGTTTTTACATGGGGTAAGATATCCTTCATACACAGAAACTAAAACGGATTTTATTAAATAATTTGGACCTAAGGATTCCAATTTTTAAATCCATTTTATTTTATTCAATTTCTAAAACTGAATGAAAAATAATTTTTAAGACTAAATGGCTAATATATGACATCCAATTGTGTTAAAAAATATTAATTAAGTTCAATAATTTCAAATATGAGTTCATAAATTAAATAAAATATTTCTAATATTATAAATTTACTTTTAAAATATATATTTTATCTTATTAAAAGGAATAATAAATTTTCCAACTCATACTTATATACTAATAATTTCATAAAATACATGTTATTTATAAAAACTATATTTTGGACAACTTAGCTAAAAATTAATATTTTAATAAAAATACCAAAAAATAATCTTAACATAATATGTACATGTAAGAAAAATGAATATATTTTTTTAAAATTTAAATTTTAAAATAGATATATATTATATTTTAAATAATAAAACAATAAATTAAGAAAAAATTCACTTTTTAGAAGATAACCTTTTAGAAAATCATTTTTTTAATCTTATTTCATATATATTTCTAAATAATATAATATTTATAAATTAGTTTATGAATCTAAATATTAAATGTTATGATAAAATTTTTATTATGATCAATTTAAATTATTAATGAAATATAAATTATCTTTTTTAAATTGATCTTCAAAAGCAAACCTTTTTAAAATATTAATCAAAGAGAATAATAATATATGATCATTTTAATTGATTATTATCCTTTTATCTTCTAATTATTGTAACATTATTTTATTTTTAATATTTCTTGATTCATTTTAGTTGGTTGTTACGTTATTTTTATATTTCATGTGTCACATTTTATTAATGATTATATTAATTTAATGGATAAAAAATACAAGTTCATTACACTGTACACCATTTAAATAAATTAGTTCCTCATAATTTTAATTATTTCCCTCTAATGGAAGAATGAGAAATTATTATTAACATATTTATTATTCATGATATAACTATCATTATGAAATCTAAATAACTATTTGAACCTATATAAACATACATATCTTTCCTCAAATAACATTGATTGTTTCTACCGAAATCATATATTCTCTAGAGAGTACCTTTTTGAAAACCCTTTGAATCTCCCATACATGAAATCATAGGTAAATTATATGTTCCTCCAAAATTATCTCTTATATTGAACTTTTAGTTAATAAAATCACACACTATTCAATATAATTTAAAAAATTAGATAAATTTCACAAAAAATATCTTGAATCAATTATCATTCCCAAGGTTAGCAATACCATCTATCATATTATTTTTCGAAATCAATCCACTATTTATAAATTCATCCTAAAAAATACATTAATCATAAGAGTTATTCATACCTCAATCTTTTGTTCTTCAATAATTATCCCAAAATATATAATTTGGTCATAAACAAATTTCATTGTTATTGATACCATTTAATATATGTTCTCGTACCATTATAGATAATCTAATATAGAAAAATCCTTAGATGATTCAAATAATTCTAATAAATATTTGAATATATCAGAATATCATAAATAAATATAAATCACTATTAATAACTTATAATATGATTAATAATTAATATATATTAAGATGTTAAACTCACTAACTTATGTAAGATAATGAATCTCAACTTTTCCATCATAGAAGATATATACAAATACTCTAAACCATTTATGTCTATTTCCTTATTCTATTTTATGAGATTGTGGTTTTTTTACATAACTTTTAAAAATTTGTCTCCATGATCTAATTTTGAAAAAATAGTAATACCAAAATGGATATAATAATATACAAAAGAATTAGATAATAATAATATGAAACCTCAATCCTAATATTTTTTCTCTGTTGACACCTTCATTTATATATATGATAGATTAATTTCAATTATGTCATACTTGGTTAGTACTATAAATCTATTGGTTCTACCTAGGTAAAATTAAGTGGTTTTATGTTATAATTCTCAACCTAATACCTTAAATTCAGTAGTATATGAATCCTTCATAATGGGTTGTAAAAAAATGTTATTTACTAAATCATATCCCTCGATAGTGTCAAACTAGGTGTACAGTTAGACATCTTTTTCATGAAGTAGGTGATGACTAAGTTAAAACCCAATATCCCATTATTGGTATATTACCGCTATGTAAATCTATTCAAATGACTACATCTAGTTACAATATCCAAATAGAGATGTTATTTCTAGTAAAACTCTATAACATCTATTTTTCCCAAATTTCAAGATATTATCCTATACAAAAATTTAACCCTGAGACATATCCCGAGGGTTTAGAAAATTTTTTCTTAACATAACACTATAAAAATTACCTCAAATTACCTAAATGTTTATTTATACCCTTCAAATTATAATCAACATTATCTATGGAAATTTAATGAAATTTACCTCCTGATTCATCCTCAACCGATATCATCCTAATATCTAATGTTTTCAAAAAACTACTTTGATACTAACTATGTTGACTCAAGATAAACATGACTTAAATATTATAACAATATAATTATTTATAATATACATATCACAATCATTCATACAACAAAATGAATTAAAGGATCACTCTCTTGAATAGTAACTATATAAATAATAGAATTTACAACACTTGTGAATATTTCTCAATAATCAGGCTCCTCTAGAACCTTTTCAAGATATCTAATATGATATAATAATCATCATAACATATATATATTAGATACATAAAAAATGGGTGTTCATAGATTATTACTAAGGGTAAACATAAGTTATAATAATAGAATATCATAATTGAACATAAGATAAGTATATGGGTATAATAAATATACATAACAATATTCATACCCAAAAATGATGATATCATAAATCATGGTACATGACATAGCAAAATATAATACTTGAATACAATAGTATGAAAACATGATTAAAAAACATGATCTAAGATATATTAACTAAATCATAAGAATAATTATATAATTTTGAAAGATCCTTCAATCATGGTGCACACATAATCATAGAAACCATATGAAAAGGTTACTCACCAAGATATTCATCACATATTAGTCTAGGGATAACCACCTATGTACATTATTACCATTGGGATAATCCTCTAGTGTACCCTCGGTATTGGTATAAATCCTACCATGTACCCCATTGATAGAGGAAAATCACCCTAAGTACCCTTTGACATGGAATAAATCATCATGTATACCCATTTAACATGGAATAAATCCACTTGTATACATCCTTGTCTGGGGATAAATTCTCCCACACACGCATTTGGATTGGGATAAATCTACCCATATATTTATTTTTAGTTTTTTAGACCCAAACATAAACCAGTGAATTAGAGGGTGAACTTACACCCCACTGATAATCATCCATACATATGTGTGCTATATAAAATAAGTAATCTATCATAAAGAAACCAAGGAAAAAAGGGTTTTATTCCTTTTTTAATTATATTAAATAACTACAAAATTCATAATTCAATCAATTTTCATAATATTATATACCCATGGAAAATAAATGGGTATCCAATGACATCAATTAATAATATATTTAAATTCCATTTAATACATATAACATTGAATATGGAATTTTTACCGAATAGAAAAAGGGTATATGGTAATCAAATAATTCCCCCAATAAATTGACGTATGTTTTCTAGGCGAACACCCTCAAATCGAAGGAAACAAAAATAGGATATTCACAAAGGGAATACATTAGAAGGATTTTTTTATTAACCATTAATGACTATGAATGAAGAAGGATTTAATGGAAAATTTCAATGATAGTAGATAAAATTAACAATAATTATAGAGAAATAAGTTGGATATTATCATTTAAAGAATATCCTAGAAAAGTAATAATTCATTTCAATGAACAATTACTTGGACAATTGTTTTTGTAGATTTAGAAATATATATTTGGAAATAAGAATGATACTTTATAATTTTAATGAATTTTAAAATAAATATTTTCAAAAATTACGAGAAAAATAATTTCTTTTAGAAACCTTAATCTTGTGCAAATAAAGTTTCATATAAATAGTAATATAAAATGAAAAGATATGTTAAAAAAATTTTAAAAGTGATTATTTTTTTGTAAAAAATGTCTCATGTCGAAAACATTAAGTGAATTTAATTTAAAAAATTGTAAATAAGATCAAGGTAGTTGATAATTACCTTATTAATATTTTGAAATAGTTACAAGGATGTATAATTTTTCGGAGTTTAGAATAAATTAATTTCACTTTTGAAAAGACTTTTGTTAAAAATCACATTTCTTTATAAGATTATAAGAATTTATTTAAAATAATAAAATGATAAGAAAAATATCACCGATGATAACTAGATATTTTTTTTAATATTATAATATGTCTATACAATTTACCAGATGAGTTATCAATTTTGAGGATCTTTATTACAAAATTAGATTCAAAATAGAAACCTTACAACTTGAGTGATATTTAAATCAAAAACTCTAAGGAGAGAGATATTGAGATTGAAATTAATATATAATGAATATATGGTATTCCAGGTTAAAAAATCTATATTAGGTATCATATAATCCACTTAAAAATAAATTAGGTGCATAATACAAAACATGTATCAAAGAGAGGAACATGAGAAGAAAGACCCATAGCTTAGTCTTGATCCACTTTAAACATGATCCAAAACATCATGAATAATAAAAATAAATTTATTAATAACATTAATAATAAAATTATTTATACATATAATTATTTATATTACCCATTAAAAATCATTATATATATATATATTCATATGTTTTTAAATATTTTCCTATATTGATTGTTTATAATTTTAATAGATTATACTAGTTTCTTAAGAGCAGTGTCATTATTATTTATAATTAAAAATTGTTATATTTACAAGATAATTAATTTTACTATAAGGGAGTATTTATAATGATTTATTAAGTTTAAATTTCCTTTCATTATTAATACAGTTTTTATCAAATAAGATGAAATCGACAATGATCATTTTCTGTTGATTTTTAACCTATGGATGATGTTTTCATTATTATAAAGTTAAATATCATTGTATCCTTACTGATTTTTTATTTATATATTTATATCAAAATATACCAATAATTAGGTTATCATAATGACCCATGATTAAATTTTATTGCATTGTTCCATTAGGTTGTCAATCCAACCAAGTCATGAACATGCCCGGATTAATTGATTTTTATGAGGTAATTATGGTAAAATATCATTATAATAGTAGAATAATGATATAATTTTGTGGTAATTAGTGTCATATTTGAAAATTAAAATATATTATGAGAAGAATTGATGTATTCAAAACAATTTCATAATATGAATATATCATTTTCCACTTAGTTCACTAGTTTTAGACAATTAATAATATAATGATTTGTTATCATTCGTATCATTAACAGAATTATTCAATTATTCTTTCCATAAAATTATTCATATCATAAATATAATATTTATTATCTTTTAACCATTATCATAAACATACTTGTATGTTAATTATAAAATGAAAAATGGAAATTTATTGTTCTATGTTGGTTGTAGTCCACACACACACAGGGGTAATGATTTCATTTTTCATAGAATGGTGAAAAAGAATGATATGTTACATTATTTAAGAATATAAAATATATTATAATAATAATAGTTTAATATTAAAATAATTATTATGACCATCCTTTTAAGGTGTTGAAGGAAAACAAATCATGTTGCATTGTGGAGGCGGTAGTCTACACAAAACACAATTCACGTTTCGGTTTTTATTTATTGGAAAAGGTGAGGGTGGTTAATGATTGCACAATCATTGTAATAAAATTATTATATAATAATTATAATATTATTATATTTTAAAATGAAGAATTTATTTATTATTAATAGTAGATTATCATAATGAAATAGAAAAAATTAAGAGAGGTTAGGAACTTATACTTCACTTCATGGATTATCTCCTTTGAAAAGGGGATTAACCCTTTGAGGGATGATATTTTGAGAAGAAAAAAACCTCATTATAGTGTATTGAAATTTGGAGAATATTATTTATCATAGTTTTTTTAAAATTTGGGTTTTTGGGGTGAGTGGAATTGATAAGATAAGAGCCACCTTTATAAGTGGAAAGGGATAGAATTTTTATAAATACAGAAAATTTTTTAATAATAGGAAACAAAACAAAAGTAAAGTGGATATAAAATTTAAAAATAATGGATAGAATATGATATAAGGTTTTGAAACATCTCAACAGATCATTTAGAAACAATTTTTATCATTATTTAATCCCATTATCGGCACTTTTTTTTTTCAATTTAAGCTTTCACCAAGGAAACTAGTTTTTAATTAGGGAAACTTATCCATCATGCCCAAAAAAATGGGCCTTATTAATTAATTTAGAATAAATTAATCCAAATTTTGAAAATATTTTACTTTATTCCATTTATAAAACTTATAATAATTAATTTTAATAAAATATTTATAATATATTATTTTTTTGAAAAATATAAATTATGATATAAAATGTCAAATATGGTCTTGTAAGTTAAAACCAACATATTTAAAAATATAAATTTCATTATTAAAAACTTATTAGGTCTTATAAATTTATTTTCATAATTTATAATTCATACTTATATATTAATGAATTCATAAAATTCATGTTATTTGAAAGAACAGAGTTTTACACTATTAACCTAAAAACCTAATTTTCTGTAAAAAACACCAAAAATAATTTTAGGATAATATAGAAATTTTTAAACCATAAATTATGTTTTTTTAATTAATAAATTTATTAAATTATATTTTTAATGAAAATACAATATATTAAGACAAAGTTCTTTTTATAAAAAATGACCTTTTTAAACTTCATGTGTTTTTAATCATATTTTATATAGATTTATAAATAATTGAATATTAATTTATTTGTTAATAAATATAAATATTACCAATTATGATAAAATTTTATCTATGATAAATATAATTTACTAAGGTAAAATATTATACATTTAAAAAATTATATCCCAAAAGAAACTCTTTTAAAATATTAATCAAAGATAATTATAATATATAATTATTTTAATTAATAATTATCCTTTTATGTACTAATGAATATATTATCCATGTATTTTTAATATATTTTTGTTTTTAAGTATGCTGTTTTTTTTTCTGTGTTGTGTGTGACATAAGTTATTAAAGATAATATTATTTAACAGATCCAAAATCACAGGTCATTACAGGACTCACTTATTTAGTTCTCATAAGTTAAAATCATATTCATAATGTGGGGAATGAAAACAAAAAAATGGGGTGAGCTCAAATGATAAGGGAAAAATTATCAACATTTTATGGAGGGTTAGATCCTAATAATATAATAACACAGTAGTATGAGAGAAATAACTTATTAAAAAGAATATGGAATGATAAGAGATGTCCATAAGTAATGATTAAAGGAAACATAATCCCAAATGAACAGATATGTACAATAAAATATGAGTGTAGAAATATGACATAATAAACATGGTTCATAGAGCATAACACATTTATATAACATAATGTTATTGAATATGGACAATCATAAGAAATCATAACATTTTCATCATAGATAACCGCACTAATTTCTTGCTCAATATTTTGAATATATAAAATATGGATCATTTTGATGATCAATCATATGAATGTAGACAATCCACATCATTTAAAAACTCAATCATGTGAAATTAGTTATTTTTTATCATGCTTATGCTCAATATTGAGAATGTAGCTTATCCACATTTTGTCCATGATCAATCTTGTTAACCTAGCTAATTTTCATCAAGTTTGTGTTCAACCGTATGAATGTAGCTAATATGAATCATGTATATACCCAATATTATTAATTTAGTCAATCCATATCATGTTCATGCTAAATATTATCTGTATCATGAGGCATAAAAAATTAACCAATGCATTAGAGGGTGATATAAGAAACCCACTTGTCAATACGCCATACATATATGTTCCACCTGAAATAAATCATTCATATTTCATACATTACATGATTATCCCAGGGATAATAGATTAGTTTCAAAAACATATCAGAGAACATTTGATAGTCCATCCGGAAAAGAATGTGAATGGTATCATCAGAACATACTGGATGTGTACCAAAAGTAATGTAAATGGACATTAACATAGATGTAAAACACCCTTTTAAACTTTTTAGATAATATAGTCTGAAAAATAAGAATAAATAAAACTTTTTTAAAAGTATTGAAAACCACTTAAATAAGTTTTATTTTAAAATAAAAAATTTTATATTGATATTTTTAAAAAATTATCCTTTTAAAACTAACAATTATTTTCAAAAATCAATTTTTAAAAATGAAATTCATTTGAAAAAAAATTATTTGAGAAGACATAAAAATACATAAGACATTTTTAAAATCTCAATAAAATAAAATATCCTTACAAATTAATAATTAATTTTTAAAATAATACATTTAAAAAATAACAACAATTTTTTTATTTTCAAAATCATTAATAATTAAAAACATTTTTTAATTGATTTTAAAACATGAAAAGGATGAAAACCCATATAATATTTATCAAAAAACATTTTTACCATAGTTGTAAAATATATATTTATTTTTTATATTTAAGAGTAAAATTATAAAAAGGTGAATTTAATTATGTCAAAAATATTATTATTAAACGTAATCTTCACCAACAGATCCTTGAAAGAAATATAAAGTGTTTTCATATGAAATTTGGATGGGAAGATAAAAATATTAACTTGAATGGGAAATAATTTTTAATAGTTTGGAAATACCATTTTTATAACACACTTCATAAAGTGATTCATAAATCATTCATTCGAAAATTTAATGATAAAATTTAATATTATTATAAATAAACCATATTTGGATTTCATAATAATAAAGAAGGAAATAAGAGAAAAAGAGTGAATATGGATTTGGAAGAGAAAATTCTCATTTGGGAACGATGATAATTATTCTTACATCATCAAAATTTATGAAGTTAGAATGTCATCAATGAAATTCCTCTAAAAATATAGAGTAAATTAATTATAATACCATCATAGATTAGAATAAAACCATCTTGTAAAACAGTAGTCAAATAGTAATCAATACGACTTAAGAAAATAAGTTGAGTCAAGAAAACCCATTACACGTTATGAAACATTTTAAAATAAATATCTTGGACGAGATAGAATGAAATTGAACATAAATAAAAATTAATAGAATTTATTTCATGATATTATATATCCAAAAGGAAGAATACACACCATTTCAATAAAATTTGATGCCTATTATAAAACATGTCTCAAAGAAATGAAATTGATACAAGACACCATTACCTTTTATTCCTTATTAGATGAAAATTCTCAAACTTCCTATATAAAAAAATATTTCTATAAATTATTTAAAAAACTTATTTATCTCTATTACATTTTCTCTATTAAATTATATATGTTAGGTGAGTTGGGGTAAAATTACATTTAATTACACAGAAACACCACAGACACATGTTAGAAAGACATTCCATATCACCCCCAATGGATAACCCACCCATTAATCCATATTTATTATTAATAAACGGCCCAAATGCATTATTATTATTATTCTCTTGAAAACTCAAACCTGTAGGGTTTTAAACACATTTTTTCCTCCCTCAACCCATATCTGTCACCCAAATCACTAGCTTCTCTCACCACATCACTATCCAAACAATGATGTCAGTATTCTATTCTCCCATGTCCAATCAATACTTTCTGGAAAGCTCTTCCAGTCGGGCTACCCTACTGCTGCACCCCCATTCGTCGGAGGTCACCTTCCCTCTAATCATTATCAGGCTACCACCCCATTTTGTTAGTATATTCAAAATGCATTAAATATAATATTTATATAACCTTACACACAATAATATGTTAAATTTTATATCAAATAATATCATTAGTTATGTTTTCATAGTAAATAATGATAACAATTTATAGTATTATTCACATAAGTGGCCAAACTGACCTAAAAAAGAACATACTATAATAGAAGAGTGAGTATCATTCATAATGTGTTTCCTTTGGAATAACATCATTATTATAAGAGTATAATTATATTTTTTAAATATTTTTAATTTGTTGAATGATATTTCATGATATTTTGATAAATATGAATATTCAATATGAAAAGAAGAAATGTGTTGCTTTGTATAGGTGGTAGTTTACATGTACACACAATCCCTGTTCTAAGTTTCTAGAGAAGGTATATAATGTAGGAATTAGAATATATTTTAATATTATTAATAATGATTTAAGTATAAATTTTATTAATTAAATACCCCACTGTAACCATATATGTAAGGTTGTTATGAATGATAGATCACATCACTTATGGAGGCAGCGATCCACATATAACACAAATGGAATTTTGGATTTTTGATTTGCTGAAAGGATGGTAGAGAAAAATTATCCCATAAATGAATGTTTTTAGTATAATTATGAAACTGATGTAATTATGTCAACATGGGTAGATGAGATTCTAAGGTGATAGATTAAGAAATAAAGGAAATGTAATGAAAAATAGTAATTGGTAATTTTACCTTACTCATATGAATTGATCCCTTAAAAATTGGATTCAGGCTTTGATAAGTGGTATTATGAGAAGAAAATAACCTATAATAAGTTCCTAGGAGTTTGGGTTAGTTTTTTTGGAATATTATGATTGGATACTAGTGGATTTTGGTGTGTGTAGAAGTGGGATGGTGATGGATCCTTTTATAAGGGAGTTAAGGGGAAATTTTGTAATAATATTAGTGGTAAAGTAAACTTTCAAAGGTCAAGTGAGTAAAATAATTAAAAAAAATAGAGTGGGTAAAGGGTTATGGTAGTGAAATCCTCGGAAATTTAGTTTTAGGCATCTTTTTGAAATGTTTTTCAGTCTTTTATCCATTTATTTTTCACTTTCACCATTGTGAGTTTTTACCATGATTACCGGTTTTTACCTTATTAATTTGTATTTAATGCCTAAAAATAAAAAATTCATTATCACATAATTCTAACCTAGTGATTAAATATATGATATATTCTTTTTTTGAATAAAATTTATATGGGAGATAAGAACTAATTTTAATGTTAGAGCACAAAACATGTAAACCCCTTTTTTAGAAAATGTGTATTTTATGATTAAAAATAATATTAAGATAAAATTATCGATTTTGTTAATTTATATGAAATTAATTGGTTTATTATTAAAAAAATTAGAGTTACATGTCTTGAAATGTAAACAAAAAATTAATTCCACATTATGGACACATAATTAAAAGAAATAGACCAAAAATAAATCTTATTAGAGTAAAATATTACTTATGTTTCCAAAATGTTAAATATGAGTTTTATAAATTCCACATTTCATTTCTAAAAAACATATTTTAATTTATATATATATATATTTATATATAAAAATTGTTTTATAAAATTTTAAATCACCCTTCTATTATATAAATTTCACAAAAGTGACAGTATTTGAAAAATCAGTATATTTCACCATTCACCCCAAAATTTAACCTTTTTTAGAAAAATATCAAAAATTTATCCTAATTTTCTTAAAATGATAAATAGAAAATTATATTCATTTTATAGATATAAAATTGTAAAATTTATAAACAAAGTAGTCAAATAAAAATACAAAATATAAAGAGAATTTTTTTTTGTAAAATAATGTTTTTAAATGTTTTTAATATATTTCATATAAATTTATAATTTAGTTAATGTTAGTTTATTTTTTTATATAAAATAATATTTTAAAAGTGGTTAATACAATTTATTATTATAAAATTTACAACACTTAAAAACATTTGTTTGAGAAAGGACAATCCCTTTTGATATTAAATCATATGAATTATTTATCCTATAAATATTAGAAAATTTGTTTAGTAATATATTTATAATTACTATAGGTTTTATTATTCATATAATTTTCTTAATTATATTCATCTAGTATGTCTCAGAGTTTTTTAGTTAATTATTAATTATAGAGAAAGATAAAAAACAAATTATATTTATTTAATGGAAATATATATGGTAAAATCAAGTGGTGTTTCACTCCAGGAATGATACAACTTTTCCACATGAGGATGCACTATGTAACATCCCCAACCTAGGTTCCACTAAACTGATGAATTGATATAGGTCGCTATATGACCTTATGTGTACCTCTCCGTATGTCAGTGGGTACAGACTAGTATCTTGTGTCTAATAAATCACGTTGGTAGACTATACGATCTTTATCATAGTAAGCCACATCAAAAAATTATGAAATAAGGGAAACTGAATAATCAAGAAACAATAAACATGCATTAAAAATCATATCCCAGAATGGGTTACCAGACCACATCGATATATTAAATATTGTATTTCATTTTATATAATTCCATGAGTAAAGAAAACAAAAAATAGTGATAAAAAGAAGATTCTCTAAAATGGTTCTTGAATCCATGTTTGAATCAATCATCCATGAACATCTGATCTCCAAATAAACCCTCTAGCATAGGGGCTTTTACCTTATCCTGACCTGAAACAATGAGATCTTCTCAGATACCCAATGGAGGCCCGAGCAGGGTGTGATTACAACTAAATAGACAACCAACGATGGTGTCTACAAAATATCCAGTCTAAACAGATATTATATGCATGAAAGAAATGAATAAAAAGGTAAATAAGAAATATACCAGGTGCCATTAGTTACCAACAATCACTTAAATAATTTTCATTATTTTTTCTCTAGGTTAGTAATTTTCCTCAATTACACTATGACATTTTCCGGTCAACAACCACACATAAGTGGATATGTCAAGTTCCTTATATCACTTTGTACAAAATTTCACCAAAAATTCTATCACAATTACCTTAGAGCCTTCTTCCATGAAATATCAACCAATTTAACCATTAGAATAATAGAGCATAAGTCTGACTCCATAATATATGCATTCTAGTTGAGGGGTTTACAACCTCATTCCAACCTAACTCATTGGTATATAACCTCAAGTCAATACCCTACACACCACCAAGCCTTGTGCACATTCTTCTTTAACCTCAACATTTTTATCAAACATAAACCAATACCATTTTGCACATTAATAATTTAAAAAAATCATTTAATTGACACATAATAGATAATTATGCCACAGTTTTTTTAATAGATCTTATTTAAATTCCTTAACTGAAAATAATTTTAAACCTCACATTCCAAAACTCATATACCACTTTAAAAATATATAAAAAAATCCATATTACATGTTAACATCTAGAAACAAATACCATTAACTCTATTTCATAACCCTATCTATCATTTCAACACATTTATCATCATCTCTATGTCCTAAAAATTCATTTCTACACTTAACATTTAAATTTTAATGTTTTGAAAGTGGAACACCCAATGGGTGGACCTTAACCCGGTCAACTAAACCTCAATACATCCCATAGGACCCTGAGGGGTTTAATCAAACATTTTCCCAAAAAATTTATTAATTATACTAAGGAAGTACAAAAGAAAAAAACACCCATGAACAATCAAATACACATAAGTAAATAAAAATAATATGTGATATAACTTGTAAACCACCTACCTTGATTTTGAATATGAACACTCTCTTAACCCTTGACTTTGATTCAGATTCGAACAAAATTCAAATACCCAACTTAGAATCTGCTGGAACAAGAGGGTTTAGGACTTTAGAATAATATAAACAACCACACAATCCCTAATTTTTAAAAAGGAAGGAAGTGGAGTGTTAGACTCACCCAGAGATCAGATGCACACCTAAAAATGCTCTAAATGGTTTAGAAATGATGGAGATTGGTCATTGGGAAGCTTGGGACATTTTGGTTTGTCAATAGGGCTATAAGAGGAAGAATGTGGGAGAATCTAGAGTTATAACAATTAAGTCTTGAGAGTTAAAACGGTAAAACCCACTTTTTACTGAGAACCTAGACTGGATGTATGGTTGGGAAAACCATGCACTAACCATGCTCCAGCTTCTGTCCAAGAGGGGGAAACACTGCATGACTATCTTGGGACGCCAACTGTTTTTACAAATCGTGAAATTACTATGTGGGATGGATCTATCCAATCCCACAATGTTTTCCCTTCCCCTTGAACAGTTTCATTGAACCGTTCTCCCCACCACTAGAAAAGAATGGTTAGGGTGCACAATTACTACTAACCATGATCCAACCACGAAATATGCATTATATGGACCCACTCTCCATTCTTTCATGTCCATAACCCCCAGGACACCCATAATCCTCCACATAGACTCCAAAAACATTTCATTAACCACATTTAAGTCATTTAAACAAAATGCTTTAAAAAATAACATACCCCAAAGATTTCCAAGATCTTACATCCTCCCAACATTATAATATCTCATCCTCGAGCCGCATTCCCAAGCATCATAGAGCTTTGAAGATGGTATGGTCGGGCCATTGGATCCTCATATCTGTTTTCCTCTCCTAATATTCTCCCTGAACATTTCCATGTAGCCATAAAACTCAAACATAAATCATAGTCTTACCTCAGAAGGCTTTCTCACAATGATCGACAATACAAACCAGATGATCCTTGAAGGACACATCAACCTCAAGATCATCATCACCCGCACCAATCTTATGATATGGGTCAAGATGATACCACTAAATATGTGACATATGAAAAACATTTTGAATTCCACTATACAACTTTAGAAGAGAAAATTGGTATGCCATTGGTCATATTCTCTCCCCAATCTCAAATGTACCCATGAATCTGGGAACTGACATACCCTTTCTTCTAATTACAATGGTGTCCCAACCTAGGAGACAACCAAAGAGAAAATCGATCACCCACCATAAACTCAAGAGGCCTATGATGTCGATATGCATACGACTTATTCCTAATATAATCCACATGAATACATTTTTGAATCAACTAAACCTACTCCAAATTTTCCAGCATGAGACTTAACACGGAAAACTCTAATTCTGTAGCCTCCATCCAACACAATAGTGATGTACATGGTCTACCCTAAAGTATATCATATGGTTTCATCTCAATCATCACCTGGTAAATTTTTTTATAGGTTAACTTAATAAGAACCGAGTTCTTCTCCCATGATCCACCAAATTCAATGACATAAGACCTCAATGTGTACTCTATCACCTGAATAGTATACTCTGATTGTCCATATATCTATGGGTGAAAATCCATACTAAAAAACACATCGGTACCAAGCGATTTTTGTAACCCATACAAGAATCATAAAGTATTCCTTAGATAAAAGTCCATTTTTTTTTTCAGAACCCCATTCAACCACACTATCTCTCAAACATTCAACTCACCCAACTGGTCCACTGTGAGGGTCTCTTGAATCATTAAGAAATGTTACAACTTGGATAAACGATCCACAACTAACAGTATTATATCATTGTTTTGAGGTGTCCAAGAAAGATCCACCATAAAATCCATTGTCACATCATCCCATTTCTATTTCGAAAAGGGAAAGGGATGTAACAATACAACCATTTGATGATTCTTGGCCTTGACCTATTGATAGGTTTAGCAGAATATCACAAAATGTTCAACCACTTTCTTCACCCCAGGCCACCAATACCATGTATGAAGATCATGATATATTTTGGTTAATCCAATATACACCAACCTCATCGAGTCATGGAATAAATTCATCAATTCTTCTTACATACATTTAAGAAGAAAATATGGCCACATATATAAACAATTTCATCATTTCCAATAGTCTGTCTTGATGGTGACTCCACACCTTTGAGAATTTCCATCAAATCCAAAAAAATTGGATCCTCTTATTTAGATTCTCTGATTCAACTCAAAAGAGTGGAATCAATATCCATGTATTCAAGGGACATTCATCAATTCCCATCCTGCACCTCTAGATACATCTTTGAAAAAAACACCATCATTCTCCACACAAAACTAGATTCTTGAATTGCCTTGTTCTGAATCATTATACTCAAAAAATATGCAACACTATTTTCTTTTCTCAGCATATAATGAAACTCAAAATTAACAGATTTCATTAACACAACCTAGCTTTACTATAGAATATTAAAATCACACTGAGAGAATATGTACTTATAGATTTTTTGATTGGTATATATAGTAAACCATTCATAAAAAAATTAATTCTATAAAAACATTAAATCATAAACCACCATGTCCAACTCCAGATCATTTTTAGGGTACTTTAATTCTTGAGGCATAAATTATCATGAACCATATGCCACAAACGGTTAACACTACATCCACACTATCCCAAGACCAACACTGGATGCATCATAATACCAGGTATACTCCTTAATCGGCTTAGGTAGAATCAAAATAGGTGTAGTATTTAGCTACCTCTTCAACTCATAGAATGCATTATCACATGGAACTAACAATTCATAAATGATTCCCTTCCTGGTCATGATTGGGAGCAGTTTTACTAACATGGAAGAGTCTTTAATTAACGTTTGGTAATACCTCACAAATCCTAGAAAACATCGAACATATAAAATGTTATTATATTGTTCCCAATATAAAATTTCAGGTACTTTCTCTAGGTCAACTGAAACACCTACATAAATTATGATGTGACCCAGGAAAAGTACATTTTAAATCCAAAAACAACATTTAGATAGGTTTGTGTATAGACTATTATGTCCCTGCATACTCAAGACAATGTAATGATTTTTGGAATGATCTTTACGAGTATTTGAGTACACAAAGATATCACCCACAATGACGTGTACAAAATGATACAGGTATGGGTGAAATAATCAGTTCATTAGGGACATAAACACTGCTGGGACATTGGTCAGCCTGAACTGCATCACTACAAACTCATATAACCCACACCTACTCTTAAAATCAATCCATGGTATATAATAAGTTCTCAACCATATCTGACGATTCCCTCATCTCAAATAAATTTTGGAGAACATTGAATCTTCTCTTATAGAGTCAAAAATATCATCAATTCATGGAATAGGGTATAAGTTCTTAATCATCATCCAATTTAGCTTCCTATAATTGACACACAACTATTAGAATCCACTATACATCTTGGAAAATAGAATTTAAGATCCCCAAGCAGACATACATGGATGGATAAAACCCTTGTTCTATAGTCCTTCTAACTATGTTTTATATTCCTAGAGTTCTATTGGTGCCATTCTCTATGGTGGAATAGATATTTATTCTGGGACCAGGAACAACTGTATTATGAACTCAACATCTATCTTGACTGGCATCACTAATAAGTAATCAGGAAACACATCCTGAGACTGATCCACCATAGGAGGAAATACAATATTTTCTAATCTACCATAATCAATCATAAGACAAGACACCTGGGTTGTATGTTCAGTTAATTTCTGATAGATTTGTCGTATATGTCAAGCTCAGATATCCCATCCCACCTGGTGAACATAATTATTTCCCAACAAGGACACAAATGTTACCCTATAAAGGTTATAATTGATATGGGATTGGAATAAAACTAGCCAATCAATGACCAAAACTTGATCAAAACCTGATATCTCAAGAAAAAACTTGTCCCATAGAAAATAGGACCAATAATCTTTAAAAGAACACACCTTACATTACTAAATATTTTCTATTCTCACCCCCAATTGTGTATCAATCGACACAACCCCCATCATATGTTCCATCACTAGGCCCAATACACACACTAATTGACAAGATACAAAAGAATATGAGGTACCTATATGAAATAACTAACTAGAAAGAATGAAAGCTACAAGAATCGCAATTCAAACTATTGATGGTGAAGCCTCACCACCTTTCGGTGTATGATGGACTGTATAAATCTAACCTCCCCTTCTACACTGTACATCAGCCTGAGTTCCTGGTGCTAAAGTACCCTACTTCTATGGACACTCATTCCCTAGAGTACCACATCTTCTACCTCCACTGGTATGACTAGTAGAGATCAAACTGGCTACTTGATATGAGGTAACTAAACCCCTATATACACTATGAAATGGCCTTGTACTCCATCATATCCAGGCTATGAATGGTTCTAAAAGAACCTCTGAACATTCCATATTTCTCCAAACGATTTTCACTCAACTCATGGTCGTGGACATTGTCCTCGCTTGTGTCCTAGCCTATCGTAATGATAGTAGAAAACTCTATCACTACCCTGTGAAGGTGGTTCTCTTTTCTAACTACTATGTCCACCAAGACCCTATTAAAATCCCTCAAAATAGATCTTCCTACCATCAGAATCCTCACCACTGGATCTCCCAACTACAACTGCATATCCACCAACCTACAACTCTTTCAAGTTCAGTTCTAAAATAAGGGCAAGATCCACCACCCCAATAAACACCATTAATTAGTATATATTCACATGGGACGTAATTTTATTTTTATTTCCATCGCGGAAATGTATGTCCATAGAAATCTCATCAATTACCAATGCTGGAATAAAGGATTGAAGTTAAGTGAAGTAGGCAACACCATCCATCACCGTAATAGTCCACAAAGTCAAACTCATAAACTCTACCGCCTTATGCTACCTCATGGTCTGTAGATTGAAATGTAATATAAAAGTTTCCCTGAAAGCCTTCCACTACATAAACTCGAACTACTCAGTCTGAAACAAAATACTCCACTAGCTCTTTTCCTTCCATCACAAAATGTAAACCTCCAACTTGACTCTCTTCTCTAGAGGAGTCTCCAAGTGATCAATAATATTATGGATGGAAACTATCTTGAACTCATCATCCTCAGTTCTACGCTCTCCTGAAAATGTTTGAGGTTGTTGTACCTATGTAAATATATTCAGTTTGAACATGCTCGACACAAACTGCTTTAGGTTCCATTGCATCATCTACATAGAATGATCAAATTTCACATGCAATGTATCCTCTCATCAGTTACCCTGGATCATTTGGGATTCCTGATCCACCTATAGAAGATAATTCTCTATTATATTCTCTTATCTCTAAACCAAAACATGTTATCATGGAAGAATTTGTATACAATTACGAATTCATATCTTAGAACACATTACATAAAACATCAACAGTTTTCACAAAATAAGGCTCCCCACTAGCCATAAACAATCCCTTTAGAATACACTATCCCAACATACATATTCACATCTATATTACTACCCTTATCTATCCCAACCATAGTCCATGGTTGACGTGGAGTAGAACAACTGACAAAACTATAAACCATATGATTAAAAATCATTTTCTTACTGTTTTCACTTCCAGAATATATATTTTTTTCTTTTTGGAACCTTTCCATTTTTACAACATGCTACCACCAAATTTTTAAACCCATTTATAACCTTCCATTGGGAACATGTAATTAAGAATTCATTAACATTCTTTCCATTTAACCATTTACATCATATTTATTAGAAAATATTCATTCACATTTTCCTGAATTTTCAATGCATTCAATCCCTTTTACCCCACACATGTTACCAATTTGTGCCTTCCATGATCCATGCTAACTATATACCTAGGCACCTAGAATTATGAATTAATGAAAAACCTCATTCCATTACATCCATTAGAATAATTTCATAAAATAGTCTCATCACACAAAAAGAACATCACCCATTGGTGAAATATCATTCAACTATAGAAAAAAACATCAAGATCAACAATCTCACCCTAGGTTAAATGGGTTTTACCTAATACATGGGTTAGATAATCCCATGAACAAGATCATTTCCATGTACCAAAACATACTAGTATTCTGCATACCATCCCTAAATAGTATGTCAATAGAATTGAAAACTCCCCTAATACCACATGGTAATGTCCCCAACCTGGGTTCCACACAACCAGTTCCCTGATCCAGGTTGCTACAGACCTCCAAAATGCCTCCACATATGCCAGAGTCTACTGACTAGTAGGGAGGGTCAAATAAATAACATGGGGAGACTGTACCCTGTTTATTAGAGTAAGTCACAAATGATAAAGTATGAAATAAGGGAAATAGAACAAGCAATAAACTATAAACATTCAATACCATCCATTTCCCAAAAATGGGTACAATCCCACAACCAAATAGTAAAAATACTATGTCATTTCATACAGTGCCAAGTGTAAGGAAGACCCAAAATAAAGATAAACAGTAGAATTAAAAAAATTCGTCATGGCTCCATGTATGGATCCCTTATACATGCAAATCTCATGCCTAAATCACCCCCTATAATAGGGACTTTTCCCTTATCCATACCTGCAACCATGAAATCATCTCAGGTACCCAATGAAAGCCTTAGTAGCGTGTGAACATAACTCAGTTGGCCACGACCAGAATTGTCAACAAAATATTTAGTCTAAACAGATAGTGTATTCATGTACTAAAATGAATTAAATGGTAATAAATAAATAAATAAAATTCCATTAGTTATCAATATTCACTTAAACCATTTCCACAATCCATTCCCTAGGTTATGCATTTTCATCAATTACACTATGACCTATGCTAGTCAACTACCATGCATTAAGGGATAGGTCAAGTTACATATCTCACTAGGGAAAATATTTAATAATAAATTCCATCACACATATCTTGGAACCTTAGTTTAATTATTCTCATCGAATGCAACCATTCGAGGCCTAGATCATCAGTCCAACCCCCGAACTCATGAATTATTTGGGTGGGGTGTAGAGCCTTATTCCAACACAAACCATGTGTGTAGACCCTCAAGTAAATACCCCATATACCACCAATCCATGTGTACAATATTCTTTCACCACAATAAATTTACAAAACATAAACGAATACCATTAATAACATTCATCATTTAAAATAATCGCTCATTCAACACATAATACATCATTATGCCATATCTCATTTACATATTCTCATTTACATGACTTAACCAAACAACAAAATTACCATTTATAATACATAAATTATTTAACCAATTAACACTATAGAAAAAAACCCCTTTATACCATGTCTACAACTAGACAAAAATACTATTAATTCCATTTCATAACCAGATCTATCATGTGAACACATTTATCAAGGGATCTGCGTCCTAAAATATATAAATTCTATACTTAAAATTTCTATTACAATGTTCAACAAGTGGAATAAATCATGGGGTTCCCTAAACCTAGTCCACTAAACCTCAATGAATCCCATGAGGATCTTGAGGGGTTTTATTAAACATTACCCAGACCATTTATCAATTGCACCAAGGAATACCAAATTGGAAACACAAAAACACCAAATCAAAATAAAATACATATAAATAACCAACTAGACTATTTGACATAACTTTTAGAATACCTACCTTAGTAAGAAGAAAAATACTCACTTAACCCTAGACATTGATTCATTTTTGGACTCCCTTCAAAGCCCTATCCTAAGATCCATTGGAAAAAGTGGGTTTTAATTATTTTTAAGAATAAGAACAACCCCACAAGCCCTAATTTAGAAAAAGGAATGAAGTGGAATATTATAATAACCCAAAGCTTCCATCTAGACATAACAATACTAAAAATAGATTATAAATGTGGGAGAGTGATCATTGGGAAGCCTATGGAATTTTGGTTCTCCAATAGGGTTGTAGGAAGAATAATTTAGGAGAATAATGAGTTATAAAAAATAATGCACGAGAATAATCAAATGGTAAAAATACACTTTTTAAGGGGAACAAGTTTTGTCCACACAATTGTCCAATGAATGAGAACTTTGCACCACTCTCAATCCAAGAGGGGTCCAAACAACGTGGTTATATAGGTATCCCTCATGATTTTACAAATCATGCAATGACTGTGTGACCGGGATCTGTCCATGGATTTATGGTTTGTACTTCCCCATTGAACAATTTCTTTAAAATAATCACCCCACCAACTGGTAAGCATGATTAGGGGGAAGAGTTACAATTAACCATGTTCCAACCATGTAACATGAATATGATGGCCCTTTTATCCCTTCATTTGGGTCCAGAAACCCCTAGACACCCCCAAGACTCCACATAGACCTAGAAATATTTCTTTAACCATATTAAATATATTGAAACCAAAATTTTAAACAAGATTGCACCTCAAAAATGTCTGGGATCTTACACACTGCCAGTTTTTCGAAATAGAACTAATGGAAAACCCCCTCTTGCATTGAAAACTGGATAAAAAATCATCCAAAACATGTTATGATGTTATTATTTCTATGAACATCCATTCATAGAATCATTATTTAAAATGTGATTTCGCATCATCTCAACCATCATGTATCCCCACTGAGACTCCTCCAAAAACTACACCAAGGACTATTGCACTATCTTGTAAAATATTTAACATCTACCTCTATACTTATAAGGATGAATAAATATTTTTAATATAACCTCTATCACCCTCCAAGATTCTTGATATTTCCAAATATCTCCCTATGGAATTCTAATATGCACATCCATAACATTATTTCTCTCATTGAGGGTGTAGGAGATCTCAATGTCATAATCCAAGTGAAATTTCATTAAAATGCACTGTTATAGATTCAGAAATCACTAAATGAAAACATACCTCAATATTTTATGAGTTTTGAAAACAAAAAATAACTTATTGATCAGGTAACTCCTCCAAAACCTTATTAAAAAAACTAATGTGGCCTCCTCGAGATCATGGGTGGAATATTTTTGCCTTTGGGTATGTAAGTATATTGATCCATATGAGGTTTATAATTTATTTTAAATGATGAAACAACCCTATAAAATCTATGAAGATTCAAATAACAATGCAAACATTACTCCATACTCTAGAAACTGATGTATTAGATAACTAATCAACCTCTCTAGCATATACTAAAATTCATCCAAGCACTGATCAGTCCATAATATTGCTTCATCATTCTAAGTTGATTATTTTGGGTATAATTAAAATTATTAGAAGAAGTAACTGTGATTTAATCCCCTTTCCAAGGATCTCCATCCAATAAATACGAAAACAATGTAAAACAAGAAATAATGAAACACCATAATACTGTGTACCATTCACCAAATAGGCCCCTTAAACATATCAATATCCATCACATGGGTTTTATAGAGATCAAGAAAGTAGAATAAAAAAGACATCCTACCTACAAAGGTATCCAGGTGTTAAGAAATCTTCTAAAATTCTGATGGGATATGTCCTTCCTCCAAGGCATACTAGTACCTCTAGTGTAAATGATAAAGATGAAGAGAGATTCGGGTGAGGAGGAGTCTTAGATAGGAATGTAACAATAAAAACCACCCACTATCATAAAATGATATTGAATTTTACAACACCCATTTATTTTACAATAGTTATGTTGCATTTATTCATTAATTATAATCCATGAATAAATGCTATGGACAGTGAATCTATCGTATGAATATTACATGTACCTTTTTCATTACATCCCATATAACACTCGCTTAAATGATAAACTCTGTAGAGATGAAACAGCTGACTGTAAACACTTTATGCTCAACCATGTAATAGCTAAACATATCTTAATGGTCATATTCTCACTATACATAGTTACCTAAATCCATACATTGATAAATATTTATGGCATATATCTCCTTTAATCACCCACATCACTAAATCCAAAAAGAATTTACCCCATTTCAAGTTATATTTTATCTTATAAAAACCCTTTTGAAAATATATAAAAAATTACTTTATATATCTTCAAAAAAACTTTTATAATGTTATCATTAACTCCACCCCATATATCATCACATGCAATATAATGAAAAGATCTATCCGAAAATCAGTTTAGATTAACTCTCAATTATTAGAGTTTCTATCTAAGTGAAACTCAATCCTCATTCATTAAACTGTAAATTTTGACCCCATGTTTCTTAATAACATTGAAAAAATATGAATATTCATTTCTATATATTAAATAAAAGAGTAGCTACTAGAAAAGTGTTAATGATACTCAAGATATAAAGGGATCTGACATGATCTAGATCAGTCAAATTTATCTCTATACCGACATCCACCATTATAGATCATATGAAAATGTGTATTCAAATATTTTTCCATTTACAAATATGTCAAGTGACCATGGAATAAAGAGTATGTCACTACGACATTGTCTTCTAATTTTTTTTCTCGATTATTGAACTATAGTTTGACATGGTAAATTATTAAATGCCATGTTATTAACATACATGGATGAGCACATCACATGCCACTCATTATAATAGGTAATCATATCATTTATAATTGTTAGGTGTATCCTCACACTTCATAGAAAATATCAATTGAGGTCCTAGATGTCACACTTGTCATGCGAGAATATAAGTACCATCTTTGTTAAGATCCAATAAAAAATAGGTCTAGAAAGATAATTAACCATCCCATGATTAGAAACTTAATATATAGGCATGCATCAGTAGGGTATCAATTTATAATGGTTCACATGCTATGTATCAGAAAAACTTCCGGTATGGGAACTTAAATATGTTATATACACCCCTAGTATACGATATGCATTTGTACGAAACTCTAGGTTGAATACCTTACCAGTAACCCCACACAAAATAAACTATTTTTGTGCCTCATGAGAATATTTTTTAATTCTATAAAATAATCCTACTCTTGGTAACATTAAAATTTCATCATAAACAATAATAATATATGAAAAAAATCCTTTAGAGAAAACAAAAAGTCTTACATTGAGAGGTAAATAATTATTACACTTCACAGAATGTTTATAATTGAATAAATGTATATATATATATATAAAATAGAAAATAATGATAAATTGGATAATGTTGTTTAATATGATTCATTACATACTCTTAACCCTTTTTATGTATATTTAACAAGAAATCATAAACATATGTTTATCATATTACAAATAATATACTACTAGAGTATCATTATGTATTCTATAATTTAATGGAATTTTTTAAATAATTAAATCATAGGTAATTTCTATCACATCTCTATGTGTCCATGTAATAAAAACCTCCCACTATCATGATAATGAGAAAATTTATGAAGTAATAAAATTTAAATAATTGAGAAATTTTGGAATTATATTCCAATCTATTGAAGTATATGAACATATTAAAACTTATTATCTTCATAAAATATAATTTGAGGATGTCAACATCTATTTTATATATGAAACACTTTATCAGTGAATCAGCATAATTGTTAAAACTATTTCCATAAAAAAATCCACTAAAATCATTTTCTGAGATAATGTTAATATTTACACAACTACTTTACCTGTACATTGTAAACTCATTTCAGATAATGTGGAATTTACTTTTTTTACTATAAATAACATAAATAGTTTCATTTTTCATTACATCCATAACCTAAACTCTTTTTTGATACAAAGTGTTGTTCAGTTCAAAAATTTTATTGGAAAAATCTTATAGGAAATAGTAATGTTATCTTATTCAAGATAACTAAATTTAATTGTTTGTGTCTTTATTTATCATTACATATTATAAACTCTTTAGGATATATAGTGAGGATTACTTTGATATTAGATTAGTATAATCCTTTATTTATCATATTTAAAATCTTCTTTGTCCAAACATACTCCTACTAGCTTCATAAATTCAATATTCTTTTAGAATAGTTACCAAGATATTCAAATCCTTTTTAATTAGAAAATAAATATCATTTCCATTAAGTGTGAATAGTTTAGAAATAAACTATTTTATCTGTATAATATATTGTATTCTAGGTGATCAAATAATTGTTTTGAAAAATAATATAATTTTTTTGTAATATGCCATTGATGGGTGACCAAATAACATTCCATCATATTTTAATGAATAACAACATAAACACTTTTACCAATCTTTTTTTCAGGAATATTATATAATCTGATGAATATTATACCATTTAAATAATCAACCATTCCAGTTTTTCTTACAAATAATTATAATTGAACCACTTATCTTATCATATAAATTAATTGAGATAAAGAGAAAAATTTATCTGATCTTGAAACTATCATTTACATTCAAATTTTAGGCAGAAACGCTTTGCTTAATCATATGATAATAAACTATAAGATAAATTAAATATCCATTTATTTTAAACTCCTATATATTTAAAACATCTCTATAATACTTATTTTTTATAACATACAATTCATAATAAAACTATTGATTTTTATAACACCTATACTGGACATGGAAATTCCATGCTTTTTCCTAAAACTCCATTATGTTCCATGAAAATACATCACATGGAATTATAACTCCTTCTCTATGAAAGCCCAAGATTTCACTAATCTTGACATCATTAATGAATAATAACAGTTGAATATATTAAATAAACATTTATTCCTATTGATTAAAATATTACCAAATTTTATTATCAACACAAAAATAATACCTAAATATCATATTCCCAGTTCACTTTTTCTGAAATCATTGAGAATATTAGATAAATATTTCGTGAATTAATTAATATTATGAGAAGCTTTCCATAAATAAAAATATAATAAATTTCAAAAATATAATAATATATTTTATTATCTCTTAAATCAATTTATATAATTGATAAAAATCATAAAATATGTACATTAAAAATACCCATCTCAGGGTATCAAAAAATAAATCATTACACACTCTTATCAAGATAAAAATGGAGTAAAATAAAAATCTTATTACAAGTTATTCCAAGATTGTGTCATCCAATCTATCAATATAGAAACTCATTTTCTCTATTATGGTATTGAAAACATCATGATATAAACTAATATTATGTCCCATATTTTGATCTCTTGTATATATAAAACACTTTCAAATCATATAATTGATATCATATATCTATCTGAAGAATTCAATTTAATTCTATAAAATCTATAACTAATGTGGTCTCTTTTCTATGATTTTTACAACCTTTCATGAAATATTGAAAATGATTTCTCATATATACAAGTTTTCTAAAAATAATATATATATATTTTCCAAAAAAATAATGTACCTAATCATATTTTCTAAATGAGTGGAGATAGAAGATCCTTTGTAAATTTAGACACTAAGACTCTGAATCATTAGGTGAATTATTCTATGTTTCACATAAGAAACAAAATTACCTTTTTTGAATAATATTAACAATTATTTACTCTAAAAATAAATTTCACAATATATAAAATTTTATTTAGGAACTATTCTTAGATCACCAGTCTTTATATATATCTTTTATTAAGTTAAAAGTCTTTGGAGAATCTTATATTAAGCTTATCCTTTCAAGAAATAGTTTCAGAATTTAGCTATATGATGTTATCATTTATCTATAATATGAAGATTTTATCAGATGATTATCAATATTTATGATGATTAACAATGTTTTTAATTTAATTTTCACCCACTAAAATGATAACATAGTTCTATAAATCATATTCAAAAGAAGGAAAAGATCCATAGTTCACTAAGGAATGAGTCTGCTTTGTAATTCCTCTAACCACTTCGATATTTAGGCGGGGAATCATCCCAATCGTATCATGTATTGTTTTTGGAGAGTTGAGTCTATAAATCATTACCTAATCCATCACATGGATAAGGATAAATCTATTCCACTTGTATCTTAAAAACTAGTTTCCCAGCTCCGTGTAACTGAAATAAAATGCTAAAATTTGTTAACAAAAGACAATTGAGGGGAACTATTCTTTCCAGAGACCTACCCATTGGACGACATAGAGTCACCCATTAATTTCCTTCATTTAACAAGTCAATCCATGAACACTCTACATTTATAGAACCGATCTGGTTGGATGATCAAGGAATCTAATAGTTATTCTTTTTAAGGAATCTAAGACTTAGTATTTTGAGTGTATTTAATTTCATAATTTTATCTCATGTTATTTCATTTATTAAAAATTCTTATAGTGATTTATTTTGGATTCCTATTCACTCTTGAAAATCAATACGATCAATCTAAATTAGTGTTAAACTCATTAATCATCCAATAATTTGTGTTACTCATCCATTATTAGAATTCAAATATAATGACACATAATTAAATTCACCATACTTAAAAGTTATATAGGCTCTTCGTATTAATTCTTATAGTTATATGAGATTATAAATTTACATGAGTAATCCCAAATGAAAAGATAGACAACCCTGTCACCTTTATAAAAAAATGAAAATTCATCCATGCCTGTACCTGGTTTGACCACAAGTACGTCTCCTTGGGGAGACTTTACTCCAGATAGAATTCAATTCATGATACTTCAAACATATAAAAATCAAAAACTATGTTGAAAAAATAAATTTCACTTTATAACATCAATTAAAATGTGAGGTCAAGGTATATAAAAATCTATATTCACTATGTGTTCATTCCTAGAATGAAAATTCAAGGAACTATCTCATAGAAGTAGTCTAACAATTAAACTAGAAAATACACCATTCAATATATAATAAAATTTTATGTATGAGAAAATATTGAATAACATTTTAATAAATAAAAAATTAAAATATTTAAACATGAGATAACCATTCATGAATAATTTCTTAAAAAATATAAACATAAAAACCAATTATAAATTCAAATTTACTCATTATGGATATTCCATAATCATAAATACAACAATATATAATGATTTTAGCATAAAAATTTCATATTTATCATTATATGGAATTTCCATTTAAATGTACAATATTATCATGAATTATAAAAAAATTTAAGTACTAATTTATATTATGTAAATATTTTTCATATTCTAAATACGATATACTTAACATTTCAAATAAGGCCATATTAATTTTGAACAATTCAAAATAATTTATTATTAACAATTAATTATTTAAAATTAAAATTTTATAATACTTTGGGCCACATTTGTGTAATTTGGAAACACTTTATAATTTAAATTTTTATTATTATAAAATAATACATTTTATTTATAATCTAGAAAATAAAAAATATAAATTTGTTAAGTAGTATCTTAAATATTAAAATTGAATATTTAAGGAATATTTGATATTAAGAATTTCAAAAATATTTATAAAGTAATTATAAACAAATTATGATTAATTAATTAATTAATAATATAGTAAATTTATAATTATCATTAAAATATAATTTATTATAATTTATAATGAATTTATAAGTTATTAGTTAAATTTAGAAATTGAAAAATACTTTTCTTCTCAGTACTGTGACTTGCACTAACCTGTGGGGAAACCACGCGTCCCCATAGTCAAAAACTATATCACCCATTGGTTTGATGTACTCTATCATTTTTTTCTTATTCATTACTATTTATAATGGGTTGGATAATGTTATATATGTTTTTGGAGGATTAAAGGGAGTGGAACCTACTGTCTGGTTACAAGACAAATTCATGATATAATTGGGGAATTCACAATGTGAATATTACAGGATTGTTGCTATTATAAAATTATGATCCTAAATGTGGTTCACCAGGTGGATGACTAAGACTGGTCACATCATGTAACTAATTCTTGATGTGAATGTATTAATGTTGTTTCCAACATGAGGTGAAGAGTTTTTTAATAAAAATACCCTCTAAAAGAATTCAGAATTTGAAATCCCAATTCACATCGAAAATTAGTCCAAGACAAACTAGTTTAGTCCATCCAACAGTTTTAATTTTTAATTGAACTTTTTTTCATTCCTTTTGAATCGTAGGGAAACCCTAGGTGATTTATAATGATATTTGTTGTTCATAATCCAATTCCAATGTATCTTCAGGTGATTGATTATGGAAATCAAGGTTAGGATCCTGTTCTTCCTTACCACATTAGATATCCTTATGTTGTCTGAAATTAAACCATTTATCAGTGTTGTAATTCCGAGATCTATGGGATTATATTTCTATTGATGATATATTTTTAGGGGTTTTAGGGGAATGAGAGGAATGTGTTTATCTACAAAATTATTTAATATTCATTAGGAGAATGTAATCAAGGTAGGTGGCTTCTCTCCCACTCTATTGTTCTACAACATATTGTATTGAATATTGATAATTTTTTCTCATCATTATATTAGAAATGTTTTGATCTTTTTATTAAATTTTTTTTTTGTGATTTAAAAATGTTAGTTTTTAAATATTATCATGCGGTTATTTATTTAATGTTTTCAAAGTAATTGGGTTTGAAATAAATTTTCTGTCTGAAAAAATATTTGATATGGTTGATGGTCTTGACTTACATGGTGGTGTGTGTTCATATTTCACTATATGAGGCCTTATTGTTTCATACATGGTTCATGGTGCTCAGAAGAATGTCGAAAGGGAATATCATCTAGAGATGACTTTATGAAAAAGGGATTTTAGCTCTCGAGTTTTGGTATTGTCTATTGACATGCATTGGTGTGTGAGTGTGGAATAAAGAATGGGTATGAAAAGTGAAAGTGAAGGTGAAATTGAAAGAATGAATTTATTTTATTATCAAATTACTTCATTTAAATATTTTTATTTCATAAATTGTATTGATATTCTCACCATCAATTTAATATTAAATGTGTTAACTTTTTCTTTTCCTAGTTGTGTGTGTGGGATGTTTTTTGGGATATCCTAATGACTGATATACTCACCCCAGCTTGGGAAAATTGGTGAGTTTTTAGATTTCATCTTCCATGTTAAAGGTAAGGGTCATGTTTTATACTTATCTAGTGGTGATACTAGACATTAGGGTTTGTTTTCTGAATCTGAAGTTGGGGAGCGTCTCCATCTTTGTATGGGATTATTCCATATTGTCTCCAATGTCTTTTGATTTAGAGTTCATGCTTTAATATCTTATTTATTTTGTCATTTTAATATGATATTTCTATTTTATGGGTCATTCATTATGTTAATGTTTTACTATCATATATAATATAACTCATCTTGGTTGTTATGTATTTCATGAAAGGATATTTAGGTTCTCAGGGAAAATTATCCCCCAATTTCCTTTTAATCATTCAAAATTTATTTCCATTCGTTTGTGTATTGGGGATGTCACCTAAGTCCAATAACTTCCCCATCACATTTCAATAAATTTAGGAGGGGAGATATGTTAAAAATTGAAGATGTTTTGTTTAGTCCTTGAGTTAGGTTGGTAGCAAGGATATACCATTGTCAGAACATGAAATATATAGCATAAAAATACGCGGCTAACCTCTTTATGATGAATTTCAAGTTACTAGGATGGTTTGGGTACCAAAGTGTTATAGGATACTTTTAGGAGTGTTTTTATCTCATCATCATGGGTTTCTTCGATGAGTGTTGCATAACAATGTTTATAATGAGATTTACAACTAGGAATACATTGTTCATTTATGGTTCAGATGATTTTTTATAATAGATAAAATGGTTTATTTTTGAAATGATGGTTCCATTGGTGGTTTCTCATGGTAAATATAATTTATTATAATGATATGGAATATATTCAAGCCTTTAGTTACTAGAGGGAAATAGTATAAATGGTGTATTTTTTATATAAAATATTATAAGAAATATGGCATCAAAACTATCAATTAGATGTTGCTAAAAATGTTATTTCACCTGATCCATAGGTGAATCAACGACTTGTATAGAGTATTTTATAATAATTTCAAGCCATTGAAAAAGGAAATCAAAATTATAAAATGAAGCAATTAGATCATTTGATACTATTTCAGAATTAGAATCTACCTATCTTTCCGTGGTATAAAGGACCTAAAAAAGCAGATGTTTAGATCATCTAAATGAATATTTTAACACCCCGAGCTTCCACGGTATGCTTCTCATTGAATAGTACAATAGCGTGTGTCGTACGCAACTTCGAGTTCTAACACACACCACGACCAATCAAAGTAGCCGTTATGAATAGTAGTACATACTTTTTAAAATTTTAGAAATTTTATCTCTCAAAATGGACTTCATTTTTGGATTTGGACTATCGAATTTAGCCTAAGGTGAAATTTTGGTACTTTTCCGATAACTTTAATATTTTGATGAATAGTGAAAACTACTAAATTTTAATTAAAAAAAACTTTTTTAATAAAAATAATTATTAGAGATAAATTATGAATTTGAGTGGTTTTAAAGTTTATTTAGAATATATTTTTACCATTTAATACAATTTTGGTCACTGGACATAATTTCACAATTAAATCGGACATAAACAAGTATCAATCTTTTGATCATTATTATATCTTAAAAACACGCTTTTTGTTTTGACAGCGGGAATTAATTTTAAATTAATTTCTGCCACTTCTGTGTTTTGAATTTAGAAAAATGGATTCCATATTTGGAATCAGGATGTCTAAATTGAGTAAATAGATAACTTTTATTTTTAGACATTTTGAATAATTACTTTGATAAATATTTTATTTACCATGGTTAACGGGTAAATCTGGAAAATAAGGGTTAAAACATAATATTATAATAATACTAAATTACCATAAAACATGTCCTAACGTTATTGGTTGATACATGTCCGACCATGATCATCTTTGGGTCGATTTTGGGACCCCATGTAGCCACTTGTAGGTGATAGGGACACTTTATTTTAATTAAGTTAAAATAAATACAAAAATAACATAAGCATATATCTTTTAGAAAAACAATTTTTACATAGGGTTATATATGTTGTACTTTCAACTATAAATATTCATTAGAAATATAAAAAGATTTAATACATAATTATATTTTATTTAAATTTTTTAGACATTAAATAATTTAATTTATATATGACACAACGATGATGAAGTAATTACCATAATAGTGAAAATTTATAATAATTGATATTATAAATACCCAAATAAATATAATTTGATACTTTTAATTAATTAAACTTATTTTCATTGATAATATCACATATTTGGATTAATTTAATTAACTTTTTTCGAAGTAATCATTCTGTTATAATTTTTACAAAAGTCAATTATTGAATAGTGTCAAAATTGACATAAAAGAGTTTTTAAAACAAATATTACATTATTAATTGATGTTAATTTTTTAAAAATATAAGGTTCGTCCAAGAGACTTATATCATGATATTTGTATCATTAATGGACCACTTGGGGGTCTCTTGGATGTATATAGTATGTTTATTAACTATATAATATAAAAATAAAAAGTGACATGGTAAGTGTCAAAATAATTAACTAAGAGTTAAAACTAAACGATAAGGTTAAATAATGACACAAACCTATCTAAATTCTATTGGTTGAGTGGTTTTCGACCCATTCCCACCTTAAAAATTAGATAATTAACTTTGGAGACATTATAAACTGAATATGAATTTATTATAAAATAATATTTCTAGCTTTTCCAAAGTTTCCCCTCACCCCTTTTATAAAAGGACACTCCCCCTTCTCATTAATTCACACCTTTAAAGGCTTTTGGTTCGGTCAAACCCTGCCCAAATACTCTCTCAACTTCCCTCACTTAATCTTAGAGGCCTTACGTTAGTCATAAAGCCATCCTAAGGAGCCCTTTTGATCAAATCAAAAGGAAGAACCCGAAGAAGAGGTAATGATTTCACCACCCTTTTTCAAGTTCCTTTCTTCTTCCACTTCTTATTTCTTTGTTATTAACATTATAAAATAATGAATCCAGTATCTCCTATATAATGTAAGATTATTATAAATATGGTACAACCATATTCATTATTCTATCCATCCTTTGAATGACATTTCACCATACGTGCGTACGTACGGCATACCGTCTCCACGTCGTGGTGTAATTGTTATTCAATATATTATTTTTTGGATGGGTATAATAATGATTTGTAATTCAAGTAAATAATAAATATAACATGATAATTATTCTGTATATATGATATACCATCCAATTATATATTATTTTAATATCAAAAGAATTATATTTTCACTCGTGCGTACGTACGGATTACCGTCTCCACGACGTGATGAGATTCATTTCCAAGTTCACAATTCATCGACGATTATAAAAATATATATTACTAATAAGTATGTAATATATGAAATAATAATGATACTAGATATATATATATATAATGATTTATGTACTTACATATATCTTATTCACTTACTTCCGTTCAATACTACATGAAAACAGAAACAATGTTTATGCGTACGTACGGACTACCGTCTCCATAAACGGTGTATTCCATTTCATATATATGTCTATTATACATATTTATATTATAAATATATATGATATATTTATCATGTTTTGTATTATGGAAGTATTTAAATCATTATCTAAGTGTTACAACCAAGAGTGACAAGTTAAAACACGTACGATAGAGAAAGTGATTATTACCCAAAATGTTAACTTAACATTGAAATTATTATTAAATGGGTAATATAAAGTCATAAATGAATCATGTATGATATCATAAAAATTAATATGGTTCTGGTATAATTTAATAACATACTACGATCTTCGTACATGGGGTTAAACGTACCCTCGACTAAAGGAAAGTGCAAGGTTAGGGGTTTTCATCTCACTCCTTATTCCCGTGAGATTCATGCCATATTGCCAGTATTACCTTTTGTGTGGTGTATTTACTGCCTATAATTGTATTATTTGTGTAATAAAATTTAATTTATGTGTATTTACTTGTTCATTGTATGATACCTATTTCATGGGGTGTATGTTTCGTAAGTTACCAAATTAGTAAGGGTTTATTTCACAATCACTTCATTATCCGAGGTTGTTTATACGTAATTATCTTCTGGGACTTCTTTATCATCCAAATCAATGTTTCATAAAAATTTATTTCCAAACATTTTTACTATTTAATAGACAATGGGTTAAAGTCATTTATACCCTTATTTTACTTTATATGTTTTTAAAGGAATCTTTCCAACGTTTTCGAAACAAGTTACTTTTTAACCTTTTTGACAAAATTAAGGTAAGAATGTCTTTTTTAACTTATACGGCGGGTGCGGTTATTCTCCACCATTATTACACCTTTGAATCTTCCTTCACAAGCTTATAAATATATTTTCAAAATAAAGGTTTTCTCTATAATTATGCAACTTTTAAATTATTTCAAAAAAAAGATATCTATCTCAAATAGTATTGATTTCATCTATGTCAACATTCTTTGATAAATTTTACACTTGTTTCAAGTTGATTTATTATGATACAAATCATCCATTTTGTATTTAAGGTTTTGTGATATTTTTGACTATGGATGAGTTATTTTTATGCCATTAATGATTTATGATTAATGTTTTGACATTTTGTATGTTAGTTTTAATATGAATGTTTATGTTATATTTCATCCTCTTCTTAAGATGAATGTGTTGGACTAGTATGTTCCGAGTTGGGGTCCGGTTACAACAGAACCTCCGGGTTGGTGTCTGGTTATTAGAGGCACTCCGGGTTGGTTTCCGGTTATTAGAGGCACTCCGGGTTGGTGTTCGGTTATTAGAGGCACTCCGGGTTGGTGTCCGGTTATTAGAGGCACTCCGAGATGGAGTCCGGTTACAGAGGCTCTCCGGGTTGGGTTCCAGTTACAGTTATCCCTTAGGTCTTCGCACGATGCCTTGCCACATAAATTAAAGTTTGGCATCATGCATTCCATCATTATGAATGTGGTTAGTGATATTGCATGGGAATATTATATTAGAAGAATATCCATGTGAATAAGTAAATGAAATTATTTCATTTTATTTCTGCCATATTATACTGATGTTCAAGTTTAAAAGGCTTTTGTTTTAGTTTTAAACATTGCCTTAAATATTTATGATTATTTTTGAAAGTTTCCACTGTATTGCTTGTCACGACCCGTCCTCGGGGCCCGTGCCGTGACTACCCCAAGCCCGCCTTCCATAGGCCAGGGGTTGGCGACTAGAACCAAAGGCGTAAAATCCCGATAACTGGGAAGGCATTGCCTTTATAAAGAAAACAAGCACCACAGAGTACAAGCGGAAGTAAAACACTAAGTACAAAAAGAAGAGCTAAAAAGTAAAAGGGGCCGGAAATACAAGCCCAACTGTAAAGTACAACTCGAAAGGGAAAACAGCGACTGAAAAGTAAAGCTGCTACGCTGAGATGTCCACTGGAAATCCCACCTGAAGGGTGGGTACAGATAGCTCTTCTGCTCCTCGGGTCCCACCGTCTGCTCCAAGTATGACCCGCCCAGTGGTCTGCCTCTGGGTACCGCCTCGTCGTATAGTCCACCTCCAGGTACCGTCCAGTCCTCGAACACTCGGCCTCTGCCAGTACTGGCCGTCGTCTGCAACCAACACAACGAGGTGCGGGCATAGCCCGTGCAAGGGTGAGTATAACGATACTCAGTAGGGACCCCGAGACCCTCAAGGTCTCACAAAAACCAACAAGGATAAACACAAGAAGATCTCAACAGATAAACTCTACTTAGGTATATGCCCATACATATACCTAAGTTATCAAGTAACCCATCTCAATCATGAGGAAACACAAGAATTGTGAAATCGACGGATAACCACTACCCGGGTATATGCCCATACATATACCAAAGTTAGCAAGTGACCCATCTCAATCATAAAGTAACACAGGGTCAAAAGTCTCAGCTCAAACCAGGATTTTCATTATCGAAACCGTAACTGCTTAAGAGCTCCGTCTCTAGAGTGTACAGTGGTCCTGTCACGACTCCGAGGCTGCCGCTCGCTAACCTAAGACTGCTGAAGTACTCCTCCTGTCGAGTACTGCGGGTCTGCTGCCAACTACCAGGCGCTCCGTCCGCTGAGGGTCTGTCGCCAAATACCGGGCGCTACCCAGATAGCCTGCTGAGGTACTCCTCCTGTCGAGTACCGCGGGTCTGCTGCCAACTACTAGGCGCTCCGTCCGCCGTGGGTCTGCCGCCAAATACCGGGCGCTCCGTCCACTGGGCTAGTCGACTCACTCCAAGTCGAGTCGGTCAAGCAGTCGTCAGGTCTCAGCCGGCTACTCGGTCTCCGTACTCTGCACGCTCGTCTCCGGGAGGGTCCGCTCCACGAGCTACTGGTCGATACTCCAAGTATCACAAAGACCCACGAAGAAGTGTCTCAAAGGTCCGTCTCGTCACAGGGGTCTCAACGCAGCAGACGGCGCGTCGATCGGACGCCCGGTCTGTGAGTTATTAGCCTTTTCGTCCCAGGGGCCCGGTTGGTTTCGTGTGCGAACCAAACCCGGCCGTATCTCAACTGTACCCCGAACTCTCATAGGGTATACTCATAGGGACCGTTTCTCATCGTGATCATCAACGTCGCTGACGGTTCGTCAGACGGACGTCATGTCTGAAAGATATCAGCTTTTCCGTTCCAGGGGCCCGGTTGGATTTCGGGTACAATCCAACCCGGCCATACTCCGACAGCATCCAAAACTCGGGCGGAGTATGTCAAAAGTTTCGTCTCATCAAGAGGAAGTCAACGAAACAGACGGCGCGTCAATCGGACGCCCGGCCTGTGAGTTATTGGCATTTTCGTCTCCGGGGCCCGGTTGGTTTTTAAAGCAAAACCAACCCGACCGTACTCCACCTGCGTCCAAACCTCGGGCGGAGTATGCCAAAAGATCCGTCTCATTAAGAGGAACGCAACGCGACTGACGGCGCGTCAATCGGACGTTCGTGGCTCAAGATATGAGCGTTTCCGCTCCGAAGGCCCGGTTGGTTTCGTGAACGAACCAACCCGGCCGAACTCAAAGTAAACCGAAACCTTGAGTGCGATATATCAAAACGACCGTCTCGATCCAAGGATCGCGTTGCCGCTGACGGTTCGTCATTCGGAGGTCCGAGGCTCAAGTTATGAGCCAAAAACCAAAACAGGTTCGAAACGGGGGGGTCCGGGTCCGGGCCGACCCGGCCCGACCCCCCCCCCCTGGGCGGCGCGGCGGCCGGCGGCGGCGGCCGGCGGCGGCGGACGGCGGCGGCGCGGCGGGCCGCGGCGGCGGCGGCGGCGGGCCGCGCTGGCGGCGGCAGCGGGCCGCGCTGGCGGCGGGGTGCGCCGCACGGGCTGGGCACGCGGGGGGTTAAACCCCCGCTTCTTCAAGGAGGCGGCGCGGCTATGCCGCGCCGATTTAACAAAATGGCCCCCCTCCAGGGGGCCCGCTTCTTGGAAAACCGGGGGGCTATTGCCCCCCCTTGTCATGGATGAACCGCCCCCCTCTCTTAAAGAGGGGGGTTTTAAATAAGTGGCCGGGGAATTAAATTCCCCGGTTTTAATGGTATCCGGCCGGCCAGCTGGCCGGCCGGTTTTTCTCTAACGGGACCGGAATTTCCGGTCCCCCTTCGGCTTCCGACGCCGGCGGCCCGGCCGCCGGTCTCTTCTTCCGCCGCGGCCCGGAACCGGCCGCGGTCTTCTCGTCCCGCCGCGGCCCGGAACCGGCCGCGGTATTCGTCGTCCGGCGCGGTGCGACGGCACCGCGCCCCTTTCGCCGTGCCATGATTCCTTCCAACGCGGCGCGACGGCGTCGCGTTCTTGAAGATTCTCCTTGGCGTAACGCGACGGCGTTGCGTAAAATTAAACGCACAATCATCCGCGTGGTGCGACGGCACCACGCCACTTGCTTCAACCCGCAAGAACAACAAGAAATGTTGGAGGGGTTCGGCCGTGTTCGTACGGACCGCCCCCCCCTCACGTTAAATTAATAACGCATCTTAAAAAAAATCAACATCCCATGTTAGTTATACGAACCACGAGAAGAATGAAATAATTAACTATTAAATCAACCACCCCTACCTTGGGTACAAGATCGAGGGTTCGACTATGTCCGCGGAAGACGGCGTCGCGGAAGTCGGGCGTCGCGGTCGTCGTTCGTCAAATCCGTTGACGAAGTGCTATGCCCGAAGAGACACGACGTTGGTGAATCTTCGTTTGCCGACGAAGGTTGTCCGAAGAAGAGATGGCGTCCCCTTCGTTGTCACGGTGAACGAAGAAAGGAGTTGCGGCGTTCTTCGTCGGAAAAGAGAGCGTTCCTCGTCAAGTCTTGAGGAAAGTCAAATTATAAAAAGAACAACGAACTCAAGGACCCCTACCCCGATAGTCGCACGTGACGGAGTCGTGGAATATCGGTGTCGATTCCCTTGACGTCGGAGGAAGAGTCGTTGTCGAAGGCGTTCGTCGCGGAAAACCGTCGCGGAAGGGATGACGCGGAAGAAGAACGTTGCGTCGCGGATACGGCGTCGCGGATGGATCGTGTTCTTCGGCGGAGAAGTTCTTCGTTGAAGAACGTCGTTCTTCGCGTTCTTCGTTGAGTTTGAAGAAGAAGGAGAGGAGCCCTCCACCTCTCAAGAAGACAAACGATCAACCCAAAATAAAATAAGATCACATCTTATTTTATTATTACAAAACATAAAAGAATTTCAAAAGTTTGAAATTCAAAAGAGATAACTCCACATTTAACTCACTTATTTAATATACATGAATTGTATAATTAAATGTAAGTTAACTTGCCAAGCCATTAAGAGGGAGAGTGGGGAGTTGAAAAGGTGGGGGGTTCGTGTGGGCCCCACCACTCTTAATCCTCCCAAGGGAGGTTAAGTGGGTGTGGGTCCCACTTCCAACCTCCTTTGAGAGGTTTTAAGAAGTTAAAATAAAATTTGTCTTAAACAAATTTTATTTAACTCAACTGAAAACCCCAAAACTAACTTTCAACTTGCAACAAACGCAACTCCCGAAAAGGTCTCCTTAAGCGATTATCGGCGCTGCGAGTTCATCGGTGCCCTCGGATTTCAATTCCGAGCACCGGATCAAAAGTTAGGAATTCCCGCTCGTTCGTTCACTGAACGTACCCGAGCCAAACTTCGGAAATTAATTCCGGGCACTCCGGGCCTCGGAATCAGGTGCCGTCTGAAACCGCGCTCTTGTAAAATTCTAAAGAAAATTAAGAAAAAATTTCCCTTGAATTTTACGGGTCTTTACATTACTCCCACCTCAGGGCTTTACGTCCCCGTAAAGCTTCAACTCACACTTAAGGGAAACAAAGTAGTACTGAGCACGCAACTGAGCTTTACGCTCCCATATGCTCACCTGAAGATCTTGTGCTACCCGAGAAGCACCCCAGAGGAAGCAACCGTTCACGTAGAACCTACTCTTGTCGATCCTCAATCTCTACTAGAATCTCTGTGCTTATCGCCCTGTCATCGACGTCCAACTCCCCGGGGTCGATGACGTGCGAAGAAACATACACGTATCTCCACAGCTGAGACACGTGGTGGACACTATGCACCCGGTGCGACTGAGGTGGTAGGGTTAAGCGGTAAACCTCCTCGCCTACCCTGCTGAAGATCAAAAGGGTCCATCGAACTTCGGAGATAACATGCCGCCTCGGCCACATCTCCGAAACCTCATCGGGTTGAGACCGTATAAGAACGTGTTCGTCACCCTCGAACTCAAGAGGTTTCCCTTTTTAGGTTAGAACTGAACTCAAACTCCTGCTGCCACAGGGGTAGGGTTGACCAACTCAAGAGTGATCGGTCACACCCTCTTATGTCTGAGTTTAACATGAGCTGCCCAGGGTTTCCTTTTCGCCGACCAAGGAAAACCCATTCCGACGTTTGCCTAAAACAGTCAACCGGGGTATGATTTGTGAATCAAAACCATACCCAGATCAACGTCGTAAGGCCTCTACGCTGCCACCAAGAGATTCCAACCGAAACTCTCGCCTCGAGGTCAAATCACACCGTCGGCGTAAGCGTGATTATCGAGTCTCCTCCCAAAGGTATCTCCAGACGTGAGGGTCAAGTCTACGGCTTACCCGGAACCTCTAGGTCTGGGACATGATTCGTGGAAGGGTAGAATGATTGGTTCCTATGTCTATAGATATGGCAGCTCGTAGTAGACATAATCCGTACCCCGAATCATTCTTAGAGCTCCTGGGTCACACTCCTTGACCGCAATGCAGCTATTCTCCTCCCCAGCCCTCCTGCTCCCTGAGCCTGGCGGGGACTACTAAGTCGGGTGGTCGTAACATGTCGAAATGTACACCACCACATGCTGCTCTCCAAGCTCTGCTTCCACGTCTGCTACCCTGCAGATTCATCTATCCTTAGCACTTCCTCCTCCTGAAACATTTTACACGCCCGAGTCTCTGCTACCGGTACCGCCGGTAGTGTCTGCTGACCAACAGGTAGTGACATAGCTGGCGCTCTACCCGTAGGTACTAATCCAGGTATCGGTTCGCGTACCGAAGCCTCGTTACTATAAGGACCAACCTCATGGTCACTCTTTGGAAACACCTGGAGCTAAGATCATCATCCGCTCTACTAGTATCCAAGCTAGGCGTAGAACTCTAGCATTCGTCTCCATCCAGTCCACTGCTGCCTGGAAAATCTGTCTCGCCTCGTATCCTCAGAGGCCTCTACTGCTGGAACTCGTGCATCGTGCTCTGCTAGCGTGCACCGTCAGCTAGTGGCATCTGCTGCCTAACGGGTGGTGGTGCTGCTGGTACACCACCCGAAGGTGCCAACACTGAAAAAGGGCCCTGCACTAGAGTCTCGCTGCTCGGTGGGCCATCATGAAAGAAACAACGTAACACGATCAAACGATTATACCTGGTGAGCTGACCTGGTTTGAGCTGTTTTAAGGGGAAAAACCTTTGAAAACACACACGCAATCAGTGTTTTCGTGCACAAAGTCGGAAATCAGTTGTCAGGGTCCTGGTGTATGGATACGTCGGCCGCCCGCACCAACACTGGACTCCCTGAACTGAAAACCACACTCGGTACTCTCATCACTATTGCTTCACAGAAAGAAATATCAGAGTTATAAGTTCTGCGGTAGAACCGAACTCCTTTGATACCAATTTGTCAAGACCCGTCCTCGGGGCCCGTGCCGTGACTACCCCAAGCCCGCCTTCCATAGGCCAGGGGTTGGCGACTAGCACCAAAGGCGTAAAATCCCGATAACTGGGAAGGCATTGCCTTTATAAAGAAAACAAGCACCACAGAGTACAAGCGGAAGTAAAACACTAAGTACAAAAAGAAGAGCTAAAAAGTAAAAGGGGCCGGAAATACAAGCCCAACTGTAAAGTACAACTCGAAAGGGAAAACAGCGACTGAAAAGTAAAGCTGCTACGCTGAGATGTCCACTGGAAATCCCACCTGAAGGGTGGGTACAGATAGCTCTTCTGCTCCTCGGGTCCCACCGTCTGCTCCAAGTATGACCCGCCCAGTGGTCTGCCTCTGGGTACCGCCTCGTCGTATAGTCCACCTCCAGGTACCGTCCAGTCCTCGAACACTCGGCCTCTGCCAGTACTGGCCGTCGTCTGCAACCAACACAACGAGGTGCGGGCATAGCCCGTGCAGGGGTGAGTATAACGATACTCAGTAGGGACCCCGAGACCCTCAAGGTCTCACAAAAACCAACAAGGATAAACACAAGAAGATCTCAACAGATAAACTCTACTTAGGTATATGCCCATACATATACCTAAGTTATCAAGTAACCCATCTCAATCATGAGGAAACACAAGAATTGTGAAATCGACGGATAACCACTACCCGGGTATATGCCCATACATATACCAAAGTTAGCAAGTGACCCATCTCAATCATAAAGTAACACAGGGTCAAAAGTCTCAGCTCAAACCAGGATTTTCATTATCGAAACCGTAACTGCTGAAGAGCTCCGTCTCTAGAGTGTACAGTGGTCCTGTCACGACTCCGAGGCTGCCGCTCGCTAACCTAAGACTGCTGAAGTACTCCTCCTGTCGAGTACTGCGGGTCTGCTGCCAACTACCAGGCGCTCCGTCCGCTGAGGGTCTGTCGCCAAATACCGGGCGCTACCCAGATAGCCTGCTGAGGTACTCCTCCTGTCGAGTACCGCGGGTCTGCTGCCAACTACTAGGCGCTCCGTCCGCCGTGGGTCTGCCGCCAAATACCGGGCGCTCCGTCCACTGGGCTAGTCGACTCACTCCAAGTCGAGTCGGTCAAGCAGTCGTCAGGTCTCAGCCGGCTACTCGGTCTCCGTACTCTGCACGCTCGTCTCCGGGAGGGTCCGCTCCACGAGCTACTGGTCGATACTCCAAGTATCACAAAGACCCACGAAGAAGTGTCTCAAAGGTCCGTCTCGTCACAGGGGTCTCAACGCAGCAGACGGCGCGTCGATCGGACGCCCGGTCTGTGAGTTATTAGCCTTTTCGTCCCAGGGGCCCGGTTGGTTTCGTGTGCGAACCAAACCCGGCCGTATCTCAACTGTACCCCGAACTCTCATAGGGTATACTCATAGGGACCGTTTCTCATCGTGATCATCAACGTCGCTGACGGTTCGTCAGACGGACGTCATGTCTGAAAGATATCAGCTTTTCCGTTCCAGGGGCCCGGTTGGATTTCGGGTACAATCCAACCCGGCCATACTCCGACTGCATCCAAAACTCGGGCGGAGTATGTCAAAAGTTTCGTCTCATCAAGAGGAAGTCAACGAAACAGACGGCGCGTCAATCGGACGCCCGGCCTGTGAGTTATTGGCATTTTCGTCTCCGGGGCCCGGTTGGTTTTTAAAGCAAAACCAACCCGATCGTACTCCACCTGCGTCCAAACCTCGGGCGGAGTATGCCAAAAGATCCGTCTCATTAAGAGGAACGCAACGCGACTGACGGCGCGTCAATCGGACGTTCGTGGCTCAAGATATGAGCGTTTCCGCTCCGAAGGCCCGGTTGGTTTCGTGAACGAACCAACCCGGCCGAACTCAAAGTAAACCGAAACCTTGAGTGCGATATATCAAAACGACCGTCTCGATCCAAGGATCGCGTTGCCGCTGACGGTTCGTCATTCGGAGGTCCGAGGCTCAAGTTATGAGCCAAAAACCAAAACAGGTTCGAAACGGGGGGGTCCGGGTCCGGGCCGACCCGGCCCGACCCCCCCCCCTGGGCGGCGCGGGGGCCGGCGGCGGCGGACGGCGGCGGCGCGGCGGGCCGCGGCGGCGGCGGCGGCGGGCCGCGCTGGCGGCGGCAGCGGGCCGCGCTGGCGGCGGGGTGCGCCGCACGGGCTGGGCACGCGGGGGGTTAAACCCCCGCTTCTTCAAGGAGGCGGCGCGGCTATGCCGCGCCGATTTAACAAAATGGCCCCCCTCCAGGGGGCCCGCTTCTTGGAAAACCGGGGGGCTATTGCCCCCCCTTGTCATGGATGAACCGCCCCCCTCTCTTAAAGAGGGGGGTTTTAAATAAGTGGCCGGGGAATTAAATTCCCCGGTTTTAATGGTATCCGGCCGGCCAGCTGGCCGGCCGGTTTTTCTCTAACGGGACCGGAATTTCCGGTCCCCCTTCGGCTTCCGACGCCGGCGGCCCGGCCGCCGGTCTCTTCTTCCGCCGCGGCCCGGAACCGGCCGCGGTCTTCTCGTCCCGCCGCGGCCCGGAACCGGCCGCGGTATTCGTCGTCCGGCGCGGTGCGACGGCACCGCGCCCCTTTCGCCGTGCCATGATTCCTTCCAACGCGGCGCGACGGCGTCGCGTTCTTGAAGATTCTCCTTGGCGTAACGCGACGGCGTTGCGTAAAATTAAACGCACAATCATCCGCGTGGTGCGACGGCACCACGCCACTTGCTTCCACCCGCAAGAACAACAAGAAATGTTGGAGGGGTTCGGCCGTGTTCGTACGGACCGCCCCCCCCTCACGTTAAATTAATAACGCATCTTAAAAAAAATCAACATCCCATGTTAGTTATACGAACCACGAGAAGAATGAAATAATTAACTATTAAATCAACCACCCCTACCTTGGGTACAAGATCGAGGGTTCGACTATGTCCGCGGAAGACGGCGTCGCGGAAGTCGGGCGTCGCGGCCGTCGTTCGTCAAATCCGTTGACGAAGTGCTATGCCCGAAGAGACACGACGTTGGTGAATCTTCGTTTGCCGACGAAGGTTGTCCGAAGAAGAGATGGCGTCCCCTTCGTTGTCACGGTGAACGAAGAAAGGAGTTGCGGCGTTCTTCGTCGGAAAAGAGAGCGTTCCTCGTCAAGTCTTGAGGAAAGTCAAATTATAAAAAGAACAACGAACTCAAGGACCCCTACCCCGATAGTCGCACGTGACGGAGTCGTGGAATATCGGTGTCGATTCCCTTGACGTCGGAGGAAGAGTCGTTGTCGAAGGCGTTCGTCGCGGAAAACCGTCGCGGAAGGGATGACGCGGAAGAAGAACGTCGCGTCGCGGATACGGCGTCGCGGATGGATCGTGTTCTTCGGCGGAGAAGTTCTTCGTTGAAGAACGTCGTTCTTCGCGTTCTTCGTTGAGTTTGAAGAAGAAGGAGAGGAGCCCTCCACCTCTCAAGAAGACAAACGATCAACCCAAAATAAAATAAGATCACATCTTATTTTATTATTATAAAACATAAAAGAATTTCAAAAGTTTGAAATTCAAAAGAGATAACTCCACATTTAACTCACTTATTTAATATACATGAATTGTATAATTAAATGTAAGTTAACTTGTCAAGCCATTAAGAGGGAGAGTGGGGAGTTGAAAAGGTGGGGGGTTCGTGTGGGCCCCACCACTCTTAATCCTCCCAAGGGAGGTTAAGTGGGTGTGGGTCCCACTTCCAACCTCCTTTGAGAGGTTTTAAGAAGTTAAAATAAAATTTGTCTTAAACAAATTTTATTTAACTCAACTGAAAACCCCAAAACTAACTTTCAACTTGCAACAAACGCAACTCCCGAAAAGGTCTCCTTAAGCGATTATCGGCGCTGCGAGTTCATCGGTGCCCTCGGATTTCAATTCCGAGCACCGGATCAAAAGTTAGGAATTCCCGCTCGTTCGTTCACTGAACGTACCCGAGCCAAACTTCGGAAATTAATTCCGGGCACTCCGGGCCTCGGAATCAGGTGCCGTCTGAAACCGCGCTCTTGTAAAATTCTAAAGAAAATTAAGAAAAAATTTCCCTTGAATTTTACGGGTCTTTACATTGCTTACCCGTACTGAGCATTTGAGCTCACCCCTTTCTATGTTTTATTTTTCCTAGGATTCCAAGAAGTGTAATGTGATTGATATACAGGGTTAAGCAAAGGGAATAATGGCATTCATAAAGATTATTTATGTTGTTTTGTACATCTTAAAGTGAAAATGTAACATTCATGTATGTGATCTATTTTTCCAAGACTGCTAAACTGATCGGTCCTTCGGGACTTGATTCCTTGTAATCATGCCAATGTATTAAAATAATTCACCGACTCTGGGTAACTAGGGTCGGGGCGTTATAGTTGGTATCAGAGGAAGTTTATCAATAACCTTGGAAACTAGATTTAGATAAACTCTGATTAAAGCACATGGCCCTAAAATGTTCTTTGAGGATTAATATAGAAGAACTTCCTAGAATTTTGGTATTGTAGAGATTTTGTGAGTTTTCCAAGAAATACATCCCTGTCTGGATACGAGCAGGTAGAGGCGGCTCTGGCACAGATGTACCTAGGGGTAAAACCCGAAAACACCACTTTGAGCTAGACTCGAACGGGAACTGGTGCACGACAATGGGCCTTGCTGCACTCTTGGTTACGACACTCCTAGGGGATATGCTTAGGATGATTCTCATTTTATTTACAAACCATTATGAAGGGCTCATGAATATATACTTACTCAAAGAAAACATTTTTTATGATTATGGATTATTTCCATAAACTATTCAATTTGCATTAGGAATTATTTATTGCAATTCATAAACTGACCTAGTTTATGTTATTGTATAGAAATGGCACCCAGTAGAAGGAATGTGACCTCCAGTAATACGTATGATCCAAAGAGTAAGAAGGATCATATCTTACATGGTATTAAGACATAATTTAGAAGGGAAATAGTCTCCCACATATTATCATCATATGAAGAAATAGTATCATGTGTGGATAAGATAACTAATGAGTTTACTGAGTCCTATGGATTTGAAGGGAAGCAAGAGAAGAAAAGGATGAAAGAAAGAAAGATGGATAAAGGGAAGAGGGAAAAGAAGAATTTCCCCATATGTGATAACTGTGGGAAGAAAAACCTTGGAACTTTACTGAAAGGAATGAGAGTTTGTTATAAGTGTAGAGAAAAAGGGCACAAAGTATGTGACTGCAAGGGTAAGAAATTGGTTTCAAATGTACAATGCATCATTTTCAAGGATTATGGACACTACGTGAACCTATGTCCCAGTCATCATACTATGGCGCAAATGATGCTATTGGATAATAATAAAGTTATGATACTACCACAGATGAAGAGGAATGATTAGAGTTCTTATGTTGATTATGTCATTTGAGTGTTGTATCAACAATGTACTTGTTATAATAATTATGGAGTATATAAGGATTGTACTGCAGTACTATTTCCTTAAGGACTTGAGATTGTGTGGAACAAAGAAAGGTGACTCAATAGCAGGATAAATTTTTGGAAAATATATGGTTGAGAGAATGATAAACAATAATATAGTTCTGATACCTAGGTAGTGATTTTGGAATAATAAATGATTGATTTGGATAAATTATATTGGATATTATTGACCACCTTGAAACTGATTAATGATTTTTATATTCCATCATTGTTGGGGTTTACAAAATTTTTGGATTGAAGGAGTATATCCATTATTATTTAAGGAATAAGGGATCATGAATGTAATCAATAAGGTTTTATGGTAATTCAGGATGTTGCAGTGTTATAAAAGAATACATGATGAAAGTGTTCACATGTTATTACGCAGCAAAAAGTATCTTCATTTTTGGACTAAAGCATTTTTGATAGTTCTAGTTTGGACTATTTTTGGATTTCCATAAAAGGAAAACTCAGAGGTTGGGCGGCAACCTGTCACGTCCGGCAAGTCCGCGAGACTTGAACCCACAACCGAAGGGCGACAAGGGTGTATCACCTACCACTGGCCCACGTAATGTCTGTGATTAAATAATGTAGTTTTTTAAAATATCTTGTAGATGAATTACAAATTCGTTTTTTTGGAACCCTATACAAATAGGATAAATAGAATATTTTTTTACGTTCTATTATCTTTTAGAGTGAAAGATGAGTTTGTGGTAGAAATTAGTTGAAGGATGGAACTCTACTTGTCAAGAATATATTTTTCTTCTTCTCTTATTCTATGAAGAAATTAATTCTTATACTTTATTTAAGGAATACTAAAACCAAAAATGTGTTATCCTAATACCCTATGTTTTGTTGAACCGATGGTATTTCAAATCATCATAGATTGATTAATTTAAGGACCTCAATTTTAAACTTTTTTGTGATTGGTGACCTCAATCACTACCTATAAATATTTAAGTTTTTCCTCCAATTATATGTCTATAATTTCCACCAATGTCCTAATCGAGATCATAATTTTGTGGTGACCCTTTCCTTTCTCTTTTCATCTTGTTAAGACTAAATTGTATTCACCAAATTTCCGATGTGGGTTTTTCCACAAAGATATTCTCTATTTTCAAACATTATTTTCAAAGAACAAGATCAAATTGCGAGGACTCAATTTATTGAAGGAGGGGAGAATGTAACACCCATAGCTTCCACAGTACGCTTCTCTTTGAATAATACAGTAGCACGTGTCGTACGCAACTTCAAGTTCTAACACACACCATGACCAATCAGAGTAGCCGTTATGAATAGTAATACATACTTTTTAAAATTTTAGAAATTTTATCTCTCAAAATGGACTTAATTTTTGGATTTGGAGTATCGAATTTAGCCTAAGGTGAAATTTTGGTACTTTTCGGATAACTTTAATATTTTGATGAATAGTGATAATTACTAAATTTTAATTAAAAACAACTTTTTTAATAAAAATAATTATTAGTGATAAATTATGGATTTGAGTGGTTTTAATGTATATTTAGAATATATTTTTACCATTTAAAACAATTTTTCTCATTGGACATAATTTCACAATTAAACCGGACATAAACAAGTATCAATCTTCTGATCGTTAGTATATCTTAAAAACATGTTTTTTGTTTTGACAGCGGGAATTAATTTTAAATTAATTTCTACCAGTTTTGGGTTTTGAATTTGGAAAAATATATTCCATATTTGGAATCAGGATTTCTAAATTGTGTAAATAGATAAATTTTATTTTTAGACATTTTGAATAATTACTTCGGTAAATATTTTATTTACCATGGTTAAAGGGTAAATCTGGAAAATAAGGGTTAAAAAATAATATTATAATAATAATAAATTACCATAAAACGTGTCCTAACCTTATTGGTGGATATATGACCGACCATGAGCATCTTTGGGTCGATTTTGGGACCCCATGGAGCCACTTGTAGGTGATAGGAACACTTTATTGTAATTAAGTTAAAATAAGTACAAAAATGACATAAGCAGATATCTTTTAGAAAAACAATTTTTAAATAGGGTTATATATGTTGTATTTTCGACTATAAATATTCATTATAAAGATAAAAAGATTTCATATATAATTATATTTTATTTAAAATTTTTAGACAATAAATAATTTAATTTAGTTATGACACAACGATGATGCAATAATTACCATAATAGTAAGAAATTAAACTAATTGATATTATAAATACCCAAATAAATATAAATTGAGACTTTTAATTAATTAAACTAATTGTTTTTGATAATATAACATATTAGGATTAATTTAATTAACTTTTTTCGAAGTAATCATTCTATTATTATTTTTACAAAAGTCAATTATTGAATAGTGTCAAAATTGACATAAAAGAGTTTTTAAAACAAATATTATATTATTAATTGATATTAAATTCATAAAAATATAAGGTTCTGCCAAGAGACTTATATCATGATATGTTTATCATTAATGGACCACATGGGGGTATCTTGGATGTATATAGTATATTTATTAACTATATAATATAAAAATAAAAAGTTACATGGTAAGTGTCAAACTTATTAACTAAGAGTTAAAACTAAAAGATAATGTTAAATAATGACCCAAACCTATCTAAATTCTATTTTTTTAGTGGTTTTCGACCCATACCCACCTTAAAATTTAAATAATCTACTTTGGAGACATTAGAAACTGAATATGAATTTATTATAAAATAATATTTCTAGCTTTTCCAAAGTTGCCCCTCACCCCTCTTATAAAAGGACACTCCCCCTTCTCATTAATTCACACCTTCAAAGCCTTTTGGTTTGGCCAAACCCTACCCAAATACTCTCTAAAATTCCTTCAATTAATCCTAGAGGCCTTACTTTAGTCAGAAAGCCATCTTAAGGATCCATTTTGATCAAATCAAAAGGTAGAACCCGAAGAAGAGGTAATGATTTCACCACCCTTTTACAAGTTCCTTTCTTCTTCCACTTCTTCTTTCTTTGTTATTAACATTCTAAAATAATTAGTCCAGTATCTACTATATATTTTAATATTATTATAAATATGTTACAACCATATTTAGTATTCTATCCATCCTTTCAATGACATTTCACCATACGTGCGTACGTACGGCTTACCGTCTCCACGTCGTGGTGTAATTGTTATTAAATATATTATTATTTGGATGGGTATAATAATGATTTGTAATTCATGAAAATAATAAATATAACATGATAATGATTCAGTATATAAGATATACAATCCAATTATATATTATTTTAATATCAAAAGAATTATATTTTCGCTCGTGCGTATGTACGGATTACCGTCTCCACGACGTGATGAGATTCATTTCCAAGTTCACCATTCATCGACGATTATAAAAATATATATTACTAATAAGTATGTAATATATGAAATAATAATGCTTGTGTAGATATATATATATATATAATGATTTATGTACTTACATATATCTTATTCACTTACTTCCGTTCAATACTATATGAAAACAGAAACAACGTTTATGCATACGTACGGACTACCATCTCCATAAACGGTGTTTTCCATTTCATATATATGTCTATTATACATATTAATATTCTAAATATATATGATATATTTATCATGTTTTATATTATGGAGTTATTTAAATCATGATCTAAGTTATACAACCAAGAGTGACAAGTTAAAACACATACGATAAAGAAAGTCATTATTACCCAAAATGTTAACTTAACATTGAAATTATTATTAAATGGGTAATATAAAGTCATAAATGAATCATGTATGTTATCATAAATATTAATATGGTTCTGTTATAATTTAATAACATACTACGATCTGTGTACAGGAGGTTAAACGTACCCTCGACTAAAGGAAAGTGCAATGTAAGGAGTTTTCATCTCACTCCTTATTCCAGTGAGATTCATGCCATATTGCCACTATTACCTTTTGTGTGGTGTATTTACTGCCTATAATTGTATTATTTGGGTAATAAACTTTAATTTATGTGTATTTACTTATTCATTGTATGATACCGCTTTCATGGGTTGTATGTTTCATAAGTTACCAAATTAGAAAGGGGTTATTTCACAATCACTTCATTATCCAAGGTTGTTTATACGTAATTATCTTCTGGGACCTGTTTATCATCCACATCCATGTTTCATAAAATTGTATTTTGAAACATTTTTACTATTTAATAGACAATGGGTTAAAGTCATTTATACCCTTATTTTACTCTATATGTTTTTAAAGGAATCTTTCCAACGTTTTCGAAACAAGTTAATTTTTAACCATTTTGACAAAATTAAGGTAAGAATGTATTTTTTAACTTATACGGTGGGTGCGGTTATTCTCCGCCGTTATTACACCTTTGAATCTTCCTTCACAAGCTTATAAATATATTTTCAAAATAAAGTTTTTCTCTATAATTATCTGAGTTTTAAATGATTTCAAAAAAAGAGATATTTCTCTCAAATAGTATTGATTTCATCTATGTCAACATCCTTTGATAAATTTTACACTTTCTTCAAGTTGATTTATTATGATACAAATCATCTATATTGTATTTAAGGTTTTGTGATATTTTTGACTATGGATGAGTTATTTTTATGCCATTAATGGTTTATGATTAATGTTTTGACATTTTGTATGTTAGTTTTAATATGAAGTTTTATGTTATATTTCATCCTCTTCTTAAGATGAATGTGTTGGAATAGTATGTTTTGGGTTGGGGTCCGTTTACAACAGACCCTCCGGGTTGGTGTCCGGTTGTTAGAGGCACTACGGGTTGGTGTCCGGTTATTAGAGGCACTCCCGGTTGGTGTCCGGTTATTAGAGGCACTCCGGGTTGGTGTCCGGTTATTAGAGTCACTCCGGGTTGGTGTCCGGTTATTAGAGGCAGTCCAGGTTGGTGTCCGGTTATTAGAGGCACTCCGGGATGGAGTCTGGTTATAGAGGCTCTCCGGGTTGGGTTCCGATTACAGTTATCCCTTAGGTCTTGGCACGAGCCCTTGACACATAAATTAAAGTTCGGCATCATGCATTACATCATTATGAATGTGGTTAGTGATATTGCATGTGAATATTCAATTAGTAGAATATCCATATGAATAAGTAAATGGCATTATTTCATTTTATTTCTGCCATATTATGTTGAAGGTCAAGTTTAAAAGGCTTTAGTTTTAGTTTTATACATCGCCTTATACGTTTATGCTTATTTTTGAAAGTTTCTGCTGTATTGATTACCCTTACTAAGCATTTGAGCTCACCCCTTTCTAAGTTTTATTTTTCCCATGATTCCAAGAAGTGTAATGTGATTGATATGCAGGGTTAAACCAAGGGAATAATGGCATTCATAAAGATTATTTATGTTTTTTTGTACCTCTTAAAGTAAAAATGTAACATTCATGTATGTGATCTATTTTTCCAAGACTGCTAAACTGATCGGTCCTTCCTGACATGATTCTTATTAATCATGCCAATGTATTAAAATAATGCATCGAATCTGGGTAACTGGGGTCGGGGCGTTACAAATAGAATCTTCAATAATCATTGTACACTATAAGAGCTGAAGATTAAGTTGGAAACAAATATATTATAATATCTTTCATGAAAATGGATGGATTTAGATATCTAAGATAAATCGGGCTATAGAATTATTTGGGATGATTTTTAGGAATCAGTCTATAGAAAATTCTATCTTCACACAATCAAAATTGTAATAAAAAATTATTGATCTTGGGGAAATAAAACATCTTCAGGATAGATTATGCAACAATGTTTATGAAATTAGTTCATGTCTTCCTAGAATTAGATTCTAGTATATCCTTGATGGTGTGTATCTTTGAGTCGGGACTATGACTAGATATTTGATTCAAGTAAACTATTACATATATTATATATTATACATAGATACTCAATATGGAAATTGTAGAAAAAAATATATTTTTTGGAAATACTATGACTGGTAGTCTATTTATTCCAATAGGTATATGTTTCAATTCTAGTTCTAGAAAAAAGAGAAAGAGGGACATATACTCTCAAGGAGGTAGTACACCTTAAAACCAGAAAACATAATTAGAAAATTTTATTGAAACATCTGATTCTAAACCGGGTTTTTTTCTATGTTGTTTGATAACACATAAGAAGAATTAATGTATTGTACCACCGATGAATTTCCACCACTACAGTAGGAAAGTCCATATCAATATGTATTGTATTAAACATTAGAGATCAGTAGGCAGGGCATGCTTGAATCTTCCATAGCTTTTATATGCATGGGAAGAATTGTCCCATTATAATAGTTCCCATTCAATAGTGTAAGGTACCATTCATATAAACATGGATCTTATTAATATCATGTCTGATATTAAAAGATCTCATTATTTTCTTACTTATTTTGTGGTTAAAAATTTATCACTACATGTCGAAGCAATAACTAATTTAATTAGTATCAAAATACCCCTTGGAAAGTTGGAGTTCAATTAATTTAAATAAACAACATGTTAAATTACCATTCATATAAACATGGATCTTATTAATATCATGTCTGATATTAAAAGATCTCATTATTTTCATACTTATTTTGTGGTTAAAAATTTATCACTACATGTCGAAACAATAACTAATTTAATTAGTATCAAAATACCCCTTGGAAAGTTAGAGTTCAATTAATTTAAATAAACAACATGTTAAATTACCATTGATGTAGTGAAGTTTCCCTGGAATTTTATGATCCTTGAGATATATGTTTTTGATTTAATCTTAGGTATTTTCTAGCTTCTAGGATTTAGATCCCATAATGATTACTATTTGTGGAAGGTGATGTTGAAATCTATAGATGGAGTCCTTTAATTTTTAAATGGGGTAGAGATATAAAAATTTATGAGGATAAACATTAGAGATAGTAGGAATAACCATATATGTATAATTAGTAGAAATTAACTTGATAAATAATGATGAAAAATGGAATGGGAATCCTCCAATAATAGTGTACTGATACCTAGATGTTTTCCAATTAAAGAAGGAAAATAAATTTTCTATCTATCAAATCCCAAGAAAAATCCATATTTTGTTACCTTCTTATAGTATGGATCATAAAAAATTGCAAGAGTTAATGTTTTTTCTAGAAGAGTTGTAAATTAAAGACGTTATAATACCTCTTATAATGCCTTGGGATACACCCGTTTTATTTATAAACAAGTAATATGATACTATCTGCTTGTGTGATTGTTACTAGAAGTTGAATCAAGTAACGATAAGAGATCATTGTCCTCTTCCTTGAATAGATGATCTGTTTGATCAATTTAAGGGATCTAGGATGTTCTCTGAAAATTCTTTAGTCCTAGGTTATTATCAACAAATAGTCAAAAGGGATGATATCCTAAAAAAATTTAGAGGCCTTATAGACATTATGAATATGTCATTATGTGTTTTAGTCTAATACATTAACCTGAAATATTCATGAATTTTATTAACTGTATCTTCCATAGGTACCTTGACTTCTTTTTTGTATTTTTTATGATATTCCGGTATACTCTCAAAATAGGAATAACAATGTGGAGTAATTGGAAATTATACTAAATACATTATGAGATCATTATTTGTTTGATAAATTTTCAATGTGAATTTTTTTGGTACAAGTGGTAAATTTACTCCATAATTCCATTTATAAAGAAGGAATATCAGTTACCCCTATGATGCTATTATTAGTAGTCTGTTGGTAAAAACAAATAATATTTTTAAGGCGTATGATTTTCAGGGATTAGGAGGATATTATCATCACTTTATTTTGGATTTACAAATAATTTTTTCTCCTATTACTTATTTTATTTTGAAGAGTGTTCCATTCATATTAAATGGTGAATGTTAGAAATAAATTTTGGAACATTAAAATCATATCACCTCAATACCTGTCATAATCATTCTAGAACTTGATAATAACTATATGGAGTATTGTGATAAATTGGGATCTAATCATGCTTGTGTTATTATATATGTAAATCATGATGTTGACTATGGTTTATAGAGATTATGAGTGCATGAAAATAATTATACTATAATGGCTTATAATTAGACTCATTTTTTCCATACTATAAATACTTGGAGTCATTACCCCTATAAAGAAATGTTCATGGTTTTCATTCGCTAAAAGTGTTTGAAATAAATCTTCTATTTGTGAGACTTGAACTTGAGGCAATGAAGATGGATGGAGAACATCAAGATGTTTAATTTTGACCGGGTATACACACTTAGTAAATAATATTCTATAGTAGATGTGTTATGTTGAAATCATAGAATGATGAGGTCCAAGAAGCATGTGACCAATAAAAGTTGAGGATCACAATTTCTTATGTGGATTTAAACTGTGATAAATTGGTTAAGACTAAATTTTTATTTCTATTTAGTCTTATTCAAGACTTTATAATGCTAGTACAAGATTTTAAAATAGCAGAATCTGATAGTGTCACAATTTGGTTAGACCCGAATGGTGGGGAGACATTTGAAGATTGAAAAGAAGATAAAAACTAATTTTTACTCCTTCTGAGTTGAGATGTAGTTCATCAATATTATTTTGGAGAATTTATTTCAACGCCTCCCCAATTGAAAAGGGTTGTTTATATAGGTGTTTAGAAAATATAAAATGTAATGAAATATTATTTTTTGCAGTAAAGTATGAAAGGGAAATTGGAATTTTTGTTGTAATATGTATGAATTGTCACCAGCTAAAGGATGAACATAATATACATGCTAGAATGTTGTTTTCTAGGCATATATCTATATGAGAGTTGGAGAAAATTGTGATCTATTTTTTCATAGGCCTCCAAGAATGCTATGTAAATAGGATTCTATATCGGTAGTATTGGATTTACTTATTAAGGGAAAAATATTCCTATTAGGGAATCCAACATGGTAAAGGACATGAGAAATTTTTATATCTGAGAAGTGGTATGGTTATATAGAGTTATATATTTCATTTTATATAACAGATGCCACTATTTTACTTCTCGATTTCAGATATTGTTATAAAATGGTTTTGGAAGTCAATTTACTATGGTCACAATATATCATCCACATATAGATAAGAAATCAGAACACACTATTCATACACTAGAAGATAAGACTAGAGCATGCGTTATGGAATTTATTAGATCATAGGAGGATCATATTCCTTTGGTTTACTTATCATATAACAATAATTATCAATATAAAGTACAAATCCCACTATCTGAGGGTTTGTATGGCTATCCATTTCATTATTATTTTTATTGGATGGAGATTAGATAGACACATTTTATTGGATTGAGTATTATCCACTAGACTACAAATAATGTTTTAATGATCCTGTAGTGGTTGGATACATGACAAAGAAGAAAAATGTAATAAAAATATAATTGAATATAACCCATATATTTTGATTTTAGTGACTATGTCATGTTGAAAGTATCACTAAAACATGGTCATCAATGCTTGGGGAAAGAAAGTAAGTTATTTCCATGGTATATGGGTCCATTTGAGGTATATAACATATTCTCATTATTGTATAAATTTTAAAATTAGCACCAAGAATCAGTGTTATTTAGAATTTGTTCCATGTTTCTTAACTAGAGAAGTATCATCTCAATATATGACATGTGATCAATTGAGATCATGTTACTCTTAATCGAGATGATACTTTTTTTCATGAATTATTATGTGTTCTAGAAATGTAGGAAAATACCCTTCAAATGAGATATATTTCTCTAATGAGAGTGTTATGGCTTCATGGTTAGGTTCAAGAGGAAACAAGGGAATGATGAAATTTTATACATGAGAAATGTTCGGCCTTGTTCAAGGGAAATGTTGATATCAATATTCTAGGAGACATAAATCTTAATGGTGTGGATAATTTATCACCCCATATTTCTGGTACATCGTCATTTTTTTATTATTCATTAATATTTATAATGGGTTGGACAATGTTATGGAAGTATCTGTAGGATTTAAGGTATTGGAACATATAATATGGCTACATGATGTATTCATGCAATGGATGGTAAATTTATGATTTGAATAAAGTGTGATTGTTTTCGTGAGAAACTTTTGAGCCTGAATGGGGTTCTATGGGTCGATGGATAATGCCATTCACATCATGTGAACTATTCATTATGTGAATATATTAACGTGGTTTTCCACCTGAGATGATAATATTTTCAGTGTATGTGACCCATCGATGAATTCACAAAATGAATTCCCAATTCACAATGTGAAATAGTCCATACCCAACTAGTTTAGTACATCATGTGGTTACAATTTATAATTAATCTTCTATATGATTCCTCTTGATTTAGAGGGATATTCAAGGTGATTTCCAATCATATTCTTTTTCCGCACTCTGATTCAAATGAATATTTGAGCACCCTATTTTTGAAATCAGGGTTCAGATCTCACTATTCGATCTCGTTTCATTCAAGAACATAATAATATATCTTCAAAAGAAATATTAACCCATAAATCTAGGAATTAAAACAAAAATATATGGTTAAAAATGAGAAAAACCAAGGATATCCATGGTGAGATGGAAGAGTGAGACCATAACAATGATTTATACAACTGATCTCTTGAAGATCCATTGAAATTGGAGTCCGAACATCAAAGGACTCTAAAAATTATCTAGGGTTTCCCCAGAATTCAAGATGAGTGTAACTGAAGCCGAATGATAATTTACCATCAAATGCATGACTAAATTGGTTGTACCTAGACTAATTATTACATGAGTTGGGAATTAACATAAAGAATTCATCAAGCAGTCATTTATACTGAAAAAACCATCACCTCGGGTGGGAAACCACATTAATCTATTCATGCCTTAAATATATCATAGGATGTGAATGTTTTTATCCATCCACCTGGAGAACCCTATTCATTCTCTACATTTTTTCACCCCAACCATCCCAAATTATCCATTTCATTAATTCCCCATTCATAGAGTGAATAAGTCCTACAGTAAAACCACAGCTTTCTTTTCCATTAATCCAATGCACACATCTTGAAATTTACCTAACCCATTATAAACATGAAAAAATAATCCTAAAATGAGGACATACTTCAAACTGGGGCGTAATACATTTCAACTCAGATGAAACTTCTAAGTCTCATTTGGAATTATATATCTATGCAGAAATACATGTATCTATGGGTTCATATTTATATTGATGTGAAAATGGTGGATTTTTTAAGGGAAAATGAGTAATAGGTTTATTTTGAGATTACCTTAAGATCCTTTGTGTAAAATAAATCAATGTATGTGGATTATATCATGATCTACTATTATTTAACTTTCTGGTAGGAAATTTTTTTTCTTAGGATTTTATTAAAAATCTATTGAGTAGTTTATGTTAAAAACCTTTTTTATGTGATTGAAAATTGTTAAATTTTAATGATTCTAGTGAGACGTTTGATTAATGGTTTTCAAAGAAATATGTTTTCTAAAGTCATTTTTTGTGTATAAAAATATTCTATATGGATGATGGTCTTGGAAGAAATGGTGGTGTGTTTTCATAATGCATTTTCTAGGCCTTGTTGAAACAAAATTGGTGCTCCAAGCCAATTGGAAAGGCATAAGGGAATTATAACTAGTGATGAATTGTTTAATAATGGATTTATTCTCATGAGTTTTGGTATTTTCATTTAACATGGATGGGTGTTTGAGTGTAGAAACTTTAATGGGTATTCCAAGTGAAAGTGAAGGTTAAAATGAATGAGTTAATTTTTTTTCTTGTTAAATTGGTTGATTTAACTATTTAATTTTTTAAACTATTTTGAAATTCTACCTATCTTATTTATATTAAATGTGATAAATTTTTGTCCTAGTGGTGTATGTGAGATCTTTTTGTGGAAATCATACCACATGATATACACACCTATACATTGGAACCTTAGTTAATTTTTAGATGTTTTCTAACAGGATATAGGGAAGGGACATGTTCCATAGTTTTATAGTAGTGATCCTTGTTGTTATGGTCGGGCTATTAATGATGTATTCGGAGTGTGTCTAAATCATTTCCTGGGATTGTTCCAATTTTGTGTTAATGTATTTCTATTTGGAGTTGGAGCCTTACTATCATATTTATTTTTCTATTATACTTTGATATTGAGATTGTATTTGAATTTCATTGAGTTATTTGATTTAATATCAATAATTATGTATTTATTATTGTTTGTTAAGTATTTATTGTTAGGTTGAATGTGTTGTTAGGGAAACTCATCCTTTAATGTCCTCTTAATCCATCAAAATTTATTTCAATACTCTAGTGTCCTGGGGATGTCACCTAGGGAGAGTAAATCACCCATCACTTATATATATAATGAAGAGGGTTGAGATTTTACAAAAATGATATAAACTATGCCTCGGTCAAGCTACAGAAGTTATTTTATAGGACCGTTACACCTGGGTAAAACAATATATATACCAAGCCCTAGTGAAGATTGGATGGTCATTTTCTAAGCATTAATTCAAAACTTGTGGTCTAATATTTTTTTCCTCGCCAAATTATGGTGGAGAGTGTGTGAACGTTTCTCATCTATTAATACGTAACATATGGTCTAGAATAGTTGGATATTAAGACATTATTCTCAGGAATGGTGGTGGAAAAAAGTACATTATTTCACTTTTCCCATCATTTTTGAAACATGATTTCAAAAATAAGAATTTATGGGATTATTTTATATTTATAAAGGTATTTGTTAGGGTCTATTAAAAATTAGTAGACATATAATAATAGATTTAATCCAACATCCAAGGATATCCATATAGGAAATATAAAAACCATATAAAACTAGAAATGAATAGACACTGGGAAATTGTGTATAATTCATCAAGGAAGCCTAACAATATCTCTATCACCATTACATGATATTGAGATAGGTCACTGAAGTGGATTGAAAAATAAATCCCACCTCTATAGGTATCCACATGTCAATAAAATCATCCAAATTTCATATGTGATCTATCATTCTTCCACGGTATGCTAGTTCATCAAATGAAAATGAGGAATATTGAGAGATATTCGATCAAGGATTAGTCTCCACAAAGAATAAAATAAGTAAGTCAACTAACTACAATAGAATGATAGTGATTTATATAACAACCAATGACTTCCCTTATGCACCATTTCATTTATTTATGAATTATAAAACATTAATAAATTTCATGGACAATGTATCCATCATATGAATGATATACCACCCATTTTCCTTACATATCAAGTAACACTCACATTAATGATAAATTTTGTAGAGATAAAACTACTAATCATTAACAGGTACTAGTCAATCATATAATATCCATGAATCACATTATGGTTATATGGACACTATATATAGTCTCTGAAATTAATCTCATACGTACAAACATAGTGAATATTTATCCTTTAACTTCCTAGTGAAGCCTATAAATTTGCCTCTGACCCAATAGAAATTAGACACAATCCTTCGATAATATCCCCTAAGACTGATGAATATATTGAACTCCAAAATTTTCCAAAGTGATTCAAAATAAATAAATTACTTAATCATTGATGGATCCACTACTACTCCCTATTGAGATAGCACACTCCTAAAGAAGATCACTTCCCACATCCAATAACTATATTTGTAAATATTCTCATAAAGGTGACGACATTGAAGGACATGTAAAACTGCACTAAATTTCTCATCATGGTCATCCTATGACCTCTATTATAAAAGGAGTTCATTATTGAACATGACTAATAAAATGATCTAGGAACTCATGAAACACAGGTTTATTGAGTCCCTGAACATGCCCGGTTTTTTTGTGACACAAAATGACAGTACTAAAAACTCCAAATTCATATATTAACAATGGAAAGCTATTTTCATGATTTACTCGCCCCTAACCCTCATATGATGATAACTAATCAAAAAATAAACATTTAAAACCTTTTTGGGTCCATTAAACTCATAAAATGGATCATCAATCCTCATGAGGGGGTAACAATTCTTAATTTTCACATTAATCAACAATCAATAGTCTATACAAAAGCATAGAACATCTACTCCTTCTTGGTGAATAACACAAGAGCACCACATTAAAACACGCCATGAAGGATAAAACCCTTACACATCAGATCATTTAACTTTATCCTCAACCCTTTTATCCAGAATGGTGCCATATTATTAGGACCCCCAAAATTGGAGAAGAACTAAACTAAAAGCCTATCCTAACCATGATATCACACCATGTAAGTAAGGCCCAAAACTCCCCAGAGAGTACATTGTGGAACTATTATAGGACATAAATGTCTATGGCTCCACTAAATCCATGTATAACACTAAATTAAGAGTGAATGATGGTTCTGAGAATATACCACCTATATGATGGTCCCAATCACTAAAGAGAACAACACGCTTTCCCTCCTCTTCAAATAATAGAAAACTCTTTTGAAAAGAATCAGTAACCACTTTCACAAAGTATAACCAGTTGATTACAATAATGAAATTGTATAGTTTTATTTAAAATAGAGATAAACCCACATATTATTGATATTTCATCATCATCGACTAATATCCCCAATGCACATTAACCAATGTTGTCCAACCACCAACCTGTATATTCAATACTATGGGCTCTGATGGACTTTACACCTTGAGTCCCAAGGCACACACTATGGAATGCATAATAAAATATTGTGAAGTCTCTAATATCAATAAATTCACAGACTCTATTAGAAAATACGAAAATCATACCAAGGATGACCTTTGGTCCCTCATGAATCAAAACATCTATGACATGAAGATGTCCAAGTCATACTCCAGCTCGTCGATATTGAAGACCACATCCATGTTGTTTCCCAGACCTATGTCCTTGATGGTGGGGGATATAATGGGACAATCTTCTTTTATATCCAACTCCACTCAGGGGGATATAATCTTTCTGCAACAATATTAGATATATAGATTATTGTAATGACTATGGAAATGGTTGATAAGGGATCTAACCTCTCATAATATAATGATCCCTAAGAATGTTTGTACACTAAGAACATAATGGAAAAAACCTCCACATGTATATAACACTAGGGAAACACTCCTAGTAGGGAAATAGGAAAAAGTGACCATAGTGAAATGGGAGGAATACAAATACTAAGGTTGACCCCCTAGTTGAAATAAACCTTTAATGCCCTGATTCCTGTGATTTACCAACAATAGAAAAAATCCACAAAGAAAAATGATGAATCCCTATTAGGATAATCATGAATAGTTCTAAATCCACTCCATCAATTTAGACTTATTTTGTGCCACCATGTGTAGGTAACATAATTTGGGTGATTTCATAGAGAATCATTGGGTGAAACTACTCCCTCAAACACTAAGATCTAGACTACTCATCAGGAAATAAATCAAGGGTGATGTGAAGGAGGTCTTGAAACTTTATCTTATTCTCCAAAACACTCAAGATAACCTAAAAAAGAGAGATAATACACTTACAATTAACCACCATCATCTTAAATGATTGTAACTCTTCATGAAACTATAATTGATAACATTTCCACGAATCATCTTCCTGCTCCCTCTCCCTATGTGACATGATCCACCACATCCACACTACTCCCCACATCAAATTTATGGCCAACAATACCTAATACTTAGCCCTAGAATGGATAAAACTAAATGTGATCTCAAGGTCCTGTAGCTAGATCTATATATCTAGATGAAATATGCTCAACTTTATAGGTTTGAGATAGGTAATAAAATGGAAAGAGGGGGGGGGGTGAATTTCCCATAAAAACGAAATGTAAATAATCCAAATTTTCGAACTTATTTTTAAAATAATAAAATAAAAAAAGTATTTAAAGTGAAAAAATATAAAAATAAAAAGAAGATGAAATAATGGAAGAGTGATTTAAAATAAATAAATTAATATAATTTAAGGGATTAAAAAATTATGAAATAAATTATTGAATGTGATAAGTAAATTGAATTTTAGAATTAAATATGATAAAATATTTTGTATAGAATTTTAATAGTAATACCCAATGGTACACATAAGTCTACCATCTTAATATCTTGAGGATTTAATGTGTTTTCCCTTTGGATTTATGGTAACCAAAATACCAAAACTATCCCTGACATTTTAGGTTATAGAAAAAAAACTAGATAAAATAGACACTTGATTATTAATGAAAAATATATAATCCTCAAGAAGAATAAAACCAATTTTTTTGAAAGGGAAAAAGTTTTTTCAACCTTAATACCTTACATTAATGGTAGTAAGGATGAAAAATAGTAAAAATCTAAGGATGATAATATTTTTAACTTTTTCTCAATTCTACCAAGGAATATGACAAACATAAGGGGAGATTGAAAAAATAAAGAGAGTGAGAAGTGTATTAAAATTTTAAAAAACACTACATGAATTAATAATATGATTTAGAAATATAGGGATTTAAGAGCTCAAAGTGTTATTTAGCACATTGGTTATTGGATGAGCTCGTTGGGATTTTCCAAGGCCCCTATATGTCACTATTTATAGGCTCTAAATTAATAAAAATGTTCTAGAATCCTTCAGTTAATTAAGTTGTTGAAGTCCAAAATCCATGAATATTGAGAATCATTATTTCTATCCAAGCCTTGACCCATTTAAATAATAATAACCCAACACAGAAAAGAAAATAATTAAACAATTCAAATAATAATAATATTATTATTCAAGGAGTATCAAGGAGAGGAAATAATATTACAATTTGAATTTAGAAAAATAAAAAAAAATATTTTAAATTTCATATTAGATACATTAAAATCTATTATATATACTAATCCTGGGTGTGTCCATCCTTACATGTCAACACCTTAGATCTCCAAGACATCTTCTACCTCATTACCAACTATCAATGACCCCTCGCATTTTGATTCCCACCTCCACATTACCAAAACTGATCTTCAAGCTTAGGGTTCCTTGTATCCATATTCTTCCTCCTGAGTCCATATTATTCTATTGCCCTATCATCCCATGGTTATCTTGAAAATCCACTTATTCTCTCCCCAGTTTAGTCATCGACATTAGGAATCCTCGATTCTTCTACAACCATTCCTTCCCTCCAGTATTCATCCACCCGCTTCGACCTCCAAATTATACAGTACCATTCTATGATTACCCCGCATCATATAGCTCCGGAGATCCACCTCTACACTATTTTTTGACCCACCATATTTTACCAGAAATATCCAATGATTTGGGATTTTTGATTTCTTCGACTGCTCCACCAAGTACCGCAGGTGTTTACATTCCATGACTCAGTCATTTACTGTAAATCATCGACTAGCTCTGGGTCCCTATGGTCGATGCTCGGAATCGCCTCCAGGAAACCTTAACTACTAAAACTCCGTTTTCCACAACGGAAAACCCTAAACTACTCCTACGGCTAACGACAGTGGAACCGTGATACAAACTTGCGCACTATCCTCCATTTCTGTATAAGTCCATTCAACAACATACTAGTGTTGTGACATCTCTCAGTAAGGGTAACATTACTTTTACTATTAACCAATATTTGAAACCCATAATAGTCAACTGACTCTGCGTTTAACATTAACTAGTATCCACGCGAGTGATTACTCTTGAAAAGGGACCATCTTCTTCCTTAGACAACTACTACCCGTGGAATTCAGACTCAACTCAACATTCAATTTTATTGGAAGACAATCCTATTACTGTATTGAGGTATTATAATGTTTTATTTCCAATTATTGAATTGATTTTAGAATAAAGTGTTCAACATCATTAGGTATGTGATTTTAGGTTACCATATATATTCTACTATATTCGCACTACTTTGACTAATAAAATATTAATGAAATTTAATCTGACTGCTTACATAACTACATGCAGTTACCACAATGTCGGGATTCTAATACACTAGATCATATCATGCAACTCAGGTATGCCTATCTAATTTGAATCAATACATAACTTCCATTGTTTCTTAGTTGCATCATCCACTATTTACTACATGAAACATTCCTGTATCACTTTTTAATATTAGTATAAAGCTTTGCAATTACATATTTTGTCAGTTTGGTGTCTGACTTCACCATTTACATTACATTTCCTTTACTTTACACTTTGCATTATATGGTTTAATTGCACAAATTGAACAATAACTGGTCATGGAATTCGGGATCAACTATTCATTCGTTTATATTGGAAGACAAAACCATTCCAGCATTGAGGTATTTTAATTTTTTAATCCCTATTATTGAACAAATTTCAGAATAAATTATTCAACATCAGGATTTATTTATTTTTAGGTTACCATATATATGCTACTAAATTCTCACTACTTTGACTCATTTAATATCAATGAACTCTAATTCAGCTGCTTACATAACTACTTGTAGTTACCGAACTATCAGCTTTCTAATACACCTGATCATATCATACAAATCAGGTATGCCTATCTATTTTTATTCTATACATAACTTCCATTATTTTTTAGTTCTAGCTTCCTCTATTTACTACATGAAAATTTCATGTATCAGTTTTTATCAGTAATATAACATTATGCAATTACATCTTTAGCTATTTTGGTGTTTTCATTCACAATGTATATTAAATTTCGTTTAATATATACATTTCATAAAATAGTTTCATTTCACACCTTGAAATTTATGTATAAATAAATACAATCCAAACATGGATTTCTCGTCAACCTCTAGAGATGCAAGGTTTCATAGAAGACTAGTAATGAAAAAATGACACAATTGTGAGTTTACTATTATGTTTAGTTAAAAAAAATTATGCTTCTAAATTTTTTCATTAATTGTATAACCTAATACTGTCACACTAACATTGTTGACATATATTGGAAATTCATCAATGAAATCTAAAAATATCTTTTCGATCCAACAAGTGAACCACTGTCTACAAATGGTGGTGCAGATGAAGTCACACACACACTATTAACACCATAGTCTATCAATGTTCAGTTATATTTACATTTGACTATCTAAAGGCCTATAAATCTATATAATTTATAGAATAACATAATTTATTACTTTTTAACTACTTCATCTACAGTGCATCAACAATATTCTACTTGGAAGAAATTTATCGAAGGAGCAAACAAGTGAAAGAAATGACCAGATGCCTTCAGACAATCTCTTATTCCTTTCTGTAAGTTTGATGACATTATTTTGTGAAGAACAAAATCTAGGCCACACAACATATCTATTCATCATCTTACAGTTTCCTAGATGATTTTAGTAGCCATCATGACTGATAGAAACAATATTTCGAATTTATCACCTACCTCCTCGACAATGTAAGCATGAATCATGAAACATGATATTTCCGTGGCCATTACCAAAGTGTCACTTCTTAAAATTTACTATACCTACTGGTACATATTTAATCGAACTGATCATGGTGACTATAATACTATATCATGTATAGGTATAGTGTCAAATTTAACACAACTCTATAGCATCACACACACATAGTTTTATATAAATATATTTAATATAGAATACTATACTATTTTATAAAAATACTTCTAGAATCTAGGAAACAATCGTTTCATAGATAAGCATAAAATATTTAGAATTCAGAAACACATGACTTCATAAATGGAGTCATACATCATACAGAAAACCATACAGGTATGTTCACGAAGGTGTTTAAATACTAACAACAATCAGTTATGTATTATTTATAGATGTATTTTTAATATTCTGTTGGAAAATTCAGGCTACTCAGTACAACAACAAATTTCAGATAACACATGCTATGGTAGTAACTGAATCAGCATTAATGCTACAATAAAAAGGGAGACAACTACACACTACTTCAACCAGTTCTTGAATAATAGCTTCTACATTTTTTCATGGTCAGTCAGGATATTCCTATATTGGAGACCCATTTAATGTCTTCCAATACTACCATGCTTTCATGTGGTTCGATGAGAGAAATAGGAAATGTAGAAACCAATAAAATCCACTTTTTTCTACATTCCTCACAATGGGAATATTTCTATTAACTTAATACCGATGTGTCCAGAGTACCTAAAAATGTTGCTCTTCAATCCAACTTCTAGAGAGGCCAGAACATTCCATGTACACATGCATGTTTACAAATCTATGTTTTCTTTCACTTCAATGGGTGTGAAGATAGATAGGTCCATCAACAAGGGTTGATCTCCATGTATATTCGGATTGAATGGACAATACGACCATCACATAGGTAGTTTATGTCCACCAGATGGATACCACCAATATTTTCACAATTATACATATATGACACTACACATGAATGTCATAATTGGGTTTGTGAGTTTAGCTATCTCTAAACCTATCTTCTCTGGAATTCATTGTCAAAACATTCCTAATTTTGTATTAACATAACTACTACCTATAGATCAGATGACCAAAATGTCCAATCACACATTGACTACAACATAGTCAAGAGCCTACAACATATGATTCATGAAAACAATGCTTTAGCTCAACAATTCATAAGTGGGATGTTCTTCATCTTCAAGAGGTAACAGATTTAAAACTGCATCTACTGAAAAGAAGAGAAAAAATTCCTTGGACATGTATATTACCAAATAATTCTAATATTGAAATTCTTATTGTTAGTTTTGTCAAAGATCTCAACCAAGAGTGGGATATAATCATTCAAACCAAAACTGGTGATCTTCAAATAATTGTTGATTAACACCCATTGCATCTTCTATTCAAAATGTCCCTTGATTTTCATAGGTGGAAGTGATGGATATGTTGACAACATATTGCATCTCCCAACTCATTTCACAAAAAGTTCAAAACTAAGGAAGTTTATAATGAGAGGGTACTTCTCTTTTCATTTTCAATTACATGAAAATGATGCCTCAACTCTATTTCATTCATGAAGATTGCTGCAAGAGTTTATTGTCAATGCTTAGAAAACGATTGAGTCTCATTGACTATCATTAATTCACTTCAATAAAAAGAAAATGTGGGTAGATCTATACAATGGGTTGCAAGATTAATTTCTTAAAGGCAGCCGATTATGGTATTCATGTGGGAAGCGAATCATTTTACCTTCAACATTTATTGGTTGTCCAAGGTGTATGATCTATAATTACCAAGATGAAATATTTATTTTTAATTGGGAAGGGTATCCAGATTTGTTTCTGACGTTTACATGTAAGCCTATGTAGCCTAAGATTACATGGTATCTTAGAAATAATAATCTTCATCCAGTAGACTCCCCTCAAATATTATCTCATGTTTTTAATTTTAAGGTTGATCATCTAATGAAATATTTAAGTGAATATTATTTCTTTGGAAATCCAAGGGCAGGTATCAATATATGTAGTTACTACTAATATTGTTTACTATCTTCTTTGAAATTATATCACCCTTTACTAACTATAACCATTTATTCCAATGTAGTGGATTGAATCATAGAGTTTCAAAAATGTGGCTTTCCTTATGTGCACATCTTATTATTTCCCAGCTGTGAAAACAAATATAACACTCCAACAACTTTTAACAACTATATTTATGATGAAATTATAGATAAGGTTGCATATCCAAGACTACATGAGGTTGTCAAATGTTATATCCTTCAAAGCCTTTGTGGTGCTGTGAACCATTCTTTGCCTTGTATAAAAAATGGAAAATGTAAAATATATTTTCCAAAAATATTTTTTGAAAATACAATAGTTGAGGATGATGGTTATGTCGTTTATCAAAGATGGGATGATAACAAGATCATACTGAAAAATAACATTCCTTTGGATAATCGGTTTATTTTACCACACAATCTTGTTTTACTACTAAATTATCATGCTCATCAAAACATTGAAGTTTTCAATCATTCATCTTGAATCAAATACCTATTTAATTATATTATCAAGGGAAGAAATCATGTAACAACATCACTCTATAAGGGTAGCAACATATACCTGTTAGAAAATAATATAGACTAGGTAAAGATGTATTATGACTATCGGTACATATATCCTTATGAGGCATATTGGAGGATTTTTTTATATGATATCCATTATAGATATCCACCAGTTGAGTGGTTAGATTTCCATTTACCATGATAGAATTGTGTGACCTACTCTGATAATGATATCATTAAAGAAGTATTAAATCATAGAAACATTTTTGAAATAATGCTGTCCTCTTGGTTTAAAGAAAATATAATATACCCATAAGGCAAAGGAGTAACTTTTTCAGAGTACCCAACAGTATTTTTATTTTTCTCTCAAGACAGGAAATGGAATCCCCAAAAGAAATGATTATTTATTTAAAGACTATGCTACATTCCTTAAACCATCAGCGAGCTCTACTACTTGAGGATACTTCTATCAAAAATAAAAGGTGAAACTTCATATGAATATACCAAGATAGTAAACAACATGACTAATGTTACATTTAGAGAGGCCTATTGTGATATGTGAGTACTGACAAATGATAAGGAGTACAATGAAGATATAAAATAAGTCTTAGCTTCAGGAATGGGAAAAAATGTTCGCAGGATGTTCACAAGCTTGTTAATCTCTAATAAAATATCTCACCCAATCATGGCCTGTGATGAAAAAAAAACACACTATTAGAATACATTTTATATTCCCAAAAAAGGACCCTAAAAATACCAGGTCCACACATTCCCTCATAACTTCTTCATTCCTCTACATTTATGTAACGACTGTGTTTTATTTCTACTCTATGATATTTAGTATATTGTATTAAATAATATTTCATTAGTTCATTTTTCAAAAATTTACTATTTCCCATGCAATCCGTTGATGCTCCTTTATTTTTACATTTTTGGTAATGTTGTTACAGTGCTATACATATTCCACTAATTGAGCATTTACTAAAGGGTTCTATCTACTGTGATTATTTCTACCATAAATAACTTCATCTAATTAATGTCAATTATTGAAATTATTATTATTATTTTATTATGAAATCCTCTATAAAATTATTCCACATTTTCATAGATCACTTATTCACATAACAGTTCAATCTGCACTGTACATGCTATCATTTGGACTTACTGCAATATACTTCTCTGCTATGATATTTACTAGAATGTAGTACAAAAATGTATGTCCCATTTACTATATTTCAGTACAAAATAATCCCACCATTTCTGTTGACATATTAATAATAACTGACATAATTTATTTTATTATATAATCCTCTGTAAAAGTATTCCATGGTTTCATAGATCAGTTATAAGGCCCCAGCCTTAAACCTTACTTAATCTTGAGTTATTACAAGATTACACATTGAGGATCTTTTCGGGTTTAGGGTTTTAGAGAATTAGATCATAAAACTTTCATTACGTTACACATATAAACAAAGTGGTTACATAAAGATAGTATTCTTATTTCCCATCAATGGAAACATATTTAAAATAAAACATGTATTTTTTCTTGACACTTCCTTGACACTATCATCATATCCTGTACCTTTCCCTTGACCTGTGAAAAACATTTCAAAAAACATGGGATGAGCATAAAAAGCTCAGTAATTGATATAAAAATATGGAAAGGAAACATGGGTACATATATACATAAGAATGAAATCATACATTACCCATAAAACATAAGCACTTTAACATACCTCATGAAATCATGAATAAATCATAGAAATCATAAGACATAAAGGTAACTTGAGGCATTCATAACATTCTTACGTAGGGAGTAACCCTCTTGGTTATGTTTGGAATACCCATCATAGTATATTCCCTAAATCTCTTCAGAGAAACTGTAACATTTCACTCCTTCACTTTACCCAATGCATTGGAGAGCTATATCGGGATCACCCGCCCTTAGTTTATCACGGAACCACCCGTCTTCATAATAATGCCCAAGAACCCAAACATAATCGTATCACATAAAACATGCATAAAGGAAACATAACATTTCCACCTTTCAATCACAATATATAAATACAACACATTTATATAAAAACATTATGAAAACCATTTCAATTCCAAAATAAAAGAAAAGTAAAACAAGGTATTTATTTTTCGTTTTTAAAAAAAAGGTATGGCTTGTAGAGGAATCCGAAACTAAAATAATGGTCACGGCGGCGGAGAAGTCGTTGTCGCCGCATACATACGACAAAAACATTCCCTTTTGTCATTTAGTAAATGCTTCTTATAAAAAATATTCCTTTTGAATAAACATAAAAGTCAAAGGGGTTTATACACCATAAAAAAGAAGGTTGTGTATAAAACAAAATATGCCTCAACGAAAGGAGATTGAGACGAAGTCCCATACCTCGGGTCCAACATGACTTGATCATTCTTTAATGTCCTGAATAATAAACGTGAGTTAATTTATACTTGCTTAAGAACCTTTTTCAAGTTCATTATTCATTTTATATCACTTATTTCCATGTCATGAACACTATGTAATTATTTAAGTTAATAACGTTCGTTTTAATGATCATTGGTACTTGAGTCAAAAATAAACCCTTTATAATTACAATTTGTTCATGTATCCATTATATGCAGAATTATAATCATGATGTATATATCATATATATCCAGTATATACATTCATTTATAATATTACATAATCATTTAGAGGTAAGAAATGAAATGCACCGTTCATGGAGACGGTAAGTCGTACGTACGCATGAACGCTAATTTCATTTCTATTTCGTATTTTATAGAATGGAATCATAATGGTATAAAGGTATATTATAATTCTAGTATAATATCATATATAATATCATAGTTCCATCCTTTATACGTCCCACATATGGTATTTAAAAAATCAAATCACTTTGAGGGGCGGTAGTCCGCACTTCCTTAAATGATGATATCACGTTTACCCATAATGGAAACCATAAAGGTATGCCCAAAATGAAAAATATAGAAGCTTAAGGAAAACATAAACATATTATATATCATATATAAATATAGTGACATCTTAATGGCCACATTTTAAGGTGTTAAAATAATGTTGAACAATCATCGTTTCGGGAGGAATAATTTCACCATCCATGGAAATAGTATGTCCTTTAACCATTAGATGTAGATGTGTGTAAGTGTAGCTTGAATCCGTCTTATAACAAAATCCTATTATATTGAAGATACTGGAGTTGTTACAAAAGAAATGAATAAAAAGAGTTTAGGGGGTTGGAGAAGCAAAATAAAACAAAAGGACTCAAGTGAAGACATTACCTTAAAATCGGGTAACTCCCTTTGGTTTGAGATCAAAGGATTCTTTGGGAAGACTTCTGCCAAATGTGAGGCTTCAAGGAGTAAGAGAGGGATGTGGAGAGACAAAATGGGTAGGGGTTGGCCGAGCCAAAGGCTTTGGGAGTGTGTGTAAGAAGGTAGAGGTGGGGCCTTTTATAAGAGGAGAGGATGGACACTCTTGGAAAGCAAAGAAATGATACTTTATTTGAAAATGATTTTCAGATTCAAAAGGTCCCACATTGCTATAATTCGAGGGTAAGGTGATAAGGGTTCTAAATCCACCCATACAATAGGTTTTGGACATGTGTAGTTCATATATTTTACATTATCATTTCATTTTATTTAAATCCTTTATTAATGAGGTAATCGCTCCATCATCATGATGTCATAAATAATTTAATTTATTTAAAGTCTAAAAATTATGAAAAAAATACTATGATGTAGGGAATAGTTTTAGATTTCCAATGAATCTTTATAGTCTAAAATATCATCTGGGTAGACAAAATTAAAAATGTTTTAATCAGGTGATACATTCTTGTTATATTTACTTTCTTCAAAAAAAATAAAAAGATAACAAGTCACTTTCCACAAAAGTGATTCCATGGGGTCCCCAAGTTTGGCACAAGGAATCCCATGGTCGGCCATGAGACAACCAGTAGAATTAGGACACATTTTGGTGTCATTTTGTATTGTTATGATATTATTTTATTATCCTTAACTACCCGATTACTCATTAATCAAGATAATTAAAGATAATTACCGTCGTTACTATTCATAATGCCCAAAAACAAAAGAGTCTTGATTACATATTTTGTACCTTCTGATTCCAAATATGTAATCCATTTTACCAAATTCCAAACACATAAATTGTAATAATTTATTTAAAAATAATTCCCGTTGTCAAAACAAATAGAGGGTTTTTTTGAAACAATATCTATGAAAAGTTTGGCATTAGTTTATGCCCAATTCCAAAGTGAAATTAATCCTAATGACCACCATTGGATTAAATGGTAAAAATATATTCTAATTTAACTTTAAAACCAATTAAAAAGATAATCTAATCATATAAATAAATTAGATTAAAAATCCGTTTTGATGTAAAATGCAGTATTTATCACTATTCATTAAAAAAATGAACATTGTCAGAAAAATACCAAAAATTCACACAAAGTAAATTTTGATGTCCCAATAATAAAGAATAAGTTTATTTTGACAAACATAGCTTATTAAATTGTCAAAATATAGATTTAAAAAATGGTTTTCCATCAAAAGGCAGTAAAACAATCTTTTAAAAAATATTAGTGTATTCCATGCTTAAGATTGGATTTATTTTCATTTTTAGCCTCTAAAACACTCTCTAATTTATTAATAGACATAGATAAAAATATCTATTATTCATTACTTACTTGGGATGTCACATCAGTAATTCACATAACACTTCAATCTTCACTCTACTTTCTATCATTTGTTCTTACTGAAATATACTTCTCTGATGTGATATTTACTATAATACAATAAAAAAGTCCCACCAATCTACTTTCTAACATTTGTCCTTACTCTAATATACTTCTCTATAAGAGTATTCCACATCTTCATAGATTAGTTATTCACATAACACTTCTATCTACACTATAATTTCAATCATTTGGAATTATTGTAATATACTTTTCTGCTATAGAATTAAGGACTATATTTTAGTACAAAAAAGTCCCACCATTTCTGTTCACAAATTAATACTAAATGAATTCATTTATTTTATTTTTTAATCCTCTTTAAAAGTTTTCCACAGTTTCAAAGATCTGTTATTCACATAATACTTCAATATACACTGGACTTTCTATCATTTGGACTTACTTCAATATACTTATTTTCTGTTATATTTACTATATTGCAGTACATAAATGTCCCACCATTTCTGTTCACATATTAATAATAAATTCCATTGAAATGGAACATCTATATAAAATAACTTGAACACAAACACTACAAACAACAAATTATCCTGTATTAATATTATTTTGCTAATGTTATTACACTATTTTGTATAAAAAACCGCATACTATAACTACATTTTCTACAATAGAACAATCATTAGGTTGGTAATTCCTAATAATGTAGACTAAAAAATATAATTATCATTGGATTCTCTTTATTCAGTTCATTCTCTACTATCGTTTCTATTCTTAAATTACTCTAAACTTTTGTAATGACTTCGTTGATGTTATTTTTTACTACTATGTAATAATATTCCTCAACATTCTAGATTTCAAACTCATAGATCAATAGAGACATACATATTCTTTGAGAGAAATATACCTCATTTTACAGAGAAATGGAAGAGATCTTTAGTTATATCCTCATATGATAGTTCCAAATTCTAATTTTGATAATATTGTAAATCATTTAGTTGTAGAAGAACTAAATTACATTAAATAATCATTTCTAAAAAAGTACAACAGTTTACACAGTATGCTTACAGACGAATATAAAGAGGTGATAACTGTCATTCTGTCTTCACAGTCTACTGATTCGGGGGGTTCTTCTACTTTCGTGGTTATGGAGGCACAGGTAAAACCTTCATTTGGAGTGCATTAATATCATTTCTGTGGGAACGGGGAACTATTGTACTTGTAGTTGAATATTGTGGAATAACATCACTACTGCTTCCTGGGAGATGAACAACACATTCCTAATTCCATATTCCAATCTCCATTACTAATAATTATGTTTGCAATATTCAGAAAGGGAGTGACGTTGCATAACATTTACACTTGAAAAACATCATTATTTGGGATGAGGTATATGTGATTCATAAGTACTTCTTTGAGGCTCTAGACCATACTCTAGGAGACATTATGACTCTAAAAAATGATAATTATGAGAATATACCTTTTGGGGGTTTAACAATTGTCTTGGGAGGTGATTTCAGAAAAATACTAGCTATTATATAAAGAGGTAATAGAAATGACATTGAATTTAAAAGTGTTAAGTCATCATATATGTGGAAACACTATTGGATGTTATCTCTTAAAAGGAACATGTGACTGTGTAGTACTACTTCCAGTCATAATGCAGTTTCATTACATGAATTTTCTAAATGGACTGTAGATATTCTTGAAGGTATAATTGGAGAGCCTAATGATGGTAAAGAACTCATTCATATTCCATCAGCATATCTTTTTACCGACATCGTTAATTCTGTGGATGTAATTATCAACCATCCATATCCGGGTTTCAGTGATTAACATGGTGACCATACCTATCTGAAAGAGCGTGCAATTTTAGCTCCAACCCGTGATGTTTTCCAAGTAGTAAATGAATATATGTTGACTCTCACGGGCTCTGAAAACAAAGATTACTTCATCTCATACTCTATTTTCAATGAAAGTTATCATACATACAGTCCATAAAATATTTACACATTTGACATGTTAAATTTAATAAACATATATGGGCTAGCTTCCTACAAAATTACACTACAACATGGCATTCTGATTATGTTACTATGAAATTTAAATCAATCTGTTGGTTTTTGTAACGAGACTCGTATAATGGTTACACAGTTTAGTAAACATGTCATTAGAGCACAAGTTTTAAGTGGATGTAATTCCGGGTATTATGCGTTCATTCCAAGACTAAATATGACTCACTCTGATGTTAGATGGCCATTTAGATTATAAAGAAGATAATATCCTTTGATAGTTTCTTATGTGATGACTATTAATAAATTTCAGGGCTAATCATTTTCTTTAGTTGGGTTATATCTTCACAAACTAGAGTTCTATCATGGTCAATTATATGTTGTAGTATCTACGGTCACATCAACAAATGGTTTGAAAATTGTATTTTATGGTAACAATAACACATCCTATGATTACATAGAGAATATTATGTATAAGGAAATATTTGATAAACTGACTTAGGTATCAGTTAAAATTAATTTTATATATTTTAATGTGGTCTGGCTTCCCATGATATTTACTATCATGACATATTTACCTACTTAATATGTTCTATTTATATAATAATTCTATATGTAGAGTATCAAAAATATCACGCTCAATAACCCTGATGAATGAGATTACCCCAAATGACGATGAAAAACTAAGGATACAGGTTCGTGTCTTGAACAAGTGGTTCAGTTTGTCTTCTAAATACTCCAATGAATTCATTTCTGTTGATCTCATACTATGTGATATTAGGGTGAGTTTATGTTATAAAAACAACTCATGACTTGTTTTTTTCATTTTTTCACAACTACGCTCTGAAAATGTTAGAGTATATATATATAGACACACACACACACACTGCCTACATTGTCTGCGATCTCTTCTGTTCGTATATTATCCAACATTTTAACATACTATCTACGAGGAACAAATATTGATTGTTTTTTCCTTTAATTTTGAACATTTTCCTATGCATGATAGAGTATATATATACATATATATTTTCTACATTGTCTGTGATCTATTTTCTTGGACTAGTATCCAATATTATATGAATATTTTCTTACTTTTGAACATTTTAACTTACTATCTATAGGGAAAAAATTCTGTGTGTATTATTTTGTTACTACACCATTATGTTGGGTACAAGTTACAGTATATATATATATATATATATAATTTCAGAGTTTTCTTTCATCTATTTTCTTTGGATATTATCCAACATTTTGACATCATATATGCAAGGAACCAAGATTCAATGTGCGATTGTGAACTATCAGATTATCTGCAAGTAAAAACCGCTCTTGGGTGAAGGACACTCGTATCTTATACAAAACCTCCCAAATATCATCAAACAAATAAAGTTACTGGGAAACTAGAAACCCATGTCGAATCATGTGCACATCCATGATGTTTGTTCATCCATGTGAAGTACAACTACCACTTTTTAGTTTTCATTTTAATTTATTCGATTACATCAATTAGAAAACAGTTTCAAAAGAAAATCTATTAGGTACATATGTTTAATACCACATAGTTATAGTTATGTTTACCAAGATGTATTAAAAAAAATTTTATAATGACTTTTAATTCATCCCTCAATAATTCAAATTAACTTTGTATATGTCTACTCTATTTTAGAACTAATTGAACTTCTATGTTACACACATCCACTGTAATATATGGGTAATTCCAAACACAAGATGTAGATATTTCTAGAAGATGTAAGGTCATTTATATTGACTTATTACATTACATTACTATAACAAATAACATTTACCCACATTCTATGTATCTTTCCCTACATAGGGTTACGAGTTACCTATAGTTTAAAGGGTGAATTTGCAAATGAAATGTCATGTTACATGGAAAATAACAAATACCCATATACCCCATTTATATTAAAACTGATTCGGGTGAAGATATTGATCAGCATGGTTTCAATCTACATTTTACATTTTCTATATTTCTACTATGTTATTTTAATATGCCGCTTCAACCGTAAACTCTATAATAATCACTTGAAACTCCCTTTAGCCTCTATTATTATCATAACAAAATTTAATGCCACAAAAATTATTTACAGCCAAGATATTCTAGTAATTAACAAATTTATAAGATGTTGTCATTGTAAAAACTCATACTAGGGTAGTAATATTATTTTCTTATCTATATGTCAAAAATATACTACCCACATGTTCTTACTATTTATTTACATGTATGGTATTGTGAAATTTTCAGGCATGGGGTAATAATAGCATCACCGTTACATTCTCAATCACCAAAACTCCCAACCCCTCTATGGAAATACTATATTGGAATCGTAATAAATCCATTTTAGTTGTGAAAAACAGTCAACAGGTCAACAATATATGATTATTTTTTAGATGTCATTACACAATGTTATTAATTGTTCACTACTATCCTATAATAATTTATATATTTAAATTTAATCAATCTATTACTGCCTACAAGGTGCATAATTACAGTTATAGTTCAGAAAATTCAAAGCACCCACATCTGGTTCTATAAATCTTACCACTCTCACATCAAGAAAGTGCAAATTTTAAATGGAATCATTTGGTTCCAGTCCTACAAATTTTCTCCTACTTTCATACTCTGTGTTGAAAATATATTCATTTCATTACGAATTATTTATTATCACTCTAGTACAAACTAAATTATGATTCTAAGTCAAAATGATATAGAAAGTGTGATCATAATATCAATTCCAACAGGTTTAGAGTTCAACTAATGGTTACCGACAAGAAGGACCCAATTTCAGTGGTCTTATTGGAAAAAAAGTCATCCAATATATACATAAAACACCTACACAACTGAGACCACATTTGATATAAGTAAATCCAACTTCTTATATCATGTCAATATATAATTTTGAAATATTACAAGGAACATTACTTATCATTTTGTAATTAGGATGATGATGAGTTCTATTTCCCACAAGAACTGAACTACTTCAAATGAAGGAAATTTCTATTAGCAATTGATGTTACTGAGTAAAATATTAAAAACCTTCATCATTCATCTAAAAAAAACAACTATAAATTGGATTATATCAATGGTAATGATAAGAAATTAATCATCTTTATTGACATCTTTGAACATAAACTCGCAACTCTGTAATTATTACTAATTTTATATATAAACAAAAAAATTAGAAAACATTACGTTTTTCTTCATTACTATAAAGGATGATCAAAGCAGTGGGTCCTCATGATTATGTAGTGGCATTTATTATATTCTGGTAAATATATTTCAATTTTATTAGTATGTTTTTCTAACAAATGAATTTCAGTTTACTGATATATTCTTTTTAACATTTCCCGATAGGATCATCAAAATGTTGGGTCTTCTCTTGGTACTTTAAACATTTCCATAGGATTTGATAGTTCAACCATGATCACATGTTCTACTTGGGTATATAATAGTTATCTTTTCCAAATTCTAAATTATTTCTATTCTTATGAAAAGTCATGATATAAATACATGGATATTGTGTTTTTTAAATATATAAAAAACAAACATTTCTTTCAAACTCAATCTATGTACTATTCAATAACACTCTATTGTTAATGATATTCTCTGATTTTCATTGATTTCAAATGCTATATTTCCTAGGTTCTAATTCTTCTATCAATAATATCTATGTATAAAAATCTATCACATTATTTTGATAGTTATGATGGTCTACAGGATAATATCTAGATGTCTTCAGATAGTGTGGCTACAACATGTCAATATACTGAATTACACACCATAATGAAGGGAAATATAGACCGAAAAACTAAAAAAACAAACTTGAAATCTGATGCTACAAACACATGCTAAACATATATCTTTACTGTTCTATTTTTTTCATTATTATTTTCATAAATACTATTTGTAGTGTAATGTTTATTACATTATATACAATAAAGAACCATCATTTGAAATTTCTTCTGGTCCTCAATTTTTTTTATATGATTAGTATATCCTCTGTCATTGAAGAATGCATTTCATATTGAATATTTCCAATTTTCAACATATATAATGTACATTTCCTAATTTTGTGTATAGTAAAAATTTGGACTATTTGATACCACATTCCATTTCTTATTCCTATTGTATCATGTATAAAAAGGCACTATTAGTATGTCATACTAAAAAAGACAATTTTAGTATACATAAAATATTGTCATTCACTGTTAGGATGTTTCATTTCTTAGTCTATTTTTTTGTTCAATTGTTAGGATGTATGAAATGTTATTCCTATTAACTATTCCAAAGTAGTGTTTCATTGATATGATATAAAAAATAGGCGACCTTTTCTTTCAGTTTATCTATCTATTATTTTTACATTGCCTATATTTTCAATACTAGAAAATCCTACATGTTTAAAACATCATTTTTTTCTATTTACTCTTACTATACTAAAAAATATGCCATCTTTCTAAACTGTAAAAAATTACCAAAATAGTGAGTTTAATTACATAACAATGTATGATTTTTTTATAGTTTTATATACTGTCCAATCACAAAATATGTATCCAGTAATGAAATAGGTGACAATATATTGTAATCTTATGATCCATATGCTATGCATTTCCAGAGCTTTCATTTCTATTACTACAACCTTATTATATTTACCTGTTACATTGGATTTTCATATTTAAATATTCATTACTACTTATTAATCTATATAATTGTATTTTCATCTACAGGATGCATCTCCTAGATGATGATTAAGTTGAATACATATTGCAAGCACACTTTGTTATTGCAGACTTGGAAAATTCAATTAGCTGAAATATTTCTACAAACATGTACTTCATAAAATATTTTTAAATTTAAAAATTAGTTTTTATCATTTTTTATTCAAATGAATCCTCTGCGCAAAACAAATTTTTTATTATTTCACTGACTCCTATCATTATTATTTCATTCAATTTGAATTACACTACATGCATTACTCTTTCTATAGAGCATATATACACATATGGTTGGATGAAGCCTCTAATGGTGTGTAGTTTATGCTCTTGACCCACTATGGACAAAAATCATGACATGAATGCTTATGAAAATTATTTGAAATCTCCCTCCAAAAACAATATTTACCTTTTATATTTCTTTTCGCTATTAAAGTATTTTATTAGAGTGTCCATAATCAATCGACTCCTATACCATTTCAGTCTACAAATAATTTGTGATTATAAATTTATAAACATTACTATTATTAGGAATATTTTACAAATAATATTCTCTTTTCAAGTAAAAACAATTAATCCCATACGTCATCCATATGCATGGGTGTGTACTAGTAATATTATAATAACAATTCAGTTGATGTCACATGAATGTTGCATAAAAAAATTTAAATATAATATTTCCATTTTTAGTCACATGATAGAGTAAGTAATTTACGATACTTCATTAAAGCCCGTCATTTTTTGAATAACTTCGTTTACCTAAAATCTAAATTTAGAAACAATAAAATCAAATAAATCAACTCAAAATAAAAATTTAAATATTTCAGTTTCATGCTAGAAATATGTATGATAATTAAGAACAAGTTTATTCTTCATAATAAAAGAGTATAAATAACTGTAAAAATAGTTTTAATTGGATCTATAATATTAATATGAATTTTTATAATAATTAAAATAATTTAAGCACTTGAAAGTAACTTGGAGGAAATCAATATACCAGGAATATAAAAAGAAGAGTAAACTGGAGGATTTCTATATTTATATAATGGTTTTATTACATGCATAAATGTAATACTAAAAATATATAGGTTAATAATGGTAGAAAGAAAATATATGCACTGTGAAATTTTGTCTTTCACTTCATAAGGGTAAACTAAAATTTAAACTCTATATGTTTGGGTATTGCCAGGCTTTTGTATGGGTGAAGGAGTTGTGTGATGTTATAACACATACACTATGTAAGGGTACACACATTCTCACATAATGGTAAAAACAATTTATATATGCATTCATAAGGTGAAAATATAAGTATGTAAGTTTAAAGTGTAAATACTAAATCTCATGTATGATTAAGAAGATACAGGTGTAAGGGTATATGTAAGCTACATAAAGGTAAACACAAAACATAATAGGCTATGTAAAGGTAGAATAAACCCTATATAAGGCTTATCTCAATTTGAAATGGCCTATATAATGTTATAAACTTACATGTGTAAGGGTAATGATAGAAATTTAAGGTTAAAAATATACATTAAATTCAAAAAAAAAATTTCAACATATTTTTATACAATGAATTTATGGTTAAAAATAAAATATAGAAAATTAATTTCTCAAAAAAAAATTATAAATAATAATAAATAATAACAAATAATAAAAATAAATTAAAAATATCTAAAAAATTAGTTCAATAAAAAAATGAAATAAAATAAAACAAAATAAAAATTAATTAATAAAAAATTAAATTCAACAAAATTCTCTTATAAATAAGAAATATAATATTTATAATCATTAAAATAATAAAAATTAACATATTACAAATTTCTGTGACCATTAAAATCAGTGAATGCTGAGAATAAAAACAATATCTTGTCGTTTGATGATCACAAATACTTGAATAAAAAATAAAATTAATCAAGCGTAAAGAATGAAAACTTGTTCCATATACATAATTTATGGGTTGCTAAAACTTCTCCCTCCTTGATATTGTCAAAAAGATATTATATATTGAGTTATATTATAAAGAAAAAAAATAAATATATGTTTATAATCAATAATTATATTTCAAGAGAGACAAAAATTAATGTTTTCAAATTATTTTGAAATCCAGAAATAATTAAAGAGAAGGATATGAAAAATATGTCTTAAAAAAGTATTTAATAGTAAAAATAAAACATTTAAAAACATATAAATATTTTTAAAATTGGTTAAACAACAAAGTTTTAAAAACAAAAACAAAATGTAAAATTGGAAAATGATATAGTATAATAAAATGTCTATTTAAGGAAAATTTTATTATTAATAATATTAGACACCCTTAATTAATTAATTAGGATTTTTTAAATTATTGTATCCATTAAAATAAAAAAAATAATGAAATAAAATACATAGAAAAAATATTTTGGAAATTCATTTTTTTATTATGGATTATGAAATTTTATATTAATAATCCATAGAAAATTCAAAGAGAGTACCAAACTAGTTGTTAAGTAAAGTCCCTTTCGACTTTCCTAGGATAGAATAATGGTCAAAACCCCCATTCAACTATTTTAGGGGAAAATACCTATAAGAATCTATTCTAGAACCACATTCACAATTTTATGTATACCAAAGAATGTTTCTCTTGGAGTATTGTACTCAATTCACTTTTCCAAAAGAATGAAAATATTTTGAAATTTTTTTAAAAAAATATTTTATTTAATGTTTGGATTATTGTTTGAAAAATATATTTTAAAAAAGAAAAATTATCATTCTCGATAAGATATTAATTGATAATTAACACAAACTAATTATACACAAATCATCTTTGATAAAGTCAAAGTGATCATGAAAAATTGGTTTAGTGAAGATATTGACATGTTGATGGTTTGTAAAAAAAGACACGAATGAACTCAAATTTTAAAAGAAATAACATATAATATAGTGTCATTAGTCAATGTGATTAGTGAAAGAGTTTTAAATATGGGGTTTCAAATACTAATTACACATGAGTTTTCACACTTGTTATGTATAGAAGAATATGTTTTCCCAAATTCCAGGAGATTATATTCCATCCATATAACATGGGCACACTAACTCCTACTAGATATGTATTCATCTTTGTCTCTAGAAGGATCCACCTAGTTTTTTTTCTTACTACTCCAAGAGGATAGGTGTTTTCAAATTATATGACATGTTCCCCCAGTAATTATCTAATCTATCTATAATCCTCCAAAATCAGCATTAGGACAACATGAGTCTTCAAAATAAGGTTCCATATGTTAAATTAATCCATGTTTTTTAGTTTATTTAAAATAAAAAAAGATACTTTGGGGGAATTTTAAATTATATTTATTTGGATTTTATTGAGAATTATCACAAAGGAAAATCATTAACATGATTTCTAAAGAGGCTATTTTAAAGTAATGTAGAAATTCAATAATACTTCCTGACAACTTTTTATTGACTATTTTACTAGCTTCATCCATTTTGTCAGCTATCTATGGTCCCAATATCTTTTGTTATATAACCTCATACCAAGAAATTAGAGTTCTTCACTTAATTCCATATAGGAATTCATAAGGAGCCATATAAATTCATGAGTGAAATAGATTGGTATAAGAGGTTTGAAAAACAGAATCTATTGATCCCAACAATCTTTTAAATCTTTAGAAAATTATAGTAGAAAATCCTCCTAGGTTTGAATGGTTTTATCATACTGACCGTATTTAAAAGTACGATAGACATCAGTAATACAAAACATTGTATATAGATATTTCTGAATACTTCACTATCATATCTTTGTTATCCTAGAATATCGATTAGATACAAAGTGGTACTATACGCAACCATACAAATTTTTTAATATATATTTGGGCATGTTAATCAAGAAAGAGACCATCTATGATATCAATGAAATGTTCTGACTTCATGAGGAGATAAAATATAAACTAAATATCATTATACCAATTATATGTCTTGGGGAGTCCTATGAAGAAATCCATGGTGACATTTTCCCATTTCTATATAGGTATGGGCAAGGGTTGTAATATACCCTTAGACTTATGATACATGATGACAAATTTTATCCATACAAAGTGCATAGATATATACTCTCCAATATCTATATTCATGTTATTGTAACAGAATGACTCAAACCATCAGGTCTGAATTGAAGGGTCACATGACCTCATTGGTGGCTCCCCATACACAAGAGGCTTCCGACAGGTAAAAAGGGCCTCATTCTGTTAATGTGGAAACTATACACTCAATATCATTTCTTCATATCAATAATAAATCATAAAAATATAATAAAGGGAATGCATGAACATGTAGAAACTAAATATTGAGATACATGTCAAATAATAAAAATAATATACCAGAGTGGAAAGACGATCTAGTTTATAAAGTTGTGTATAAATAAAAAATAAACATTAGGAGTCCTTAGATGTTCTTCCCGATCTTCTACCAGCTCTATTCTCCTCTACTCAACCATCCACCATAGGGCACTTACTCTTCTCCAGATCAGTATCCTTGAAATCTACAATCTCATTGAAATTATTGGTTAGGGTTTGAGTACAAGTCTTAGTTTAACACCACCAATGCGTCCTTAACATATTGTGCTAAATTATAATAGGTGTGTTCCTGGAATATAATAATTTATTAACAATAGTAACTTCAAACAATCCAAAACCAAACTGTCATGTACCAAGAATCCCCCACAAACCCCAAATATACTTTATTTGGCCCCATGATAGAATGATGATCACAATTTATCATAAGATGGTCATAATATTTCCATACAACTATCAACATGCAACTTAGAATCTCCAAAGAATCAAGTGGGAATGAAACTCATAATCCACAAGGCATCTAGTAAACGGGATTCTCAAAATCCACCAGGAATCAAGTATTGGTATGTTTCCATAGGATCCTCATGATACCAAGTTACATTTGGACTAGTAGGGTATCCTGATCCAATTTCACATTTGACTCAAATCATTCACACCCTTCTAAGAGATAACCATACCTCGATGGCCACCTATCATGTGTACTAAGAAAAAAAATCCTCCAAATGGAATATGATACACAATAAGGTATATAATAAAAAACCTAACATGAAATCATGAGAAATATATTATATTTATATAAGAACATGCGAGACAACTTAAAACATTATAAAATATACTCCACAAATTCTCAAGGAGATAATATCATAATGGGTCTCACATGATACACATGCACACCCACATTAATTCACAATTAAAATATGATTAGCAATTATGACAACACATAAATTATAACATGAAAAAATGTGTAAAAAAATTACCAAGAGGTAATGAAATTAGTACAATAGAATACACTTATGCCAATAGTAAGGATAAACCACCTTGTGTGGTTCGAAAGATGGAGTAGAAAAATCAACAGTCAATAAAACCTCCTAACAAGTCATATTACCATTGTTGTTGACACATCGATGCTTATGGTTATTCAAAAGTCCCTATAACCGAAACCCATAATCACATTTCAAAAATAAATAGTATATCACAAGTGAGGATACTTTCTATCTCCTAGATAATTTCCAAATTATCATTTTTGGCCATTGATTGTGCTGGAAATATTCTCCTCAATAATAATTATAAAACCACAGACAATAATATAAATATGACTCTATATTAGCCTAATATTATATGCTATAGTCCTTTATAAAATATTATTTTATTAAACTATATAATTATCTGTGATAATTTTGTCTTATTATCCTCGGATAATTTTCATAATTCATCCTTTAATATTATTACACTTTTATAATTATCTTCGAAAAATTTCTTATAAATATTTCTTTGATAATTATAATTAATTGTCATTTTATAATTATTTATAATTTACTTTTTATATTGTTCCATAATTATATTTTGATAATTTTTATAAATTATGCTTGATAATTCAATGTAAATATGATTCCATAACTATTGATAATTATTATTTAATAATTTCCTAAAATCATCTTTTTAGAATTTTCTATATTTTATCCTAGATAATTCAAAGTAAGTTTCATTTGATAATATTTATTATTTTATTATGATGATTTAATATAATTATCCTTTCACAACTTTATAAATTATCACCTGATAATTTAGGGTTCAATAATTTTTAAAAGAATAACCAATTTCAGGAATTTGAGTTAGAAGGAAAATGGAGAATATAAATAAATAAAAATATTAAGAAAATAAACATGAAATAACACTTAGGTACAACACCTAGAAGGATAAGAGAAGGACCACCACATGTGTCAGTAACAAGAATAGATGATCGAAGCAAACTGGTGGAGGATTCCCTATCATACACAAGGGAGTTATGAGATTGAAAGGAATCAATAAGTTTAACAAAAACATGAAACTAGATCATTTGAATTTTTAAACCAAAATCTTAGCATTTGAAAAACCCAATTAAAAATACGTATTTGATTTGAGTTCCAATCGAATGTTAAGGGAATAGTGATTATTTTCACCCTATTAAGGTATTTTAAAATTAAATGAGTCAAAATGGATTATTTACAATATTTTTTGATCTTAGATGTATGAATAATAGAGGTTCTCATCATGGATTAGAAAGAAGGAATGAAAAATAAAACTAAAAAAGGAAAAATTAAATATTAATGGAAGAAGGGTAAAACACCCGACTGAGGCGCAGTCAATCTAGACACCCGACACACAAAAAAATTATATCATCCCTATGGTAAAATAACTTACAAAAACTAATGGTGGTATCATATTTTCTATAAAAACACCATTTTTTAGGGTTTCCATTACTTTAGAAAAATAATGTATCTGATATAATATATTTAATATTTTTATTCTACTAGTTCTAGATCTACGAGCCTAGAAATCCCATGTTGACTCGCTTCCTAATTCTAAAAATAATCCATTAAATATTATAAATTTTTTTATAGTAAAATATGGTCACTATATCGACTTGTATTATTGTCTTATGTTAGGTTTTTAAATAATTTATAAAACAGATTTTAATTGAAAAATTAAATTTTTCACATAAAAACCATGATAATTTTCAAAAAAGAGGGTTTTATTATAATTTAAAATCTATAAATAATAAAATTCATCGCCAATAATGAATTATAATTCCTGATAAGTAGATCTAGAAGTCCGTAACCAAATCAGGACATTAAGCATGAACATCAGACTCCTTCTCTAACGTATTATCTTGGATCCATCCATACTGCCACCAAATTTGAACAAGTATTACCATATTCCCATTATGGGATTTCATGTTCCAATCTATATTCAAAAATTAAAACTCTTTATAAGATTCATCTACCTCCAAAAAATATCATTTTACTATAATATGCGTTGTATCAATCATGTACATCCAAAGTTGAGAAACATTGAATAAATCATGCATACCTTAATAACACGGGGGAATGTCCAGACGGTATGCCACAATACCAACATGTTTAATGTTATCAAAGGGTCCAACAATTTGTGGTTGTTTCATTCATTGATTACATATATGTTGGTGGACTAGTCAAGGGGTCCCTCTATAGAAAAACCTGATTGCCAACTAAGAACTGCAAATGTTTCCTCCTTTGGTCAACATATGTTCTATTCATAATATAATTGGATACCATCCTCTTATAATTATGTTTTATCCTATTGAATGTATCCTAAACCAAATTGGGCCCTAAAACCACTGCCTCACCTTCATCATCAAAACGAAGTATTGTTCGACATTGTCTCTTATAAGGATCCATGCAATGGTCCATCTGAATCAAATCGTGGTAACTAATGTATCATGTTAACTCATCAAAATATAGATTTTCATCTCATACTCTAGAAAATTCTATAAGGTAAGCTCATTTAATACCCTCATGTATGTGTATATTCTATTTGGATTGTCTATCTATTAGGTAATGGTATGTTGTGATCAATCACAAATGATTCCCTTGGGATTTATGCAATCCCTACTAAAGCTATGATTTAAAACACATGTCTCTATCTGAAAAAATGTCAATGGGAACTCCATGTAATCATATTAACTAGTGAGGATAAATATTTCCTAGATCATCAACTAACTGAGTCTCTCAGATTGGTAAAAATTAGGTATCATACCTTACTTGATTGAGAATCAACCATATAGTGTCATGAATCCTCAGGGTTCTATGTAACCACATTTAAAAGTCCAATTTGAAATATTTCCACTTGAACATTGGAATAATAAGTTTCTGGAGTAACCCACTAGGACACTAGATCTCAACCTTTACCCTCTAGAAAGAAAGGTATCTAACAAAAACCTAGTAATGTCTCCCTTCATCCTTGCCACCATAATTTCTACCTGAATTCATGGTACATCTTAATCACACCAAGATATACGACACATATAGAGGTAAAAAAATACCACATCGGTTTCTCTGTGAGGGAATTAGGGAATAACGTTGTCCAATGCACAATGATCACATAATCATTCGTAAATTTACTCCAAGGGTTCAGATGTCCTCCAACTATATTTTATAACATAAAAGAATAATCTCGGTCTAAATCTCATCCTACCTTCACCAAGTATACTATGGAATATTTGACCACCATGGAAGCAGAAGTCATTGATCCTTGACCCTTAGAAGCACCCATCCTCCAGTCAACCGATAGGCTCATCAAGCTCCACTAATCATTGGAAGGACTCTCAAAAACCCCTACTCTACCATTAGATTATGTATAAAAGATATTGAAAATATTACCTTTAATTGGATAATAGTGAATATTAAATTCATAAATCTATAGCCAATCAATATAAAGCCTCTGTCTCAGATTTTGGTCCTACTGCATGAAGATATAGAGAAGGATCATATGGTTAGTGTAGTCAAAAAACCTTTCACTGAAGAGTTAATGAGGACAACACTTTAGAGCATGGAACTTGATAGCTAGGTCCAAGTCAAGAATATGGTAGTTCAACTAGATAGTCTATAGTTGAAGTGTCCCATAAGCTACTATCTATTCCTAATGCATTAGTACTGTCCCCAAACCAACTAATAATACATCATAATATATGGAATATAAGATCCCTAGATTAGGTAGAATCAACACAATATCTATAATAAACCTTATATTCAAATCAAGGAATGGATCTCCACACCAGTTGGGGAACTGTAACTTCACTCCCCTCTTCATCAGTATAGCCATTGGTGTAGATAAATGGGAGATGTCTTGGATGAAGTGATGGTTGTATCCTACTAATACTAGGAAACTCCCGATCATTAACACATTCTAGGGATGTATTAAGGACTTGAATAACTCACCTTTATCTTTGTCTATGGATATATTTTTATTAGACACCACATTTCCTAATAAATTTACCTCATGAATCAAAAATTTGATGTTTGAAAGTTGGTGTAAATTAGATGTGCTCGGAGCATACTCGGGACTGTCTCGAGGGTCCAAACATGTGACTCTAGTGTCAGGCACTAGATGGGGATGTTTTCGATTAGTATCTTGATGAATGAGTCCAGATATGGGTGGAATATCTTGTTATTGAGATCCATGATCACTTTATACATGTTAATTAATACAAAAAACATCACCAAGTACTCATACAACAGATACCTACTCTGAAAGGATGTCTTAGAAATATACTCCTCTCTAACTCACAACTGGTGATATCCTGCTCGAAGATATATCTTAGAGAACCACTGATATCTTATTAAATAATTAAAAATATCATGGATTTGGTGAAAGGGACATACATTCATCACCTTTCTCTGTTTTAACTTTCAATAGTTGATATAGATTAGAAATCCACCATCAACCTTCTTGGATAATAACACAAGTTCACCCCATAGTGAAGTAATCATCCTAAAAAATCCCGTCCACTATAAGTTATTAAGATCCACATTGAGATCAATCAACTTTATGGGAACTACACAATAGGGGGCATTTAAATGGGGTTCGTACATGGAATTATCTCTACCACATATTTAATTGTCTATCCTTTAGAGTATTTACTTGAAAAAAATACCCCAACATAGATTTCAACCCATTCTTCATCATCTTAAGGACATGCAGTTCCCTTTATGGATAAGGAATTCTTGAGTTAATGTTATGTTATATTTTACCATACTTTAAAAATACTCTAACAAGGGTAGGAAATAATCAAAATAGCTCTTATTGGAGTGGCCCAACTACCTAAACTATAGTGTAAGAGCCAGTGAATTCCCAAATAAATTATCCTACACATCCATTGGTAAATCTAAAACATCATCCATTATGTGATTATTCCAATATTTTTCCCATGTATCCCCATATGACTATGTCATGGAGAAATAATTTTTAATGTGAAGGAGACACATCAGAAAAATGAAGTCATTAGGATAAAAACTAATCAATCTATGGTATCACAAAAGGTTATCCTAGTTGTCCACACTTAACATACGATATTACCGACCTAGCCTATCCACTATATAATGCTATCCAAACACTATTGTAGTTCTATAGCATGATTCCCAACCATCCTATATCATATCTACCCTATCCCAAATGAATACAGGTAAGGAAACAAGTTAATGAATCCCAGTCCTTGATACAATGTCGTAACACCCTCACCTGAACCACTAGGTTTGATCTAAAGGGTAAAATGACCTCATGTGACTCTACCTATACACAAGATGCTACCAACTAGAAGTGATGTTATATGTCCGTTATTGGGTAGACTATACCCATAGTATCATTTCATAGGATCAATAATAAACTAATAAAAAATAATAAATAACCTGAGCAAACACTTGGAAACTAAATAATGGCTTAAATTTCATGCAATAATTAGTAGATCCCAAGGTGGAATGCCTATCCAATATATAATAAGACATATAAATAATTAAATAAACAGTAAATCCCTAAATATTCCATCCAGATCCACTGTTATCTCTATATACCTCTACTCAGCTAACCACCATAGGGACCATTCCCCTTGAAGGATATCTAGCTAATGAATCTAAAAGCACACTCAATAAAAGTCTTAGTAGGACACCACCAATGAATCTTTATCCATGTGTCATCAATTATATCATGTTTATGCCATGAGTACTATAAATTAATAACAAGAATATCAACAAAAAATAAAAAAATGAATAATCATGCACTAACCATGCCTCTATAAACCCCTATCCATACCAACTTTGGATCCATGATAGAATGATGATATTTATTTATCAAAAATGATCGTTATCTAGGAAAAAGTCTATTTTCCTACCCCTCAAAATCCACAGGGCATTGAATGAGAATTCTACTTATAATATACAAGGTATTTAGATGACATGCTACTCAGAATCCGTAAGGAATCATAGAATGTGAAACTCAGAATACAGAAGGCATCGAGTGAGGATATGTATACATTTAATCCTAATGTAATTGAGTTATTTCCAACCCACAAGTTTTTTAGCTTCCACCATCTTATTAATTACGCATTAAACACACTCACCCTTTAACAGATAACCATACCACGATGGTCACCTATCACGTGTACTAATCACAAATGCTCCACTAAAAAAATGATACAAAAAATGTATAAGATGGTAAAAGACACAACATGAAATCATGAGAAATATTTTAGCATAATATTTTGACATGTGAATAAATATAAAAAATAATAAATGATACTCTAGAAAATTTCATTAAAACAATGTCATAATGGGTTTGATTGGCTACACACACACCCACACCCACATGTTATCACAAGTCAATCATGTTTACCAATTATGATAATATATATTATAAAATGCAAACATGAATCAAAAAATCCCCAAGAGGTAAAGAAAATAATTTCTCAAATGTTATAGATGTCGAAAATAAGGATAAACCACCATGTGTGGTTTGAATGATAGAGTGGAAACCTTAATAGTCAAGAACGCCTCCTCACATGACTTATTATCATAGTTGTTGACAAGTGAACTCTTTTGGTTTTCCGAAGGATCTAAAACCAAAACTAGATATTTATTTCAATAATAAATTAAATATCATACAATATGAAACTTAATCTCTCATGGATAATTTCAAAATTATCATTTCTAGAAAAAATTCATGTTTTAGCAATATTCTACCCATGAATAATTATAAAACCACAAAAAATAATATAAATATCCGTTTATATTAGTTCGATACCATACATGTGATTACAATTTAATTATTATTGAAAATACCATATAATTATAGCTGAAAATTTCTCTTAATTATATTTTGATAATTTTCATAATTTATTCATTGAAGTATTATACTTTAATATTTATTTTTTAAAAATTTCTTATAAATTATCCTTTTATAATTCAATATAATTATTATTATGTAATTTCTTATATTTAGATATTGAAAATTTCCTATAATTATCATTTGATATTATTTTCAATTATAATTGATAATTTAATGTAATTATCATTTGATAACTATTTATAATTAAATTTTAATTTTTTAATAAATTATCATTGATAATTCAACATCATTACCATTTTATTATACTTATTATCATCATTATATAATATCATGTAATTATCCTCTGATAATTTGTTTTGTTATCCATTGATAATTTGGGCTTCAATATTTTTTTATTAAAAATCCAACCATTTTCAAGAATTTGAAATGGAAGGAAAATTAAGTATAAAAAAATCATAAGAATAATTAAAAAACCATAAAACCCATAGCCACAATTCATGGAAGAATATGAATAGGGACACTGTGCAAGCATAGAACTAGAAATGAGTATTATAGCAAACTGCCAAGGGCTTCCGGACCACATGAAAGGGTGTTCTGGGATCACACAGATTCAAAGGATCAACCAACATTACAAACCAAATCAATATGATTTTTAGAAGAAAAATCAGAGAATTCTGAAACACTAATTTAATATAGCAATTAGATATTTGTTTCTAACAAAAATTGATTGCAGAGAAAAACATTTCATCACATTTAGGGATTAAAAAATTAAAGGGGTTAGAAAATATGATTTCCATGATTTTAGGATCTTAGACATCAGATAAAGGGATGTTTTCAACAAGGATAACACGAAAGAAAAGAAAATAGAATAATAAAAGAAAATAAAAAATTAAAATAAATAAGGAAAACATGTAAAATAACTAATTGACATGCAATTAGACCATAAACCTAATGCATAAAAATATTATATAACACCTATGATAAAAATCATATTACATATGTAATGGTGTTTTCAAATTTTCAATATAAAACTCAATTTATTAGATATTCAATTATTTTATAAAAATCACAGTTACATGATTATATATATATATATATATATATAATTTTTATCCTATTAGTATTGAGGATCTACATGCCTTGGGATCCTGCCCTAACTCCCCACCTAAACTTAAAAATATTACACTGAATATTTTAAAATACTTAAAGGAAAAACATTATCATTACATTAGGTGGTATTATACCATTAGGTAAGTACTTTAAATCAACTTTTTAGAAAATATATTTTCTCATAAAAATACTCATAATTTACCAAAAAGGGTTTTATTATAATTTAAAAATTGGTAATATGAGATCATGCCACTAGAAATACTCCCTATGGTCTCTATAAATCTTAGTACATTGAGGATTAATAGAGAGCATGGTGCTATGAGCTTCATCTAACAACTTCATCATCAATTCTAGTATATCAAGGACACATAATCTATTTCTAAACCTTATCATTCTATAATAATCAACATTGAACTCATGAACATTTATCACCTTCTTTGGAAACTCTACATCTTTATTCTACACCTTTTTAATCATCACATTGACAGATGGTTTACCACTCATTTGGGTAAGAAATTATTTCACCCCTTCCTTAAATATTTCAAGGACTATATTGTGAAAATATATAAATGTTAGATCTTTTGAGAATCTTATTATAGACAATCTATCATGATCACTTCAACTCAAATAATCAACCAACCATTTCACATTCCTAGGTTGGTATAGTATTAGTTAGTCATATTCTTCAATAAACTCAAACCACCTTCTCTGGAACATATTCATCACTTTTTGGGTGAATATACACAATAAAATGTTATGATCTGTATATATATCACTCCTCCAAGCACAAAGATAATTCCTCCCTGTAATTAATGATAAAATACCAGAACTAACTCAAAATCATGATTTGGGTTATTTTTCTCATCATCTTTTAATTTAAGAGAGGAATAATCTATCACCATATCATTTTTCATAAGTAAACTTCCTAACCCCTTCTTAGATTCATCACTTTAATTCACAAAACATTTTCCACTACATGGTGTTGTGAGTACAGGTTCCCTGACTAACCATCTCTTCAAATATTTTATTTTTTAACAATCCATAGTCCACTAGAACTTGAATCCCTTCCATTTAAAATTAATGAGTGGATTATGCAACCATGATATACTCTTTAAAAAGTGTCGATAATATCCAAATAAATCTATAAAAACTATAGATCTAAGTCATAGTGGTTTTTCTGGGCCAATGTTTAATTAATTATTTCATATAAGGATCTAATAATATAAACTCTATTAGGATCAAATGTCCCAAGAATGAAACTTTATATAACTAGAAATCACACTTGACAAATTTTACCTAAATTTTATCCTTCCTTGAGAACTTCAATAAAATTCTATTTTGATCTTTATGATATATCATTCCATTGGAGTATATAAGACCATCATCTATAATCACTACCAAAATTGATCAACTTAATCTATAACTACTATATTCATTAAATACATGATGTTAACATGGGTTTTAGTAAGTAAAAATTGAATCATTATAAATTATTAGTGGTCATACCACATACATAAGGCTGTCTTTGGTATGTCTTCAATTTTGACCCTCAATTGATAGCATCTAGAATGAAGGTAAATCTTTTAAAAGTATTGAAATATTAATAATTGATCAAAAAATGTACAATATGTGGTATAAGATGCTTTTTCTTGATAGTGATCATATTATGTTCTCGATAATCAATGAAAAAAATGCATTGTACAATCTATCTTAATAAAAAAAGGACGGGTGGACCCTATATTGATGTTCTTGGATGTATGAATTATATCTCTATATTCTCTGGGATTTTAATCGTTAATTTCAAAATCTCAATCAGATTTATTCTATAGAGTGACTTTGAAATCGGTGGACCACTGGGTATTAGTTCTATTGAAAACTCAACTTCATGATTTGAGGGAAGATAATGAAAGACATCTGGAAAGGCATCAACATATTCCCAAAAAATAGGTACATATTCAATGTTGAGTTAGTCCCCATCCTTTTGAGATAGATATCTATCATGAATATGTTTTTTTCCCATACAATAGATATAATTTCTAGTGGAAGTTCATATTCTTCCTCACACATATAAACAATAATTGGTTGATTTAGAATATCAAATGTGATTTATTTCTTCAAGAATTTTATATCGAATATATTTAGGTACAGACAATCCATTCAAAAAATCACATCAAATTCCACAAGATAATGAACAATAATTTTTTCATATAGGTCATTATTGCAAAAATTAACATGAAACTCCCAATACAGGAGTAGATTGTAAGTATACCATAGGAATCTTGACCCTATTAAATAATTTACGTAGAATAAGACCTCTCTAAGATTAGATGTTATCCATTGGAGTAGGGAATTGTCTTAGATAAGGACCAATTTATCTATACATAATACATTTAACTATTAGTGGTTCTTTATGATGTAGTTTATTTACCTCCATTGAAAACTTCATTTTTCTTCATTAGATACCTTATCTATTCCCTTATTTTTAATATATAATATATCATCATATTCGTTTGAGAGATTTTTCTAGGTTCTTTTGGCGACATTATCAAAATGTATGAAGATGAGTATTCTTTATTCTATGGTCTTCATCAACTTAACTCCCATTAAACTCAATTTTATTATTAATATCTATGTATAGAAACTCACCTAAGTTGATGATATTAATTATATATCGAGATGGATAATTAGGAATAATCAATAGATTACCAATTCCATATCCCACTTAATTTGGTTGTCTATGTGTATTGTAATTGAATTTGGTATTACATTATTTATTCACATGATAACTATTGGTTCAAACCATTATCATCAAGAAAAGAAATACTTCTTTTAGATATTATAAATATAGTAAAAAATCTTATAAAAATTAAAAATCATTCATAGGATGTCTGAATAATGGATTATTCATTTTAATCTATTAAATATAAGGCTTAACCTAGATCATCCATGGTTATAATCTATTCAAAAACTTCATTATCCTTCATAATGAAAATTTTAATTAACCTAAGAATATCCCACTCGTGTGTCTATCTAGGTGTGCAGTATTCAGCCTAATCAACATGAATCAATGATGATTTATTTAATACCTATTACCATCCTTTTGTAGTTATTACCCTTAGGTGAATCAATTATATAGTCATATCCAGTTTCCATTATCCATATATGGACACATTTTCTACAAAAAGCACACATTTTTTCTTTATAATAACTGAGGGGTTTCTACTATAATTAGGTTTATACTAGGTGTTTACACTAATATATTCTAATCCTAATATGTAAAGAGAACTAAAAACATATTTGATACTAACTTATCCCATTACCAAGATATCATATAATAATCATAAGGACATATTTTAGAGCATATGATAAAATATTTTCATAATTATAACCATAGAAATTATTTCTTAAGTCTAACCACAAAGAAATTTGTCATATTGTTGGATTGATATAACCATCATTGTACCCACTTTGGGTTTTGTAAAACCTCATGTGTACCATATTTTAGACATGGGATAGTCTCTTATTCAACCTTTGAGCTCAAAAACATTAATAATTACCCAATCCATTGGAGGGTTATTATAGAACAACTTATCACATAATCATAATCTGTTTATATGTATTCCCTATATCATGAAAATATTTATCATTTCATCATAGATTTACCCATAGAAATGAAAATGGGTTTCATCAATATTTTATCATCTTCTATAACCATAAAGAGAAATAATAATGGTGGTATCATTTGATCATTCCCCCATTAAAGTATAATAAACATCAAAGGATGTTTTATAGGATGAAAATACCTTTAAAAGAACTATAGGACATATATTGAGGAAAATACACTTTTAATTTTAAAATGACTTATTTAAAATATGAAAATTTCATGAATATTATGAAAAAATATATTTTAAAAGATTAATGTAAACATTTAAAGTGATGTTTAAGGAAAATAGAAGTCATGATAGTTGTAAATGTTTTTCATGTTGTATATGTTAAACCAACTATTCTGTTCACACATTGGCTAAAAAGTACATCATTTGGAAAAAATAATATTTTTTTTTAAAAAAGTATTATTTAAATTTAATAGTGGGTAAAAATTAATCTTATAAATCACAAGATAATGAAAAAATTATTCTTCGAAACATTTTAAAGAATATATGAACATCGAAGAAAATTATTCCAAACCAAATAGAAAAACAATGTCAATTTTCTGTATAAATATTATTTTAAAATATTGAGTACTTATAGAGGACCATAAAAGATGAAATTTTAATTTATAGAAATAACTAGAGGATAATAAATTAATTACTATTTTTTATAGATTGATCATATAATTTAATCATTAGATAATTAATCAAAAAAATCCTCGATTGAAAGTGAGATTGTGACACCTAAACCTTACCACATTGGTAACTTTTGAATCATAACCCCCATAAAAGAAATAAAATAAAATAAAATGATAAATACAATTAATATAAATATATTTAAAATATAGGCTATTAAATTGGTATTTTATACCTCATATGAATGAAGTAAGTGTATAATATGGAATATGTATCATTGAAAAAAAGTGAGACAAGAAAGGGAGACAACTAGTTCATCTTTATTCACATGCACTATATCCTCAGGTATAAATAATTTATGCTTTTTGTTAAATATATAAAATAAAAATATTAATACTTATAATATCATGTGTGGTTTAATTATAACATCTTACCATTGTTTTGTTAAGAATATTTCATTATCGTCATTATTTCGGGGGTTAATTGATTTTTTTATATGTGTTTCGATTTAAATGTTATAGTATGTGCATCTTGATCTAGGTTACATCACCGATATAATTTTAATAATGATGTAAATATAACGTATATGAATTATTTACATATTTATAATTATTAAAAAAATGTAGTGATAGAATAATGAAATACACTGTTTATGGAGATGGTAGTACATATGTATGCATGAACGCTATTTCAATTTTATAATGAAATGAGAAAAATAAAGATAAATAAAATTTAATATTTAAAAATAAGAATTTTATCTTAAATATCATATATTTGGAATAAATACCTAATTATAACCATCCATTATAAGTAGTGATAGAAAATGAATCATATCACTATGTGGATGTTTTAGTCTACATGTACGCATGAGTGATACTTTCATTTCCCATTTTATGGAAATGAGGTGAAAAATGGATGAGAAATAATCATTATAAAATACCAGTATATTTATGATATTGGATTCATTATGTTAGTATGGATACAACTTATTTATATTAAGTATAAGAAGATATTATATTTCAATGCATCAGGTAAGATAATTACCTCTTCTTTGAGATTCCTCCTTTGGATTACACCTTAATCCATTTTAGAATGGTATTTAGGAAATTACAATAACTCAATAATGATGTGAATTAATATAGGAATGTTTTTGGGTAGGAATTTTCCAAGATATTTGGATCAAATTTAGTGATTAATAGATGATAATAGGTTCTCCTTTATAAGTGATGAGATGGAAACATTTGGAATTACATAAAACATTTAAATATTATAATTTCAGTTCTATGTTCTAGTGGAACAAAAATGAAAAAATTTGAAAATTATATAATATAAAGACAAAATATATTAAACCAAAAAAAAATTATACAATTTTATGTGGAATTTTCACAGTTATCTATTAGTTTAACACATAGTAAACCTGTATTAACCATAACAACAATAACATTTTTAACTATTTTAATAATCATTATGACCAAAAAATAAATTGAGGTCAATAAATTTTTTTTCATTATAATTAAAAATATGTAATAAATTTTAAAATTAATAATTTATATAAGTGCATGAAATTAATTTTAAAATATACATGACAAACATAATAAAAATTGTTTTCTATGCAAGAGAATTTTCAACAAAAAATTGGGTTTAAATGAATTAAATTCAATAAAAAAATTATTTCATGAATGATTAATTACTTTATTGAATATATGATTTATAAATTTCATTGAAATAACTAATAAATAATCACTTGTTTAATTTATTATGAAAAAATATGTCGCACATATAAAAACAGTTTTATAAAAAAATAACTCTTTTAACCATCAAATGATTTTATATTCATTCCTTACCATCAGATCACTAATTTATGAACAATTATTCATAAATTCTCAATTAATTTCAACAAATCCATTTTCATATAGTAAATAATATTTTAAAATACATGATATGTGGGAATATAAAAGTTATTAAAAAATAGTTCTTTAAAACATGAAACAATTTTTTAAATAATTTAATGATTATTTCTTGGGAATTAATCCATAAATTTGAATTATGAAAAATAATTATAAATATTTAACAATTAAATTAATATAAATAATACCCACTAATTAAATTACTAGGTTATAAAGGTTTCAATATATTGTGGTTCATTTAGATATGGGGTTTCTCGTAAAGAATGATATTCAATATATAAAATTAATTTCAAAGTAATACATATAAAATTTCAAGGTGTTATATTGGATGCAGGTTGGGTCACAAACCTCTCTACCTCAACCCTTGTAGGGCCCAAAAAATCATATTAGAATAAAGAAAAACAACACCTTCACATATATATCTACATCTATATATCAATATTCCATCCACACACCACTAAACATAATAGTAAGTTATATTCAACATAATGGACATTGACCTTATGCCTTCCTCATACCATGAATAACCCCCACTATATATACCAAATCACCACCCCAACACTTTAATTTCATGATCCACCATAATATGGTATCATTAACATGGATGAAATTAACCTCATGCCCTCCTCCTACTATGCATGACTCCCATTATGTACCAAATCCACTATGTACTATACCTAATTTAAGATGAGAAGAGGTGGTTAGCATCCATAAATGATAAACAACTTAGTCATTGGGTAAAGCACCCAAAATATAAGACATTTGGGAAGTATCAAGGATACCCAAATATATTGGTGTGTTTAATGAACCCATAAAAAAATATATCATGTATATACATACAAACAACATAGTACCATTCTAGAGCATCCATGAAAATACTACCCCATAACACTACCATTTTCCCACAACACCACCACTTCCATTTATAACAATATAATGTAGTGCATTTTTTCATATAAACAACCAATAAATGAATTTAAAATAGCCCAAATAATTATAAAATTATGAAATATTTAGATTTTACTATTAGTAGGCATGTTATGTTCATTAATCTAATAAAGTCTATATTTATTGAAAAACCCCATCTGATTAATTAATAATTCTTCTATTTATTACTATATATATATATATCACATAAACAAGTAAATATAATATTACAATCCCAAAAAACCAACCATGACAATAACCAATGACAGTCACTATATCCCCTCCTCCCAACCAGAACAAGTCAACTGTATCCCCCATATATAACCCGTACTATCCAATCAATGCAACCACACAGCACCACACATGAAAACCAACATAACCCCACTTACCAACCCAAACCACCCAATATAACTCTACTTACCTATTGGTATCATATACAAATCCATATTTACAAATAAACACATAAAAACCCAAATATTGGAAACAAAAAATAGGTAAAAAATGGCCAACAAAGGCAATGTGAGCACAAGAAGAACATGACAACCAATTACAATAATAAAAACTAATGTGGACCCATTTTCTTGTATGAAAAATAATATAAAAAATGACACATAATAGGTTCATATAACATCTATAGGAGACTATAATTTTCTGAAAATTTATTCTATAATACAAACAAAACATTAACACAAATATCCCAAAAAAAATAAGTGATTTTCAAAAATAGCTGCATAGAAGCGCCAATTGTGTGAAAAATATCATGTAAACAAGTAAAGGCACGTGAATCTCCCAATTACCTTAAATTATTTTTATATATTTTCATTATAATTATTTGGTACATATATAATACTCTTCCAAACAAGAAAAAATGATGGTCATCCCATAATTTACATAAAATGAAGGAGAATTACTGAATCACCTACCTAAACCAGATCCCCCAAAATCCACTACATGTGAAAATACAATGAAGAGAAAGTTTCAAGTCAATAACTACACAATGGAATCATCAATCAACCTATACCACAATAATTTTTCATCAAAATAACAGTGCAAACATCCCTTAAATTGAATAGTCATTTCACTTGATAATCCCAAGTGAATAATAATGGATAATCAAAGAAGGGAAAGAGTGGAGAATTAACTTGGATCACCAATAATATATCTTTAGACCCCAAGAATCCAAAAAAAAGATATTGGTGTTAAAGGGTCTCCCAAAATGACATTGGAATCTTCTAAGAGTTAAGGGAAATAACGGTTAATGAATATCATTTGGGGAACACTCTGAATTTTTACCCAAAATATAAATAGAAGAACACAATACAATAACCAGATCATTCCATAATTCCTAGGTTTTCAATTAGGACTACATTGAAATAGGGGTAATCACACCATCGTGCCTTTATTCGAGAGACACCCTCTAAAAAACATGATGTTCACAAAGTTGAGATATTATAAATCTAGGGGATAAATTTGGTGTAAATAATCTCTTAACATCTCAACCTCAAGAATCATAGACCCATCCATGTTTTAACATAAGATTTATATCCTAGTATTATTCTAACCAATCGTGTAAAGAGCATGACCTGACACTCTATAAAGAATCCAAAAAGTTGCACACTATTGTGGTCCCCAAAATAGCAGGGCTTGTAGAATCAGATGATGGGGTCTTACATCATAAAAAAATATTATTCCATAGTCTAGCCTTCCAACCTACCTTTCATAGTGCATCACATACCAATATGGCTAAATCTATTCTCCCAGTTTAAATTTCAGGAAAAACACCCTTGATCCTTCCTTAATCCTTATCTATTCATATCTAACACCCCAAAACATTATGTAATAGGTATGGAAGAATTAAACCATTAGAAAATAGATCCTTAATTTTTTTACAATGAATACATAGTGCTTTTACTACATGATATTGATTATGAAGATGATGAATAATATTTTACAAAAAAATTTGTTATTCAAATCGAATGAAAGAATATGACTTAAAACATACTCTAAATAATAACATCCTTTGTAGAATAATTATATAAAGATGAAAAGACAGTAATTCAAAAAAGGGGAACATGATATAAATTTTAATAAATTTTGGCAAACATACTCTTATATGGAATTGAAAAATAACTTAAGAATTTTAATAATACAAACTTACCATACTTTTTTACTTTCTATGGTTGAGTTTGAAGATAAAGATACCACACAAGAAGTATAGTTCTTCGAATATAAATTTAAATAACTTATTGTATTTGTCTTTAAATTAAGTGGTGGAGTTTTTATTGAATTGACATAACTTCAAGCACCAATAACTCATGATGAAGTGGAGAATCAAATCCCTATATTTCACCATCAAATATTAATGATCTATATAATCCTAATGTATAAAACAGGTTGGATTATCCTTACCTCATTTAATCCCCACTAAGCTAAAAAATATCATTGATGAGAATGTGGATAGATAATTTCTTAGAAATTTTGACTTATAGAGTGAAATATCATTATAGCTATGGAGAATTTTGAATGAGGTGATTTAATTCACATAAATAACACCCCATTCTTACTAGGTAAATTCTTATGAATTTTCTAACTATAAACAATTTAAGTGTAGTACTTCATTGGGGGCGAGGGGGTGGGTTCCACTCTTTTTTTTATAATGTTAACTATTTTAATTTATATTTTATTTTAGATGAATAATTAAATAAAAAATTTATTCATTAAATTTTCCATTGAATACACCATTAGGTAATTTATTTCTTTTTAATTTTCTTATATTTTGAACTATCTTCAGTATTCTTAATGCTACCCTGAAAAGATATATTTTTTTTGAGAAAAATTAATAAAATATTTATGTGGGAGGGGATAACTTTATTATTACCTTTATTTAATTTTTATATTTATTATGTTTTCAAAAAAACAAAATATTCAGAATCATTTTTACACCAAGATGTTAAAGGAAGGATTATTTGATTTATTTCCTCACGTTTAATGAACTTCCAATGTGTTTTAATATTTTTTCTTATTTTTAAATATTTATATAAGTTTTTATTAATTATAGATGTCTATTCCAAAAATTGACTATCCAATGCTAGATTTTCACTATCCTAGGGAGTTTGAAATTTTATAACGTATCCTTAAACCTTACATAATTATTTTTTAAAGCTTTTAAAAATAAATATTTAAGTCAATATAAATTAGGTAATTTCTTATGTTCATGTAATAAATTTGAGACCAACATTCACAGTTTTTCATTCATTTAATCCCATTTAAACACTAGATATTTTTATAGGAGATAAATATTATAAGAATAAAATTTCATATATACTGATCTTTTATGTTTTATACGTTATTATAATTCAAGATAAGGGTTGTAAGAGGTTTATTTTGTTATTTATTTCAAAGGTTGAATACTTTCATAAGGAAATTTTCATGTGGGATTTTATATTTTAAAAAATGGGTCATCGTTATATAGCATTGTAATGTTTTGATCCTATTTTTCTAAAAATATTTTACATTTGAAAAATGAATAAAACATGAACATATGAATAGATAATAAAGGAATAATAATTAAGTGCTTTATCTATTTTGATATTGTAATTAGTGAATAAAAAATAGTGAATAGTTCTGGTCTGGGTGATTAAATATATTGGGAATGGATGATGAATATTTCATTATGCTATAAACAGTAATGATGAATTATACTATGATACAACACTTTACCAAAAAAACAACAATTTATAAATTACTCAAAATTGATACATTTTTTTGATTCTAATAGTTGATAAATTAAGTGTCTCTAAAATATAATAGTTAGAATGTATAAATTTTAGATTGAGGAAACCTTTTCACCCAACTTAGTCTTATGTGAAAAAGGGAAATTCTCTAGGATGGTAGATTTCAAATGTTTTATTTATGTAAACAAATTCTTAATATGAATGTAATTAGAAGAGAAATATAACTAAGGAAATAAATTTACTTAAGAATAATGATAATATACTTTTATATGGATTGATTTTTTCTATCATCATGACTTTGAAGTTTAAGTTTCATTTTTTATATATTTCATTGAATTTAAAAAAAAATTAAACAGAAGTTGAAATGTTTAATTTGTGGGTGCTGATTGATATTAAATAATAATAATATATATATATATATATTGTAATTATTGTTATTAATATCTCTAATAACTCATATAATATGGAAAATTTTCACATTTTCAATAATTTAGTTCATTTTGAGAATAATTTTTAAATTTAAATAATTATGTTTTAATGATAATAAATATAATTTTTGAATTTTATTGAATATTTTAAAAAATATTTTTATAAATGTAATTTATTTAGGGGAAGTTTTCATGGAATTAAATTTCATGAAAAATAAACTACATGGTCAACCATGTAGTATATTTTATGCTGTCGTGAAGAATTTAGATTTTCCACTATAATATAGGCCATGTAGAAGTGTTGGTTAACTATATAGAAGAACATAATAAACCATGATGCTACAAAATTAAACCATAAAAATAAAAAAAATCCTTGTTCGACCATAAATAAATAATTCATCTTCTCATCCACAATGGGTGTTTTTATACACCTAACATAGGTTTTTAAACAAATTCACATGTTGAACATAGGTATATGAGACACAAGGAATGACCATTAGAGTAACAAGAAAAATGATACAAAATAAACCCTAGAGGGGATACAAGTATCATATAACTAACATGGAGTGGCATAAAGAGAAAAACTAATATTCCCTACAGAGTTGTCCAAATGAATACACTATTATAAAAAGGAACTAGGCACTTGGATCTCATTAATAGAGAGATACATGGGAATTTTATTATATAAGGAGCCATTGGTTGATCTAGGAAATATAAAAAACGTCTACAAATTATAATCCAAGTAGAGGAGTGAAGATATATTTTAGTATATGTGAAAGGATTTCATCAAAATAATAGTGGACCAAAGAGGATATTGAGTAGGAAATGAAAGGGGGTCTAAATTTTTATAGATAAATTTTAATTCATCATAAAAACATAATTACATATGGAATCATATAAATGGAATAAAAAATTTGAAAAGGATGTTTCATATATAAAAGTAATGTGGGTATTTTAAAAAAAATAACCCCTAGAAGGGATTAATTCATTGATTTTATTTTGTTTGTTTTTTCATATATTTTATTATACTATGTTGCTTCCCTAATATTTTTTGACGTCATTCCAAAAGAATAATACCATTAGTGGTTTAAAAATGCTTTAAAAAATATTGTTTTCTATATTATTTTTATATAAATTCTACTTTTTGTATGTATGGTTTTTTGTGTTGAGTTGGTTGTAATCACTCTACAAATTATACTATTTACTTATATTCTTATTTCTTAGGATTAACATCAATTCTTCCCTCTACATGCCACATTATATACATGATAGAGTTTAAAAATTCATATGGTGAGTGTTATATTATCATGAGTAGTTTTTTTGAGGAATAATATTTTGGAATTGGTTGTTTGAAATGTGAATCACTTTATTGATTGTGTTTTAAGTAGTTAGGATCAATTTTCTCAAAATACTAATTTTTGGAATTTGAGTGATTCAGACCAATTCACAAGGAATGATAAGATTACTAGGACATAAGTTATCATATTGTCTTAACAGTTTCATCTTTGAGACTATTACAAGATTTACAAAATCACAATGTGTTGAGTCACTAAGTGAGAATGGAATTAGAATAAGACTACAAAAAACAATAAAGGAATGTTCCATAGAAATATCTCGAGTATCACTATAGATTCTGAGTAACATTTTCATTTTTATTTTTAATTCTATTAATCAAAATTCAATCACCATTTCACATTGTAATCACAGTATTTCAAAATATAAAATATAGCATGTAACCAAAATATCATTAATTTTTCAGAAACGTTTTGAAATGAAATCCTAATTTTGTTATTTTATATCAAAAATTATGATTTTATATATTATATTTAGAGTATTGTGTAGTCTATCCAAAAATTTGGTTACATATTTGGGAGGATCACACGATTTTACATAGTTTTCGTTGATTATGAGTCTTTTATTTTATTTCCTTATTTCAGCTTTATATTAAATTTTAAATTAATCAATTTTTTATAATTCAAATTAGATATATTATAATATATATTTTTTGGAAAATAATTATGAAAATGTGGTAAAATGTATTTAGGATAATTTATGTATATTTATTGAATTGCATCAAAAAATCCAGAAGGAGAGTGTCACAAACTAGATTTCATTTAAACAATTTTCTTTCTAAATAAACAAGTGTAAAATTTATTAATGTAGTATGTTATAAAAAAAATACACCACATCAGAAAACAAAAAATAATTCAATATAATACTTTAAAAATAATAAATTTAAAACAAAAAGAAAATAAATGAATGATTTTAATATAATAAAATAAATTTTTACACAAATAAAGTATACATGAATTTTTGGTAAAATATATATGGTTTATGTTATTTAAAATATATTTTTAATGTAAATTTAAAATTGTTAAATTAATAATAAATTCATAATTTTTTTATAAAACACTACTACTTTTTTATATAAATTATAAAATAATTTTATGAAATTTGAAGTAATTTTTATATGGTTCATAGATTTGAATGTATGGAAAAAATAAATATTTTTTAGTTAATAAATATTTTATTTAAAAATTAAATTTATCTTATTTTTAAAAAGATTTAATAATTTTTTTGGAAAAATAAAATTAAATATAGATAATAGTAAATTTTTATGAATTTTGTGAAGAAGTTGATTTTTTTGTTGAGTATTAAAAAATATCATTTTTAAAAATAATGTAACTTTTATGAAATTATCATGATATAGGAACAACATAGAAATTTATGTAACATTTTTATAAAATAAATATGAACTAAGGAAGTAAAATAATTCATTTAAAGATATAATTTTTCTTTGATATTTCTATGTTTTACATTTTAGAACTTTAATTATATATTATTTGAATAAAGAAATTTATTAGTCATTTTACTTCAAATGAGTTCTCACAAGATTTTATTTGTTTTTATATTATATTAAAATACATTTAACCACATATTGTTAAAAATAAATTTGAAAATATCATTAAAATAAATACTATTCAAAATCCATAGAAGATATGATAAAATAATCGTTATTTTAATCCCAAATACCCCTCCCTTCATGTATAAATTCCCTCTCACCCTTACCTTGGAATATAACCTCACAACCACTTCTCAAAACCAAGGATCTACCCAATTTTCCTCTTATAATCCTCATAGTACCCCTAGATATTTTTTGGAGTCACACAACCCCAATCCTTCATCGATTTAGTAAAGGAGTAAATCTTGAATAAAGAAGTAACCCCAAATCTATTTTTATTATTATTTATCTTCTTCTTTTTACTATCCAAATAAATTACCCATAATATACCATCATATAGTTTTTAATATATATTTATATAACATATTAATGTTATTATGATACTATTTTAACTATTTTAATAATTTTATTGCACATAGTCTCTCCCTCTCAATTTTGACACGTCTTGTTAATGACCAATTTCATCATCATACAAGGACATTATCAATAATTTACTTATCTATTTCTACATGGTTGGTTAGAACATATTATGTAATATAAATGTATTCTAATTCATTAAAACCATCAAAAAATAAATTTTAAAATTTTAAATTATAAATAATCAAATTCAATAAATGAAAAAAATAGGATAATTTATTAGAAAGAATGTCTTCGAGCAATTATCTATTTTAAAAAATAATAAATAAATAAATTTTAATGATAATAAAAAATAAATATTGATAAATATATATATAAATCACCTCATGATTAATTTATTTTATAAAAAAATTGTTATATAATTGGTGCACATGTCATGAAATATAGCGGGACATTAGTTAAAGGGAATCTCAAAACCATATTTTTTCCTTTAGTGTTGTGGTTATTTCCTATTTCTCTTTAAATGCATTTTGATTATTCTAAATCCTATCTAAATGACATTTTAATTTCTTTCCCATTTATATTCTAGGGTTATACATGATTTGTGACGTCCCGGACTCGGCTTCCCCTCAACTTGAGCCCCGAGCCCGGTTGGCCACATGACCCCTAGCTCGTCTCCCCATAGGTCAGGGGTTGCCGACTAGCAGTGGGGGTGTAATGGTAAGTAAGTGGGGAGACTGTACCCCCATGTCATAGTACGCAGTGGTATACCAGCAAATGAACAAAATACCAGAAGCACAACCAATGGATAAATAGGAGAAAAGGGGAAACATACAAACCAAACAACAGAAGTAAGGAAACCTTGATAAATATACAAAAGCCTCATAGGAAGTGTCTGATACAAAATGGATGCATGGCATGCTAATACAATGGAAATATAAGACAAGAATGCTATGAAATAATACAAAAAGAGAACAAAATTAGTCCACAAGCATCCCTATCCATGCTCGGTCCTCTACTCTGGAACTCCAGCTAGAACATACATGTATCACCAACCTGATGTTGGGCCTTTTCCCCTACTAGTACCTGCAGCAGTAAAGTCTACACGGGTTCCCAAGAGGCCACCTGTGTAGGGTGTGAGATAAGTCTCAGTAGGCCACCACCAATGATGTCTACGTGTAATACAAGTAGGTGTTTGCAGTAATAGCGAGCAATAGAGTGCATGTAAGTAAAACAAGCAATAAACAACCCTCCCGCTTAGGTTCCAGAAGGACAGCTGGCGGGTCTACCTACCTCAGCTCATGGCTGGTAGTCTGAGTGAGTCACTTGATTATTTATATATAGATATATATATTCATATATATATATATATATATATAATACATTGGGTAGGACCGGGACAGAACTCACGGACGTCCTTAACCCAGGGGAAACACTCTCGATCCTACCCCAGGCCCAACCTTGGGGATGCTCTCACGGTCTATCCCTAACCTAAAGGATTAATAATTATTCAAGGGAGCTCTCATAGTCTACCCTTATCCCGAAGCGGTAACATAGGGGATCTCCCATGGTCTACCCCTGTCCTGAAACTATATCATTTAATTTGGGGAGCTCTCACGGTCTGCCCCTATCCTGAAGCTGTACCATAGGGGAGCTCTCACAGTCTACCCTTGGCCCAAAGCGTAATCATTTAATTAGAATAGGTTATTAGGCATACACTTCTTATAACAGTCATATCAATAAAACATGGCATTTCTATCTCACCATATCACACAATCACATTTCAAGCAATCATGCATTTAAAATAATAAAAGGGGATTAGGATATCTCATCCTAGCCAAACTCTAACCAAGCCATATCATTTTCCTAACAAGGGAAATGCATTTCAAGACATCTCATTAAGGTTAAAAGGTGAAAAAGGTCCAAAACTCAAGGCATAACACCTATGGTTGACCACTCCTGGTCCATACCTCATCTAAACACCCTTTCTAGGTTATATTCTTTGATCTCATACCTCACAGGTCATTTAGGTATGAAGCAGTCAATATAAAAAAAAGGTTTGGAAAAGGTCAAACCACAACATGACAATATAAACTCAAGAACGATGAAAACCCAAAAGGAGAACACATGACCACCTACCTTAGTGCTGTAGACGTAGGCTCGCTCGATATCAACATCATATTTGCAATAGGTTGGAAGAGATCTGAATTTTAGTCCAAAGCCCTGAAAATAGGGAATATGAGCCTACTGTAAAATAATACAATGGACGGAATGATTTTTCGATGAGAAAGGGGTGCATGAGGTTAGCCTTACCAAGGGTGATCCAACGCCTTCAATGGATCAAAGAACGGACACCGGGGGAAGAAACAACAAGAGAAAGAGTGAGGAGAGGATTTTGGAGCTCAAAGGAGGCTCCCCTCTGGTTCTCCGCGGGAATAAGAAAGAAAGGCTTAAGGCCTTAAAATAGAATTATGGGAAAAATGGTAAATTTACCCAGATCTGGGTTGCACGGTTTATGCGCACAGTTTACCTAACCGTGCAAAAACTATGCGCATCTTACTGCCTTCATATAAAGGATCGCATGGTTCAGGCGCACAGTTTACCCAAACCATGCGCAAACCGTGCGCACCACCCTACCTCTAGACCAAAGGCTGCACGATTTACCCAAACCATGCACAAGTCGTGTGCAGGCCATGCGCCCTTGTCTACAAGCCCATTTTCTCAAACTCTCGGGCTCCGAACAAACCCCAGACACTCCCCGAACATTCATTAGAACATTACACACATTAAACAAGCTTAAAGGAAAGTTTCTAAAGAAAAAATAACGATCCGTACCTTTGCCAAAGATTCGGGCCGTTACAACCTCCCCTCCATAAATCAACTCATCCCTGAGTTGGCCTTCCTAGGGTACTGTGGTGTCATCGATGAAAAGCTCTGGCCATTGAGAACGTATATCAGCCTCTCGCTCTCAGGTCTCGTCCTTTACCCGGCCGTGCTACCATAACACCCATACAAGAGGAACGAACCTTCCACAGAGTGTCTTCACGCTCCAGTCAAAAATTCGCATCGGATACTCCTTGAAGGAAGCATCCATATCTAGTTCAACCTCATCAGGCTGAAACAGATGAGTCAGATCTGAAAAGTACTGATGAATCTGAGATACATGAAAAACAATGTGTACGGCCTGATATCTTTGCAGAAGTAAAAGATGGTAAGCTACTGGTCCGATCCGCTTCACCACCTCAAAGGGCCCTACGATCCTCGGCGAAATCTTACCCTGAATCTGAATACGTCTTTGCCCCAAACTTGGTGAGACCTTCAAGAAAACCTGGTTCCCAACCTCAAACTCAAGAGGTCGTCGGTGCTTGTTAGCATAAGACTGCTGTCTAGACTGAGTTGTCTGCATATGCTTCCTGATAAGCTATATTTGCTCTGTAGTCTCCTGCACAAGACGTGGTCCTAGAACAGCTGCCTCCCCTACTTCAAGCCAACACAAAGGCGAGCGACAAGGCCTACCATATAAGGCTTCATAGGGAGCCATCATAATGGTATCCTGGAAGCTATTGTTATAACTGAACTCAACAATAGGAATGTCTTTCTCCCATGAACCTCCAAAATCAAGAACACATGCACATAACATATCCTCCAGTACCTGTATAGTCCGCTCGGTCTGTCCGTAAGTCTGTGGGTGATAGGCCATACTGAAAAGTACTTGTGCACCTAAAGCCTTCTGTAAACCCTTCCAGAACCGAGATGTAAAACGAGGATCTCTGTCCAAAACAACCAAATGAGGTGCTCCGTGAAGGCGTACTATTTCCTTAACATACAGCCTTCCCAAGTCATCAACCATGAATGTCTCCCACACTAGTAAGAAATGCGTGACCTTCATCAGACGGTCGATGATAACCCATACTGCATCGTTGCCACGAGGTGACCTGGGTAATGCAGTTACAAAGTCCATAGGAACATCATCCCATTTTCACTCTGAAATGGACAACGGCTGCAAAAGCCTAGCCGAATACTAATGTTCTGCCTTCACCTACTGATATGTGGAACAACCTGTGATGAAACCAGCTATCTCCCGCTTCATGCTAGGCCACCAATACTGGCGTCGCAAATCACGATACATTTTAGTGATTCCAGGGTGAACTTCTCAAGATAAGGCATGGAAATCCCTCATCAGCTCATCTCTGATCTCTTCTAGGACCCATAAAAACCCACAAAACAATAAATTATCACCCTCATCCATTGTCCAATCTATAGAGGCATCATCAGTGACAGTTTCTCATAAAACAAGGCCTTCCAGATCTGTTAACTGTCTTTCTCTGACCCGTCCCAAAAGAGTAGATGTTACCGCTAAGGATGAGAGAACAGTATGACCCTGAACCTCCTGAACCTCAATGTGCATCTCCAAAAATATGGCCATCAACTTCCAGTCTTCATCAGATTCTCAAACTACTTGTGACTGCGTTATCCGACTCAGTGCATCAGCTACTGAATTTCCTTTCCCAAGAGTGTAGGCCAATTCGAAATCAAAGGATTGAAGGTACTCGACCAACCTGCATTGCCTAAGATTTAGATCCCACTGAGTGAAGATATATTTGAGGATTTTGTGGTCAGTGAATACAACAAAATGATCTCCCAACAAATAGAGTCTCCAACACCGTAAGGCATGAACAACCGCTGCAAGCTCGAGGTCATGCATCAGATAATTCCATTCATGAGGCTTTAACTGATGAGAACCATATGCAATGACTCGCTCGTCTTGCATCAAGACAGCTCCAAGTCCAATACCTGACACGTCACAATAGAACATATAAGCCATGCCCGGCTCTGGAAAGTTCTGTATCGATGGCGAAGTCAGTCTTCCCTTCAGTTCCTGAAAAGATGTTTCACATGGTTCTGACCACTCAAATCGCACCCCCTTTTTGGTCAAAGATGTAAGGTGTGCTAATAGGCATGAAAAGTCCTGAATGAACCATCTATAATATCCATCAAGCCCCCAGAGACTCCTAATATCGAAGAAGTTCTTAGGTTTCTCCCAAGTGACTATAACACTCATCTTCTAAGGGTCAACTGAAACTCCAGACTCAGAAATAATGTGACCCGGGAAGTGAACCTTATTTATCCAAAATTGGAATTTACTGTGCATAGAATAAAGCTGATGCTCTCTTAGTGTATTCAACACAATCTAAAGGTGGGTTTCATGGTCGTGTCTCGAGTGTGAATAGACTAAGATATCACCCACAAATACCACCACAAAATAATCAAGGTAAGGATGAAAAATATGATTCATAAGAGCCATAAACATTGCAGGTGCATTCGTAAGCCCAAATGGAAGGAATAGGTATTCATAGAGACTATACCTACTTTTGAATGCCGTACGAGGTATTTTTGAAGTCCTGACACAGACCCGGTGATAGCCCGACCTCAAATCTATCTTGGAAAACACCTTCGCTCCTTGGAGCTGATCGAAGAGGTCATCAATTCTAGGAAAATTATATCGATTCTTAATCGCCAGCTGATTTAATTTACAGTAATCCATGTAATGATGAAGGGTACCATCTACCTTCTTAGCAAATAGAACCAGAGATCCCCATGGAGAAGTTCTGGGACATATAAATCCTTTTGCTTCCAGGTCCTCCAACTGACTCTTGAGCTCCAAAAGATCCTTAGGTGCCATCCTATAAAGAGGAATGATCACTGGTGCTTCTCATGTTACAAGATCAATGGTAAACTCCACCTCTCGCACTGGTGGTAGACCAGAGAAGTCATCATGAAAGAAATCTCTAAAGCGCTCCACTACAAGAGGATAAGTAGTGGGTTGTAACACTTGGTCATCGAGATACAGAATGGAAACCTGTGTCGTGACACCACCCAACTTCTACTATTTGGGTCTTGCTCGTGTCGCACTAAGATCCCATTCTCCCTTATTCAAATGTGTGTTGCCCTCTGGTGATGTAAACGTCACCCTCTGACGATTGCAGTCAATACGTGCTCTATAGGGAACTAACCAATCCATCCCAACTATTACATCAAAACATGTCACATCCTGAACATACTGGTTCTAAATGAAAAGGTAACCGCCCACCTAGAGGGGACAATTCTAACAATGGTGAATGCCCTCTGAATGAATACCGAATAGGGTATCTAGCATAATCACACTGTGATACTACTCAATGTTGAGGCCCAAAATCTCAGTGATAGCCTCCGATATGGAAGAGTGAGAAGCATCATTATCAAACAAAGAAGATACCAATGTAGAGGCAACTAAAATCATACCTCGTATAGTATATGGCCAAGCATACTACTTCTACGATGTAGGCTCGACTGCATATAATTGGCCGGTACCACGACCCTGAGTCACAACCTGACTACCCTGAGCAGACCTACCCTGCTGGTTCTGAGAGTCATACACATGGTTACCTCTACCTCGACTGTCGCCAAGACCTGATCAGCCAACGGTATTCCAGCCACCTTACTGACGTAATCCTACCAATCCAGAACTAGATCATGGAGTAGGTGAAGATCCCTGTTCACTAGGCACTGGAGAAGAAGTCCTAGAGAAACGTTGAAGGTGACCCATTTGACAACAGCCTCTGCATTCAACTGGGTTCCACGGACACTGCACCCTGAAGTGTCTCTTCCTCCCGCACTGATGGAAATATAAGAACTATCTATGATGGTAGCCTGACTACTGCCTCCCCCATGTGAAAAATCAAAACGTCTCTTCCACCCTAAAGAAGACCCACTGGAAGATTTTGGTGTTCAATCACCCTGGTTCTCACTATCCGCTTCCCTCAGATTCCGTTCAGTAATCAGAGCTTGGTTAACAATCTCAGGAATATATGTCAACCTGAACATGTTTACTTGAGACCGAAATGTGTAACTCAACCCATCCTCAAAACTCCTAGCGGCCATCAGATCATCGACAGCTAGAGATGGGGTGAAACACTGCAGCTCGGTGAATCGGGACGAGTACTCCATGAATGTCGTGGTCCCCTACTGCAGGTTCATATACTCCTTAGCTCTGTCAGTTCTCAAGGTGCGGGGAAAGAAAAAGTCATAAAAGACTTCCTGGAAATATATCTAGACTAGGTCTCCCTGCTGTCTCGACTGGGTGATGAAGTCCCACCACCTTCTAGCTAAATCGCGTAGCATATAAACAACTAATTTGACTCTCCGCTCGGGAGGCATCTTGAGATGTTCAAATATGGTCGGAATCACCTCCATCCAAGACTCAACATCAAGAGGTCCTCCATCTCTCGAAAAAGTTGGAGGATGCTGTAACTGAAACTCATAGGTCAACTCTACCATACACGGGGCAGGTCGCACTTCACCTTTCATACTCTGCATCATCCTCAAGAAACCCTCACAAAACTGGGCATCGGTTCCCATCTCAGTAATAGAAAAAGGAGCCATGGGTGGCTCGACTAGGAGAACAACTGGCGGCTCAGGGCCTGCTACCTCAAGAACGTGGTCATCGCCGCCTTTAGCACGCACAAATTGAGGATGTCGTGGAGGCATAACACTACAATACCAAACGAATGTCTCAGAAAAGGAATCCAAAAATTAAAGGCAGAAATTTAGAAGCTAGGACTGGTACTACGCCTTCCTACCCCTAAGATCACCTACCCACAACTCCAAGGGTTCTTATCAAAACAAGAAAACATTCAAAATTTTCAAATCCAGTGATATGGAATTTTCCAGCCCATAAGGGCCCATACTCCTCATGAACTGAAAGATGACACACACTTGGATGTCATTACTCATTTACTTACACTAATCATGCATTCAAATTTACTTTAAAGAAAAATATTGGTTTAGTTGGAATGTCATTTTTTGATCCATAAGGCCCATACACCTTATGAACCAAAGAGTGACACCCACTAAAACCACATAATTTCTCAATACACAATAAACATGAAGGGATAGAATAAAGGCACACATATAAAAAAGTCATGGAAATAAACAATAGACAATGCTCGTTGAAAATTTAAATGTGGCATGGCAACATGCATGGCTTGATCATACTGTGCCTATCGTGATGCATGTTCTAATGAATAACCATCATTTCATCAGGCCGAACCATGAAATCAAAATCCCAACATTGAAAATCTAAATAATATCGCAAAACACATGAGGCACCCAATAGTGAAATGGTATAAACAGTAAACAACAGAATCAATAACAACATAAAATAGAAAACTTGGCCCATACCCCATACATGGGTTCACGATGCCCAAGCACGGCTCATGGCTAAGTCCATAAGAGTTCACATTCTCCAAGTCTATCATCTCCAAATAGTAAAGCACGAAGAAAGAAAATCCTCTGATACCACTTTGTGACGTCCCAGACAGGGCTTCCCCTCAACCCGAGCCCTGAGCCCAATTGGCCACATGACCCCTGGCGCGTCTCCCCATAGGCCAGGGGCTGCCGACTAGCAGCGGGGGTGTAATGGTAAGTTAGTGGGGAGACTATACCCCCATGTCAGAGTACGCAGCGGTATAGAAACAAATGAACAAAATAGTGGAAGCACAACCAATGGATAAACAAGAGAAAAGGGGAAACATACAAACCAAACAACAGAAGTATGGAAACCCTGATAAATATACAAATGCCTCATAGGTAGTGTCTGATACAAAATGGATGCATGGCTTACTGATACAATGGAAATAGAAGACAAGCACGCTATGCAGTAATACAAAAAGAGAACAAAAGTAGTCCATGAGCATCCGTATCCAAGCTCGGTTTCCTGCTCTGGAACTCCAGCTACAACATATATGTATCAACAACATGAAGCTGGGCCTTTGCCCCTACTAGTACCTGCAGCAGTAAAGTCTACACGGGTTCCCAAGAGGCCTCCCTGAGTAGGATGTGAGAAATGTCTTAGTAGGCCCCCACCAATGATGTCTACGTGTAATCCAAATTGATGTTCGGAGTAATAGTGAGCAATAGAGTGCAAGTAAGTAAAACAAGCAATAAAAAACCCTCCTGCTCAGGTTCCAGAAGGACACCTAGCGAGTCAACCTACCTCAACTCATGGTTTGTAGTCTAAATGAGTCACCTACTTATTTAGAGATAGATATATATATATATATTCATATATATATATATATATAAAACGTTGGGTAGGACCGAGACGGAACTCACGGACGTCCTTAACCCAGGGGCAGTGCTCTCGATCCTACCCCTAGACCAACCTTTGGGAAGCTCTCACGGTCTATCCCCGGCCCGAAGGCTTAATAATTATTCAAGGGAGCTCTCACAGTCTACCCTTAGCCCGAAGCTATAACATAGGGGAGCTCTCACGGTCTACCCATGACCAAAAGCTATATCATTTAATAAGGGGACCTCTCACAGTCTGCCCCTAGCCCAAAGGTGTATCATAGGGGAGCTCTCACAGTCTACCCCTAGCCCGAAGCTTATTCATTTAATTAGAATAGGTTATAAGGCATACACTTCTTATAACATTCATATCAATAAAACATGGAATTTACATCTCACCATATCACATAATCACATTTCAAGCAAACATGCATTTAAAATAAAAAATGGGGTTTAGGCTATCTCATCCTAGCCAAACTCTAACCAAGCCATCCCATTTTCCTAACATGGAAAATTCCTTTCAAGACATTTCATTAAGATTCAAAGATGAAAGCAGGCCAAAACTCAAGGCATAACACCTATGGTTGACCACTCTCAGTCCATAACTCATCTAAACACCCAATCTAGGTTAGATTCCTCAATCTCATACCACATAGGTCATTTAGTTATGAAGCAGTAAATATTAAGAAAAAGGTTTGGAAAAGGGAAAACCATGGCATTAAAATATAAACTCAAGAACGAAGAAAACCCAAAAGGAGAACACATGACCACCTACCTTAGGGCTTTAGACGTAGGCTCTCTCAATATTGACATCAGATTTGTAATATGTTGGAATAGATATGAGTTTTAGTCCAAAGCCCTGAATATAGGGCATATGAGCCTATGATAAAATAATACAATGAATGAAATGATTTTCCGAGGAGAAAGGGGTGCATGAGGTTAGCCTTACCAAGGGTTATCCAACACCTTTGATGAATCTAAGAACAAAAACTGGGGGAAGAAATGGTAAGAGAAAGAGTGAGGAGAGGGTTTTGGAGCTCAAAAGAGGCTCCCATCTGGTTCTTTACGCGGGAAGAAGAAAGAAAGGCTTAAGGCCTTAAAATAAAATTAAGGGAAAAATGGTAAATTTACCCAGATCTAGGTCGTAGTGTTTAGGCGCACGGTTTACCTAAATGTGTGCAAACCATGCGCATCTAACTACATTCAGATAAAGGGTTGCATGGTTTAGGTGCACGGTTTACCCTAACTATGCTCAAACCGTGCGAACCTCCCTACCTCCAGATCAAAGGCCGCACGGTTTACCCAAACTGTGCACAAGCCATGTGCAGGCCATGCGCCCTTGTCTGCAAGTTCATTTTCTCAATCTCTTGGGCTCTGAACAAACCCCAGACACTCCCCAGACCTTCCCTAAAACATCACACACATTTAAAAAACCTAAAGGAAAGGATTGAAAGAAAAAATAATGATCCGTACCTCTTCCAAAGAGTTGGGTCGTTACATTATCTTCATTCAATGTGATTATTTTTAAACCACATTTATGATTAATGATAAAGTGTTTGTTCTCGATGTCCATCTATGATCATTTAAATGGGTTTTCTTCTATTTTTGTCATGACTCATCCCTTAGGGCACATGTTGGGACTACCCCAAGCCCGCCTTCCATAATCCAGGGGTTGGCGACTAGCTCCAAAAAGGCATATCCCTAAAACATGAAAGCATTGCCTTTAATCTTGTATAAACCCACAATCCAAGAATGCAACAAGAATAAACCAAGAAGTAATCTACTGAAGTAAAAAGTGTGTTGAAAGTAAAGGGGCCAGAAAAAAATCCCAACTAAAAATTACAAGGACAACTAAAAAGACAAAACATCTCCTGGATTGTCCCCTAAGGATCCTACCTAAAGTGTAGGTACAACTCATCTCCTCAACTCTCCATGTCAGCCTATCACCTCCATGTACCACCTGGTCCTAGCTCCCTCAAGTCTCAGCCTAACTAATCATTGTCTACACGAGACCCAATAAGGTGTTGGCAAAGCATTTGTAGGGGTGAGTATAACAACTCAGTAGGGGACCCCAAGTCCCCCAAAGGTATCTCAGTAATCCAAACATGAAAGAATCATGAGAAAAGTCACAAAGGTAAAAGAGACAACTCGCTCTTAACAGTATATCCTCAAGGTTACTCGGATAGAGATGAATAGTCATAAAGCCAGATCATCCTATCCATAGTAACTCTATTGTTGAACCGTAGCTCACTATATGATGACCCGTTTTGGTTGCTAGTGCAGACCCGTATTGGTCACTGATGATGACCTGTATTGGTCGCTGGTGCTGACCTGTATTGGTTTCTAGTGCTGACCTATATTGGTCACTGGTGCTGACCTGTATTGGTCACCGGTACAGAGTTAGGGGTGATTCTTCATAGAGCTAGATCATCCCACTCTGGAGTTTTTTTTGCTGACCTGTATTGGTCTCTCTTCTTCATAATGTGACATCCAACCACTGGATTCGCACTCATAGAAAGCTTGATTATGGGAGAACCACTCCTCAAGCCATCAATATTATTTCAACCAGTATAAACTACCTCAAAAAGGATACCTAAGGGACATCCCAGTCATAAGGTTCCCAACGTGTTAGATGATGCGTCGATCGGACAACCGGTCTGTGAGATATGGGCACTTTTGCAAAAATGGCCTGGTTGGATTCATGTATGATCCAACCCAGTTCTCATGTAAAAATACTTCAAAACTCACATAGACTATCTTTAAAGGACTGCCTTGTATCAAGGGTCTTTATGCCATAGACGACGCATCGATCAGATGCTCGGTCTGTTAGTTACTCCCCTTTCTATATAACGGAGGTGATCACACCTTGGTCCGACCTAACTCAATCAGCCTAGCTAGAAAAATGTCAAAGGGACCGCTTTCCAAAAGGGGTACCAACACCATTGAAAATGTGTAAAACAGGCACACGATTATTCAATTACAATCCTTTCTTTATTTGGGGGCCGGTTGGGTCTAGGCCCGGTCCGACTTCATCAGACATGCCCGACACAATGGGTCACGGGGTCTACATGACCCCGCCCAGGGTTCAGACTATTTTTCTAGGTCCGGCCCTATAGGTCTAGACCATGGGTTTGTGGTCCCTGACTGTGGTTAGCCAAGCATACAGGGTGGGCCTCCCCAACCCGCGCTGGCCCGTTGGGCCTCGGGTCCGACTTGCTCGGCCAGCCCATGTCCGGCCTAGTCCTCTAGAAGGCGGATCACCTCCCAGCTGGCCCCATGGTTGCGGTCCCTTTTCGCCTTGCCAGTGGGTCACTGCCCCACCACATGAAATGGTCAACAGTTTGGCCGACCGACTTTTTCCAACGTGGTGCGGGGCCGCACTACACTCTTCCTACCGTGGCCACCGACGGCGCCTGTGGGCGGCGCCCTTGTCCCACACGGCTGGATCGAGCCAGTCGTCATGGAGATTGAATGCGCGCTGCTTTCCGCCGCCCGCAGCTAGTCTCTGCAGGTCTCCTCTGGCCACCACCAGCCACCACAGACACGACACACTGGTGGATTCTTCCATGGGCCACCAGACACGTTTCAGTGGTCCTTTTTTTTCGTCAACAAATATGAGGCTCTTAGATCACCATCTCTACTGCGTTCCCAACAGTTTCGTCCAACCACTCTATTTGGAAAATAGTTCCAGAATAGCAAGACAAATACCGAAGAGGCTGAGGGCCCGAGCCTTGTTTTTTTGGTCGATGCCTTCCATGTTATATTCAAAACAGGAATTCAAAAAGTTATCTCAAAAAGGTGAACTTTACAACAACCCCCTACCTGGATAAAACGTCCACTAACGACGATCGATGGAACCACATTCCTCATTTGTCGTCGGTTTGTGATTCGGTGTCACTTGTCACCACTGGCTGACTCCGGTCGTCCCCCAGGTGGTTGGAGTCGTGGTTTTTTTCTAGATCTTTGATGTTTGGTGAAGCTCTGCCAACACCTTACCCTAAGCTCCATATAAATTTGAGGGAGAAGAGGTGGGTAATTCTCTAGGGAATTTATGCGGCTCATTTAATTAATAGACCTCCCAAATTTCAAATAGTGTGGTTACAAATAATAGAGATTCAAGTCATTTAATGTCTTGACATGTCTTCAGTCCCACCACCACCGCTCCTACATTGTAGGGAAAGAAAATGATAAATAAAATAACATTGTAATTTTATTATTATTTTAAAAGACCAAAATGTCTCTTTTCCTCCCGACCTACTGTGGTCAAAGTGAAGCCTCTCTTAAAAAAATCCCAGCAAAACGGATTCAACAGTTCCCTTGGATTTTTATTCCAAGCATCGGTTCAATAGATAGAAAATGCCTTTCGTACGTTTACTGAACATACCTTAAAAAAAGATTAAAAATTCATTTCAGGAACACCGGGCCTCAGAATCATACACCGTTAATTTTTGTAGATTCCTCATAATCCAAAATAATTAAAAAAATTAAATGTATTTTTTGGGTCTTTACATTATCCTCACATTTTTTATTTATGTACCAAAAATCCAAACAAGGATACGTAAAAAAAGAGGGGTACTGGGAACGCATATGAGCCTCGCGCTCCCATTTGCTCTCTTGTAGATTCCTGTGCTGCCAAAAAATCATACAAGAGGTATCGACCACCCAAGAAGGATCCACTTCTGTCGATCCTCTATCCCCATCAGGTACTCCTGAAAAGTTTCCCCATCGTGAACCTCCAGATCTCCATGGTCAATTACTTGAGATGGTTCATGCACGTATCCCCTCAGCTGGGATACATAGAATACGTCATGAACCTTCCTCAATTGTGCTGGCAGTTCCAAGCGATACAGAACCACACCAAAAATCCAATGTATCAGGAATGGTCTGATAAAACTTGGTGAGAGTTTTCCTCCTCAGCCAAATCTTTGTAGTCCCCATCGAGAGGAGACTCGCAAGAATATGTGGTCCCTCTCTAGGAACTCCAGTGGTCTTATCGCCTATCAGCATAAGACTTTTGTCAGCTCTATGCAGTCTTCATCTACTCTCGGATGACCTACACCTTTTCAGTGGTATCCAATACCATCTTTAGGCTCACAAGTGATGGCTCTCTAGGATCTGTCTAGCACAAGGGTGATCTTCATTTCCGTCCATACAACTTCTCAAAATTGGTCATACCAATGGTGGAGTGATAGCTATAGTTGTACGCGAATTCCCCCAAGGGTAGGTGGTCTTTCGAACTATGAAAAAAATCTAAGAAACATGCATACAATATATCCTCCATGGTCTAGATGGTCTGCTCCATCTGACCATTTATCTGAGGATGAAAGGCAGTGCTCAAGCATATCTGAGTTTCAAATTCCTCCTACAATCCTTCTCACAAACGGGATGTGAAGCATGCGTCACAGTCTGAGACTATCGTCGAAGGTACCCCGTGAAGTCGCATGATCTCTTGAACATAGAGATGTACCAAGCTCTCTACAGAACCATAATCTCGAATAGCAAGGAAGTGGAGGAGTGATAGTAATAAACTAGAGGTAGGCTGCTCCATCTCTATCCATGAAGGATATTTTCAACGTGACTATCTAGTCTGTCGCCTCACTCAGCAGCTGTAGACCAGACGTCATGCTGAGTGCATCTTCTAAAATGTTCTTATTCCTAAGAGTATAGGCTATATCAAAGTCATAGTCTTGGAGGAACTCTATCCAAAATCACCGTATTAGATTCAGATCTTTCTGAGTGATGATATATCTCAGAATATTGTCGTATGAGTAGACAAAAAAACCGCTCACCCATCAAGTAGTGTATTTAAATCTTAAGTCCGAAGACTACTGCTATAAACTCCAAGTAATGAGTCGCATAATTCTTTTCACAAGGACTCAGAATTCGTGATCTATAAGAAATCAGTACATCACCCTGCATTAGGATGCAACTGAGTCTGGTTCCTGATGAATCATAGTAAACCACGTAATCAGTACCCTCCTCTGGAAACCTCAGGATGGGAGACCTAGTCAAGATCTTCCTCAGCTGTTAAAAGCTCCATTGGCATGCCTCTGACCATATGAAGGGTTTTCATTTCTTCATCAAGGCAGTCATAGGTGCTGCTACTATGGGGAAATCGATCATGAACTTCCGATAGTAGCCTGCTAATCCAAGGAAGCTTCACACCTCAGTAACACTCCTAGGTGGCTCCCAAGAAAGCAATTCCTCAATCTTCTCTGGATCCACTGCCACTCCAGCCTCTGGGATGACGTTTCCTAAGAAGTGAAACTTCCATATCCAGAACTCACAATTCGAGAGCTTCCCATATAACCAGTGCTCCCGGTGTGGGTCCAAAACTATCTTCAAGTGTACATCATGTTTTTCATCGGACGCTGAGTACACCATGTTTTTCGTCGATGAAGACAACTAAAAAACGGTCTAAGAAGGTCTGTAAGATCATGTTCATGAGACCCATGAACACTATAGGGGCGTTCGTCATGCCAAACAACATCCCTAAGAACTCGTAATGGCTATACCGACATCTGAAGGCTGTCTTCAGTACGTCATCTTCCCGTACCCGGAGCTGATGATAGCCTGATCTGTGGTCTAACTTTGAAAACCATCAAACTCCTTTCAACATGTCAAAGAGATCATCGATCCTCGGGAGTGGGTACTTGTTCTTCACGGTCACCTGGTTGAGGTGACGATAGTCCACACAACATCTCAAGCTTCCACCCACCTTCATGGAGAACAAAATCGTGGATGCCCAGGGAAAAACAATAGGCATTATAAACCCCATTTTCTGCAAGTCCACCAACTGTACCCGTAACTCACGATGCTCCACGAAATCCATCTGATATACTACTGTAGATATCAATGCCACCCTAGATTAATGGTCAAAGAAAAATTCAACCTCTCCACAAGGAGGTAGTCCTAAAACATAATCATAAAAGACATCATCATACTGATCCACCACAACAAGATTACTTGGACTCCTGTCGTAAAACTGCTCTGAGGATGAGGATAGCCAACTGGTGAGTGATCGGTTGCACCCTCCTCTAAGAAAGTCCATCTTATACTGCAAAGGATTCCTCTTTGCTGGTGAAGGAAAACCTGATCCCATCATTGCGGACAAACAGCACGTTGCACCTAAAATAGTCGATCTAAGCATAGATTGTGGATAGCTAGTCCATACCCATGATGATTTCATAAGGCCTTGACAATGCTACTAAGAGATCCTAGCCTAATATCTCACCTCCTAGAGTAATATCACACTACCGACACCATTTTGTAATTGTCACATCCTATCCTGTAAGAGTTTCTAGTCGTAAGGATCGAGCCAACAGCTCCATCGGAATCTCTGAGCTCTGAAAGAGTTCCATGGCAATGAAAGAGTGAATAACACCTATGTCTAGAAGTACTGTATCTAGGGTAGAATAGACATAGTTCTTACCTCTAATCATATTCAAAGCACTATGATTGTAGTACTATACTTCCTGTAGCTATGCTGGTCCCTACCTGCCTACTCTCTGAGGTCAGGGTGGACCTTCTGGTGGTGGTGGCTGTAGACCCTCAAATCTCCATCTACCATCTTCCACACGACCTACTCCTCTGCCTCATCTCCCACCCTACATACCTCCTCGCTCGAATGATTTCCCAAATATCCAGTATGGAGAAGATAAAGAAATATCAAAGGGATGATGTGTTCATACAAAATAAGGCTAATGTTATAAAAAATAATAAATACTTAATGTTCTACGTTGATGAAGAATGAGTTGTGAGATTTGGGGTATTATTATGTGTACTATCAGAGCCTAAGATAAAGAATTAGATAATTAATGATTCTCATAGCTCAACATTCTGTATCCACCCAAGGAGAATAAATATGTATAAATATAACTAAGATATACAATAATGAAAAAATATCAAGAAGTAAATTTTATAATATAAATTTATGTTCCTGGTATGAAAAAAAGTGAAGGTAGAAAAGAAAAAGTAAAAGGGAATGATAAAACCATTATCCACCTAGTTTGAAATTAAAGAACATAACCATTGGTTTTTTCATAGGTATTCCAAATACATCCAAAGGAAATAATTATATATGGGTTATAGTGGATCTACTTATAAATCCTGATCACATCACCATCATTTTATAAGACTTATCAACTGATCAATTGGAATATATTAACATCATAGAATTGGTAAGGTTGTGTAGAACACCACAATCAGTTAAAACATATTGAGGGCCTAGATTGACGTAGAATTTATGGAAATGTATTTAATATGCCTTGAACATATCTTTGATTTTTATTAAGACATTTAACTCCTATAATGATGTCTAATATTAAAGAAATGTCTATAAATATGATTATATTATGTGATTTTTTATATGGCCATTAATAGTGGTTGGTATCAACATTTTCCTTTGGTAGAGTTTTCATAAAATAATATCTTATATTCAAGCATTAATAAGAAACATTATGAATCCTTAAATGAATATAATTTTAGTATTCTAACATATATGGATGACGTTTGAGAGAATTATTTATCAGAGCCTAAACTGGTTAAATAAATGACATTGAAATTAAAATCCATTCTGCAACACATCAGAGAATCAGAGAGTTGATATAAGTTCTATGATAAAAATCATTTATGATATTTGTAGTTTTAATTCATAGACATTATCTTCCATTTTAGTCATAATGAAAGAGATCAATGAGGTTTTGGAAGAAGGGAATTTTAATTCCTAGATACAGTGTCCCCTTTATGATTCTTGATCATGTCAGAGGTATATCCTATAAATTAGAAATCCCAAAAACACTTTCAGAAGTGAATAAGTTGTTCTACATAATATTTTTATGATTTAAAAACATGATAACTTGAATATACTAAAACCAAATGTGTTATAGTTTTAAAATAATCTTTCTTATAAAGAGAATCTATTAATGATTTTGGATAGTACTTATGATTTTCTATGCAATAAGAGAACTCACATTGTCAAAGTTATTTGATAGAAATATAAGTATAAAGAGGAAATATTGTAACCCAATAAAGCAAAGAAACTATTGGACCATCGTTTTCTTTCATCTCAATGTGTAAAATAAAATATTTATGATGATATTTCTAAAGAGGGGGAAAATGTAAGAATTTAGAATTTTATATATGAAATTTTCATTTTGAATACACCTATATCATATTTAATAATTTAATATAGTATAAAAGACAATCATCACATGATTAAAAAATATATTAATTTTATTTATGAAATTTAAATCATAATAAAATTACATAAAAATGTTAAATATAATAAAATAAATGTTTGAAAAAACATATACTTTCATTTTTGGTAAAATATATATATATTATTATTATTGAAATATATTTTATAATAAATTTAAATTTTTTAATTTAAAAATTTTAAAATAAATTTGGTTTATAAAATAATATTTATTTGTTTATAAATGATGATATAATTCTTTGAAATCTTATGTAATTTTTCTAATGGTTAGAAATTTTATCATGTGATAAAAATTAATGTTTATAAATAAATAAGAATTTTATTTAAAATTTAAAATCATCATATTTATAAAAAAATTATAATTTTTTTTTAAAATTAATTTTACTTTTTGATGGATCATATAGAATTTATCTTTGAGACAATTTTTAATTTTTTTCTAATGAAGTTGATTTTGTGTTCAAATACCTTGAATTTTATGACATCGTAATGATATAGGCATGAAAAAATGATTTATGAAACCTTTTTCTGCAAAAAAATGTAAATTTATAGAGTAAAATAATTCATTTATAAATTTTAATTTTATTTTGAAAACCTATTTTTTATATTTTGGAATGTTAATTATATTTTATGCTAATAAAAAACTAAGTTGACCATTTATATAAATTAAGTACTAATAAGATTCCATTTGGTTTTGTGTTGGCTATTAATTAAAAAAAATTTAATTTTTAATAATAAACTAATAAATTTCCTGGGAATCAATACTATTCAATTTTAGTCCAAAATGATAAAATAATCATTATCTCAACTCAAAAAACCTCTCTCTTCAAGTATATATACCCCTACATTCCTTAGAAAATCACTTCACATAAACTTTTAAAAGCCCAAGTTATTCCAATTTTTTTATAGGCCTCATAGTATCCTTTAGGATATCCTGGAGTCAAAAAATACCATTCCTTCAAGGATTTATAAAAGTACTAAATCTTAAACAATGTTGTAACACCAATTCTAATTTTATTATTTTATCTCCCTTCTCCATTATACTATTTAAATCAATTTAATTTTTTGTAACATCCAATATATTTAACATATAATTATATACAATATTAATTTTATTAAAATATTAGAATAACTATTTTAATCTATTTATAGTACATACATTATCTTCCCCACTTTTGACACGTCTGGTTGATGGGTAGTTTCATCCACCAACAAGAATATGGTCAATTATTTACTTGTCATTTTTTTCATAATTGGGTAGAATATACTATATAATATTATATTATTTCAAAAAATTTAATCTTTTACAAATAATTATATAAATTGTTAAGTTACAGATAAAAAAATCATGAAATTGAATCAAAATGACATAATATAAAGGAAAAAACTTCATTAAGAAAATACCCCTTCAAAAAATATTAATCATTAAATTCCATTTATTATCAATAATAAAGAATGAAAGAAGGAATATAATTAAATTATTTATTCATGTTTTAATTAATATAGTTATATTTTATCAGAGGCACAAATGTGAAAAAATATAACAAGATAAAATGGTAGAGGAATATTGATATAATTGTTCTCTTTTGGGTTTCTCATAAATTTTTCATTAGTATCAACATTATTCATTTAAATACATTATAAATAAAAGTTTGATTTAATTTTTTTTATCTTGATATACATATTCTTACTTTATTGTGATTATTTCCAAATCACCTTCATTATTAATGATAAAGTATTTATTATTGATGATCCACCTTGATTAGTCCAATGTTTTTTATTCAATTTTCAATGAAAATGATCCTATAATTATTTACCACAACCTTTAAAACCTAAAATGATATACTAACATTCTCTCTTAGGGGACATCCATGATTTATTAATGTTTATATTTCTTATTATTCTATCATGAAACCCTTTCTTTTCATGGTTTTATTTGATGTACATGATTGATAAATGTATCCCCTTTATGTGGAATGCATGAATACAAGCATATTATGATATGATGAGTTGGTGAAGAATTTTATATACCTTTAGTGACATGGTTAACATGATATATCTCAGGATATGATATGTACTATGTGTGAAAATTATTCTACATTTGTTCACATTTTATGAATTAATGATTCAAACACATATTTTATGCATGAATATGATAATAGATTTTTTCAAAACATATGTGTGTTATTTGAACACATTGTTATGGTTTTTCATTATTATAAATGTTCCAAATTTAATTCCTTCTTCTAGTTAATCTATTTTTTATGATCTTTTTCTTCTGTTATGATGACATTGATTATTGTCTCTACAGAAAAATATTGTTTCATGTCTCATTTTATTTCACATTTATTTCTCCACTTACTAGGGTCTTAACCCAAAACACAATTGATGTATGTCCTCGGGTTTCTATATGTGTTAGGGAGACAATAATCAATATCATCATAAGCTTCCCATGGATTTATCTCCCTCATTTCCATGATGCTTGGAGAACTATTGGTTTCAAATTTAAGCTTCATGTGACTCCAACACTCTGATTCTTTCTCTTTTTATGATTAAGTATTGTGCATCTATTCTTCACCTTCCTTATATGTACAATTCTCTTTTACCTACTGATCATAGTTTTGGGATTCAAGGGGTGATCAAATCTGAATCAAAGGATTGGGTTTAGTGGGATTTCATATTTGAAATCGAGGTAGATGGTATACAAGTTATGTCTCACAATCATATTGATTATTCTTTTTTGTGTGGATGTTCTTTTGTGTTTTTATGACCCCATTTAATTTTCCTTGGTATAAATGATAAATTGTTTGTGTAAATGTTTAATTGGACCCCTCATGATCACCGTGAGATGCATTGGGGTTAATTTGACCGGGATAAGGGAAACCCATGGGGTGTGTCACATCTTGGACTAGGAAATAGATATGTTAAGTGATGGATTGAATTTTTTATTTCATAGAGCCCTTAATAAATATGTTGAAATGTTTCATTGGGTTAGGAAATGAACAATTTGTAATTAAGTTTGGTTGTTAACTTAGAATAAGGGGTTATTTGGTATAATGTTCATCTGTTATGAGTAATGGGTTAAAATGGTATTTTTTTTATTAGATAGGGAATGTAAATGATAAATGTGTTAATGGGTTAGGTAATGTTGATTATTAATGTATTTAATGTACCATGATTTTTTAATCTTATTTGTGTTAATTGAGTATGTTTTTTTAATTGGTATATGTGGTAAAAGATTAAAGAAAAATGATCACATGGCTTAGTGGTATGTATGGGGTATTGGACTTGATGATCTATTCCCATGGGTCATGTTAGACTAAGGCTCTAAACCCCACCCCCATTAATTCATAGGTGATGTAGTGGACTAAGTCTCCATGCCCATAATGGTTTCATTTGATGAGACATACTGGAATGAGTTTCCAAGGTATGTGTGATGAATATATTATAAAATTTTTTCCCATAGTGAGATAGAGAGCTTGATTTTTCCCCTTATGCATAGTAGTTGACTGACATTGGCTGAAGTGAGGTTGATTGAAATTCCTAACCTAGAGAATAAATGATGAATTATAGATTATGTTAAATTATAAACTAGTATCACTGGGTTTATACGCTTTCTTTATCATGTTATTTGGTTTACTACTTTCATAAACAATCTTTTTAGACAAGATATTTTGTAGACAAAGTTGGTTGCGGCCTACTAAGTTATACTCCCACCCTGATTAGGTCTCCATTGGTTACTCAGGTAGACTTTATGCTTGTGGTTCAGGACAATGAAAAAGGCCCTATTTGAGGAGGGTGATTTTGTGCATGGTATGTGCATGGTGGATAGATCTAAACATTGAGTGAGGACCCAATTTGGCAGTTTATTTTATTATTTTTATTTTTGGTTTACATTACATTTGGAACAATATGGAACGATATAACATATTTACCAGTTGGTTTTGGGATGTACTATGTTTTGGGAAATGGTTGGTAATGCATGTTGATGTCCATTATTTATTTTTATATTGCTTTATTTCATATTTTACCTATTGTGGATAACTATGATAAAGATTTTATGGTCTCCCCACATGATTTTTTAGTCCTTCATTGCTAGTTGGCAGGCTTTGGAATATTGGGGGGGGGGGGTGCGCATGAGGTCATGTGTCGACCTGGCTCAAGGAACCAGTTTAGTGGAACCTAGTTTTGGGACATTACAAAGTGGTTTCAGAGGTTTATTTTTGTATTACTATTATTTGGGGATGGTATAACAGATACTAGGCCCCGTCAAAGCTCGAAAACGAGATTGGTCATGGGGTAAACTAAACCATGTGTGGGGGAAACCCCAAATAATCAGGGTAGGATTATTTTTCTTGACATGTGTTGTTAGAGTTGAATGATATTTTACCATTGGGTGGTTCACTTTGTCCTATGATTTGACTATTTTAGGATATATTTATCAGGTCTATTATGGTATGAGGTTATTTATTTATGCATCATTTTATAGGGTTATAAGTGGAAATAATATTGGTAGGAACACACGGGAAAGATGTGAGATACATGAGGTATAAAATAAATTTCATTTTCCATAAAAACATAAATATGTAGTGTTTAATAATGATAATAAAAATGGGTAAATAGAAATAATGTGAATGAATTGTTAAATATATATACCTAATGAACAGATAAATGGGTTAAAATTGTGGTTGTAATAAATATAATTATGGTAGGGTTACTAGTAGAGAAAAATATTTTTTAGTGAAGTGAAAATGATAAATAGGGTGATAAATGAAGAGACTTACAGTTATGTGAGTTGGTATTCCTATTTTAACCATGGACCATGGTAGTGAATACTAGGGGTAGTAATAGGGAGGTGAACATGTCTGTTGGGATAGTGTTTTCTAAATGGGTTTGGATGGCTAGTGGAGATATTTCATTTGGAGAAACTATGGATGTTTTATTTTATGTGTTCTGAGATGTGTGTTTGGAATTATAGAAAAATGACACCAAGATGGTATGTACCAGTTGGGCTATAAGAGGATATTGCTAATAATTATCCTCCCTTGTTTGGGAAAGAAAACAAATTAATTATGGGTAACATAGGAGAGGATATGTTCAGTTATAATTTTTGTCATTTCTTGAAGATGATGGAATGACACCCAAGATGGGTTGTGGAATTTTTTTGATCTAAATAAAGGGTTCCAGTTACAACACCCTCTGAAGTTTTCCAATGATGGTGGACCTAAGGGTATAGAGCTTTGGATAAATTCCATCTATATTATATTGGATCAATTGAATACCCCTCTTGAGAATGGAATCAAGTTGGAAGCTTATATGTAATGGGGACCAAAAAAGAGTTGGTGGGGGAATTTGGGTTCAGACTTAGAAGGTGGATGGTATGCTTTGGATATAATTTTAGGTAAACTTTATGGAACAATTATATCCCACGAACCGAATATAAGAGAAGGTTGTGGAGTTTATGAGGTTCAAAATTTGATCTACATCATTGATTGATTATGTTATCCACTTCACAGGCTTGCGATGCTTTGTCCTAGTGTTGGAAGGGGATGGGTCTTGTATGACAAGGTGTTTCCATAATGGAGTCATACATGAGATCATGTACATTGTGAATATAATTCATTCAAAGAGGTTCACTAATTTGGTGGACATGGACATTATTTCCAATGTGAATTTATAGGAGGATTCTTTTAGTGGGCATGTGGTTTTGATTGGATGATCTTGTGGTGTGACTTCTTAGGATATGAAGGGCCATTTTGAGAATCTTCATCAGAGTGGTAGTGTTAAGAGTAGTCATAGAATAAGACTAGTATCTCAAGGTGGTGACCAAGCGTTTTCTATAAGTATTGTTGGTGGGACACATATAGGGACATTTCTCCAACCACTAGTTGAGTTCTGAGCATATGGCACAATGATTCATTTTCAGTGGTTCTATAAGAACCCTCAATAGTTGGTGGATGAATAAGGCCCAATGAATGTGAAGAGTGTAGGTAGGGGGTCAGATACCCCATACCAGGAATGTAGTTGAGATCTACTAGCCATATTGGTCAGGATAGTAGGTGTAGTTCTCTAGGGATAATGAATCCTCATCCATAGGGTAGTGAAACACCATGAACATAGGTCCGAGCTCAGAGTATAGTGGTGTGTTAGCTTCTTGTAGTTCAACATACACTTGGAGTCAGCGAGGTTTTTCCATCAATAGTTAGAGGTATGATTCATGTAAATTCACTACTTACTAGTTCTTTATTTGATACAGGTGCCTCAAATTATTTTATATCTTCCCATTTTGTGAGGCTTTTGGGCCTAATGGTAGAGAATATGTGTGGAGTTATATTGATTGATACACTGTTTGGGTTACAATCAGAAAATATATTGGAATGTAAGGAGTGTTCCATTGGGATTGGTGGGCACCATTTCCTGTAAGACATGTTTATAGTTGAGACATCAGGTTTGGATAAAATTAATGACATGTATAGGCTGGTGTTGTACAAATACCATATCAAATATTAATTTTATAGTGTAACAATAACATCATGGGAAGAAAATTCTTATGTCCATAATGGGGAATTGGATATTCGATTAGGCCCAGCAGGTCAATTTTATCAGAAGTTGTGTGAAGACATATCCAAAGTGGCTTGTCTTGTTCTTGATGATGGGGTATTATAGAACCATTAATTTAATCCTACAGTGGAACAGTTTTAGGATGTGTTTATTAATGGCAGATTCCACACAAGAGAGATATTGAGTTCATGATATAGTCATTTCCCTGAGCAGAGCCAGTTTCTTTTCTACCATATAGAATTGCACATGTAGATATTAAGGAACATAAGACTAACTTGAGAAACTAGATAAAATGGGGTTTATTCATCCGAGCATATCACATTGGGGATCTACAGTGTTTTTTTCCAAGAAGGATGATGGATCCTTGCTGTTATTTTTTATTATAGTAAGCAGAATTACGTGAAAGATACAAATCAATACCCTCTACCTTGAATCAGTTATCCTTCTAACAAGCTGATATGTGCACAATTTTCATTCAAAATTGATTTGAGTTCGAGGTATCATTAGCTAAGTGTGAGACCTCCTTACATTCCATACACTTCTTTTAGGATCCAATATGGGTTTAATGTGTTTGTTTTCATGTCCTTCATATTGATTAATGTGATAGTATTCTTTGTGGCCACAATGAACCAAATCATTAACCCATACTAGGATTAGTTAGTAGTTGTCTTTGTGGATGAAATCATGGTGTACTACAAGACTCATGATGATCATGATAAGCAACTTGACATAATCTTGAGTATAGTTAGAGACAATTTTCTATACACCAAGAAATCCATGTTTCATTTATGGATTGATAAGGTACATTTATTGGGTCACATCATCTCTGAGTACGATGTGTCAATAGACCCATAAAAAGTGTAACTTGTTGTATCGTGGGAATAACCTAATAATGTTTTTGATATCTGATGTTCTCCAGGTTTATCATTTTTTTATTTAAGGTTAATCAATGATTTATCCAATTTGGAAGCCCCTATTTTGGTTTTAACCTATAAAATAACCATGTTTGAATGGTCTGGGGAATATGAGAATTCCTTCCAGGAGTTAATGAAGCAGCTGAATATTACACCGATTTCAATCTTACCCAAGCCATGGGAGGAGTATACCATGTGTTTGTAATGATTCTGGCATTTGACATGGGGTGGTGTTGATATAGAATTATCAGGTTGTGGAATATGGTTCTCATATGTAGAGGCCTCAAGAATGGAATTACCCTACACATGATATTATGTTGGTTTTGGAAGTCGTGCTTAAAATGATGGAAGGATTATTGTTGGGAGAGATGTTTACTATGTATACCTATCATAAATGTATTATGTATATCTTCTCCCAAAATTAATTGAATATTTTTCATTAAAGGTGGGTCCAGTAGATGTATTTCATTAATTTTGAGCTGGTTGACACACCATGGAAGAATAATTGTGTTTTAGATGCTTTGAGTTAGAAGATTCAAAACCAAGAAGTTTAGGAATCTATTTATGAGTTGAAAATGATGGCGTTGTTTGTTGAGATGCACATGGAGGTGTATGATGGGAAAGGAAAGATGACCCATTCATATGTAGTGGTTGGCTCCATGATTTTGAGTTGGATCAAGGAGAGGCAGTATAGGGATCCAATGTGCCTTGATCTGTGGGATAGTATTGAAGGTGGAGGGTCACCTTCTGGTAGGAATGTTGGTGGGGATGAGATCATTTTTTCTCATGTTTGTGTTGTTGTGCCTACTTATATGCCAGAATATTTGATGTGTGAGTTTTACGAACCGAAGTTTTATGTCAATACTATTATAACCAAAATGTATTAGGATCATCATAGATAGTATTGGTGTCTATGGATGATGAAATAGATTGTAGGTTTCATGATGAAATGCTACACTTGTCAGCAGGTGATAGACGAACATCAGAAAATGGGTGGTTTTTTAAAACCTTTCCCCATTCCGGAAAGGAAATGGAATAACATTATGATAGATTATGTGGTGTTTATTTTGGGATGGCTTGGAAGAATGATGAAATATAGTTGGTTGTCGACTGGTTTTCTGAGGTGGAACATTTCATATTAATTCAAGAGACCTTCACTATTGACTAGTTTGGTGAGTTTTATGATCTAGAGATAGTGCAGTTTCCCAAGGTGGAATGAACTATAGTTCCATTCCAATATCATTTTCTTGAATTCATGCTTCTAGTTGGGGTTATCGAATGTTCTTGGTACCCAAAGATTATTAATTATGGCTTTCCACCCGTAGATGGACAAGAAATCAGAGCATATCATTTAGGTGATAGAGGACATGTTGAGGGATTGTGTTCAGTATTTTGGAGAAACATGGGATTAGTAATTAGAGGTTCATTAGATCAAGTATAACAGAATTTACCAAGTAACAATTTAGATGAAACTGTATGATTCCATGTATGATAGACTGTGTAGGTATCCAATATGCTAGATGGAGGATGAAGAATTAGATTTGTTGAGGTAGAGTCTCATACAGGAGATACTAGAATAGATTTAGTTTCTTTGAAAATGTATGTCCATAGCTCAAAGTAGAAAGAATTCGTATTTATATTAGTATTTAGGTCTCTTGAGTTTTTCGTGGGTGAATGGGTGTTTCTTAAAGTGTCACCAATGTTTGGTCAACCTTGGATTCAGAAGAAGCATAAGGAGCCCAACATGTATGTGGATTTGTTTGAGATTATAGGGATGATTAGACTACTGGCATATTGATTTGATCTACCAAAATAGTTTAGTGAAATTCTTGATATTTTTCATGTGGCATAGCTTTGGAAGTTTCACACTAACCAATCTCAAGTGATTGAATTTGAATAAGTTGAGATTGATGTTGATGCACCCTCTGTGGAGCATCCGATTCTTATTATGGATCCTATTGATAAAGTCTTTTTGGGAAATACTATGACTTTGGTTTGAGATTTTTTTGGCATAGTAAATTCTCACAAGTGTCATTGGAGAGGGAGATAGATGTGTGTGCCTAGGGGCCGAATTTATTTACCTTAGGAACTTTTTGATTCTTGGGAATGATGCTTGAGGGATAGTTGTTATATGGTGGGGAGGTTTTAAGATCCCATACTTCTTTAAGGTACACCCTTGTTTGATATTCTATTTTATATACTTTAGAGTTTGTTAATGAAATGTTTTCTGAGTCCATGAGGAGGCTTGATGGTTTTTCTAGCATTCGAGACATGAAATGAGGGAAAATGAGGTCATCCATTGCATGCCTCATGGTTGTTGCACAATAATTAGTAATTGTGTGCCCTAACCATCATTTCTTGGAAAAGGGGTGAATGGTTTATGAAAGCATACAAGGGGGAAGGAAAAATTTTGAAGGCTTGTATAGAGCCATTCTGCACAATCATCCCACATTTTTTCAAACCATGAAGGATCCCCTCATTACCATGTGGCCATGCCTCGTCTTGGACCGTGGGTGGTGCACGGTTTTTCCAACCACATGGCCAAACCATGCTCCCCTTAATAAGTGGGATTTTACCATTTACTCCCTTGGGACTTATGTTCTATAACTCATTATTTTCTCCATTAATCCTCTTTCAACCTTAGGGACAAACCGAAACTCCCCAAGCTTACCAGGGCCCTATGTACCGCATTTCGAGGTCGTTTGGAGTACCATTTGTTATGAATAGAGGATTTGGGTGAGTCTAAAAATCCTCTTCTTTCTAATTTTGATATTAGGTATTGTGTGGTTGTTATTCTCATTCACAAGCACTAAAACCCTTCTATTTATACTAGATCTTATGTTGGGGATTCAAGGGGTGTTCGAATCTGAATCTAAGTATAGGGTTCAATAATAATTCATCTTAGGAATAGAGGATGGTGGTCTACAAGTTATATCTCATTATAATATTGATTATTCTTGTGTATATGGTTTTGATTTTGGGTCGATGTGTTTACTATTTGGTTTTCCTAGGTAGAAATGATAATTTGATCATATAAATGTTTAATTGGACACCTCATTATCTCTATGGGATACATTGAGGTTAATTTGACTGGGATAAGGTCCACCCATTAGGTGTGCCTCTTCTTGAACATGTAAATTAAGATATTAATGGAAAGATTTATTTTTAATGAAATGGAACCCCTAATAAATGTTTTTACCTGTGGTATTGGGATTATAAATGAACAAATGGTAATTGGGTTTAGTTGTTCACAAAGAAAAATGGGATTTTCAGTATAATTTTAATGTTCTAAAAGAGTAATGGGTTTAAAGGGATTTTTTTGATTGTCTAATTCATGTAAATGTAAAATGTTTTAATGGTTTATGTAATGAAGATGATTTATGTTTTGAATTAACCATGTTTTTTGAATCTTATGTGTGCTAAGTGAGTATGGTTTGTTAATTGGTAAATGTGGAAAGTTATTAAAGATGAATATGCACATGGATTAGTTGTATGTTTATTGTATTTTTTGTAACCCAACCCCAGAGAACCTAGATCCAGTGTCTGATATCAATAATGTAGCATTATTATAAGTAACTAAAAACCGATGGATTGATAGTCTAGTAATCTTCGAAAACTGAGTAAATACATGAGATAAGAATACAATAATTACAACATATTTTATTTCTAAATAGCTTCTATGATAAATTTATTCCATCTAGAACATCCTTTAATAACTTCCTCATTCTTCTTTTTGAGTTCATGGATAATGGAAACATAATAACTCTGAGCTCAAATGATCAATAAGGGTAATGTATAGTGAAATAAATAGTGTATCAATAAGAATAAATCAACATGGAAAGGTAAATAATGAAACACACATTCGAATTAATCAATTGGATAAAAAATAAGTGAATAAGAACTAAGGCAAGGTAAATGAAAGAACAATCTATTCAAATCAATAAATAAGATAAAATGAATATGTAAAGGTAAGAAGATGAAACAAATTCAATTTAATAAATGAATTTAAAATGAAATTAATCAATATATATGTCAATATAAAATATCATCGATAAGTGATAATTTACTGTAAATAAATTGAATTCATAATTATTGTATTTCATTATCCATAGGAACATGATTCCTTTACCATAAAAACAATTTAAAATTTACTATGTAAAAATACATTATCTTTGGCTAACGAACTGATTTCATTCCATTAGACTATCGATGCATTTTGGGGCTTTCATTAATTGGTACCCAACATGTAGATATTTTATTTAACAGTCCCTAACCCATAGTGATTGCATTATTGAGTCTGCAACACATATGGTTCTTGCCAAAACATTTCAATAAACAAGTTTCCTTATCAAATATCTATATTGAGTAATGGATAAATATTTAACAAAAGTTAAAAATAATAAAATTATATTTAATGTAAATATCATATGAAAAATGATCAACATCTTATTTAATGAACATATCCATGATAAATAAAATTGATAATTAGGGGAAATTCAATGTTCAATGATCATCAAAAATTGAGGATTTCAAGGAGTTTAAAATGAATCAAGGAAGTGAATTGGAATACTATCCTTGAAAAAATAAATCATAAACCATCTAATGGAATATTAAGGATGGTTTCTATAAAACATACCCAAATTAGAGTAAAATAAATGGTTTTTTTCATTGATGAAATGAATAATAATTTTAATAACATTATGTGGGAAAATATCCATTATTCTGAAAACCAATTTGAAAATGATTTTCATTGAAAATAACTTTTGAAAAAGATTTAATTAAGAATTAACCATTTAAACATAATGAGGAAGCATCAAATTAATAACTATGTGTAAATACATATATTACAAAAGATGTAAAAAAGAACATTCCATTGGGCGGTTAGAACATTATAAAAATTCATTTTTTGGAAAGTGAAAAGTTGTTTCGTTTGGAAACATTGATAAAATTAAAAAAGTGTAAAAACGTATTTACTAAATAAATTTTAAAATGTTAAATCAATTTTGATTTTTTTAAATAAAACTTGTTTTATAAGAAAAAATATTCTCTAACTAAATAGAAAAATGATGTCATGTTTTAAAAAATATTTTTTAAAACATTTTGGTTACTAAAGAGTAAAAAATTTTAAAAATAATTAAAAAAATGTTAGGAATAAGAATATTAGAGTAAAATGAATGGTTTTATAGGAAAATGATAATGTAATTTCCTTAAATTAAAATCACATTTAATGAACATTAATTACTTTTGGGGAAAATAAGTTTTAATAATTTTGAAGTGTCCCATTCCACTTTGAAACCTTTTAAATCATAAGCCTCAAGAAGGAATAAAAATAAATGAATGTTTTTAATACCATAAAGATAAAATAATTCATGATATATTATATCTAAATATAATGTAGATACACCACAAGAAGAAGTAAGTGGTGAACTTGACATTTGTCTTACGAATATAAAAATCAAGATGAAAATCCATTACCTTAAGTATGACTTGTATCTTGTGTATTCATATTCATGAATAATAAAAATATTTTTATTATTTAATTTACTAATAAATATTTTTATGTTTGTGATTAAATTTAATTCACTTATTACAATGCTGTATACTACTACTTAAACAATTATGTTTTACATTAGGTGTTTTGACCAAATTCATCTTATGTGTCAAAACAACATTGGTAGGTCAACTGTGGTCAAAGGGGTGATTACATAAACACATCCAAAATAATAAATATGACATAATTATCATATTTTAAATCAATTATATTTTTAAAAAGTATCATTAAATATAGTTATGAAGAATTAATCAACATTAATATCATTGAAAAGGTAGGTCGTATGTACCCATGTGCAATGTTCTCATTTTTCAATGATTATTATTGAAATAAGGTAGTTATTGTTATCTATTCCCAGAATTATAATTATATCATAAATACCATATTATTTAGTCATATATCATTATATTTATAATTATTGTGATGTAAAATTACCCACTTCATATTGTGGAGGCTGTAGCCTACATATCCATGAACGATGTTATCACTTTTTAAGTACATGAAATTGTAATAAGGAAAAAAAATATAATACATTCCCAAAAAGGTAACTATGTAATGAATATCATATATATGTTATTTATGACACATATTTCTTGTTAAAATGACCCTTAATACATTCCATGTATCTTGTGAATGAATCACATCACTTTTATGAGGAGGTCGTCAACAATTCCACAAACGACGTCATCGTATTACCACAAAATGATGTCGATAAAGATATTCTTTAAAAAATAGTTATAAAATTTTAAATACATTATAAATATCATATATAACATATATAAATATATTTTCCACCATAACTTCCACAATGATATGTGGTAAATGAAAAACTAACAATCATCATTTTGTGAGGTGGTAGTTCGCCACACAATAAACAGTACATTTGATACCCATTGGATGAAAGTGTGTGTGTGTTTGTAGGAATCACCCTTATAATAAAAATAAAATTTTATTTAATATACATTTTTTAATATTATCATTAAATAATAAGTGTTTATGGGGTTGATAATGGAAATAAAACTAAAAATTTCAAGGAAATATATTATCTCTTAATTAGGTAACTTCTTTTTCTTTGAACAAAAGGGATTCTATGGATTGATTTCTGCCTAATACGAGGATTCTAAGATTATGTGATGTATTTTTATGATATATTTTGTAAGATTGTGGTCAATCCAAAGTGTATTGAGTTGTGTGAGGATGTGGTAGGGTTGGTGACCTTTTACAAGGGAGGAAAATGACTCACTTGGTATTTTTGAAAATAAATTAGTTGTACCCATGCTTTTACATAAAAAAAGTCATCAAAAACAAAAAAAATATGGAAGGTTAATTGAAGAATTATCTTCATTAAATGTGTTTTTTACATCTAGATAGGTCATTTGGTCTTTAATGTTAAAGTTTCAATCCTTTATTAAGATAAATTTTTGCCTTAATAATTATAGTTAATTATAATTACTTTCAAAAATATTTTTCGGTAAAAATATATGTTTAAAATAATATAAATTATAAATTATAAATTATTATTATTCCAAAAACTTAATCCATTTTTCCAAATAACAATCACATAAGTGGTAGAAATTAATTTAATTTTGTTCCCACAAAGGGGACAAGAATACTGGTTTTTAAAGTATAAACTTCTGAAAGATTGATATGATTTTATATCCAATTTCAATATGAAATTGATTAAGATGAAATAAATTGGATAAATTTATAAAATTTTGAAATAATTAAACTTTAAAACCAATTTATTATTTGATTTAATGTTATAAATAAATTATATGAAAAACAAATTTTGTTCTAAAATTCAGAATTTTTCAATATTCATTAAAAAAGAAAATTCATTGAAAATTACCAAAAAATATCCATATTCTAATTTATATTCTTATATTAAAATATAATGTTTATTTTGACATATTATATTTATAATCGGGTCAATTTTTTTTAAAATATTTATTCCATTAAAAGGTGGTAAAAATGCGTTAATAAAAATATAAGCTTTTATTTGTAAAATCATGTATGTTCATATATTATGCTTATCAAATATATTGGAAGAATATAAAAAATATTATATTGAATTATATATATATATATATTACATTAATATGACTTACTAATTGTAATTAATTTAATTTATTTGGGGAAAACAACATTTTTCTATAAAAATGTTTCCTTTATTTTCAATAGGTTCTTTTAATAATTTCTAATTAATTTGTAACCAATGAATTACTTTTAAATTTTGTTAAACAACATATTTTCTTAATTTAGATAATACTATTCATAATTTCTAGTTTATATCAAATTATATTACATATTTTATGATTATATTATTATTTAGAAAAAATCGATCTTACTTGTAATGCAAGCCATGGTAGAAACTCGTCGTTTCATGCGATAAACACTAACTCAGTGCCACATGATTTGTAAGATATAAATTATATTGATTTTTTAAAAATCTTAAATATATTATAAATATATGGGATATTATATTCCCTTAAATTCTTGGTGTTTTGTTTCATACACACTATCAAATACAACATTCCTACTTTATATTTTTTTGGTGTCACGTTCTCACCTCATTCATTAAATTGCATAATAAAAATTCAAACTCGATATTGGTGATATATTGTTTTCTATTTCCTATTTTGGAAATCCGACATTGTGAGAAGGGTTTATAAAACATTCAATAGAAAAGAGAGAATGAAAATCACAATGTTCACATGGAATAACATATAACTAGGTCTCTAATTAAGAGATCATTAGTGGAATGTAGAGATTCGTATATAGAGGGAAAGCATAAATATTTATAATTAGTGATTGAGGTAATCAATAAAAAACAAATATATGATCAATATAAAATTTAGGGCCTCAAATCCATAAATCTATGATGATTTAGTAGACTATTGGTTTAACAAAATTTAAGGTATTAGGAAAACCTTTTTTTATCATTTTCGTAGTGTTGGGTAATTATTTTGAAACCTAGGAATTTAAGGAAATATACTTAATTGAAATATTTTTATAGACACAATTTCATCCTTTAGTAATTATTTTATCAGCTTATAATTCATACATTACTTCAATAAATAGATATCTAATAATAAACATTGATTTAGAAATTACAAAACACATTTCTAAAGGATATTAAAGTCCATTAAAGTGTGAAATGTCTTGCTACTTATCTCAAAATATTATCCAAGACTAGTATTTTTAATACATTAATCTATAAAACCTAAAATGAAACACTACTTGTCTATCATTACTATTTATTCAGCAAATTATTTTACTAAAATCAATGGGTTTTTAATTAGGTTATTGTGTAGGTCAGTTATCAGCATTAAACCCTTATCGTCATTCAGTTATTGGTTTGAGTCCCATATCCTTTTTGTATTTGGTTGGTTGTCTCCAATAATATGGGTTGTCCTTTTCAAAAACTATATTAAAAATAATTGAAAATATAAATAAGATGGACAGCATTGAAATAAGTTAAATAACTAAGTAGCCTTTTCACTAAAGTTTTCAATATAACACCAATACATAAATACTTCATCCACTTAATTCCACATAGATCCTTCGTTAGTTTAGATTTTATCCTCTATAAGAGTGTATTGACTTGGGTAATGTCTAGGGTCACCACATTTATAAAAACAAAATATAAAAGAATCCTTAGGATAATAGTTTTTTCCTTCCACCATACTCTTAATTTTTCAACGGAAATTCTTTTCCCTATGCCCTTCTTTCCCACACATAAAGCATATTCTTAATACATTTAGACACTTTCCTGGGTTCCACCTTCATCCATATTTGTATTCCGAAATATAACTTTATTTTGTTAAAGGTCAACAAATTCTATATCTTAGAAACATCTTTCATTATCGTATTTGGGGAGTTTGGGGTTGGTTAAGGTATTTGTTGTTAATAATATTTTGGTAAAATAAATTGGGAATAAACACAATATACTTTATTCCAATAAAAACTTCATTTGGTTTCTAATTGTCACCACTTTATCTTTTAATTTTAGTGTAGACTTGGCTCTTTTGGGTTCCATCTATTTACTAAAGCTAGAAATCTTTGTCCAAGTAACAATGGTCATATGAGAAATCCATAGGATAGTTCAAATTAATAAAACTTATTTTAAATCTAAAAGGCCTCAGGTTTATCATAGGAAACTATTTTTCATTATCTATTAAAATAATTCATAATGGTTTGTAAATAAATTTAGAATTATCCAATGCATATCCCCCGGAGTGTGAAACCAAGTTTGCAGTAAGTCCTGTTGACATTTACAAGGATACACCATGTCAGAACCAACACACCTTGATAGAGTTATTACTCTAAGGTACTTTTGTTCTAGATCCAAATACGATTTTTGTACGCATAAAAGGATTTATTTTTATTAAAACTACATAATATCTATCTAGGTGAATCTTTAGGATGTTTTTTGCACTTGTCCTCATATTATGCCTCTGGGTTATGTTCTAAAATCTAGGTTTTCCTAAATCCAGTTCCCAAGGTTATTAAAAAAAATCCTTTAATGCCAACTGTAGAATCATTACCACAAAGATCCCATAGAAAGTGTCTGATATTAATACATTGGCATGATCACATGGAATAAAATCCCAAAGTACAAATAGTTTTGTAGTATTGGTAAACAAGATACATACTTTAGAAATTAATACACAGATTATAACATTTTTTTTCTAAATAACATCATTGCTATATTTATTGCATCCATAATATCCTTAAATTACTTTATCATTATAAATCTTGTGTTCCTAGGGAAATTAAACATAATAAGGGTGAACTAAAATTATTAATAAGGGTAAAGTATAATAGAATCAATAGTGAATCAATATGAATATGTGAACAAAGAAAGTTAAATAACTGAACAGATATTCCATGTAACCAATAGGCTGAAAATTATGCGAATAAGAAATAATTCAAGGTAAATTAAAATACATTCTATTCAAATAAATAGATATGTAAAAATGAATATGAAAATGTAAGAAGATGAATCACTTTCAAATTAATCAATAAACTGCAAATGAAATTCATCCATAGATATGTCATGGTAAAATCTCAAGAATAAATTATAATTGAATCTAAATAAAGGAAATTCTTAATTATTAGACATCATGTTTCCAAGGAACATGATACCTTGTATCATAAATACATTTTAAAATGTTCTAGGTGAAAATCCATTAGCTTAGGCTAGCCAACACATTTCATCCCATGAGACTAACAATGCTTCATGAGTTTTTCATTAACCAGTTCCAAACCCATAAATTTTGCATTAACAGGTCTCTAATTCATAGGTCTTGATGTATATTATCTGAAACTCGTATAGTGCATGTCCAAATCATTTAAATGAACAAATTTCCATATCAAATATCCATATTTAGCAACAGATAATGATTTATAAAAATTTCAACAAATAATCATATAATAGTCAAAGTAAACACCATTTTAAAATATGTATATGGTTTAGGAAATAAACATATCCATGATAAATGATATGTATAATTAAGGTAAATTCAATGTTCAATGATCATTTGAAATTTAATATTTCAAGGAGACTAAAAAGAATCAATGATATGAATGTTATTATTATACTTGTAAAAATAAATTGTAAACTATCCAGAGCAAGATTAAGGATGGTATCAAGACAACATAACCCAAGTATATTAAATTAATGGGGTTTCTACAATGATGATATTTAATATGAAATTTAAAAACATTTTTTGATGAAAATCTCCTTTTTTTGAAAAACTTTTCGAAAAAACTTTTCTTAGAAAATAACATTGACAATTTTTTCTTTTAAAAGTATCATTTTAAACATGAAAATGAAAATTCAAAAAAATTACATCTTGTTAATTCATATAGGATTTGTGAGGTAAAAAGAACATTCCTTTTTCCTGGTAAAAATGTTAGTAAAATTTCTTGTTCGAAAAGCGATAAGAAGATTCATTTTAAAATTTTTGTAAAAGAAGAAAGTGTAAAAATGTCTTTAGAAAATAAATTTGAAAAGGTTAAAAAAATTGAAAACAATTTAATAAAATATTTTTTTGAATAAAACAGGTTCTCTAACTAAATAAATAAATGAAGTTATGTTTTCTTGAAAATATTTTCTAAAACATTTTGAGTTCAAATGAGTGGAAAATGGTACTAATACATAAAAATGATCATGAATAACCAAAAGAATAAAATTTAGTTAATGTTTTTAATACCATGAATAAAAAATAATTCTTGATACATTATACTGAAATGGTCATTAGATACACCACATAATGATGTAAGTGGAAAACATGACATTTATCTCACGAATGTAAAAACAAGATGAATATCCCTTACCTTTAGTGTGACTTGTCTCATGTGTATTTATATTCATTAAATAATAAAATCATGTTAATTATTTACTTTATTAATAAATTTTTTCATTTTTATCGTTTCATTTATTTACCTTATTAGCATGTTGTATACAGCTATATAAATTTATATCGGGTTTCTGACAAAATTTGGATTATGTGTAAAAAATAACTTTGGTAGGTCAAATTGGGTCAAATGGGTCATTACATAAACATATAAAAAATAAAAACCATTAAAAAAATATCAAATTTATAAATTAATTATACTTTTAATACCAATCATAAAATATGGTTATGAAAATCGAACCAACCTTACAATCATGGAGAGGGTATGTCATACGTACGCATGAGTAACATTATAATTTCTGAATGGTCATTATAAAGGGAAGGTAAGTAGAATTATATCATTACTTAATGATAATTATATCATAAATAAAATATTATTTAATAATATATACTCATATATATAATTTCTATGATTTAAAATGAATCACATCATGTTGAGGAGGGGGTTGTCGACATATCCATGAATGACATTATCACATTTTAAGTGTGTTAATGGGTAATAGAGAAAATGATTTATATTATATTTTATAAAAGGTAATTATTTAATTACTAAAATATAGATGTTTTATATGTAACATATGTTTAAATAAGATCATCCTTTATACATTCCATGTATTGTATGAACGAATCACATCCCTTTTAGGAGGTCGTAGTCCACACTTCTACAAACGATGTTATCGTATTCAAACAAAACTGAGTTCATAATGATATGTGTCAAAAAATAATAATATAAGTATAATGAAATTATTAATATAATATATAACATATATAAATCAATTTTCCATCATAATTTCCACCATGATTGGTGGTAATTAAAATGTTTAAAATAATCATTTCGTGAGGTGGCAGTTCACCATACACGTAAACAAAGTGTTCATTACCCATTGTTTGGAAGTGTGTGTGAGTGTATGTAGAAAATTAGTATAAAACATATTATTATATTAAGTGTACTGTTTTTGTTATATAATTATGTAATAAGAATATTATAGGGGGTGGATAATGGTAATAAAACTAAAGAGCATAATGGAATATGTTACCTCTGAATCGGGTAACTGTTTTTAATTTACACAAAGGGATTCCATGGATTTCATTATACCCAAGGAGGGGATTCAAGGATTAGGGGTGCTATTTTTAGTATCTATTTGGTTAGATATTGGTTGAGCCAATGTGTCTTGATAGGTGTGAGTAAGTGGGATTGGTGGTGGCCTTTTATAAGGGAGGAAGAAAACTCACTTAGTATTTTTGGAAAGACGCTTGTTGTACCCACATTTTTAACAAACAAATCTTAAAAAAATAAACTCAATAATAGATGGTTCATGGCAGTATAATGTTCCAAAAATGGGTTTTTACAAGTGTATAGGTCATTTGGTCTCTTAATTTAACGATTTACTCCTTTATTAAGCATAATATTTCCATAATAATTAAAACGAATTTTAATTACTTTCACTGATAATTTTGGTAAAAAACTATTTATAACATAAAAGAAATTATAAACTATGATGATTCCAAATATAGAATCCATTTCTCCAAATTCCAAGAACATTAGTGGTAGAATGTTAATTTAAATTTAATTCCAGAAACATAAAGAAAATGTAGGGTTTTAAAGTAAACACATGAGAAAGTTTCCTATATTTTTATATACAATATCAATGTAATTTTTTTAAAATGAATGAAATTGTTTTAATATATAAACATATGATCTTATTAAAATTCAAAACAAATTTATAATAATTTATCTTTATAAATAAATCAGATTAAGAAGTAGTTTTGAATTAAAATTCAGTATTTTTCACTATACATTAAAAAACATCATAGAAAATACCATAAATTTACACTAACGTAATTTTTTATGTTTCTATTTAATATTTGAAGTTTATTTGGAAATATTAAGTCTATAAAAGATTCAAAAATTGTCTTTATAATTAGTTCTCCATTAAAAGGTGGTAAAAATGCCTTAAAAATATAAGTTTAATATGCAAAAGTTTTGTTCCTATCTTAGGCTTATTAAATCGATCAGATGATTATAAAAAATATTATATTGAATATATAATAAATATTTTATAATAATATCACTTAGTAATTTTAATTAATTTATTTTTTTAGGGTTTAGTATCATTGTGATCAGAAAAGTATTTTTCTATAAAACTGTTCCCTTTATTTTCAATTGGTTCTTATATTAATTTATAATTATTAAGTAAACAATGAATTAATTTTATATTTTTTTAAACCATATATTTTTATAAGTTAGTAAATAATATTCATACTAGATAGGGTATATATTATTATACAATTTTTTTAATAATATATTATTATTTGGAAAAAAATCTTTCTTGTTTGTAACGTAAGAAATTCAAGAAACTCATTGTTTCATGTGACGTATGGTAAGTCAATGTCATGAACATTGAATAATATTTAATATATTTAATTTATTTAAAGTAATAAATATATTATATATTCTCAGGACATTATAATCACTTACATGATTCGTGCTCCATGTCATATAAGCTATGAAATAAAATGTTCATCCTTTAGATTTTTGGGGTTTTATAGTATTGTACACGAGGATCTATTGTAACACCTGAATGTTTTTATGAAATATTTTAAACAATTTTAATTCATCAATAGCCTGAATTAAAAAAATCAAGAGTTTAAACAATCCATGAGGTGTCCTTAGTATAAAATACGAATATTAAACTAGCTGTTAGGTTGGGAGGCATACATATAACTAACTTATGAAAATGTATATTGAATTAGTAGGAAATAAATTATTTATGAAAAAAATATGAATCAATTATATATTTGTATTTTAATATTAATTAATTTATTAATTTAATATGATTAAATGAAATTAATGAAATATATATGTTATATATTTAATTAAATATTTTTGATATTCATCCAATAGATATTTTTTTCACAGGGTTTGAATAAACCTTATTTGATGTATGAAAACCTATATTTTTCCAAAGGGTAATTTCCCATATTTTAATAATGTAACACTTTTAAATTAATATTATAACACATTAATAATATTTATATGACAATACAAACACTTTTTATATAATCAGGATATAAAAATTTACTTCGAATGAATTTATGATATTTTTATGAGAACTTTCAGGTTTTTATAAATATGAAAAAGTAAACTAAATATTAATTGAAAGAATATTTTTACATTGAAATAATTTATTTTATTAAATAATTTTATTGAATGTTTTTAAATTATAAATAGAATATAATTTTATAAATCAATATAATTTATATCATTAGCATACTTTTACATTGAATTTTGATGTTAAAACATTTCAATCAATTGAAAAGTTTTAACTTTTAAAACCAATTATCTCTTTTAGACAATGACATTAATTTAAAATTAATTAATTAAATTTATCTTATTTGAATTTTGAAAAATAAATTCCACATATGGAATCAGTATGCTCAAATTATGTAAATATATTATTTTTATTTTTGGGTATTAGGAATGTTAACTTCGATAATTTTAATTAATATTCTAAAAGGGTAAATTAGTTAATTAAGTGTTAAAATTATAGAATGAAATTATGATAAAAATAGTCCTAATATCATTGAATTAGTGTGTTTCGACCTAGATCATTGTTGGGTTGAAATAGTGTCTTTTGGAAGCCACTTGGATGAGACTAGGAAATTTATTTTATTTTATTTAAAGAAAAGTTAAATATGGATTACTCAAAAATTTAATAACTATATCATTTTATTATATGGTTATACATAAGATAAATTATATTATAAATACACATTTGAATTTTAAAATTTTTTCTTTATATTATAAATTATTTTTAATTTATGGGAAATAATTAATTACCTTAAAAAATTATACTTTGATGATACATTTTTTTAATTGATGAGAAATCAATAAATTAATTATTATTAAAGTTATAATTGCCATAAAACCCCAAAATCTTGACGTAATATTTCTGGTAGAGTATAGCTTTACCATAACCATCCAATTGATGAGTTATTTACCATTTTTAGCCTTAAAGAAGTGATTTTGACACTTATATTATTTTTCTTAAAGTGAAGATAAACTTGTCACATTCATATTTTAATAAGAATAACATTTTTAAAAATGAATTATACAGAATATATATTCGATTATAATTATTATTATTAAATCTATAGTATTCATATTTTTCATAGTGTTTTATTTTTAATTTTTATTCCAAAAATAATCAGATTCATCAAATTCATAAAATTATTGTAGTAATTTTTTTATTTAGTAAAATATCAAATAAATATTATTAAATATATACAAATATATATGACTATAGATATTTAATATGTACAATTAATTTAATAGATTACAATGAAATCATATGAATATAATAAAATAATGTTTTGAAATTAAGTTGTTATATTTATATTTTTATAAATTGTTTAATTGAATAGTGTCCAAATTGACACAATTTATTGTTTATCAAAATAATTTGTTATTAAATTATTTAAAATAAACAAAAGATTTTCAAAAATAAATAATTATTATGACATGGTCTAAAATTTTCTAAGGTATTTATTAGTGGTATAATTGATATCAAATAAGTTAATATATCACCCATTTAAGATTGAAATACATTTGACCATAATCAAAAAATAAATTGAATAACTAAGGGTTAATTAAAATGATATGGTCTAAATAGATAGAAAATATTTTATAAAATTTATTGGTGGATGAGATTACAACCCTATATCATATAATATTTGAAATTGATATTTTTTTGATTTTTTTATTGGGTTTTATTTTATTATAAATTAATATTTTTGGAGTTCTCAAAAGTTCCCCATAATAAAATATTATTATATAATTTATACTTTATTTATTAATTTATAATGAAACAAATCATGATGAGGAATTAGAATAAGAAATAATTTTTAAAGAATCGGTAGAGGAGATTACCTTTTTTCAATGTGCTCCCTCTAAATCTCGTTTTAAATAACTAGAGTGGGTCTTTAAAGAAGATCAACACCTCTAAAATGTTACTGGGGAAGTTTAGAAATGAAATGGGTAGGGTATTTCTGAGATTTAAGGATCAATTTTATTTGAAGAGGTATGGGAGAAGGTTCCCTTTTATAATTGAGGTTAGGGGAACTTTTGAGATCTCTAAAAATTTAAATTAATAATAAAATCAAACCCCATCCAAAAAACTCAAAAATCACCCAATTTCTAAGATAAGATGATATAGGGATCTTATATCATCAACAAATAAACTTTACACATGTTTCTTTTTGTCAATTTAAAACTTACCATTTTAATTAACACTTATTTATTCGATTACATTTTTAATTAAGGTAACAAATATTTCAATTTTAAATGGGTGAATTATTTACTAACATTTGTCAATTAGAACAAAAATAAATAAATTATAATACTTTAGACCATATCATAATTATTATATATTTTTGAAAATGTATTATGATTTTTAAATTATTTAATAAAATACAATGTTGATAAACAATAAATAGTGTCAATTTAGACATTATTAAATTCATTGATTTATAAAAAATATGAAGATAATAAGTAAACCTGGGACCAATTAATCTATTATATTCTTAAGAGGTCAAAGTAATCTATAAAATTAATTTCACATATTAATTAGCCCAAATTTTATTTATTTTAATATTTTTAATAATACTTATTTGATATTTCCAATAGTAAAATAATTACTAAAACAGTTTTCTGTACATATTTAATATTCGTATTTTTTGACTAAAAATTAATAATTCAATTTTATGAAAAAGATAAATACTTTATATTTCATAATAATTCTTATAATAGATTATATATTCTGTGGAATCCATCATTAGAAATGTTATACTTATTAAAATATGAATGTGACTAGTATACTGTCACTTTAAATAAAATAATATAAGTGTCAAAATATCTACAATAGAGTGCCAAATAGTTAATAACTCTACATTTGGATGGTTATGGTTGATATATTTTCAACTAATATGATTTACTCAAGTTTTTGGGTCTTTTAATGCCTATTATCACTATAATAATAATTATTTTATTGATTTCTCATCAATTAAATAATATTTGCATCATTAATGTATACGACTCTAAGGTAATTATATATTTACTAAAAATTAAAAATAAATTACAATTACAAATAAAACTTTTTATATTTCAAATTTGTATTAACAATCTAATTTATCTTTTATATAACAATTTATTAAAAATTATATAGTTATTATAATTTGAGTACGACATATTTAACTTTTCATTGAATAAAATAAATTAAATGTACCAATATCATCCTAGTGGGTTACAAAGGGAACCATTTCCACCCACGGATTATTTAGGTAAAAAAACTCAAAAACAAGATATTATGAAATGTGTAAGATTAATTTGATAATATTTTTTTACCCTTAATTTCTTGATGTAACCGTTTACAGTATTAATAAAAATTATCAAAGTTACAATTCATAATGATCAAAAATAAAAATAATCTATTTAAACAATTTTTACTCACATAATCCAAATATGAAATCCATTTTTAAAAATTTGAAGCATAAATATTGTAGTAATTAATTTAAAATTAATCCTATTTTCAAAAGGAAAGAATGAGTTTTAAAAGTTATAGTATTGCAAAATATTGAATGTTTTTAAATCTAAATTCATCGTAAAATTAATGATAAGGACATAAATTATATTGAATGAAAAAATATATTATATTTATACTTTAAAAGCATTTAATAATAAAACTTAATAATATGAATTATTTCAACGGAAAAATTTATTTTCAATTAAAATATAGGGTATTTTTACTATTCATCAAAACATGAAAGTTATTAAAAAAGTATCAAAATTTCAGCAAATGAAAATTTTTATATCCCTCATCCAAAGAACATTTTTAGGATTTCATATAAAAATTATTAATGTGTCAAATTATTAATTTAAAATCGGTGCACCATTAAAAGGAAAGAAATGATCGTTTTGAAAAATAATGGTATTATACTAAAAATGGGGTTAATTAATTTTGTATGACAAATAAATATGTTGGATGAATGTCAAGAATATTAAATAAACTATATAATATATATATATATTATTAATTTTATTTACTAGTATTAATTCACATAATTTATTAATACAAAAATAAAAATATATAATTGATTTTTATTTTTCTCATAACTGATTTGTTCCCAATTAAATCATGATACATGTTTATAAGTTAGTTATATTTATTTCCGCTAACGTAATAGCTTGGTTAAAATGGGTGTTTTATACTACGGTTGCCTCATGGTTTTTTTAATGTCATGATTTCATGTAATACAAGATATTGATGTTTTAAAATTATATAGATATTTCATAAAAACATATGGGAGATACATTCTACCCCCACATAAACTAATTGTTTTACTAGAAATTTTTCATTTAGAAGAAAATAGATGAGGATAATTCAAACTCATCACATCCTTATGTTCCCAAATAGCTTCAAAAAAATGGTGGTTCCACCAAAAAACTTTAACCAAGTTAGTGGACTTGTTTCATAGAACCGTTACACTATAATCCATAGTCCCTATCAACTGATCTTCATAAGAAAGATCTGAATCCAGTGGTACAAATTCTAATTTTAGTACATGCGAAGGATCAGGTATGCACTTTAATAGGAGAGATACATGTAACACATCAGTAACTTGAGAGAGATTTAGTGGAAGCACCAATTGGTACGCTACCGTTCCAACACAATCCATAATTTCAAAAGGATCGATACACATTGCCCTCAACTGGCACTTTTTTTCCAAATCTCATTTCTCTCTTCCATAGAGATATTCATAGAAACACCATGCCACCCATATCCATATCTCTGTATTGTCTTCAGGTTTCATCATATATTTTTTATTGACTCTGAGCTACTCTTATGTGTTATTGAATAGATCTAACCATTTATTCCATTTCATCAACAAGATTAGGTCCTAATAGGTTACTTTCCCAAACATAATCCCATCATGTTGGAGTTATTCACTTATTTAAACAGAGGAATTTATAATAATTCATATGAATAATTGAGTGAATGTTATTATTTTAAGGAACTACCACCAAAGGTAGATGTTGATCCCAACCACAATTTAAATCCATATGGAATGCTCTGAACATGTATTCCAGAGTTTGAATTTTCCACTCAGACTAACCATTTGTCTGAAGATGTATGTATTGTTGAAACTTAATTCTGTATCTAGATACTATTAAATTATTCTATAGAACATCGATGTTATCCTCGGATCCCGATTAGATATAATGAAATTTGGTAATCCATGAAATATTACCACTTAATTTTCATATATCCAGGAGATCTAATCAAGAGAGAAATACTCTCAAGTAGCAATGAACTGTTCCGACTTAATAAGGTGTTCAACTATAACCAATATTTCATTATGGCCATTAGATATGTCGGTAAGTACAATGTCAAAGACTATAGTGATGTTTTCCCATTTACATTCCAGTATGGTAAATGGTTGTAATATACCCTTATACTTCTATCTCTCATCCATAAAATGATGATAAACTAAGCACCGAGGGACATATTTGAAAACATCACATCTAATTCCATCCAACAAGAAATACACTTTCAGGTCGATGTACATTTATTTACTTCCATGATGAATTGAGGATGGTGAAATATGAGGATATTCTAATAGATCCTTCTTTAATTATAGTATTGGAGGAATAAAAATCTGATTCCTAAACCTTATTCTTACATCATAATCAGGGATGAATTCATTAAAATTTCTCACCTTATTATTTATCTACATGTGTTACTTCTACACCTACTTAATCCTTAATTGTATATATGGTTCAACATTCATTTGAGAAAGATTATATTTATCCCCTTCCTTTAAAATTTAATGTTCCATACTTTTTCAAATCCATAAATATTGGATATTTTGTGATCCTCATCATGGATCATCTAGAATGGTCCTTTTGACTCGAAGCATCAACCACGTTGTTCTCTTTTTTAGGGTTGCAATATATTAAGTATTCATAATATTTAATCAACTCCAAAAATCTTATTTGGCACATATTGATATCCTTTGGGGTGAAAATATAATTTATAATTTAAAATCATTAAAAATATCACACCTTTCACCATAATGATAATGTCTCCAAATCATTAGTGAAAATATTTCCATGGATAACTTCAAATAATGAGTTGGGTAATTTTTCTCATGGATTTTCAATTTCTGTGAGGCATAATATATCACCATATCATTCTTCATGAGAAAACAACCCAGTCCCATTCTGGATTCATCTATTTAGATTACATGCCTTTGTCCACTATAAGGAAATGTGAGCACAGGTTCACTGGATAACCTTATTTTTAGATTTTTTTCAATTATCTTCATATTGCTCCATCCATACAAACATAGCTCATTTCTGAGTCAACATGGTGAGTGTATTAGATAATCATCAAAAATATTTCACAAAATATTGATAATATTCACCCAAACAGAGAAAACAATAGATCTTAGTTACCATTTTTGGTATCATCTAACTTTCAATAAGTTCTATTTTTTCTTTATCTATAGATATCCCCTCTCTTGAGATTATTTTACCAAAAAATTAATCTTTCTAAAGCCAAAATTTAAACTTGGTAAATTTTACATGAAGATACTCCTTTCTTAGGTACTTCTGTACAATTATCATGTGATCTTCATGGTATTACTTGCTCTTAGAATAGACAAGAATATAATCTATAAAGACTACCACAATCTAATCAAGATAGTCTCTAGAGACACATTTCATTAGATCCAAAAAGATAGTGGGAGAATTACTTAGACAAAAATGAATAGCTATAAATTCATAGTTTCCATCCCTTCTAAAGAATATCTTTTGTGGTATATACACCTTCTTAACCCTTAGTTGATGACATACTAAATGCAGATAAATATTGTAAAAGTATTGATCTCCAAGTAGTTTGTCAAATAAGTCATCACTGTGGGGAATAAGATATTTTTTTGATTTTGATCTTGTTATGTTCTCGATAATAAATGAAGAGTCTCATTGATACATATTTATTCTTAACAAACTGAATAGGTTCACCCCATGGTGATTCACTAGTGAATATGAATCCCTGGTCATAATTTTCATGGAGTTTCTTCTTTAATTTCTAAAAAACAATACGGTCTATTATATAAGGTGTCTCTGAAAAAGGAATAACACCTCGAATGAGTTATATTGATAATGAAACCTTATGATTTATTGGAAGACTTGGAAATTCCTATGAAAAGACACCATAAAACTCTAGTACAATGGGTGCATTCTGAATTGTGAGTTTCTCCCCAACCCTTTGAGATAAATATCCTTAATTTAAAGGAATTAAGACCCATAAGATGGAATAAAATTCTACTAGATGGTCATATTCATCCATTCATCGATAGATGATCATAGATTGATCTGAAATATGAAATGTGACTTATTTTCCTTAGAAATTGATATGATATGCATATAGAATAATCCATTCGATCCCAAGAATCACGTCATATTTAACTATAGGAAGGATCACATTATTTTAAGGAAGATCCTTCCCACAATCTTCAATAAGGGAAGAATTATAAACATTTTATTCAATTATTGTTCCATTATAAGTTTTCATGGATAAGTCAACTTCTAATTATTGAGGGAATATGGAAATATCATTAGAAAATTATCCAAAAATAAAAATGTGGATTGATTGAGAATAAAATAAAACATTTTCTATGTTAGAGTAAATAATATATGTATCTTTCACCAATTCATTATCATACTCTACATCACTAATAATGTTCACTTGTGAACTTTCTTTTTATTTGTCCTTTAGAGTTTTCTAACCTTCATCATCATCAATAACCCTTAGATTAAGGAATTTATTCTCATAGTGTTCCATTTCCTTTCAATTGTAACATTGAAGTTTAAGAGTTGCATTTCGTTTAGCCTTTTGTTTATTCGGATCATTAGACAACCATTTCCCATCACATCGGCATTCATCTAATTGATGACATTATCTCCCAAACTTATATAATATTCAATTCCCTTTATAATTTCCCCCACATTTCTTTCCACAATTTTAGCATAAGGAAAAAATATTCTTTTTTTAGTGTGGTATTTAGATTTTTCCTTTAATTCCATTTTTCTATTCTTATCAAACCCATAGGACTGATGGGTTACTACAATATACATCTCAACCTTGATAGCACATAAAATGATTTCCTTGTAGCTATTGAAGGCCGTTATGGCTAATTCTCTTCACAGACTGGGTTTTAAGCCACAAAAAAAGTCATTCAATTTCACTCTTAGGTTGGAAAATAATTCCAGAGGAAAACCTTGAAAGTATTGAAAAAGATTCTTCATAGGTACCAACATATTAATAATCCTTTTTATTAAGATCAAGGAACTCCTTATCCAAATTTCTTTGAATAATAAGGAAATAAATTATTGAAAAATAAGGTCTTGAAATCATCTGATTAAATGGATTCAATTTCATGTCTTTTCCATGCATTCTTGATAAGGGACCACCATTGATCATATTCACCATCCAAATGATAGACTACTAAAATGAATTTATCATGTTCTGAACATTGCAGAACAGAAAAAATAATTTTAGTGGTATAGATCCATTGTTCAGTCACTAATGGATGAGAAGACGTGCTGAAAGAAGGTGGATGCTACCTCATTCATGAATCAAGAGAATTTTTCCCAGTTTTTCTCATTTTTAAGTCCTACATGATTCATATATTGAGAATGTTTTGTGAGAATACAAACAATACTTTGAATTATGGCTCCCATAACATTTGGTTTCTAAGGAGAAAAATTATTTCATTACCCCACGCATTCATCATTAACACAGTTCCTCCCAGTTCTATCCATTGACTGAAACCCAGAGGCATAGTGTGAGAAACACTAATCATAATGGGAAAACCGCATAATCCCGAATAAAATTTCAATTTAGGAAAATTTAGAATTGATCCGGGTTTATTCATGATCATTTATAAAACAATAGGATTTTAACCTATAATTCGACATATCCTTTGGGTTCTTACTAAGGATTTCTCATCCTAGTTTCCAACGTATAACTATACCTTTGATCTAACACCGACTATAATGACTCATACTTTACATTAATTGATATTACTTCAAAATTTAAGAATATTCATTACAAAATAAAACAAATACATGAAAGGAACATATAGGTATATGGTCATTAGAAACTGGGAAAAATAAACAGTTGGTTCATAAGAAATCTTCATTATCTCCTGATTATTATGTTATAACTTGAACCCTTTTTGATATATCATACTTAATACCATTATTTATGACAAGAGGTAAAGAAAAATATGAAAGGGTGAGCGTATAATCTCAGTAATGGTAATCAAGGGAGATATCAATCATATTATAATTATAATACAGAAGAATATAACATTTTAAAATCATATCCGGTATATCAAATATCGTGCTTTCATGCCATGGGATAAATTATTAAAAGTTTTGAAGAATCAATGAACGTAATCCCACAAGTTGTAACATAAGGAATGAATTTTTTAGGCATAAATATAAGTATATAAAATCATTTCATATTAGACAAGGATCCTTTACAAGACCATTATAGCAGACAATGTCCATTGCTGAACTGAGTTCACTCCTCGTTCCAGCCCAATACTACTGAACCAAGATCATTTCCCATTCCATCCAAGTATATCTCATGAGATATAGATATTTATCCAATGAATTAGAGGGAGATATAGGTCTCACCCATCTAATATTAAAGTCATTACTATGTGTACCACATTAATATAAATCATTCATCATAACCCAAGGAATAATATCAATTCCTTTAAACATCATTCCACCGTAAAATAATCAATATAAAATAAATATATTTCATAAATAACGTTACATAATAAAAAATAAAACTATAGGAATAATAAGGATATTATACATGAAACATTACCCTATTAAAAATTATATCTTTGATGAAAATAATTTAGATATGACACTTGAAATTAATTATTGAAGAAAATATCATTTCATCTTCGAAAACGTTTTGTTTTCTCAAAATTATACACAAGTTTTGATGAATTTTTTTTAAAATAATATTTTAATCATGTAATGTAAGAATGATGGAAATAATTCATTATGAAAATTTTAAAAACCATTCAAGCCATATGGGTTAAAAAACATTCTCCTCATACTTTTTCTGGAAATGTCAAAAAGTACCTCATATTGAACAAGAAAAAAGATTCCTTTCATACGATTTAATAAAAATTAAGAAATGGGAAAAATTGAAAATAAAAAATTATATAAGAGTATAAATAATATTTTGGAATAAATAATTAGGAAACATTGGAATAGATGATACATATACCACAGTTAATACTTATGTATAAAAAATCTTAGAAAATAATGAGATTGCGAAACTATCCCTTACCATAGGTATGATATACATTGTATGTTACTGAACCTCCCGCATAATGATTTAAATAATTTTATTGATATAATTTAGAATCATATCCTTTTTTATGATATTATATGTGATCATATTATCATCCCTTTGTTAGTAACACTATTACTCATCCGTCGAGTGTTAACTTCTTTATTTTCTCACACATGTTTTGTTGGATAAGTTCTTATTCCTCTTATTTTTTATATAATTATATAATATATATAATGATATTAGTATAATATATATCATATTTACTCATTACACTTATTTAAATATTCATTCTTTAATTACTATCATAAATAATGAATCACATCACATCATGGAGATGGTAGGTCATATGTATGCACGAGCGATGATAAAATTCCTATAATTGTTGAATGGTATTAAAGTAGATGGAGTATAATTTTTTATAATCAATATCATGTTATAATAATCATATAAAGTAATTAGTTAAATCATTATACCCATCCAAGTTAAATGGTCGTGAAAAACATATTAAACCACAATGTGGAGATGATAAGTCATTCGTTGACACCCTTGGTGATTTCGTTGTAGTAGGATAGATAGAAAATAAAATATGGTTGTTTCATAATCATAATAAAATAATATTATATAATAGTTAGTTTAGTTATTATTATATTATGAATTTACACATGAAGAGTATGCACATTAAAAAATATGTTTGAAGGAACCGGTAGAGGAGATTACCTCTTCATCCACGTGCTCCCCCCAAATATCATCTTAAAGCACTGGAGTTATTCTTTCAAGATGAAAAGAACCTCTATAATGTAACTAGGGATGTTTGGATATAAAATATTTAGTGTTTTTTGTATATTAAAGGCTCAATGTGATGTGAAGAGGTGAGGGAGGAGGTGCACAATTATAATTGAGCAGAGGGGCGCATTTGGGATCTACAAAAATATTAATTTAAAATAAAATAGAACCCTATAAATATACTTCCATAATTTATTATATTTGAATATGAGATAAAAATAAGATTTCAATATCATTAACCAATAAATTTTAGATATTTTTTTCTTTCAATTTATACCTCATCATTTTAATTAACAGTTAGTTATTCTATTTAATTTTAACGAAGGTAACAAATAGTTCAATATTAAAATGGTTCAATATTTAATTATTTGATTTCAATTATACCATTAATAAATACATTAGAAAACTTTATACACTATCATAGCTATTAAAAAAATAAAAAATGATTTATGTTGTTTAAATCATTTAATATAACATTATTTTGTTAAACAATCAATATTGTCAATTTTCATACTATTCAATTCATTGATTTATAAAAAATAATAAGATAACTTGTTAACTTCTAAAAAATTATTTTATTATATTTTTAAGAGGTCAAGGACTCCATGAAAATTAATTTTACATTTTCATTATCCAAATTATATTTATTATAATATTTTAAAAAATATTTATATGATATTTACCATAATAAAACAATTACTGTTACAGATTTGTGTAATTATTTCATATCATTATTTGTTTAATAAAATTAAAAAAAATATTAAGACAAATACAAATAATATATATTTTAAAATTATACTAATAATTGAATATATCTTATGTACAATCCATCATTAAAAATGGTATACTTATTAAAACAAGAATGTGCCATGTTTATAATTTCTTTAAATAAAATAATATAAGTGTCATAATATCTTCTATAACGATCTAAATAGTCAATAACACTACCATTTGATGTTTATGGTCGAGATATTCTAAAAAAATAATATTGGGTCAAGTTTTTGGGTCTTTTAATGGTTAGTATAACTTTAATAATAAATATTTTATTATTTTCTCCTTAATTAAATAATCTCCCAACCATTGAAGTGTAAGTCATTAAGGTAATTATTTATTTCCTAAAAATTAAAAATAATTTATGATGATAAAGAAAAAAAAATTTTCCTTCAAATAATAAATTTTAACATAATTTAAATTTTTCATGACCTTATATTAAAAACGATATACTTATTAAAAGTTTACTTACACATATTTAAATTTTCTTTAAATAATATAAATTAAATATATTAAGATAATGCATGTGGCTTCTAGAGAACACCATTTCAACCCAAGGATGATTTAAATCGAAATAAACTCATCCAATTATTTTATGAAAAGTGTTAGGGTAGCATTTTAATATTATGTTTACCATTAATTATCCAATTTATCCTTTTACCATATTCATAAAAATTTCCGAAATTACTTTTCATAATGCCCAAAAATAAAAGTAATATATTTAAATAATTTGGAAAAAATAACTATAAATATGGAATCCATTTTTCAAAATTAAAATAAGAGAATATTTGGTAATTAATTAAAAATTAAACCCTTTATCGGAAAGAGAGAACATGTTTTAAAAGTCAAAACATTGCAAAAAATTGAAATATTTTTATATCTGAATTAAATATAAAATTAATGATAATGACCTAAATTATATTGAATGATACAACTATATTCTATTTATACTTTTATACCATTCAATTATATGATTTAAAAATTTTAATTATTTTGATAAAATAAGTTGTTTTCAATTAAAATTTAGTGTATTTTTACTATTCATCAAAACATTAAAGTTGTTATAAAAATATCAAAAATCCTTTAAAAGTAAATTTTTGTATCCCTCTTCAAAAGAAAATGTGTATTCTTTCATATTAAAATTATTAAAGTGTCAAAATGATAATTTAAAATGGCTTCTCCAAAAAATTGTGGAAAATTACCCTTTTAAAAAATATAGTTTTTATATATCAAATAGGGGTTATTCATACCCCATGATAGAAATATAAATAGGGTGAATGTAAAAAAATATTTAATTAAGTATATTAGAAATATATTTCATTAATTTAATTTACTGATATTAATTCACACAATTTATTTGTACAAATATAGAAATATATAATTGATTTATATTTTTTTCAGAAATAATTGTTTAACAATGAATCCACCATACATTTTCATAAGTTAGTTATATTTATTACCGATAACCTAAAGGCTAGGTTGAAATGGAAATTTAATACTAAGGGATTCTCACAGGTCGTTTAAACTCATGATTTCTTGCAATGCAAGCATTTGAAGAATTGAAATTATTTAAAATATTTCATCAAAACATATAGGTGTTATCGTTATGGACTCCTTCCATGTACTCTAAGTGAAACCATATTTATCACCATAATTTTATATCCTCTGAACCTCTACACAATAAGTTTTAGAGACACTAGATTCTTGGTGGACACCCTCAAATGATGGCGATCACTCCATTGAAAACCAAAGATATGATGCCACTCTATCACATGAGTATGTAGTAAAAACCCTTCCTATATGGATATCATAAGTATTTTTGTGTCTGTCTCTAATGGAAATTCTAATATGTATTGGGAATTTGGTCCGAGTGGCACTATGTGTCCCAATAAATCAACAATAAAGACGATCTACATTATTTCATCCACTAATCTCTTGGGTTGTTCCAATTGGATCATGGTCCATCCAGGAGAATGATAATCTTCTTTGTAATGAAAAAGTTGACTTGTAGAGACTTTTGGATACTAATGAGATACAATCCACATTTTGGCCACCTTAAGCTCTAAAATTTTCCACCCAATAGTCCCTTACTAATGAACCAACTTTTATGTACTAGAATATCTAGGTGAAGTTCAACTACCTTTGGGAACATGAGTTGATCATCCAAGAAAGCCAAGAGCTCCTCGATTCCATTCACTAATACTATGAGAGGGGTGAGAATGCATCACTCTATATATCACAGTGACATGAATTGTATAGTTACTGACATACTCTCTACATGACCTATAACAAGAGACTTACTATGCTCTAGTAATTCATGGTAGAGTCATATCAAAACATGATGATTAGTGTCTTGGAATTTAACATTACCCTTCACTTCATCTTTATCCCATTAACACTATAGAATAGTTAATATGGCCTGTCGACTAATGGTGAAGATTCCTCTCTAACCACTATCATGATGACTGGCATCACCATATAACCTACAAGGATCAAATGAATATTAATGTTGGAAATGGGAATGTTAAAGAAAACACACTCTAAGTGTAACATCCCAAGTAAGTAATGAATAATAGATATTTTTATCTATGTCTATTAATGATTAAGATAGTGTTTTAGAGGCTTAAAATGAAAATAAATCCAATCTTAAACATGGAATACACTAATATTCTTAAAAGATTGTTTTACTGCCTTATGATGGAAAACCCTTTTTAAATCTATATTTTGACAATTTTATAAACTGTGTTTGTCAAAATAAACTTATTATTTATGATTGGGACATCAAAATTTACATTGTGTGAATTTTTGGTATTTTTCTGACAAGGTTCATTTTTTAATGAATAGTGAAAAATACTGCATTTTACATCAAAACTGCTTTTTAATCTAATTTATTTATATGATTAGATTAAGTTTTGAATTGGTTTTGAAGTGAAATTAGAATATATTTTTACCATTTTAATCCAATGGTGGTCATTGGAGTCAATTTCAATTTGAAATTAGACTTAAACTGGTGTCAATCTTTTGATACTTATTGTTTCATAAAAACACGCTATTTGCTCTGCCAGCTGGAATTAATTATTAAATTAATTAATTTGACTTATATGATTTGAATTTTGTAAAATGGACTTCATTTTTGAAATCGGAATATCAAATATAGCTTAGGGTGAATTTTTGGTAATTTTCTGAAAAACTTCAATTTTTGATGAATAGTGAAACCACTAAGTGGTAATCAAGCAAACTGATTTTTCAGTTAAATGAAAGTTTACCACTAATGTGTATTGAATTTTGAAAATCCGACATACATGGTTGTCATTAATAAGTAAAATGTGGTTCAATGAGATTAAACTAATTTTTTTGGTGAATAGTAACTTATTAAGTTCTTAATCGCGATTAGTGGTAATTATTGTAGTTTAAGGTATAAATAATGCTTTAATAATATGAAATGACCTAGAAACATGTCCTACCCTCATTGGTTGTGTCATGGCCGACCAAGACAAGCCATGGGTCAACTTGGGGACCCCATGGATCCAATTTTGTTGGGAAATGACATAAAACACTTTTTATTTAATGTTAAAGTGAAAATGACACAAACATAATATGTTTTGCGAAAACAATTTTTAAGTGGGTTTATACAAGTCCAAATTTTGATTATAAAAAATCATTGGAAAGATACAAATATTTCCTATATCATAGTATTTTTTTTATATTTTTTAGACATTAAATAAATTTAATTATTTATGACATAATAATGATGCAGCGATGACATCATTACTTGATGATTTAAATAAAATAGAAAGATAATGTAAAATCTATGATCTACACATGTCCAAAACCAATTGGATGAGTGGATTTCGAACCCTTATCACCTTATCCACGAATTCTATCAATGTGGGACCTTTTAAACCGAAACACATTTTCAAATAAAGTAATATTTCTTTACTTTCCAAAAGTGCCTCTCCTCTCCCCTTATAAAAGGCCCCCACCTCTTCCTCATTTCACACACTCTTCAAGCCTTTGGCTCGGCCAACCCCTGCCCATTTGCTCTCTACACATCCCTCTCCTCATCCTAGAGGATTCCCTTTGGGCAGAATCCTTTCAAAGGAAGCCTTTAGGCTCAAATCAAACGGAGTTACACTTTTTAAAGGTAATTCATTCTCTCATGTTCATTTGTTTTATTTTGCTTTTCCAACCCCCTAAACTCTTTTTATTTACTTCTTTTGTAACAACACCAGTATCTTAAATATACTAGGATGTTGTTATAAGATTTATTTGAGCTACACTCTCACACAACTACATCAAATGGTTAAAGAACATAAGGTTTCCGTGGATGGCGAAATTCTGCCTCCCGAAATGATGATTGTTCAACACTCATTAAATACCTTCAAAGGTGGCCATTATGATGTCACTATTTTTATATGTGATATATAATATGTTTATGTTTTCCTTAAGCTTCTGTTTTTTTCATTTTGGGCATACCTTTATGGTTTCCATTATGGGTAAAACACGATATCTTCATTTTAGGAAGTGCGGACTATCGCCCCCTAAAAGTGATTTGATTCGTTAATACCATTTGTGGGATGTGTAAAGGATAAAGTTAATGATATTATATATGTTATTATACTGGAATTATAATATACTCTTATATCATTATGATTCCATTCCTGAAAATATGAAATAGAAATGGAAGTAGCGTTCATGCGTACGTACGGCTTACCGTCTCCATGAACGGTGCATTTCATTTCTTACCTCTAAATGTGATGTAATATTATAAATGAATGTAGGTACTGGATATATATGACATATATGATATCTACATCATGAATACCATTCTGGATATAATTAATCTTTGACCAAATTAACAACATGTAAGTATAAGAAGTCTATTTTTGACTTAAGAACCAAATACCGACAAAATGAACATAATTAACTTAAATAATTACATGATGTTCATAACATGGTATAAAAGGAATAATGAACTTGAAAAAGATTCATAAGCAAGTAGAGATTAACTCAAGTTTATTATTCAGGAGTTTAAAGAACGGTCGGGTCAAGTCGGATACGAGGTATGGGACTTCGTCTCAATCTCCTTTCGTTGAGGCATATTTTATTTTATACACAACTTTCTTTTATACGGTGTATAAACCACTTTGACTTTTACGGAATCTTTTTTATACGAAGCGTTTACTAAACGACAAAAGGGAATGTTTTTGTCGTACGTACGCGGCAACAACGACTTCTCCGCCGTCGTAACCGTTATTTGAGTTTCGGCTTCCTCTACAAGCCATACCTTCTTTTTAAAAGAAAAATAAATACCATGTTTTGCTTTTCATTTATTTTGGTATTGAAAATGGTTTTCATAATGTTTTTATATCAATGTGTTGTATTGATATCTCGTGATTGAAATGTAGAAATTTTATGTTTCCTTTATGCATGTTTTATGTGATATGATTATGTTATGGTTCTTGGGCATTATTATGAAGACGGGTGGTTCCGTGATAAACTAAGGGCGGGTGAGCCCGTTATAGCTCTCCTATGCATTGGGTAACGCGAAGGAGTGAAATGTTAAGGTTTCTCCGAAGAGATTTTTGGGAATATACTGTGATGGGTATTCCAAACGTAACCAAGAGGGTTACTCCCTACGTAAGAATGTTATGAATGCCTCAAGTTACCTTTATGTCTTATGATTTCTATGATTTATTCATGATTTTATGAGGTATGTTAAAGTGCCTATGTTTTATGGGTAAAGTATGATTTCATTATTATGTATATATGAGCTCATGTTTCCTTTCCATGTTTTTTTTATAACCCATACTGATTTTTTATGCTCATCCCAAGTTTTTGAAATGTTTTTCACAGGTCAAGGGAAAGGTACATGATAAGATGATAGAGTCAAGGATTTGTCAAGAAATAATCCATGTTTTATTTTAAATGTGTTTCCATTGATGGGAATGAAGAATACTATCTTTATGTAACCACTTTGTTTATATGTGGAATGTAATGCAAGTTTTATGATCTAATTCTCTAAAACTCTAAACCCAAAAAGATCCTCAATGTGTAATCTTGTAATAACTCAAGATTAAATAAGGTTTAAGGCTGGGGCCTTATAGTTGGTATCAGAGGTCGGTTTAGATAACTTTAGGAGTTAGAATTCTATTAAATGATTATCCAAAAATATATTTTTTTTCGAAATGATATAGCATATAAAGATTACCATGTTGCTTCATCTAATACATGTTTGTTCAGAATGGTTTTCCGCAGAGGAAACAGGGAAGCAGTGCTAGGAAGGCATACAGAAGGAAATAACCTTCCGAATCAGCATCCCGAGATGGTCGGAATTGGAAATGAACAGTTTGTTGCAGTAATGGCGCAGTTGACTCAAGCGATAAATGGCGGTCGTATCCATGCACGAGATCAGCCAAATCAACCGCAGAGGAACATGTTAGTGGTGGAACATTTCATGAGGCAACATCCCCCATCATTCAGAGGATCATCTGACCCTATGCTAGCTGAAGGGTGGATTAAAGCACTGGAGAAGCTTTTTGATGTCATGGGGTGTTCAGACAATCAAAAGGTTAGTCTTGCTATTTACCGTTTGGAGGGTGAAGCAGATCAGTGGTGGTCTATGGTTAAAAATATCAGGGACGCCGATGAGATTGATGCTCTTGAATGGGATGAATTCAAAGGTATGTTTCTTGAGAAGTATTTTCCTAAGGCTGTTCGACTTAGGATGGAAAAGAAATTCTTGGAATTGAGGCAAGAGGAAGACTCAGTGGCTGCCTATGAAGAAAGGTTCACTCGATTGGCAAGGTATGCTCCAAATTTTATCCGGGAACTTGATAGTAAAATCAATCGTTTTTACTCAGGATTAAAGCCAAAATATCGAAGGGCATTAGCTTCTCGTGAGTTTAAAAGTTATGAAAATCTTGTTCGATGTGCTGAGAAGGTGGAAATGGAGTTTGCCGATGACCAAGTTTTCTATAACAACCAGCAGAAGAAGAGACCGAGGTGGCAGGAGAAAGGTAAGAATTCTTCAAAAAAGTCTGATGGTAAGAAAACTAAGTTTCTAGCTTGTGATAAATGTGGCAAAAGGCATGCTGGGGAATGTCTTCTGAATTCTAGAAAGTGCTACCGATGTGGTAAGATGGGACATAAGGCTCGTGATTGCACTGAAAAGGATCAAGGTGAAGGTAAGAACAAATTTGATTTACAGTTAGTGAAATGTTATAAGTGCAATGAGATGGGTCACTATGCAAACAAGTGTCCGACAAGGAGCTTGAGTGATGGGAAGCAGTTAGACTACAAGCAGAAAGGGGTGGTGAAATCCTTTGCAACTACTTCAGCAGATGTCGGGCCATCAAATGAAGTTGTATCAGGTACTTTGTTTGTTTTTTCAGATTATGCCAGTGTGTTGTTTGATTCGGGGTCTACACATTCTTTCATCTCTGAAACCTTTTCTAGTAAAATGGGAATACCATCTCAAGAAATGAATCCTGAACTTTTGGTAAAAACACCTGGGGGAAGTGTCGAGGCAAAAAGAATATATAAGAATCTTCCTATCCTTATCTGTGGAAAGAACCTACTTGCAAACCTTATTGTTCTACCTCTAGTAGAGTTTGATGTTATCCTGGGTATGGATTGGCTCTCTATTTACCTTTCTAAGATTGACTGTAGAGCTAAAGAAGTTTCTTTTCAGAAAGACTTTCAGTTTGATTACAAGAATGAACCATTACTTTTGATAATATATGAAGAGGCCGAGAAACTTGTAAAAGATGGAAATGAATGTTACCTTGCACACGTCGTTGAAAATAAAGGAACTGTTCAGATTAATGATGTGCCAGTGGTAAATGAGTATCCTGATGTTTTTCCTGATGAGTTGCCTGGAATAATACCAGATCGGGAAGTTGAGTTTACTGTTGACTTAGTTCCAGATGCTAAGCCAATTTCAAAACCCCCTTATCGAATGGCACAAATTGAACTTTCAGAGTTGAAGGAGCAATTGCAAGATTTATTAGAGAAAGGTTTCATTAGACCTAGCACATCACCATGGGGTGCTCCTGTTTTATTTGTTAAAAAGAAAGATGGTTCTATGAGACTTTGCATTGATTATAGAGCCTTGAATAATATCACTGTTAAGAACAAATATCCTTTGCCTCATATCGATGATTTGTTTGATCAGCTCCAGGGAGCTCAGTTTTTTTCAAAGATTGACCTGAGATCGGGGTACCATCAGCTGAAGGTAAAGGAGGCAGATATTCCGAAGACCGCGTTCCGTACGAGATATGGCCATTATGAATTTGTAGTAATGCCTTTTGGGCTAACCAATGCACCTGCTGTATTCATGGACTTAATGAATAGAATTTTCCATGAGTTCTTGGATAAGTTTGTGGTGGTTTTCATTGATGATATTTTGGTGTTTTCTAAAAGTAAAGAGGAGCATGAAAAACATTTAAGGGTTATCTTGCAAACCTTAAAAGAAAAGAAACTGTATGGGAAATTCAGCAAGTGTGAGTTTTGGATGCAACAAATTTCTTTCCTTGGTCACATTGTTTCTAAAGATGGAATAACTGTTGATCCTGCAAAAACAAAAGTTGTGGAAGAATGGCCAAGACCCACAAATGTAACCGAGATTCGTAGCTTCCTTGGTTTGGCGGGCTATTACCGAAGGTTTGTTAGAAATTTTTCACGGTTATCTAGTCCAATGACTAAGCTAACTCGGAAGGGTGTTATGTTTATCTGGACAAAAGAATGTGATGATTGATTTCAGGAATTGAAAAGAAGATTGGTGAATGCTCCAGTTTTGGCACTACCTTCCAGGAATGGTGAGTTTGTTATATACAGTGATGCTTCGTTGAAAGGACTTGGGTGCGTCCTAATGCAGAATGATCAGGTAATTGCTTATGCATCACGACAGTTGAAAACTCATGAGGTAAATTACCCTACACATGATTTGGAATTTTCTACTGTTGTTTTTGATTTAAAAATTTGGAGGCATCATTTGTATGGAGTAAAGTGTGAAATATATACCGATCACAAAAGTTTAAAGTATATATTCACCCAGAAAGAGTTAAACATGAGACAAAGGAGATGGCTGGAATTAATCAAGGATTATGATTGTACAATTCATTACCATCCGGGAAAAGCAAATAAAGTGGCTGATGCTTTGAGTCGAAAAAGTAATGCTTCATTAACAATGTTGCGGTTGGAACGTGATCCTTTGGTTAACGATTTGATGAACTTTGGCATAGAAGTTGTTGGTGCAGGAAGTCCTTCTGTTTTGTTTCAGGTATCAGTGAGATCATCTCTATCAGATAAAATCAAGCAAGCACAGAAGCAATATAGTGAGTTGCAGAAAAAGGTAGAGCTGGTTCAGAAAGGTAAGTTGCCTGAATTCAACATTGATAATGATTGCGTTTTGAGATTTGGGAAGAGATTGTGTGTGCCTTGTGATTCACAGTTGAAGAGAGAGTTGTTATGTGAAGCTCATAGTTCTCCGTTTTCAGTTCATCCGGGCAGTACTAAGATGTATAGAGATCTGCGGGAGTATTACTGGTGGGATGGAATGAAAAGAGATATAGCTGATTTTACTGTGAAGTGTTTGACTTGTCAGCAGGTTAAAGCAGAGCGGCAGTTACCGAAAGGGATGCTTCAGCCTTTACCAGTGCCAGAGTGGAAATGGGAGAATATATCCATGGACTTTGTTGTTGTATTACCAAAGACATCTTGAGGTAATAATGCAATCTGGGTTATTGTTGATCGTTTGACCAAATCTGCTCATTTCCTTGCTATACGAGATACTTTCTCTCTTGATCAACTTTCCCGTTTGTATCTTAAAGAGATAGTCAGTTTACATGGAGTTCCTCTCTCCATTGTATCGGATCGTGATCCCAGGTTTACTTCTAACTTTTGGAAAGGCCTTCAGAAGTCGTTGGGTACTGAATAAAATTTTAGTACAGCTTTTCATCCTCAATCAGATGGGCAGTCAGAACGAACAATTCAGACATTGGAGGATATGCTGCGAGCTTGTTCTATGGATTATCAGGGAAGTTGGGACCAACATCTTTCTTTGGTTGAATTTTCATATAATAACAGTTTCCATTCTAGTATACAGATGGCACCATTTCAGGCATTATATGGGAAGCGGTGCCGGACTCCAGCTTTCTGGGATGAAGTGGGTGAAAGGAAGTTGATGGGACCAGAATTGGTAGAAGAGATGGCAGAAAAAGTTCAGCTGATTCAGAAACACATGAGAATAGCTCAGAGCAGGCAGAAGAGTTTTGCGGATAACCGGAGGAAGGATCTATCTTTCGAGGTAGGTGATCATGTTTTTCTCAAGGTTTCTCCTTGGAAAAGTGTGATGAGATTTGGTAAGAAAGGAAAGTTGAGTCCAAGGTTTGTTGGACCATATGAAATTCTGGAGAGAGTTGGATCAGTTGCATACCGAGTGGCTTTACCTCCGAGTTTATCTCAGGTACACAATGTTTTTCACGTTTCGATGTTGAGAAAGTATATGCCAGATCCATCTCATGTTTTGAGTCCAGAGGTAGTTCAGCTAGAAGAGAACCTATCTTATGAGGAACAACCGGCCCAGATTCTTGACCACAGGGAGCAAGTGTTACGGAATAAGGTGATTCACCAGGTAAAGGATTTGTGGAAAAACCACATGATTGAAGAGGCAACATGGGAATCTGAAAATGCTATGAGGGATAAATACCCCCACTTATTTTGATAAGTAAATAAATTGCGGGGACGCAATTTTATAAAGGGGGGAAGGATGTAACATCCCAAGTAAGTAATGAATAATAGATATTTTTATCTATGTCTATTAATGATTAAGATAGTGTTTTAGAGGCTTAAAATGAAAATAAATCCAATCTTAAACATGGAATACACTAATATTCTTAAAAGATTGTTTTACTGCCTTATGATGGAAAACCCTTTTTAAATCTATATTTTGACAATTTTATAAACTTTGTTTGTCAAAATAAACTTATTCTTTATGATTGGGACATCAAAATTTACTTTGTGTGAAGTTTTGGTATTTTTCTGACAAGGTTCATTTTTTAATGAATAGTGAAAAATACTGCATTTTACATCAAAACTGATTTTTAATCTAATTTATTTATATGATTAGATTATGTTTTTAATTGGTTTTGAAGTGAAATTAGAATATATTTTTACCATTTTAATCCAATGGTGGTCATTGGAGTCAATTTCAATTTGAAATTAGACTTAAACTGGTGTCAATCTTTTGATACTTATTGCTTCATAAAAACACGCTATTCGCTCTGCCAGCGGGAATTAATTATTAAATTAATTAATGTGACTTATATGATTTGAATTTTGTAAAATGGACTTCATTTTTGAATTCGGAATATCAAATATAGCTTAGGGTGAATTTTTTGTTATTTTCTGAAAAACTTCAATTTTTGATGAATAGTGAAACCACTAAGTGGTAGTCAAGCAAACTGATTTTTCAGTTAAATGAAAGTTTACCACTAATGTGTATTGAATTTTGAAAATCCGACATACATGGTTGTCATTAATGAGTAAAATGTGGTTCAATGAGATAAAAATAATTTTTTTGGTGAATAGTAACTTATTAAGTTCTTAATCGCGATTAGTGGTAATTATTGTAGTTTAAGGTATAAATAATGCTTTAATAATATGAAATGACATAGACACATGTCCTACCCTCATTGGTTGTGTCATTGCCGACCAAGACAAGCCATGGGTCAACTTGGGGACCCCATGGATCCACTTTTGTTGGGAAATGACATAAAATACTTTTTATTTAATGTTAAAGTGAAAATGACACAAACATAATATGTTTTGCGAAAACAATTTTTAAGTGGGTTTATAAAAGTCCAAATTTTGATTATAAATAATCATTGGAAAGATAAAAATATTTCCTATATCATAGTATTTTTTTTATATTTTTTAGACATTAAATAAATTTAATTATTTATGACATAATAATGATGCAGCGATGACATCATTATTTGACGATTTAAATAAAATAGAAAGATAATGTAAAATCTATGATCTACACATGTCCAAAACCAATTGTACGAGTGGATTTAGAACCCTTATCACCTTAGCCACGAATTCTATCAATGTGGGACCTTTTGAAACCGAAACACATTTTCAAATAAAGTAATATTTCTTTACTTTCCAAAAGTGCCCCTCCTCTCCCCTTATAAATAGCCCCCACCTCTTCCTCATTTCACACACTCTTCAAGCCTTTGGCTCGGCCAACCTCTGCCCATTTGCTCTCTCCACATCCCTCTCCTCATCCTAGAGGATTCCCTTTGGGCATAATCCTTTCCAAGGAAGCCTTTAGGCTCAAATCAAAAGGAGTTACACTTTTTAAAGGTCATTCATTCTCTCATGTTCATTTGTTTTATTTTGATTTTCCAACCCCCTAAACTCTTTTTATTTACTTCTTTTGTAACAACACCAGTATCTTAAATATACTAGTATGTTGTTATAAGATTTATTTGAGCTACACTCTCACACAACTACATCAAATGGTTAAAGAACATAAGGTTTCCGTGGATGGTGAAATTCTGCCTCCCGAAACGATGATTGTTCAACACTCATTAAATACCTTCAAAGGTGGCCATTATGATGTCACTATTTTTATATGTGATATATAATATGTTTATTTTTTCCTTATGCTTCTGTTTTTTTCATTTTGGGCATACCTTTATGGTTTCCATTATGGGTAAAACATGATATCTTCATTTTAGGAAGTGCGGACTACCGCCCCCTAAAAGTGATTTGATTCGTTAATACCATATGTGGGATGTGTAAAGGATAAAGTTAATGATATTATATATGTTATTATATTGGAATTATAATATACTCTTATATCATTATGATTCCATTCCTGAAAATATGAAATAGAAATGGAAGTAGCGTTCATGCGTACGTACGGCTTACCGTCTCCATGAACGGTGCATTTCATTTCTTACCTCTAAATGTGATGTAATATTATAAATGAATGTAGGTACTAGATATATATGACATATATGATATCTACATCATGAATACCATTCTGGATATAATGAATCTTTGACCAAATTAACAACATGTAAGTATAAGAAGTCTATTTTTGACTTAAGAACCAAATACCGACAAAATGAACATTATTAACTTAAATAATTACATGATGTTCATAACATGGTATAAAAGGAATAATGAACTTGAAAAAGATTCATAAGCAAGTAGAGATTAACTCAAGTTTATTATTCAGGAGTTTAAAGAACGGTCGGGTCAAGTCGGATACGAGGTATGGGACTTCGTCTCAATCTCCTTTCGTTGAGGCATATTTTATTTTATACACAACTTTCTTTTATACGGTATATAAACCACTTTGACTTTTACGGAATCTTTTTTATACGAAGCGTTTACTAAACGACAAAAGGGAATGTTTTTGTCGTACGTATGCGGCGACAACGACTTCTCCGCCGTCGTAAACGTTATTTGAGTTTCGGCTTCCTCTACAAGCCATACCTTCTTTTTAAAAGAAAAATAAATACCATGTTTTGCTTTTCTTTTATTTTGGTATTGAAAATGGTTTTCATAATGTTTTTATATCAATGTGTTGTATTGATATATCGTGATTGAAATGTGGAAATTTTATGTTTCCTTTATGCATGTTTTATGTGATATGATTATGTTATGGTTCTTGGGCATTATTATGAAGACGGGTGGTTCCGTGATAAACTAAGGGCGGGTGAGCCCGTTATAGCTCTCCAATGCATTGGGTAACGCGAAGGAGTGAAACATTAAGGTTTCTACGAAGAGATTTTAGGGAATATACTGTGATGGGTATTCCAAACGTAACCAAGAGGGTTACTCCCTACGTAAGAATGTTATGAATGCCTCAAGTTACCTTTATGTCTTATGATTTCTATGATTTATTCATGATTTTATGAGGTATGTTAAAGTGCCTATGTTTTATGGGTAAAGTATGATTTCATTCTTATGTATATATGAGCTCATGTTTCCTTTCCATGTTTTTTTTATAACCCATACTGAGTTTTTATGCTCATCCCAAGTTTTTGAAATGTTTTTCACAGGTCAAGGGAAAGGTACATGATAAGATGATAGAGTCAAGGATTTGTCAAGAAATAATCCATGTTTTATTTTAAATGTGTTTCCATTGATGGGAATGAAGAATACTATCTTTATGTAACCACTTTGTTTATATGTGGAATGTAATGCAAGTTTTATGATCTAATTCTCTAAAACTCTAAACCCGAAAAGATCCTCAATGTGTAATCTTGTAATAACTCAAGATTAAATAAGGTTTAAGGCTGGGGCCTTATACTAAGAGCAGAAATAGTACTATAGAGATCCCTCTAAAGGTTCCCATACACATTAACAATGAATTGTGTTGGGCCATTGGAGTCCCCCTAATTATACAATACTTCCTAATCATTGACATATTATCAATGGAATGGGGATTCATAATCTTATCAATTCATATAAGACCATCCCATAGGCTGACTTTGATGCCAGTATTGCCTATTTTATTTGGGATCTAGTGGATATAAATGTATTACTATAGATCATATGTATTAATAGCATCAACGCTATGAAAATATCTAATGTGACCCTATATCATCTATATTTGGGTCCCTTATCCTTCATGTCTAGCTTCCAAAATTTATACCATCCGGCCCCACACATCCGATCACAGTTAAATATGGGTTCTATAAAAAACAATTGGGTTATGAGTAACACAATCCATCAGAGTGGTGTATCTATCCTTCAAATGATAAAGTTCGCACAAACTCCTAGGCTGATGAGTCAGTTAAGGAACTGGTGTACAAAAATAGTCACTAGGATTATGGGATAGCTTGTATCTCCACTCCTCTTGAGACTCTAGAAATTAGAAAGGCATCAATTCCAAATTAGGGTAAGCCCTGTCTAGAATAGATAGAGAAGATGCACATACAACAAGAATTTAGACAGCCATGTTTCACCCTATTCAATGGTATGGTTTATCTGCTGCAACATTTGGACCACATCACATTATGGTGTAGCCCAATGTTAGGGACATAAGAATAGAAGAAAATATATAGGATGTGATATTTTATTCCAAAATCTTGAAGGACCTGTGTTCCTGTGGTATAACTAGGTAGCCCTTGGATCGTTTTTGAGTTGGGAGGACCTCTGCACATAGTTCCTATATGAGTTCAGCTCGAATTGTTCACAAAAGAGCATCACTATACTCTCCAAATCCAAATATATGTCTGATGAGAAATATTGTGATACAATTTCCCAGTGTAAGGCACTCATAGAATCTTTCATTATGATGATTTTTAGAAAAATCTACTCATGATGGGAATGTAGAATGTGAAGGTGGAGTATGTACTTACCCTCATCTCCCAAAATTGTTTGGGTGGATTTCTAGAGTTCTCTAAAAAGGATCAAAGACAAGGAGGATTCTTATAGTGGAATAAGAAACCTTAGTTCTCATTATGACTTCTAGATCCTATTAGGAGGAACATAAAAATAGAGACAACTGTGGTCGTTCATGAAAAGGCTCCTGAGCTGGCACACCTACTAGACCCTTTAATAGACGTGACAAATTATGTAAATTCCTACAAGGAGAAACCTCACTCGGTGAAGCCTCATCAGGCACACACACAAACTTATAGACAAAACATTTTCCCAACCCCGTATGAGTTCCTAGAAACCTGGGTCCCTTTCACATATATAAGGAACATGAATTCATTAATGATCCACAACTGCCGGGTTTTTTCATCTACATCCTAGAAAAAGTTACTATGAAGCTAGTATAATGATAGAGACCCCAAGAGGCCTAACGTACCATTTTCTCCCATCACTACCCATATCACTGGATCCTTGGATGCACCATCAAATATTTTTTTTTCAAATATTTCCTCTAGTACCAAGTGGATCATGGCCTTATAAAAATTAATGACATCCAAACATTGGGACAACATGTCTCTATAGACCTCGATAATGACATAAAAGACTTCAGTAAGTGGAAATATCCATCCGAAAATGGAACACATGGGTGGAATGTTTGGTTGGATCATAATACATTCTATCACACCTATGGTAATATCCATTCTTAATTGAGAAACACATTACCACAAGTGGTTACCATACATACTTTGTCTTATTCATCAGAATTTTCATTATTTCCTTAAAAATATCAAATAGAAAGAAAGACTCCCCAACATAATAGGAATAAGATCCCCCTACCAATGCGAACATTGGACTGTACCCTTTGTGACATCAAGCCTCCCATATTCGTGGATGCAACCATATTTCATCTAGTCTTCGACTATTCACTTAATGAGTAGTTATAATACACCTCTATGAGTTCATTTGAATTAGTTTATTGTTAAATAATGATCAATGATGACGAACACTATATGAACCCTTTGGCACTTCCGGTCAATGCTATCAAACTGGAGGTTGTGGACATGATTGCATGTGAACTGATAAATCCAATGTTTCAGGCTAGATAAATCTATGTTTACCTCATCAAACTATAATTTTAATTCAAATTAGTCAATATTGAAGGCTTTATATTGAAATATGCCAGATTATCCCTCCTTGTATTATATGTATGGTATGCCTCTGCATTCAACCATATTGGTTGATTGCACAACTAAGTAGTGACTGCACCATAATCATCCACAAACATCTAGGGATCAATCTCACTTGTTTGGTTCTTATACATTTGGTATTCAGATAAATATTTCTATCCAAAATTGGAATATCCCAATCACTTGCGATTCCATATAGCCCCATCATATGGATCCTGCTATTCCCTTTCTAACAAATAGCCTTATATAGGGAAAATCATACCCTTCACCTAGACATATGATGTGTTGAAGAACCTTTTTAGCATACCCCAAAGGAACTTGATCCATAAGGATCTATTCCTTTAAAATTATATTCCTAATGTATTCATAGAATATTTTATGTTCTCAATTAAATTTGAGACTGAGGTAGCTTCCGCTGAATCCTATTATGTAGAAGAGGCCGAAAGAGAAGAATTTCTAGATATGTTCTCATTTTATTCTGAAGATGAGTTTGTAGCTATTCTAAGGAACATATTCCGACTATATGTTAGAGCCCAGTTCAATGGAATGGAAATTCACAACTTCTTGATGTATATTGGATCCAAGATCAACCTCCTCCCAACTCAGATTCTCAACAAACTCAGGCTTATCAAAATAGATTCGACTTTCTCTAACCTGACAATCTAGTAGTATAATAAAGGTGAGTAGAAGTAATGTGGAAATATCCTACTATAGTCTCAATTTTTTTCATGATATTAAGAACTAATTTTGTTTTATTCTTCTAGGACACTTCCTACATCACAGTATTGGGAAGGACTTGGATTCATTTACATGTACTGGTCCCCTCATCATACCACTGGTGCATCGAATACTCCTTGACAGATGAGTAAGGTTAATCCATGATGACAAAACCCCCTTTGAATCATATGAGGATCATTATCTATATTTAGAATACTACAACCAAATCTAGACTTTTTGGGCCAGGTGTATCAATTCCCCTAATGATCTAATGGGTACCACAATAGATCCTTTGGAAATATAAATGAAAAATTTGTTCTACCAATTCATTGGTTGAATCCATTGACGTCAAACTAGAGGGGATGTTTCATAGTCCCAAAAATGAATTATTTCTCATATATTTACTCATACACAAACAATATACATGCCCTACCATTACTTAAGACTCTACCCCTATAAATTATCAAGAAGTTCTTCCCATGGACACCAATCCACAACATTATTTCATGCTCTATTAAGTGGGGAAGATTCCATTGAAGCCAACCAAATATCATTTATTTTATATAAAGATAAGAAATCATAATTTAAAATCACATGATAATGTATCATAATCCATTTTTTTCTTTCCCCATGGAGAAAGTGCTCATTATTGAAGACTCTCCTCCCAACATATTGAGTTCTAGTGATGTATCAGGGTCAGTGGATTTAAAAGAGTTACTTATTCCTTCCAATAAAACATCATTGAAGAAGAATATGATATGAATGAGACCCTTCCTACATTTTAGGAGGGTGTATCCACCACTATTTACTAGTTCACTATGGTGATGCTTGGAAATGAGGACGATTCAAGGGAGATACAGATCAGCGCATCCATGTCTCTAGGGGAGAAAAAATCGTATGAGTCCATCTTGGAACATCATTGAAATGTGTTTTTATAGAGATATGATGAGATTTTAGGGATTGAACTCTAAACATACATCCATCTCATTGGAATCCTTATGGGTCAATAGGGGTTCAAGAATCCTCCAAAAAAATTCACACTTTCCTTGGTTCCATGGTCGGGGCCAAAGTTGAAAATATTTTTAAATTTAAAATTTTTAGAGAGATCAAGAACCAAAATTGGTTGTCCAAAATTTTCCTATTCATGAAGTGGATTGATCATGTCATAGTATTCATTGACCTCTAGGACCTCATGAAACATTTCATGATGGATGAATTTACTATTCCAGTGAAAAATCTATTAATTGGTACAAGGGAATGTTTCCAAATCCTCTCCTTCATGGATGGAAATTACGAATACAATCAGATCCATATGACCCCCATGGATGATGATTATAATATAGTAAGAGCAGTTTATGGGAAATTTTTCAACCAGGTTATGCCTTTTCCTTAAAGAATAAATTTGCAACAAACTATCATTTCCTGAAACATATCTTAAAAATACTCATGCAGACATTGATGGTGTCTTATGTAGATAATATGGTGGTTAAATCATAGTTTCTCTAGGACCATCTCAAAGATCCTGAGAAAGTGTCTAACAAAGTAACAATACACCATTTTATGTGTGGATTTGGTGTTACATCCAATTTTTTTTTCGACTTCCTCATCAGATATTGTGGAATTTATATTGATCTTTATCAAATTAGGGTAATTGGCCAAATCCCTTACCAACAAAACCACTATGAGCTGAGATCCCTCTAAGGCCATGTATCCAATATTATCCAATTTATTGAAAATATAACCAGAAAGTGTGAGACTTTTGTTAGCACATGGGGAAAGGGTGCTTCTTTCTAGTGGGATGAATACTGCCAAACTACCTTTATGTTCATTTATGAGCATCTACTATAGCGACCAGTTCAGATGTCAAATATCTTAGGAAAGTCATTAGTCCAATATGTGAATGATATGTAATGGTAATTTTGATCCTTATTATTCGATACAAATTATTACAGTATTGAAAAAAACCCTATATTCTCTCATCAAAATTCTCCTCAACCTAGAGACCATATACTCCCCTAATAATAATAGTTTCCTCACATTTGATCTATGTGGTGTAGAAGTTATGGAATTATTTATAGCACCATGAGATACAAATGGAATCATGAGTTGACCTTCTAAATTATATAAAAAATCAACCCATACTAATAGGTTGATTGGGTTGACCGGAAATAATCCTCATATAGTTTTATATCAGTTTGTTCCCATAGAAAGGAACCATGGTCGATGAACTAGAATAATTTTTAGAAATGGATTAAACCCATAAGGAATTACCTGTATATGATGATTTCCAAGATGAATTTATTCCCTCAGTGGACTAGGATTTCCCATTTTGGAAGATTAGTTTAAATGGTGCATCCTTGAGTTTTACCGATATAAGGATCAATAACTCTACGATTAATAGACTGGACTTTAGAACATTATTCATCATTCTAGCACATGATTTCATAGATTTCACATTCGTTTTTTCAGAAGTATTCACACACAATGAGGTTGAGTATCATTCTATTATCACTAGTGTCATGGTGTCCATAGATATTGATATCACCAATATACATATGAAGGGACACTCTATGTTGGTAATAACATAGATGAAGGCTGACTACATCATTCAAAATAATGATCTTCTACATCTATAGGAATGGACTCCTATAAGAATGAACTAGTTATCTTCCTATCCATAGGTGTAATATGTTTTTTATTCCTAAAATGGATGAGATGATGCTCTATAATGTTTATCTAAATCCATTTTTGAACATAATCATAATGACCTGTTCATTAATGTGGCACATCAAATAGCCATCAACACCACCAATTTCGAAGATAAAAACAATCAATATGTATAACAATTTGTTGCTAATTATTATATTCCAATTTCTTTAAATTACCTTGTTATTAGGAAAATGAATTATTACTTGATTCAATTTCTATAGAATCATCAAAATGATATACTCCCATTAGGATGAGCCGAACATGATAAAAAATTCCGACGTGCTGAATATTTCATCCTATAGTGTATCACTAACCTTGAGAAAAACTTACATAGATGAAGGTTCTATGAGATTATTCTAAATTTCCTCCAAGGAGATCAGAAACCTTAGGTTATGTAAGGGATCTCTGTCAGATCCTATGGCACGAATAAACTAGGGTTGATTCACTCTTATCAAATTAAATGTTTGGGTTACTTTTCAGCCCCCATGGTTCTTGACTACATTTAGTTCACTAAGAGGTGTGATGCATGTGATAATCATGTCAACATTGTTCATAAACCATCATAGAAGATCTAGAACACCAAATACTCCTAGACCTCCCCAAATTTGGGACTTAACATTCTAGCTCCCTAGCCACAAATGATGTCATGATAATTAAGGTATATATTGACCATAATAGGATTATTCTCAATGTGGTACATAAATGTTATTATAAAAGAAGCTATAACATATTATATGATCAATATTGGGAACTCTAACATCATTATATTCTTTGGGGTTCTTTATAGAGTTATTAAAAATAATGGCACAAATTTCTAGGACACCTAGCAGAAAAAATTGTATTCCAAGTTCAACATCTGGTATAACCACACATCCCACTACCATGTATAGGAGAATATACTGATCAAGGAATTTAAAATATCCCTATCTCTCATTCTACAGATGAATGTGGGTTAGAATAAGATGATTTTGGGAAAAATAATCCTTAATTCCCTCTAGTCCTATTGGATGATAACACAAAAATTCCACCTAGGATTCCCCATACATGATGGCGTACGGGACAAGGTAATATTAACTATTTAGGTTAATCTTCAATCACCCAAATTTTCTATTTTTAACTTGAATAAACCAAATATAATTGAATAATTCTATCATAGAGAGTTGGAATATAATGAGTAAAATAGGCTTTAGACGTTGTAAAATATAGAGAGGCACTGGAATAGGGTAGTGAGAGCATTCATCAAGAAGACCAAACTCTAATACTTTATATAGGGTTACATGGAATTGGATATCAGAACATCGATGATACCTATAAAAGATCCCCCAATGTTGGAACCCAAGTGGGAATGACCATAAATTATCCATAAATACTATTCCATTATAGAATTCTCCTTGACCACCATGCATGGAGAGAATATGAAACTTCCCACTAATGTTATGTTTCTTAAGATATAATTTTCATGAAAATCCATGGTTGAATATAAATGACCGTAAAATGATGGATATCATGGTAAAAGCACTATGATAATTAACTAAAACAGAATATGGTATGATCTCTATGACAATAAATTATTATCAATCCATTTGGTATCAGAATCATGAGCTTAAACTAGCAAGAACCATAGTCCGAGATATATGAATTTAAACTATAAATCCAAATGTCCTCAACAAACAACATTAATCTGTAGCCGTAACCTAGGTGATGAACATATGTTATGTCATTTAATAACTATGAGACAAAAAAAATACTTAGTAGACGATAATAAATTGTATCCTTACAAAATAAAATAAACACATGATGCCTTATATTATAAGAATGAGATTAAAAAACCAAATTCCTCATCACATGACATTAAAATATAGCCTTTACCAGTATAAAAAATACAATATGACTCAAATAAAAAATATGGGGCAATGAAAATCAATGTCTTCAGGGAATGATGTTAAACTATATCCTTATGCAGTTGGACAAACATAAGATTCCTCATAAACCAAATATGATATTTTTCAATGTCCTCTAAAGAGCGGAGTCCACCTTTCCAGCATTGTTCTCATACCATGTCATGTTTGTTAACAATGTGTGGCTTGATAATCTTATATGCTGCGATACATAGGGATGATTGGATCCAATAAGTTGGGATCAACCTTAGCACCAAACTATTTTTGAGTCCTCTCCCTCATCCAATAATCATAACCTTAATATTTTTGAAACTTGTTTCAAGATTTCTATATTTGGTGTAGGTCCACATTGGTCCCACTTTCACGCATGTTTGTAACAATTTTACAACACCCAAACATCCTCAATGTACCTACTCCATGTCATGTCCAGGAATTATGACTGTAAACAATATATATCTGACCAATTGTGAACCTTTATTTTCATTGATTTATTCACCAGTTGTGTTTTAGAATAAATCCCCGCTTACTTTTTTCATCACTTATCCACTTAAATGTCTGTCACCCTACCAACATCAGTCTTTTACCATGACTCATTCTAGAACTACCTATGTCTTGATTCTTGTAACACCCCATGAATTTGAAATATTTTTAGATATATTTTATATATTCTATAGAATATAATGTATGAAACGCCGAGTTATCTTGTATTACATGAATGTGAAACATTCCTCGACAACTTGTGTGACATGTAATAATTATTTTTACCAAACAATAGTATATTATTAAAATATTATTATTTAATATAACAAGACATAACATATAAATTAAATTATTAGTTATGAATAGTATTAAATAACTTTGGGAAATTTATGGTTTATAATACAAAATATTTTGTAACTAATTAATTGTAAATGAATATATATACTAAATGATTATAAAAGAAATAGTTTTATTTTTATTTTACTAAAGTAGTTTTCCTTGATAAATTAAATTAACAATAAATAGTAAATGATATTAATGAAATATATATGTTACATATTCAATCAAATAGTTCTTATATTTCTCTAATATATTTTACAGTTAAAATATAAGAAGAAATCCAATTTAATGAATAAAAACCAATATTTTTCAAAAAAGGAAATTTTATCACTTTTTAATGGAGAAACTATTTTAAATAAAATTTTGACACTTTTATAATATTTATATGAAAAAAAAACTTTTTATTTAAAATAAGGATATAAAAATTTACTTTGGATGATTTTTTTTTGTATTTTTCTGATTAGTTTCATCCTTTGATGAAAAGTAATAAATTATTGCATTTGTAATGGAAAACATCTTTTTCATCAAAATAATTTCTATGGTTAAACTATATTTTTAATTTATATTAAAGTAAAAATAGATTAAATTTTTATCTTTTATTCCAATTTAGGATAGTGGAATCAATACTAAAATGAATTTAGATAAAAAAGTTTTCAATCTTTTTCATGTTTTATCATTAATAACCTGTTTTCTCACCCCATCAATGAGATTAATTGTACAATAATTACTAAAACATCCATATTTTGAATTTTGAAAAATAGATTTCATTTTTTGTATCATAGGGTCTAAATTATGTAAAATTATTTATTTTATAATTTGACATTATGAAAAATAACTTCAATAATTTTTTAATAACACACAAAAATGTAAATAAGTTATGTATGTGTAAGAAATAAAATTATAATTAATTGAAAACTACAATTAATTCTGTCCTAATTTCATTGGATTAGTGGTTTTCAACCAAAATCATTCTCTATATTAAATTATAATCTTTTTTTATCCACTTGGATGAGAGTAAGGCATTCATTATATTTTATTTAATAAACAGTTAAAGATGTAATAATAATTTTTTCAATAACTATATCATTTTTAATATAGTGTGATATAAAATATTAATTCCACTATAAATAGACTTTTAAAATGTAATTTTTTTATTTATCATGTAATTTTTAAATTTTTATGAAATAAATAAATAACATAAAAACTTCAACAGTGATGATGCATTAATTATTTAATTAATAGAAATACATAATATATGATAATCATAATGTAAAAATAAATATAATTTGATATAAATAATTTTATAAAAAATTTAATGATTACATTGAAATGTTATGAATGAAATAATATAGTTTTTTCAATCATATCATGTTGTAAATATATTTTAAAAAATACCAATAATGAATAATGTCAAAATTGATAGTAATGATGTTTTTAAGAGTAATATTTTATTCAATTATGTACAAATCATAAAAATATTAAATAAGGAAAATATGATGATATATTTTGTAAAATAACCTAAATTTACCCTATATGGTCAAATTGACACTTTATATGTAAAAATTACACTCTCTTAACATTGAAAACATTGTTAGCATTGTTAAAACTCAAATGGGTTAACTAAGGGTTAATCAAAACGATAAGGATTAATATTACTGAAAAACTATTGCAAAATTTATATTTTGATGACAATAAATCTGTGGCTCATCTTATCTTCTAAGTCATGTCATGTTCGATGTATTTTAATTGAGATTTAATTTATTATAAATTAATATTTTTTTGGGATTCCAAAAGTTCTCCTCACATCAACTATAAAAGGGAACCTCCTCCCTCACTTAGTCCAACCAAATTGAGCCTCCTAGATTAACTAAATTTGTTTTTTATCCTATCAGAATCCATATAAACATTCTATAGGATTTTTTATTCCAAAAGGACCAACTCTAAAGTCCATTAGAGCAAATCTAATGGATACATTTTGATGAAGAGGTAATCTCTCAAACCAATCATTCCCTTTTTCTACTCTTCTATACCCCCTATAAATCTATGATATATATCAAAAAAATAATTTTATCATTATAAATATTTTGAAATGTTATTATGGTTATAAAAGCCCTATTATACATCTCATTTACCACAAAAAATTAATGTTTTGCTCGTGCATATGTACATCTTACTCTCTCCACGTAGCGATACAATTCATTTTCTATCACCATCTATCACGAGTTATAATTATATTGTATTTAATATTTATATATGATATTTATGATAAAATTAAAATTTTGTAATTTTAATATCATTTTTACCTTTTACCATCCATTTAATATTTTTGTAAAATGATAACGCCACTCATGCGTTTGTATGACTTACCATCTCCATAATGAGATTTGATTCGTTATTCTCCTATATTTAACATGTTTGGTAGTAAGGATGAATTATATGAATATATATGTTGTATATTGCATTAAAATGATTATTTTTTGACAATATATCATGTACTCTATTTTATTTTAACCCAAAAAGAAAATTAAAAAAACATTCACGCGTGGATAAAACCCACCATCTCCATTAATGGTGTATTTTATTTTATATCTATAACTTTTATGAATTAGTATGAATACATATATACTGAATATATATATATATGATAATTATGTCATTATTATCATTCTGGAGATGATGAAATCATGATATATGTAAGAGGATCAAGGATGACAAGTCATAACATGAATGAAAAACAATGTAGATAATACCTAACGTATAACATTAATAAAAAATAATTAATAAATGGGTAATATTAATTCATTAGTGAATCATATATAGAATATATATAAATATATGGCCATTATTATATAATATATGTATAATAATAATATATTTATTATACATGAGCTTTTAACATCTCTGAAAGATGTTAAGACTTAATGTAAGGGTTAATTTCACAATCTCATTAATAATCATCATTATTTATACGAATATATCTACTGGGAATATTTATCATCTTTTTCCATGTTTTCTAAAATTACTTTCAAAAATATTTAGAAAATTATCCTATGAATTGTTAATGTTTTTACCTGTGTTTCAATTTCTATTAAGTTGAATAAAAGTAATCTTTTTTTCATTTTCCAAATGAGGTACCCTGTGATTTTTTCGATGGAAGTAATGTCTTGTATATCTTATGAGGTGTGATTGAATTTTTTCTCTATCATGATTAAATAAAAATTTGAATCATCCTTTATAGATTTACAGGGTTATTTCAAATAATTTTTTTATATTTTTAGGGATTTTAAAATAAATGAATTTAAAGTGAAAAGTGGTATTTATCTAAATATATTTTAACTTATTTTATTAGTTTATCTTAATATATTTCAAAATCCTTTATTTCATATTTGGATTGATTTACGTTGATATATTATGATACCATATATATTCATACATTTATGGGTTTATGATCATCCTAACTAGGGATGTGCTACTTTGTTACCATTCATTACAATTGACGTATTCAAATTTTATATTCTAGTTCTTCAATATGAATGTTTATGTTGTTTATAATTTACCCTTTAATATGTGGAATTAATTGGACATTGAATGTGATAGGGGGGCTCTATATCCCCTAAATACATAAGTTATACTCATAAGAGAAACTAGTTTGGGTATTGGATTATATCTTACCTATTTATGTATGGTGTCTGGTCCAAAACCTTGACGGTTTCTTATGATGTCCTTAATTATGAATTCCCTAATTATGGGATTAGTTATTTATATTATGTGTGTTTTTTTGACTAGTTTAATGCCCATGGATATGTTTTGTAGCTCATGTGATTATTTTATATGGTGTTATTTATTCATTCCATATTATGATTAAATGGATTGTTTTTTAGTTGTACACATTTCCTTAAAGATTATTCTTATTATTAGAAATAGATTCCCCTATATGCTTTCCCAATCTAAGAATTTGAGCTCACCCATTTCTTATGTTTAATTGTTTCCTAGTATTCCAAGATGTGTATTATGACTGATATACAGTGTTAAGATAGAAGATTAATAATGTTATCAATGGATTTTATATGTTTTATTTATTATTTTAAGTTGTAATGTATGGTTAATATATGTAATCCAACTTCCAAGACTGTTAAATTTATCAGTCCTTTGGCATTTGAGTATTTCATCTATACCAATGTAATAAATCCTGGCACCAACTCTGAGCTACTAGGTTTGGGGTTGTTACAGTTGGTTTGAGATAAAGTTAAGTTGAAACCATGGAAACTAGATTTAAAAAAAAGATAAGGTAACATAACCCTAAGAGAGAATTTATGGATAAGGATATATGAACATCCTAGAATTTTGGTGAGATAGATATTATATGGGTCTTCATAGAAATATATCCTTGTCTGGATACTATAAGTGGATTTAGTTCTGGCACACATATACCTAGGTATACCAACTCTGTCAAGGTGTGTCAGGCCTGACTCTGGGTAACCTAGTGCATGGCGACGAGCATTAATGCACACCTATTTTGACACTCCTTGGGGATATTACTAAGATAACATTTTCTTTGAAAACCAATATGGAGAATTTATAAGTAAATATGTCCAAAAATAAATCATATTTATGAATGTGATACTAGACACACACAAAAATTTCAATTTATGTTATACATTTTTCTAGTTTTTCTATTATTCATTATGATATGATCAATCCTTGTGTATGTAACCTTTCATAAATGGAACATAGTAGAAGGAATGTGAACGTCACCATTGAACATGATCCAAAGAGTTATTAATATAATATCTTTCATGGGATTAGGAAAATATATCGATGGGAAATAGTATCCCTAGAATTCTCATCATATGAGGAAATAATATCTAATGATAATTGGTCTTGTAAATAGTACTCTATGTATTATGGATTTAGAGGGAAGCATGCTAATAAGAGTATATCTAGGAAAATATAAATAAAGGGAAGATGGTAAGTAAGTACTTTCCCATATGAAATAATTGTAGATATAATCACTGTGGTACTTTCTTAAAAGGAATGAGAGTTTTATATAAGTGTAGAGAGAAAAGTCATCATGTGTGGGATTTGAAGCATTAGAAAAGGGTTTCTAATATACTATACTTCAACTGTAAGGATATGGGGTACTTTGAAAATCAATATCTCATGCATAAAAGAATTATACCCCAAAAATGGCTAATGGACCAAGTTTAAGATTATGCTACCACCACAAATGAAGAGGAATGATTAATGTTCTTATGATTGGATTGATGAATTATTTCTTTTTTGTATTTTATCAATAATGTAACAGATATATGAATTATGGAATATATAATGACTGTAATTAAGTATTATTTCATTAAGTATTTGAGGTCATATATTGAATGGTACTGATGACCATTAAAAGTTATATTGTGTTGTGTTAACCTTTTTTTAAAACATATGGTTGAGGAAAATATTTGCCATAATATATTACTAATAATGAGATAATGATTTTTTAATAATGTGATGATTAATTTGAATAAATTAAATTGGATAGTAAAAACTACCTTGGTACTGATTAATGGTTTTCTGAAAAGTTTTTTATCATAAATAGAGTTAACAACAATTTTGGATTTAAGGAGTATATATAAGAATCTTCATTATTTTACAAGAATAAGGAAGCATGTTTTTGGTAATAATGATTTATTATAAACAATGTTATTACCATGTTTCAAGAGAATACTTGATAAAGGTATTCAGATGTTTGGAATGTGACAAATAAGATTTGCTTCATTTTGTGGAAAGATTAATGATACGTTCATTTTGGAAAAGTTAACCACTTGTGAAATGGTTTAAGTTAATAATCTGAAGTAGTTTTAGAGGATAATGTATTAAGTCACCCTATAATGCAACTTGTGTTAAGAAAAGAAGTGAAATTAGTTCAAGGAACAACCAAAGAATATGATTGTGTTTATAGAAATGTATCATGTAATTATATTTTGTTACATTATTATAGAGTGAAAGAATTTATCAACTCTTGTAAAATAATATAAATAATATTAATTTTTTATGAAATGATGGTAACGATTTATGGCTTTGTGGCCCATAATTTTCATATATCATTAACTTGTTTGTGATTGATTACTGCACTCACCTTGAAAAATATTACCATTTTTCCACCATGTACGTATCTCTATTTGACACTATTGTTCTCTTAATAAAATGCCTAGTTTTTTGGAGATACTAACCATCCCAATCATACATATTAATAATATGTGTTATTAACCCTATTTACAATGTGGGCTACTCAATAATTTTATTTTCAAATACCATCCTCTTGATTACTGTGTTCAACATTAAATTGTGAGGATGTAATTTAATTATTGTGGTGAAAATGTAACACCATATGAATTTAAAATATTTTTCTTTTTAAATAAATTTCATGTATTATATTGTTTTTAATGCGTGTGAAACTATTTCAAATTGTATTAGAGATAGGAGAAAATTTCCTCGATAGCTTACACACATTAAATACTGAGTTTTACCGAAAAATAGAATATTATTAAAATTATATTATTTAATATAATAAGACATAAACTAGATTCTAAATTAGTATTTATGAATAGTATTAACTAACATATGAAAATATAAGGCTTATAATTTTAAATATTTTTTTACAAATTAATTAAAAATGAAAATATATACCAATTGATTATAAAGGAAATAGATTTATTTTTTCCCAAATTAGTGTTATATTTATAAATAAAATTTATTATTTTCAGTAATGATGTTATTTAAATATATATGTTAAATATTTAACCAAATAATTTTTATAATCTTCTAACTGATTTTATAGTCATAATATGTGAACAAACCCAATTTTATGCATAAAAACCACTATATTTCATAAGCATAATTTTATCACCTTTTAATGGGAAACCCATTTTAAATAAAAATATAGACAATTTTATAATTTTAATATTAAAAAATAAACATATTCTTTAAATATGTATTTAAAAATTAACTTTTTTGAATTATTGATTTGTTTCTGATAATTTTTATGTTTTGATGAATTGTAATAAAAATTTTCATTTTAATTGAAAACAACTTTTTCCTCTAAATTATTTATAGTTTAAAACGATATTATTAATGTTTAAAAATTAAAAATAGATAAACTTTTATCATTTAATACAATTAGTTCATTGGAATCAATTTAACATTGAATTAAATGTAATAACGCTTAAATCTTTCGCTTGTTTTTCCTTTAATAACCCAATTTCTCACCTCGTCAAAAAGATTATCTTTAATTTAAGTAGTGAAGCTTTTGTGTTTCAAATTTTATAAAATGGATTACATATTTCCAATTAAAGTTTCCAAAATATGTAAATATATTTCTTTTATATTTTAGTAATATGAATAGTAATTGTAATCCTTTTTTTAAATGTTAAATGCAAAATCTGGTAATTAAGGGTACAAAATATTATTATAAATAATATAAAGTAACAAAAAACATGTCATAATTTCATTTTATGATTTGAGTTCGAAGAAAATCGTCCATGGGATGAAAATATAATCTTTTTAAGCCACTTTGTTGAGAGTAAGACATTTATTATCTTGTATTTAATGAAAATTTAAAGATTTCATACTCATATTTTTTATTACAATCTAATTTTTATGATAGGATTATGGAGAAGTTAAATTTGACTAAAAATATTATTTTTTAATTTAATTTTTTTTATTTATCATGGTAATTTATTTTTCATTCTTAGTAAATAAATTAACACTTTAAAGGAATCTACATTGATGTTTCAAAAATTGTTTAATATTGTTGACATGAAGATATCATGTTGTTATGATATTTTTAAAAATACAATTATTGAATAATTTCAAAATAGAGAGTAATTACATTTTATGAAAGTGATTTTTTATTAAATAAGTTAAAAATAATAAAAATATAAAATAAGGGCATAGGGATGATATATTGTCAAAAATACCATAGGTTTACCATTTATAGTCCAATTCATTTTTTATATGTATAAATTACATTCACTTAAAATTGAAAACATTGTTAGCATAGTAAAAATTAAAATAGTTTACGTAATGATTAAAAAAAAGATAAGGTTTAAATCTATAGAAAACCAAATATAAAATTTATTGGACTATTTATTTACAAAACTCTCTCATATTTTATTCTAATCCATTTTCTTATGTATGTATTTTTATTGGTGTTGAATTTTGTATAAATTAATATTTTAAGAAATTACAAAAGTTCCCCTTAGTGTTATTATAAAAGGGATCCTCTTCCCTCACTTTATCTCACAACATTAAGGCTACTTGATATAATAAAACCTGCACATTTCTCTTATAAAATTCACTAGAAACATGATAGAGGCTCCTATATTTCCAAATACCAACTCTAGTATCCTTTAAAGGAGGTATAAAGAAGTCGTCCTGAAGAAGAGGTAATCTGTCTAACCGATCATCTCATTTTCTATTATTTTATACCTAATATAAATCTATGATATATATCACAAAATATTAAATTATTCATCATAAATTTGATTAAATTTTAATTATATTATTATTAACACACCATTATACATCCGCATTCTCTTCAAACAAAAAAAATTAATGTATCGCTCGGGTGTACATATAGTTTACCATCTCCATGTAGCGATATAACAAATTTTCCATCACCATATTTTATGAGTTAGAATTATGATTGTTTTAATAATTATATATGATATTTATGATATAATTATACCTCTCCCATTATAATATAATTTTTACCATTTTACCATCCATCAAATATTTTAGGAGAATAATAACATCGCTCGTCTGTACGTATGGATTACCATCTTCATGATGTGATGTGATTTGTTATCTCTAATATTTCACAAGGATGGTAAAAATATTATTTTTATGAATATATGTGATATTTATGAAATAAAAATTAATTTTAATGATAATAAATCTTTTAATTTTATTTCATATAACATGATAAGAAAATGACAACAATGTTCATGCATACGTATAACCTTCCATCCATATGAACAATAAATTTTATTTTATATCCCTATCTTTTATAAATCAAAATGAATAAATATATAATAAATATATATATATGTGATATTTATATCATTATTATAATTTTGGAGATTATGGGGTCACGATATATATTAGGGGACCAAGGATAACAAGTCATAACAGGATTGAAAAATAAAGCAGATATTACCCAAAGCGTAACATTACCAAGGAATTATTTATAAACGAGTGATATTAATTCATAAGTAAATCATATATTGAATATATATATATATATATATATATTATTCTATGTTATATGTATAAAAAACTTATATTTATGATATATGAGGTTTTAGTGTGTATTAAATAATTCAAGACTTAAGGTAAGTGTTAATTTCACAGTCTCATTATTATTCATGATTATTTATTCAAAAGTATCTATAAGGTAAGATTTATCATCCATATATATGTTTTCAAAAAAATGTTTCAAAAATGTTATAAATATTATCCTCTTATTTTTAAAGCCTATTTTTTCCCTGTTTAACTTTTTATAAAATGGTTTGAAAATAATCTTTTTTTTTCATTTTCTAAATGAGGTACTTTTTTGATTTTTTTCGAGTGAAGGTATATTTTTTATAACTTATTCCACATGAGTGTATTTTCCACCTTCATGATACCTTATCATTTTAAAGATTCCATTACAATTTTACAAGTTTCTTTTCAAATAAAATATTTTCCCATATAATTTCTTGTCATCATAAAAAAATAATTTAAAATTGAAAAGGGGTATTTATCTCAAGAACTTTTTAATGATTCAATCAGAGTATTCTCAACTATGTTAATATACTTGGTAATAAATAATGTTTTATTTGAGGTTCATATCTTATGATACCATATACAACATTTTATTTAAGGTTTTATGATTAGTTTTACTATGGATGTGCAATTTTGATATCATTCATGTTTTATGGTTTAAGTATTCACATTTCATATTATAGTTTATTAATACGGATGATTATGCTACTTACATTTCACACTTTTCATATGTGGAATGAATTTGTCTTGGTAAGTGATGGTTGGGTCCTTCGTTAACCCCTCGATGAATTGGTAGATATTATGAGGAAAACTAGTAATAGAATTGGTCGATGTCCAACCCGTTTATGTTTGGTGTCTTGGATGAATCTTTGATAATATGCTTATAATGTCAAAAATTGTGAATTCTCCCATTATGATATTATTTGTTGATAATCTATATTATTATTCAACTAGTAGAATATCCATTTTTATGTTTTATATCTCATGTGATTATTTTATATGGTATTTTTTATTGTTTACATATTATTATAAAGATTTTGTTTAAATGTATTTTGTTTTAGTTGTATATCTTGACTTAATGTTTAGGATTATTATTCATAATAGCTTCCATAGTACACTTACCCTTACTGAGAATTTTATCCCTCCCCTCGCTTATGATTTATTTTTCCCAAGATTCCAAGATGTGTATTAAGATAGATATAAATGGTTTAGCTGGGAGAATAATAACATTTTATAGGAATTTATATGTTGTATTTTTTGTTTTAAACTGTAATGTAAGGTTAATATATTTAATATGGAATCTAAGATGAAAATATAATCAGTTGTTTGGGATTAAAATATTCTATTTATGCCAATGTAATAAATTAGGGTACTGATTTTAGGCTACAGTGTACGACGTCATTATAATTACCATTCCCAAAGGATATGAATCAATTCCTAGATCTCATATCCAAGTTATAATCCCTTTCATAAACTCTTCATAGGGTCTTTCCTCCCTCAACATCATGATGTCGACTTTCATGTTTTTTTGTGGATGTTTCTGGGGAAAAGTGTCCCTTTGTCTATCCTTCTTCATGTTGGGTTATCACTCTTTCATGCAACTCAAGCCCCAATTATACATCCACACCCAATAGTAAATGATATATGACCATAAACTAGTAGGTTCCCCTTTGGTCCGACCTCCATTACCATTAACTATCATCAACCATAGTCTAACCAGTACAAATCCAAACTAAAAATACCAACTACCTTATCATGTGATGTTAAGCTGTAACTTCGCCATTTGTGAAGAGCATTGGATTCCATATATGAAATATGTTTTATGAGAAAATCCAAACATCCTCAGTACATGACATTAAATTTTAGACTCACTATGTGTGATAAATATGAGATGCCTCACACAAATTTTTTTAGATGAATCAAAATCAACATCCTCAGAGCGTGATGTAAAACTATAGGATTACATTATGTGATGAACATAGGAGGAATCACATGAGAATTGTGTGATGAACCAAAATAGAAATCCTTAGTACACGATGTTAATGTAGATCCTTACACTAATTGATGGACATAGGATGGATCATATGAAAAATATTTTATGAAGAACATCAATGTCCTTAGTACGTTAAATTAAACTATAGACTTACCATATGAGATGAGAATAATATTCTACATATAATTAGTAAAAGTTAAAAAAAACATCCTCAACACAAGATGTTAAACTATATTCCTACCCTATATGACAAATACATGATGCCTTACCCTAGAAATATTGGTTGCTTCCACCTAAATCACGGAGTAAACCTAATAATCTACAATCCACACTTATCCCTACTCGTTTTGGAAGTCATCAATTAGTAATTCGGGCCCTACATCCAAAACCACTCTCACCACCAATGGGGCCAATAATTGGTATATAATATCCTCTTGAGTGTTGAAAATGATTGTGTGCCCACATGATTTCTCCTGTGTCCACATAAGTTCTTATTAGGCTGATCAGAGCTTGTTTGTTCCATTACATTTTTCCTTAAGCTTGGAAATGTAAAACTGTGGACTTTCTCTATGACACACTTAGAGATATAATAATGAGATAATAAATGGTTTCTATGTGAATCCACTACACCTATGGCCAGGTTTAACAACCATAGATGGAGGGATATCATACATATCAGTAGACTGAGCTTCAGAGTGTCGGTGATAATGTTACACATGCTTCTCCACACCCTACACTTGATAATGAAAATCTCCTAAGTAACATCAGATCTTGAATCATCTAATTACTATGGTGAGGATAGATAATATTGAAGAAAATGTGTGAAATAATGACAACATGGTCCTCTTCTGTAATCCTATCACAAGTGAATAGATCCATGTTGTGAGGATATATGTTCTAGTATAACTCTTAACCTGTCGCAACATCCTCACCTGCTTCTTGTTTGGACTCACCCACTGTAACATCCTTGGATACATTAGGTTACCCTCCTTTTTTTTAACCCAAAACCCTCATGAAAATATGCCACCCCTAGGGTTGGATAAGATGTAAGGAGATTCACTATGACTTCCCCAACTGTATTTTTTATTGGGAATTCCCCATCTAGAGAATTATTTCAAACTAGATCATGTTATTTTGAAATGTAAAATCAGGTTTGGAAACATGATTTTAATATAATAAAATATATTAAATGATCTATGAGTTTTGATGACATCCATCCATAGTGATTTTAATGGCAATTCCACTATAGGGGATGCCTCAGTGCCGGTTTCCACATCAACGACCGGTGCTACATGACTCTATATAACCCAGCTAGGAGCTACAAGAAACAAAAAAATAGATTAATCTGATAAACCCAGTGATGGTTCTAGGAAAATATGACTTATTGAGATATGAGAGTGAGCTTCTTTCTTATATGACAAGATTTCAATAATGAGTCACCATTGGTGATCCTCCTTACTAAGAGTTAGAGTCATTATTATAATTCCATGTTGTTGTCACCTGGAGAAGACCTTGATGGATGGGGAATCCGAATAATACCCTCTAAAACACTCATTCGGGATGAATATCATCAATATTGCTGGAGCAGACCTTGAGGGGGGATCCTAAAACTCCACCTAGGCACTCTTGACTCCTTCTAGAGAGGCTTATTGGGTGTTCCCAGCCACATTATGCATATAAAAAATTCTCAAGATAGAATATTTAAAATAAAATAAAGGCCATGTATGGAGATAAAGTTAAAAAGAAAACATATAATGCTATGAATGAGTTCAGTCTGGTCATCACCCTCAATAGTGAACTCTCCACTCTCTTGAGGTCTTTTTATCCAATAGTGGAGCCCCATGACTCTTTGTTATCAGATCAATGTGTGTCATATCTAAGGGAAAACACATCAAGAGATTGTATTTCTGTAATTCTTTATAGTTCCCCTAAAACATTGATTATTTCATGGAGGTGGTAGTCTAGAAACATTCTTTCCTGTTTTAGAGAGTATCCGTCTCAAAAAAAATTAGAAAATTTATCATGGAATCCAACGTAGGATATGATCTTGGTGATCTCATACTCTAGTAGCTCAATCCCTAATTAGTTGAGCCTTCGCCCTTGGTGTTTTTCCATCAAGGAGAGATTCAACATTCCCCACATAACCCAAAATATGGGATAAGACTAATCATTTGTTGGTAGAAAAATATAACACATTATCTCCCATGGATCCTCCCTGGTCTACCTCATCCCATCCTAAGAACTCTATCATTTCTCTCATGGATGCTTTTACGAGATCCCCACATCACTAGTGGGTGTGGTATATGTAAACCTTGAGCCCAACTCCCAAAATCTCTAGCATGAAATCCTAATAAATGGATGTCATATCAAAGAGTATCTCATTAGCTTCATTAATACTCATGATACTCACCTAATGGCACAATCCTCATCATTTCCTGATTCATGATTTCACTTCGGTATTCAGATACTAAATTTCTGAAATATTTCTGAGATTACACAACATTGAAATAGGTTGCTGGTAGTTAGATAACCTCCCCCATGCCTTCATCAATGACCATCCACCAATTTTAATGAAGGATACATGGGTTTATTTCATTATGGGCCCCCAAATAGACTCGATTCATACGATGCATAATTAATTTGAATTTTTAGGAAATAAAATACAATGTATACATTTTAGAATAGGTTCTTTCATCTATCATGTAAATGAACACTCTTCTGCATAACGGTTGGAGGTAATCCCACTAATCCACCATACCCTCTAGATTATCCACCAAATTTAAAAAAGGTGTTGGGGATATGTGGAAATTTAAATTCCCATAATTTACAATACTAATCATGACTCATGATTCATCAAAATTTACTGCTTCAACTCCATAAATATTGAGGAGTAAATCCCTACACGCAGGCATTTAGGGAGTAATGGAATTGGGGAAATCATACCGCCAAAATGTGACAAAACTTATATGTGAAGACACATGATCTAACCACTGATACTACAAAATATTCTTCCCCTCACAACATTCCTAATTTGAATATATATCTAAGCCAATACTAGGATTCCCTTATTCACTCGTTTGCAAAATTCCAACATAGCAGCAATCACCATCACTCCGGGATGTAGTACTATAGATGATTCCATGACTGATAGTAGCTAACCACTCATGAAGGTGGAGAAAAAAATCAGTGTATTTGATCATTGATTTTATATATTTCATAATACAACCCTATTCCTGGAGGTAACCTTCCTCCACAATCCGCAAGTAAGACCCCATTCTTATCCTCTGTCATTCCAGTAAACACTACTTCATCCACCCGGGCATGTTTAGAGGCCAAAAATTCCAGAATAATCCCATAAATATTTTAAGCAGGTATCTTGATATAAATTAGGGTGATGTTTCAAGACCTTAGTCAACCCATCCAAAAGAACCCTTACAATGATAGGTTCTTATCCCTGTCCCCCAAGCATTGGGTGCCAAAAGGAATTCATCATAATTGAACCCCTTAAATAGGATTAAATTAATGCAATAGGGGTCACATATATTTATCCCCACCTCCCCATTATGAAGGTTAAATGTGTTTCTATCTAGGTACCACTATCTTAGAAGCATCAACAACTACTATTATTAACCAAAGAAATGGAATTGGGATGTCCTCATTACCTCAAATAAATGAATATACCACTACTCTGCCCCATAGACTTCACATATGAAGAGTACCTACTACATCAATGCCAACTAGTTGGTGATTTTTTCGTAAATCATAGGTCTTGAACATCATACTAAACCATTCTATTATTTCAAATACATGCCTGAATAAGCTTGCATTGTGGGTAGTGAATTCTACATCTAATGACTGTTACCCCATCAATATCATCATCCATCCACTTACAGTGTAGAATGAAATATCAGTGTGGTCTCTATCTGGGTGTGTAACAATATTAATATTTCAAATATTATGTTCTTTGTGACATGTGAAATAGAACCGTGGGAGTTTTTACGTCATTTTTCAGGATTTCCACATCATTTAGGAGACCAAAATTATACAATGGATGCTTGTTTCATAGATTGTAAATCCTTAAATACTCTATTAGTAGAATATTAAGCTTATTTTTCATAGGTAAAACACTCCAATAATGATTTATTTTGGGGTTATCAACTTTTATCACCCTTAAAGTATTGGTAGAAACTTCGATAACAGTTTCGTAAACATGGTCGGACATTTCTACGATGTTTGGAAAAAAACACCAGGACGCACAATATGATTTTTGTTCATTAAAATTATTCTGGATTCTATAAATTATGAGTAAATGAATGAAATCTAATGGATCATAATTCATTTAGATTCATACAAAAAGGATTACATGACCATTTAGTCTTAATTCAAGAGAGTTTTTACAAAGTTTATAGTTCAGCACACAAGAGGTAGTTAGTCAAGTCTGAAATTACGATGACTGTATAAAGTCTCCACTATCACTATTCATAGGCATGATTCCCCCAAGTTTAGAACACATGAAACAAATTTAAATGAATCATTCTCAAATTTGTGTGACATAATTTAAATTGACCCAATACTCTAGAGTTTTCCATTGGAACTCAGCCCTCTGGTCCCCCATCAGCTCAAATTTCGATGGGGGATTTTTTTTGCACCAAAAAAATATCTCAATCTCAAGATGGTATGAATACCATAAAAAATACCCTTCAAGGCAAAAAGACTATTATGGAACCAATAAAAAAGGGGAACACAAAATTTATGATTTTCACACAACATTCACCACACCCATGCAACCCATTTTTACATGAAAAGATACCCTAGATAATAATGTTTTGTATCTCACTATGGTTTCTAAAAAATTTGAAATGGAATTTTCAATAAACATTGTACACTTTGACATAACATAAAAAAATTTTAGGCCACACAGTATAGTGTGATAAAGGCGATGGAAAACCTCCAAACAACATGACCACCTCTCTACGACAAGGGAAGAAGATGTGCATAACCACATTTCATGACTCGTGATGGTTGAATTCCAGTATCCTCCCATTTAAACTATAAATAGAACATAACCCATTCATATTTGGTGGATAAATCTGACTGTTGAATCATCTACTCTCGCTCACCAAAACCCCGCTTCTGAGAGATCGCACAACTCCAAAATTTCATTCATTTGCAAAGGCAGAGAACTTATGTGACGGACCTACGATATGCCTTAACATGTCCTTTACTATGGTTGATAGATACTTTCACATAACCCATTAAGGCTTATTGGGTTCAAATAATATTATATTACTTCATACAAACATAATCCATGAGATTCCTTTGAGATTACAAACACAAATGCTTCTAGGATCTATACAGTTACCTTGTGCTAGATCCCATGGATTTCACAACCCCATTTTCACGCAGTGCATCAAAGTTATGAAAAATACCCTTTGGGTACCTAACTCAATTAATCTATCCTCTAAAAAAAGTTTAATGCAAGTGGAGTTCTTTAGTACCCTACACATATTCATCCTGGATCATCCAAACCCAAAATCCCCATGCCACTCATAGCATTAGCAAGTCTTTCCACCCATTCAACTTCAGGCATGGAATGGACTATAAGCTTCCCTCTTTCTCCTATGCATTGGCACATAAATTTATTATTCTCCTAATAATGGGAACTTTAACATGATATCCCTAATTTACACACCTCCAAAGTAGTGTTTCCTCTAGGTCCCACTCAGGGGAATATAAGAAGTAAACATATAAGCCCCAAATATGGCATCATCAAGGGAAACTTATGGCCTTTCTTAAATGGGAGGCATTTTGATATCTCTTCATCTCTAACTTGAGAATGGTATCCCTAGGTGAAGACCATTCCCATATCTAAGTTAAAATACATAAAACTTAATTTCTCATCATTTTATTCTTACAACATTAAACTATATAAAAATTCCCTCAACACATCAGGTTAAAATATAGTCTTCCGTTTTGTGATGAACATAGGATTACCTATGTATGAATGGCATGGAATGTTCCTACACCTATTACCAATGTGATGAGAATTGGATTCCCCCTGTAAGACCATCATGGAATTCCACCTTATCCCTCTCCATGAGATGGTCCTCCCACTTTGGGAATCTCCCATGAACAAGTCACAAATAATCCCCCATTGACACTACATCCGTGATGAGAGTTTCCATACCACATGATGTTAAACTACAGTTAATTGTCCTATGATATGACCTTAAAAATAAATTTATTATAATAAGGTACATAGGAATCCTACTTGAGTTTTAATCTTGATATATCAAAAATATGGGATACCTCCATGAGGTTTAATCCCCAAACCCCCAACCTTACAACAAAGTGATCATCTCTCCTGAGGTGCCCTTAATCTCATCACCACCAAATATAATGTGTTAAATGACCCTCATGGTGAAACACTAAACCAAATCCCATGCGTGAAAATATCCCACCCCTTGGGACACACTTATCCAAATCCTCATTTGGGAAATATTCCCCCCTAGGGTCACACATAACCAAATCCTCAAGTATAAAATCTCCCCCTGAAGACACAATTAAACAAACCCCATGTGTGAAATCTTACCGAATAGTGATACACATAACCAATACCTAAAGTGTGAAATATTCCCCTATGGAAACACATAACCAAAACCAACAGTGTGGAATCTTCTCTATGTGGATACACTTACCCACTAATATATCCCCATGAGATGTTAAAGCTATGAACCCTTAGAAACAACAACCATTTAAAATAAACATGGTTTTCCTATGGTAAAATAATTCCTATTCCATTTTCCCCTACTGTCAAATACCCTATGGTCAACATAGCATTCCTTGGGTTCTACTCCTAAGATGCCTCACATATGAGATATCCACTAAAAAAGGAAGAATGTGTAGATATCTAACATACCCTACATATATATATTCCAAGACATGAACACTGTTTCTATCTATTATAATTGAGGTTTTTAACCCTATCGACATGATTGTAAAGTAATTTACTGATATCCAAATTGAGATAGTTCTGGGAACAATTTTGAAAAGACATCCCTTGTGTATTTGAGGGAGAACCATATAAGGTGATGAATTCGAAGGAGGAATCCTTGAAAGGAGGTACCTACATTCCTTCATCCCATTTTTATTAAAGAGATACATCCACTAAACATGGTTTGAATGCTACATTCTTTTGGTAAGTGGCAATGTAGGGTAAGAAAAAGCAAGTCATCATCCCGACTAGCATCCTAGGTTGATAGAGTCGAAAATAGAATCTTTATACAATAATCTCCAAAATCACCATTATAACACCAAATTTTCAGCATAAATCACTCCTTAAATAACTAACCTAAATAATCCTCAAAATATTCTCTAAAAAATTAAAACATAATGATTTGAATGATTTTACCACAAACTCTACCATGATCAACTGAAAAAATATTTACAAAAATATCAATATCTCATAAGGCCATAAACAGAAAATATATATAACCGAATCGTATACTCCCCAATGTATTCTCATCATTTCAATAAATTTCATGAATCTCTATAAATAGACAATAAAATTTTATATATTTCTAAAAAATAACTCTATACAAACATTCTGATTTTATTTTTCAATATTAATAATCTATTTATCCAAAAAATATATTTTTATATCAATATCATGAAAATACATAGGGATATTTTTCCCACAATCATGTGGTTTCCGATAATTTCTCCTTACCACTAAATCAATTTTCAAGGTTATCAGAACCATTCATCATATTCTTGAAAAGACTTAAAGAAAAACTAATGAAAAATAATCCTTAGAAGTTTCAATATTTTTGTAACCTAAATGTCATTGATAAAATACATATATAAAATACTTCTCCAATCAAAACATATAAAAACAACAATAGTTCCACTTCAATAATTGGAATAACATAATCCCTTCCTTAGTATTAGAGTTATCCTTTAGATTAGGGCATTGGCATGGACAATTCCCATGTTCCTCGTAAAAAAGAAATTGAACTATAAATTATACCTTAGGATATTATTCATTTTCCTTAATCAAAAACTTTTGTATTCCATTGAAATAACAATCTATATGCCCATATTTCCCATAAATAAATCATCTTTTCAATCCTTTGAGATAGTTCACTAGGTCATTATTCAATCATATGTGACATTTATGAATCTAAATCTTCTTCTATCCATTGTGTTGATATAATTAACTTTAAAAAAAAATCCATTTTTATCTTATTATTAATGATAGAAGACATTGATTATATTCATCACTAGTCTTTTTCATGATATTTCTATAATGACAAAAAATTATAAATGGAAATTCCATTTTTATAATTATTTCATTATCTCATAAAATCAAAGTATGAATATAATATGATCTTTATAAATGATGGATGAATGAAATAATATGTATCTCAGGATGTTAAGGAACTTACACTAATAAAATAGTAACTTATCCTTCAGAATTGTAATGCTACCCTTATGAATAGTTAACTAGAAAATAGAATAATAACCTCACCTATGAAGTTATGAATAAAATTTATCCACATAATAAATGAAAATATGGTATAATTATATGATAGTATAATTAAACTAATGTTCTAAAGATTATTAAGTGTTGATACTTTTATAACACAAAAGTGTTTATTTTAAATATTATAATTAATAAATTATTTTAAATAAATATTATCTTCAAAAAATATTAATAAATTAATATTTTTTTTATCTTATGATTATAATATAATTCTATAAGACCTTAATTAATATTTCATTATGTTATAAAATCAGTAGTAATTTTAAAATCAATATTTTCCAAGTAAATTATGATTTTAATTAAAAACTAAATTTACTATATTTAGAAATTTAATTTTTGTTAATAATGTCCAATTTTTAATTCTAAATGTTGAATAATGGTTATACTGAATTTTGTGGTATTTTTCTAAAATAGTTGATTTTCTGGTAAATAATAAATTTGTGGTATTTAATAACTAAATGAATTTATGTGTGCTGGATAATTCATCTATGATGCATGGCTAATGAACGAAAATAATATCAAACTACCCTTCATTATTTACAGCATTTAGTCATGGAATCATCCCTATTTATTTTTTTGAGACAAAATAAAAAACTAATAAATAAAATAATGAGAAAATACCCCTCTCCTCCGTAATAAATACCACCCCTCACCACCTCTTTCCTCACACCTATCAATCTTTGAACCTTTTCAAATTTATACTCTAATATACATCCATGCCCATCCCCAATGTCTAGAATACTTTTTTATAAAAAAAACAAAATACAGTCCCACTAAATAAGTTCTCAAGAATAAGGATTCAAGAGGTAAAATCTTCTATTTTCTTTTAATTTATTTTCAAGTTATCTTCTTTTTTCATTCTCTCATCACATCACATCATCAAGATGTTATTATATGTCTATTACCTTAAATATAATTAAATTTAATTATACTAATGGAATAATTCATCATCATTTCTCTTCCCCTCTCTTTTTTACTAAAAATGAAAACATCACATGTAATGTGTTAATTTATTTTATTCATGGACGAAAAAGTTTAAATTTAAACTCCCTCCTTCAAAACTGATCATAAAACTATTTATATGGTAAAAAAGAATAGAATATATGAACTAAACCCAATTTAATGTTCTGGAACCATTATATATATATTACATTATTTAATAAACCAAAAAATAGTTCTTGATGATAAAAAAATGCCATAATTATCTAAACGGTTATCATTAACATCATATCTAATGATTCATCCTCACCCAAAATTACCAAAAGATTTATATAACCACATTATCTTACATATTATCATTAGTAACATATAAATTCAATTATGGATAACCATTCCCATTTTACATGATTTTCCATACATGTATACAAGTAACTTGTCATGGAAACCAAGGAAATGAATGCTCACAAATGATGAGATTTTATCTTATAACACATAAAAAGGGATGTAAATTAACAAAATAACATTATAATAAATAAAATAAATTTATAAAATATTCCATGTTAATTAATTAATGGATTTAAATTGATTATCATGCACATTAAGATCAATGGAAGAACCGTTTCAGACATAAGGCAAGAGATTCTACCTAGACCTCCATTTTTTTCTCTTGGGTACACATTCTCACTCCATACCCCAATTTTATTATTATTTTTTTAATTCCTAGAAAATATTTTTTATGATCCAAAATCATGTATCCATATCACACCATCCATATTTTATGGGGAAATACATATTTTTAAAAGGTCCCCTTCTCAATTCTTCCAGATAAGCAACATGATTTCTTACCCATTTCCAATTTCACTAACTAATCAATCTAAATCCAAAATTATTTTCCTAAAATAACTCATTTTTTCATGAAGAAACTATATCGGTTCATTTTTGGTTTAATGAAAATAAATAGTTTATTTCTTCTTTAAATTCTCTTTAATATTTACCTTAAACCAAACTAAAATGTTTCATTTCATAGGGTAATTAAACAATATTTTTATATATTTTGACTTAATATTTACATTACATATCATGATATATGTGTATTTTTTGTTATAAATGTCCATTTATGATTTAAATCAATTATCTCATGGAAACCATAAGGATATTCCCTTTTTTATGCATTATGACATGATTATGATTCCCAATTATTTTCATGGGTAACCAATATTCTTGAATAATCATGTGGAACACATATTCATAGAAATGTTATCATTTATTAATATAAATAGTTATCCATTATAATGGGTAATTTTTAGTCTCATGGGATTCTATGTTTGGAAAGGGAGTACACCTAATTCTTTTATGGGACTTTTCCACCATGTCTTTGTATCTACCCTTGAATCATGAATATGTCATGTTATATGATTCTCCAAGATTCAAATGTTGTCATGGTTACAAGTTACCATGATATAAATGTTATTCTTCTGTCACGACCCGTCCTCAGGGCCCGTGCCATGACTACCCCAAGCCCGCCTTCCATAGGCCAGGGGCTGGCGACTAGCACCAAGGCATAAATCCAGATAAACAGGGAAGGCATTGCCTTTGTAAAGTAAACAAACACCACAGAGTAAGAAAGCGGAAAGAGTAAAAACTAAGTAAAAACTGTAACAAGCTGTGCTGAAAGTAAAAAGGGGCCAGAAATACAAGCCCAACTATAAAGTACAACTGAAAGGGGAAGACATCAACTGAAAAGAAAATCCGCAGCGTCGAGCCGTCCTCTGGAAGTCCCACCTGAAGGGTGAGCACAGATAGCCACCGCAGCTCCTCGGTCCAGCCGTCCGCTCTGAGTACGTCCCGCCCAGGGGTCCACCTCTTGGTACCGTCCTACTCCGCAAGCCTCCTCCATGATCAGCGCTGTCCGTCGTCTGCAACCAACACAACGTAGTGCGGGCATAGCCCATGCAGGGGTGAGTATAAGCTACTCAGTAGGGACCCCGAGGCCCCCGAAGGTCTCCAGAAATCCACAATGGATAAAACACAAAGGAAAGATACAATTATGAAGTAACAACCGACACTACCTAGGTATATTCCCATACATATACCTAAGTCATCAATTCCCTTTCGGCACCAACATCCGAGCCCAAGCACAACCCAATCCACACATGAAAAAAAACGTTTACTCACACAGGATAGCACAACACAATCCATGAAGGAGAGCAAAAGTAATCCACATAGGATAGCTCAACACAATCCACAAAGGAATGTAACACACGATTCAGCTCACACAGGTACACATCATTTGCAAGCCAAGAGAGATGATCAGATGTAGTCACTGATTCATCTTACTGGGACCCACGTAGGATACAAACACTGTTGACATCGTCGTCGAACCCACAGAGGATTCCGATACAATTTTCTTCATCGTCGAACCCACATAGGATTCCAGTACGATAGTCTTCATCGTCGAACCCACATAGGATTCCAGTACGATTGTCTTCATCGTCGAACCCACATAGGATTCCAGTAGGATTGTCTTAATCGTCGAACCCACATAGGATTCCAGTACGATTGTCTTCATCGTCGAACCCACATTGGATTCCAGTACGATTGTCTTCATCGTCGAACCCACATAGGATTCCAGTAGGATAGTCTTCATCGTCGAACCCACATAGGATTCCAGTACGATAGTCTTCATCGTCGAACCCACATATGATTCCAGTACGATTGTCTTCATCATCGAACCCACATAGGATTCCAGTACGATAGCCTTCATCGTCGAAGTAGCAGTCGCAGCCAGCTCTAGGGTTCCTGCACACAGCAAGCTCGTCCGGGAGGGTCCGCTCCACGAGCCGAGAGGCTGATATATCAACTGACACATAGTCCAGAGTTGATGTATCCAAAAGTTCCATATCGCTAACAGGAACTCAACGTCGCATACGGCGCGTCAATCAGACGCCCGGTCTGAGAGTTATTAGCCTTTTCGTCCCTGGGGCCCGGTTGGTTTTTAAGGCAAAACCAACCTGACTGTACTCCACCTACATCCAAACCTTGGGCGGAGTATGCCAAAAGATCTGTATCACTTAGAGGAAAACAACAAAGTCGACGACATGTCAATCAGACGTCCGAAGCTCAAGAATTGAGCGTTTCGGCTCCGAGGGCCCGGTTGGTTTCGTGTACGAACCAACCCGACCGAATCCAAAGTATCCTGAAACCTTGAGTGCGATATACCGAAACGACCGTCTTGATCCAAGGATCGTGTTTCCGCTGACAGCGCGTCATTCGGAGGCCCGTAGCTATTGTTACGGGCAAAAAATCGAAAACGGTCCGAAGATAGGGGGTCTGGGCCCGGGCCGACCCGGCCCGACCCCCCCTGGGTCGGCCGAACAGGGTCAACCTGCCCCAGTCTGACCCGGGTGGACCCGGTCTGGTCTGGCCAGGGCGCGGCCCGGCTCGGCTCGGCCGAGCGGTCGGGCAACACGGGTGGCACGCTGCCCCCGCGTGACTACTTCGCGGCCCCCATGGGGGGCCGCCCTGGTCAACGGACGCGGCAAAGCCGCGTCCTATGTGCGCCAGACCCGCGCGGCCGTGGGTCCACTGGTGCCACTACCACCACCGCGGCTTCAGCCGCGACGGCTCCCTCTGGCGTCGCGCCGGGGCGCCACCGGTGGCTTCTACGGGCCACCGGAGTCGCTCCGGTGGTCCGATTCCATTCCCGTCTACGCCGCTGCTCCTCCTGGGTCCCTTCCATCACTACGGTAACATCAAATCACCCTTGCGGCAGGTTTTTTCGTCGCCCACCAAATCCGCACAACAACGAAGAACTGAGGAGGGTTATCGGGCCGTGTTCGTTTGGCTCGCACCCTCCGCGTTAGGCGATAACAATCGGGAAGAATAATAAACACATAGAAAACATAACAAATAACAATTTTAATAAATTAAAATTGTTCTTATGAAACCGGGTTATTTATTTTAAAAGAAACAATCACGGGAATATAAATTGTTTCACAACAAACCCCTACCTCGTCAAGTCGTCACACATGCATTCTTCATGGAATTGATCGTCTCGGAAGGAGGGCACCGTCTTGTCGTCGCAGTATCCGGCGTTGCGTCGAAGAACTCCGAGGACCAAGAAACAACAGATTTAATTATATCGATTAAATCTATGTGTTGTTATAATCCACAAGGAAATACAAAGAACCGCAATCTCTCACCTCAACGGATGATCGAAGATTTTGTTGCGGATGAAGGAACGTCACAGAAGAATGTCGCGGGAGAGGAAACGTCGACGTCACGGCACACGGCGTCGCATCGTCGATTTCCGCGGGTTCGGCGTTCTTCGTCAAAGGCCGGCGTTCTTCGCGAAGGAGGATGAAGAACTTGAGGTTTCTATCAAAACCTCTCAACGAACAACACTTATGGAGAAAAAGCGTTGGTCTTATTTTATTAACATTCCAAAAAACGAAAAAGAGATAAGTAACGACCCATTAATTCATAGAATTAATTCAATGAATAAAACCGCCCAATTAAATGGTGTGTTTAGAATTTAAGAAAACGCGTCAGTTGACTTTCATAATGACGGGTTTTCGCGGGTGCGTTACTTAGCGGAAAAGAAATGGTGGGGATCGTTCGGGCCCCACCTCACAAATATCCTACCAAGATGGTAGGATATTTATGGATATCACCATATCCGCATCAACTCAGCTTAAGCAGCATTAAGTAGCTTTTAATTGGCTTAAGTTAAATAAAAATAAAATTGTTGCACAACTTTATTTTATTTCAGAACTTTAAACCCAAAAATTTAAAAACCACAACTGAGCAAACGCAAATCCGGAAGAGGCGTTTCTAAGAAAATACCGGTGCTACGATTCCATCAGTTCCCTCAGAATTTGATTCCGAGCACCGGTTTAAAATTTAGAAAAACCAGCTCATTCGTTCACTGAACATACCCGAGCAAAACTTCAGAAAATGATTCCGGGCACACCGGGCCTCGGAATCAGGTGCCGTCAGAAACTGCGTTCTTGTAAAATTTCAATGAAAATTAAGAAAAAAATTTCCTTGAAATTTACGGGTCTTTACATTACTCCCACCTCAGGGATTTACATCCCCGTAAAGATACATCATAAACTAGGGAAACAAATGTGGGTACTGAGCATGCATCGCAGCCTCCCGCTCCCAAGTGCTCTCCTGGAGGTTGTCGTGCTGCCAACTGATGCGCACAAGAGGAATCGATCCTCTACATAGGTCCCGCTCCTGTCGATCCTCGATCTCCACCGGGACCTCTGCAAAAGTCGCCCCATCATCAACGTCCTCTCCCCGTGGTCAAAGATGTGTGTGGGTCATGCACGTATCTCCTCAGCTGAGATACGTGGAAGACGTCGTGCACCTGGTGCAACTGAGGTGGTAGATCCAAGCGATAAGCAACCTCGCCAATCCTGCTGAGGACCTGGAATGGTCTGATGAAGCGTGGAGACAACTTTCCACCTCGGCCAAATCTCCGTAAACCATGTCGAGGTGAGACACGCAAGAAGACGTGGTCGCCATCCTTGAACTCTAGTGGCCTCCGCCTCCTGCCAGCACAATACTTTTGCCGGCTCGGAGCTATCCTCATCCGCTCCTAGATGATTTGGACCTTCTCTGGTCCTATAAGAGATGCTGTGATTTCTTCATTGCCGATAAGAGAAATCCGGTCTCATCCCCTAGATGAACCACGTTCTTCGCCTAATACAGTCAATCCCATCATGAATGATACAAACCCATAGCAAGGATGGCGTCGTAAGGCCTCGATGCTACTACCAAGAGATCCAACCGTTACTCTCACCTCCAAGGGTTGAGTTACACTGTCGGCATCAGTGTGTGGTAACTGGGTCTCCTCCAGTAGGTATCTCTCAAGTGAGGGTCAAGTCAACAGTCTAAACTAGAACCTCTTAGTAACAACACAAGAGAGGACAGGAAAGTAAACGCCACAAAAAAGGTGTCTTTTATTATTGCAACTCAAGTAAAAAGACACAAAGCATCTACAATCATACAACAACAAAAATAAAGGTAACATGAAAAAAAGTCTCCAGGTCTGGAGCTAGTCTCGCTCCTATCCACTTGCTCCCAGAGCTCCATGATCGTAGGCCTCAGATGCCTGAAGCTGAGCTCTCCCATGTCCTCCTGTCCCCTGCGGTCGGGGTGGACCTCCTGGTGGAGGTGGTGGAAACACCCCGAAGCATCGTCCACCTCCAACTGCATGGCCAGCTCCTCTACCTCACCCGCTTGCTCCTTGCGGATCGTCATGGTCAAACCTCTGCCTGGGAGGTCCCTCTACCGCCTGTTGTTCATCAGCAGGACGAGTCGGGCAGTCTCGAGCCATGTGACCTTGCCCGCCGCATGCGTAGCATTGCCTGCTCCTCGAGTAGCTGTCTCTCCTTCGTGTTCCCCGCACAACCAAACCATCACCCTAAGATTTCCCATCCGAAGGCCTGGCCCGCTTGGACCTCTGCGTCACCTGTCGACTGCCAGCTGCAGAAGACTCTGCTAGAGGTCGTCCTACCGAGGGTCCTGCCGCTGGTGCCTACTCGGCGAGGAAACTCTCCAATAAAAGGGCTCTCTCCAACACCTCTGCCTGCGTCGGAATGTTGAGGGAGATCATCGAGGCCCTGATCTCATGCCTCAGTCCCTGCTCGAAGGTCCGGGCCCGGAAGAACAGATCCCGTCCCATATCGGTGGAGTAGTGCGAGAGATTAGTAAATCTCACCGAGTACTCGGTAACCGTCATGCTGCCCTGCCGCAGCTGTAGTAGCTCCTGGATGCGCACCACACGGAGGGTGGATGGGACGAACTCCGAGCAAAAGATGCTCTCAATTTCCATCCAGAGGAGAGATGCTTCATCGTGCACCTGGAGCATCAAGGTCCACCATATGCCTGTCGCCGCGTGCAGGAGGCTCGCTACGAGGATCACCATGAGTTCTGATGGTGTCCTCACTAACCTAAAAACTCGTACAACCGCCTCCAGCCAGTCCTCGGCTGCCTGGGGGTCCATCTCCCCGTGGAACCTGGGCGGTCGCTGGTGCTGGAACTCATGCAGTGCACTAAGGTGACATGCATCATCAGCGGCTGGGGCTGGTAGCATCGGTGGCTCGGCGGGTATAGGTACCGTCGGTGCCTCAGCTGTCAAAGGGCCCTGTACTGAGTCCTCGTCGCTTAGTGGGCTCTCTCCACGCACAACGCTCGGAACCCTAGAAGGATGCCATCATGGGGCCATCCTAAAAAGGAAACAGGTGTGCCATGGTCAGAACAATATAACTGGTGAGCTGATACAAAGTAATAACAAAGAAAACTTGAAACACACATGCAACCAATGTTTTCGTGCATTAAGTTGGAAATCAGACGTCAGGGTCTTGGTGTACGGATACGTCGGCCGCCGCACCAACAATGGACTCCCTAGACTGATAACCACACCCAATACACTTAACACTATTGATTCACATAGAAAAAGATCAGAGTCCCATGTTCTGTGGTAGAACCGAACTCCTCTGATACCAATTTTTCATGACCCGTCCTCAGGGCCCGTGCTGGGACTACCCCAAGCCCGCCTTCCATAGGCCAGGGGATGGCAACTATCACCAAGGCGTAAATCCTGATAAACAAGGAAGGCATTCCCTTTTTAAATTAAACAACCACCATAGAGTAAGCAAGCGGAAAGAGTAAACACAAAGTAAAAACTGTAACAAGCTGTGCTGAAAGTAAAAATGGGCCAGAAATACAAGCCCAACTGTAAAGTACAACTGAAAGCGGAAAACATCAATAGAATATAAAATCCATAGCGTCAATCCGTCCTCTGGAAGTCCCACCTGAAGGGTGAGCACAGATACCCACCACAGCACCCCGGTCCTGCCGTCCGCTCCGAGTACGTCCCTCCCGGTGGTCCACCTCCAGGTACCGTCCTGCTCTGCAAGCCTCCACCATGATCAGCGCTGTCCGTCGTCTGCAACCAACACAACGTAGTGCGGGCATAGCCCGTGCAGGGGTGAGTATAAGCTACTCAGTAGGGACCCCGAGACCCCCGAAGGTCTCCCAAAATCCACAAAGGGTAAACCAAAAAGGAAAGATACAATTACGAAGTAACAACCGACACTAGCTTGGTATATGCCCATACATATACCTATGTAATCAATTCCCGTTCGGCTCCAACATCCGAGCCCAAGCACAACCCAATCCACACAGGAAAGAAAAACATATACTCACACAAGATAGCACAACACAATCCACGAAGGAGAGAAAAAGTAATCCACATAGGATAGCTCAACACAATCCACAAAGGAAAGTAACACTGGATTCAGCTCACACAGGTACACATCATTTGCAAAGAAAGAGAGATGATCAGATGTAGTCACTGATTCATCTTACTAGGACCCACGTAGGTTAGAAGCACTGTTTTCATCGTCGTCGAACCCAGAGAGGATTCCGATACAATTTTCTTCATCGTCGAACCCACATAGGATTCCAGTACGATAGTCTTCATCGTCGAACCCACATAGGATTCCTGTACGATTGTCTTCATCGTCGAACCCACATAGGATTCCAGTACGATTGTCTTCATCGTCGAACCCACATAGGATTCCAGTATGATTGTCTTCATCGTTGAACCCACATAGAATTCCAGTACGATTGTCTTCATCGTCGAACCCGCATAGGATTCCATTACAATAGTCTTCATCGTCGAACCCACATAGGATTCCAGTACGATAGTCTTCATCGTCGAACCCACATAGGATTCCTGTATGATTGTCTTCATCGTCGAACCCACATAGGATTCCAGTACGATAGTCCCCCTCGTCGAAGTAGCAGTCGCAGCCAGCTCTAGGGTTCCCGCACACAGCAAACTCATCTGCGAGGGTCCGCTCCACGAGCCCAGAGGCTGATACATCAACTGACACATAGTCCAGAGTTGATGTATCCAAAAGTTCCGTATCGCCAACAGGAACTCAACGTCATAGACGACACGTCAATCAGATGCCCGGTCTGAGAGTTATTGGCCTTTTCGTCCCAGGTGCCCGGTTGGTTTTTAAGGCAAAACCAACACAACCATACTCCACCTGCGTCCAAACCTCAGGAGGAGTGTTCCAAAAGATCCTTCTTAGTTAGAGGAAAACAACAAAGTCGACGGCACGTCAATCGGACGTCCGAAGCTCAAGATATGAGCGTTTCCGCTCTGAGGGCCTGGTTGGTTTCGTGTACGAACCAACCCGCACGAACCCAAAGTATTCTGAAACCTTGAGTGCGATATACCGAAACGGTCGTCTCAATCCAAGCATCGTGTTGCCACTGACGACACGTCATTTGGAGGGCCTTAGCTCATGTTACGGGAAAAATACCGAAAACGGTCCGAAGATGGGGGGTCTGGGCCCAGGCCGACCCGACCCAACCCCCCTGGGTCGGCCGAACCGGGTCGACCCGACCCGGTCTGACCCAACTCGACTCGGTCCGGTCCGGCCAGGGCGCGGCCCGGCCCGACCGGCCATCCCTGCTCGGCTCGGCTGAGCGGCCGAGCAACGCGGGGGGCACGCTGCCCCCGCGTGACAACTCCGCGGCCCTTGCGGGGGGGGGGGGGGCGCCCTGGTCAACGGGTGCGGCAAAGCCACGTCCTGGGTGCGCTGGACCCGTGCGGCCGCGGGTCTGCTGGCACCGCTGCCGCCGCCGCGGCATCAGCCGCACCGGCGACCCGCGCCGCCGGTGGCTTTCGCTGGCCGCCGGAGTCACTCCGATGGTCCGATTTCGTTCCAATCTGCGCCGCTGCTCCTCCCGGGTCCCGTCCTTCACTGCGGAAACATCAAATCGCCCTTGCGGCACGTTTTTTCGTCGCCTGCCAAATCTGCACAACAAAGAAGAACTACGGAGGGTTATCGGGCCGTGTTCATTTGGCCCGCACCCTCCGCGTTAGGCGATAACAATCGGGAAGAATAATCAACACATATAAAACATAACAAATAACAATTTTAATAAATTAAAATTGTTCTTATGAAACCAGGTTCTTTATTTTAAAAGAAACAATCACAGGAATATAAATTTTTTCACAACAAACCCCTACCTCGTCAAGTCGTCGCACACACGTTCTTCGCGGAATTGATCATCGCGGAAGGAGGGGACCGTCACGTCGTCCCTGTATCCGGCGTTGCGTCGACGAACTCCGAGGACCAAGAAACAACAGATTTAATTATATCGATTAAATCTATGTGTTGTTATAATCCGCAAGGAAATTTAAAGAACCGCAATCTCTCACCTCAACGGATGATCGAAGATTTTGGTGCGGATGAAGGAACGTCGTAGAAGAACTTCGTGGGAGAGGAAACGTCAGCATCGCGGCACACGGCGTCGCATCGTCGATTTTCGTGGGTTCGACGTTCTTCATCGGAGGCCGGTGTTCTTCACATTCTTTGCGAAGGAGGATGAAGAACTTGAGGTTTTTATAAAAACCTCTCAACGAACAACAGTTAAGGAGAAAAAGCGTTGGTCTTATTTTATTAACATGCCAACAAACGAAAAAGAGATAAGTAACGACCCATTAATTAATAGAATTAATTCAATGAATAAAACCGCCCAATTAAATGGTGCGTTAAGAATTTAAGAAAATGCGTCAGTTGACTTTCATAAAGACGGGTTTTCGCGGGTGCGTTACTTAGCGGAAAATAAACGGTGGGGCTCATGCGGGCCCCACCTCGCAAATATCCTACCAAGAGGGTAGGATATTTTTGGATAGCACCTTATCTGCATCAACTCAGCTTAAGTAGCTTTAAGTGCCTTTTAAGTGGCCTCAGTGAAATAAAAATAACATTGTCGCACAACTTTATTTTATTTCATAACTTTAAACCCAAAAATTTAAAAACCACAACCGAGGAAACAAAACTTTGGAAGAGGTGTTTCTATGAAAATACCAGCACTGCAATTCCATCGGTTCCCTCAGAATTCGATTCCGAGCACCGGTTTAAAAGTTAGAAAAACCCGCTCGTTCGTTCACTGAACGTACCCGAGCCAAACTTCAAAAAATGATTCCGGGCACACCGGGCCTCGGAATCAGATGCTGTCAAAAACAGCGTTCTTGTAAAATTTCAAAGAAAATTAAGAAAAAAAATTCCTTGAAATTTACAGGTCTTTACATCTTCCTTATGTTTATTCATGTTCCAAGCCGTTATTTCATTTTGTTATACCTTCTAACCCATGTGATATGTTTTATTCCTATTATTAATCCCTTACTGGGATTTTTATCTCATCCCTTTTGTTCATGTCTTCCCTAGGTTATCCAATGTAGATACAAGGACTCAAATGGAGTGAGTATATCATTATGAAGATTAAATAAGTTTTTTTTTATTTTGTTTTCATGATTTTTAATTATGTACCTAATATTAAAAGACAGTAGACATTAAGATCCATAGCTTGTAATTTGATATTTAATTATTCTTAAAATCATGTAATAATTCATGTAAAACTGTAGGTAAGTTACTATTAGTATCAGAGAAAGGTCTTGTAATATTAGGAGATTATTACTAGGTATCTTTAATAAGAACCATAAGGGCAATTCTATCACGATGGATAACATAGATTAAAACATAGGTAACCACAAATTATAATTTTATTCATTTAAAAGTTTATCCTTATACATTCAATGTTTTATTTTCATATGATTATTATCTAAGTATTGAAGCCACTAATTTTAATTTATTTTTATTTGTTAATGAATGTAAATAAAAGAACCCATGCCAATAATAAATTTAGAAGGAAATGTATGATTTCCCTAATGATATGCCAAATATGATGGGGATGTTTGGATAAATATTTATGATAGTACTTGATCAACGAGATCATGTTATGAATAATAACATGAATTTTGTAGAATGACCTTTTTCTCCTAAAAAAGTGAAATTTTTCTTTGAATCCTTCATGTAGCAAATACCTACCATGTTTAGTGGTTGTTCTAATCCCCTCCTTGAAGAAAAATTGATTAACTCCATTTAAAATATATTATCTATCTACTAGTCATCAAAAGAATAGTATGTTGTGCTAGCGGTTTATCATTTCGATGGGGAAGTAGATCAGTGGTGGAAACTGATAAAGAAAACAAAGTACAAAGAGTAAATTTATACCTTGGATTGTGAGGAATTCTAAAATGTAATTTCATAAATATTTTCAACAAACCCTAAATTTCATGATTTAAAGGGAATTGCTTGGACTGGCGTAGAAATAAGATGATTCTATTATGGTGTACAAGGAAAACATCACAAGGCTTTTAAGACAAACCTTAAGATTTTTCATTAACACCAAAATCGTGGTGGATTATTTCATTAGTGGAATAAATATGAGTCTACTAAAATCTCTAGTGATTTGAGACATCAATGGTTATGAAGAGATTATATGTTGTTCCTTTAAGGCTTAAATAGTGACCAGAGACTCCTAATAGTCTTGTGGGATTGATGAAAGAAAGTGGAAAATAGAGTTTAATATGGGTGGATTAATAGATAAATCCCATGAAGAAAATAATACCCAAAATCACACATATTAATAGTGTGGGAGGAAGTACCCTTCAAACTGTTTAATTGGAACTAATAGATTCATAAAATGTGGAAGAGAAGGGAAGGTGGAGAATAATTGTGAATGATTATGAATAATCCCACTAATTCATATGAACAAAAGAATGTTTATATCAACACTCAACATATAGTTCATTGTTTCAATTGTAAGGAACATGGGTATTGTGCATGTAATTTTCCTAAACCATGGGTTTTCAGAGGTAATTAGTAGAAACACCCTCGATTGCTGAAAGGAAGTGAATCTTCTTTCAATACTACTAAGGTGGAGCCTGAAAATAATGCGATGATTGGAAGACTAGTTTTTCATTGACAAATAGTGAAAATTCTATTTTTTTTCTAGTTCAATGAATTCATTCATATCATTCCTATTTTGTATAACTATTCACTCACCACCTCAAAATTTTAAGGTTGATTTATCTGTGAAAACAAAAATTGGTTTAATTATTTCATCCAATGTTTATAACTACTCCATGATTTATTTGTGTGGATTAAAACTCCCAAAAAGTCTTATAAAACTCTCTTTGGTGGTGTTTGATGCTATCATGGGTGTCTATTAGCTATCATTATATAAATCAATCATCAATTTTCGAGAATGGGAGACCAATCGTCACATCCCGAAGAATCCTCTAATTCATTACAAGTGTATGTAAGATGTTGAATCTCCTTCAGAATCATCATCTAAATTGTGGATATTTTTTCCTTATCAAAAATCATATCTAGCTAAAATTCTTTGGACAAGGGAGAAAATATTTTTAAAATTAATTCCCATCATGAGAGATTACACTGATGTATTCCCTAATAATTTATAGGTCTTAATCATAATTGCGATAATGAGTTCTTAATTGAACATATTCCTCGATCTTTACCTATATTAAAGTCACCATAAAGAATGGACAGTATTGATTTGGATGATATAATGAAGAAGTTATAGGAGAATCTAAAAAATGGTTTTATAATCCCATGTGCTTAACCATGGGGTATGCCAATCATCATCGTCATGATGATAGATTAATCAATGAAACTATTCATTGATTATCATGAACTCATCAAAATTAGGATAATGAACACATACCAAATTCCATGGATATATGATTTGTTTTATCAGCTACACATGGGTAGTTATTTCTCTTAGGTGGTCATTTGGTTGAGATATTAGCACATACAGGTGAGGAAGGAAGATATTCTGAAGATTGCCTAAAGAACAATTCATTGACACAATTAGTTCATGGTGATTCCCTTCAGACTCACTAATTTTATAGAAATTTTATTGGACTTAATGAATAATGTATTTAGAGATTAGTTTGACCAATTTCTGGTTGTATTTATTATTAATATTATGATATAATCCATGATCAAGGGGGTAACATGAGGATTATTTGAATAGTATGCTCAAAACACTGAAAAGGGATAAAAAATATTAAACGTACATGAAATATGAGTTCTAGATAGAGGAAGTATCATTATTTGGGCTTTTAATCACATGAAAAGGGGTATCATTGGACCCATTTAAGAAAAAGGCAATCGAAGAGTGGTCCATGGCAACATTTCTAATGGAGATCTGTAGTTTCCTTGGTCTTGATAGGTGTAACAAGTGGTTTTCAATGAATTTATCACGATTTTTGAACCCATTAATTATGCTGACTTAGAAGGGAGAAAATATTTTCTAGACCAGTGAATTTGAATACAACTTTATAGAGTGGAAAATGAGTCATGTCACTACACCAGTGCTCATGATACCAACAAGTGGTGAACTCAATGTGGTGTAAAATGATGATTTAATTATGTGCATAGAATATGTGCTAATGAAAAATGATAAAGTGAACAACTATGCCTCATAGAAGATGAAAATTCAAGATCAAAACTATCCCATGTATGATCAGAAGATGGAATCTATGATCTTTTCATTGAAAATCTAGCATTATTATATCTATGAGGGTTTGAGTGAAATATATGATAATCGTAAGAGCCTAAAAAATATATTTACATGCAAGGAGATTAATATGATCCCATGAAAATGGTTAGATCTCAATAATGATTATGATGACTCAATCCACTACCAGACCTGTGAAGAAAATAAGGTGGTAGATTCTCTAAATAGAAATGACCCTGCATAAATATCAATGGTGATAATTGAGAAGGATACAATCTTCTTAGATTTGAAAAGGATGGACAAGAGGATTTTCAAAGAAGTAACATCATCAATTCTTTCTCAAATGATTTTTCAACCATCCCTAATGAAGAAAATAAAGGATTCTCAAAGGAATGCTATAAAAATTTAGAAATGGATGGAAGCTATCAAAAATAGGAAAACCTCTGAGCTGATGATTGATGTGGATGGAGTCATTAGATTTGGGTCATGACTATGTGTACCATCCAATTTGTGGATAAAGAATGATCTTATGAAATATTCACATAGCTCAACCTTCTCTATTCCCTCAAAGATCACAATGATATATCTAGATCAATGTGATCACAATTGATATGAAATCATGAATAAGGATATCATTGAATATATATCATTTTGATTGGTGTGTTAACAAGTGAAGGAAAAAAGGAAAAAAGTATAAGTGTATGATTCAACCATTACCCATACAAACATTAAAATGGGAAAACATCACCATAGACTATGTCACTAGAACTATGAAGACATACAAAGGAAAAAAATCTATTTGGGTTGTTGTATATCATCTCATAAGGATGACTCACATTATCACATCTTGGGAGGACATCACATTGGATTAAATTGAAAATATATACATCTAATTAGTGGTTAAGAAACATAGAGTACTAAAATTGATTATATCTGATGGAGATTCAATATTTATCTCTATGTTCTAGAAAAGTATCCAACATGTTTTGAACAATATTTTTAGCTTCACTATGACATATCATCCCCAGACTAATAGTCAATCTGTGTGGAATATTCATACACTAGAAGACACTTTGAGTGTGTGTTCTAGGGATGTCAATGGAGGATGCAACCAACATCTACCTCTATTAATGTTATATTATAATAAAAGTTTCAACAAAAGCCTCAAAATGGATAGTAATGAATCCATTTATGGGAATACATGAAGAACACCTACATTATGGGATGAAGTTGCTGAATGTAGGCTCATATGTCCAGAAATGGTTGATGAAATAACAGTTAAGGTGAAAACCATTCAAAAACACATCATGGAAAATCAAATTTCACAGAAGAGATATAGATATAATAATCATCGATACCTTGAGTTTATGGTTGGAGACATGTTATTCCTCTACATATCTCCCTAGAATAGGATCATGAGATTTAGGAAGAAGAGAAAGTTAAATCCCAAGTATATCTTCACTATCATGACTCTTGATCATGTGGGAGTTGTGGCCTATCAACTATGAATTAAACCTACTATGTCTGATGTAAATGATGTATTCGATGTATCCCTCATAAGAATATACATGCACTAAAAAATATGTCACATTTTCTTATGGGGGAATATATGTTGGTAAAAGTGCATTTTCTATTGGTAAAACGTAATGCCAATATATATGTCCCTGTCAATAAACTGTCAGTAAAAACACTGTCGCTAAATGTTTTTGTGTCAGATAAAATAGTTCTGTTACAATTATAATAATACAAAAAGATAAAAGATATGTTGGTTAATTTTTTTTGTAATAGGTTCTGGAGACAATATTTTATTTTGGTGATATTATTACAAACACATAATATTTGTTTATAAATTTCTTTTGAATAAAATTTATAAATTTTTATTGCTACTAAAATTTTACATTAAATTTATTAATTTATCATATATAATAAAATTATTTTAAATATTAAATCATAGATAAATTTAATATTCAAACTTATAAAAAAATCAATTATATATATAATGAAATTAAAAAATGAATCAATACAAAATCCACCCCGATAGGATCCATCACACCCATTAATACAAAATCCACCCCCATGCCAACATCAACCATCCATGCCACGTCAAGGACCAATGACCACCAAAAAACCAACCATGCTCCAAGACCAGTGAGCTAACTCTATTCAATAGATGCCACACCAGGGAACAGTGAGCTCCAACAACTCATCCTGCCTAGGGACTAGTGATTTAACTCCAACTTAAATAAGGGAAAAATATCTGCATCAATTTAAACCAAAATAAGAATAGAGGTATAGAAAATAATTTAAATAGTAGGAATTTTTCTTCCTCCCTACTGATATTTCATCAGAGTATTGTAAAATCTAATCCATATATAATATTTCAAAACCAACTAAACCCCCCCCCCCAAATGTATCCCAAAATAAAAAATAAACAGAGATAATTCAAACCAAATGGTTCATCTAAAATAAAATGATTTAATTCATCTATCCCCACCAATGGAGTTCCAGAGGATAGAGAAATTAAAGAAGTATCCTCAATGAAGACCTCACCCCCCCAAGGCATGATTGTGATGGACATGATTTGCTTCACCACATCTGGAAAACTATACAGATCTATCACCAACTTTTTCACACATAGTTGAAACAAATCCCATGTGTTAGTCCCTACAAGTTTTAATACAAAAGAAAAGAAACATATTAGGGAATATCAAGCTATTATACATAATCCAATATGAGTTATGTTATATTATGCATATAAACAAACATATAATGTTTTTGATCACATAAATACTATACTATTGGATTACAAGGAAAATATAACCATGCTTTAACAATCACATACATTCACAATAATGATATTAAAATAATTCACGAACTTCAAATTCGAAAACAGAGTGTTTCATGTCTGATTTGAGATAATGAGAAAACTTTTTATGAATTTGAGGTCAAGCTGGGAAGTGCTCAATGAAGAAAATATAAACTAACTTTTCCATAAGGTCACTTCCTGGTAGTTAGGTGAAGGAACTTGGGGTAGATTCTAACAGGTCCCTTAACTTTTAGCTTCATGGCCTTGGAACCACGAACTAGATTAGAACACATGGAAAACAACAGAATAATAGGGAAAACAAAAATCCACTTATGAAATAACATAATAGATATACCATTGCAATTTGGGACTAGAACACTTTTACATATTACTGAATCCATTTGTCCATTTTAATCATATAACATTTCCTTCATGATTGAAGTTTTTCATCATTTCCAGAACGTGTATTTGAACACATTTAATTTAAAAAATAATTTAAAGTGGTTAATGTTCTTCCACTTTAACTTAGTACATATGTAGATCCAACATACCCGGGAAAAAATCATGTTGAGTTAATGTAAAATCAAAACATATGAGAACTTATTTTTTAAATTGAAGCAAGATCAAATTAACTGAATAAATATCTATCCCAAACTATGCTAAAGTTAAAAGTTGGAAAGAGAATAAAAGATTCCATATTTTAATATAATATAATTAATAATAAATACGGAAAATCAAATAATAAATCATTTAAAGGAATCAATAGATTACCTTTTTCGATGTTCTTGACATCTTTTAGGGAAAGTGTGATCCTAGTCATGTAAATATTCTCTAGGGGGTCCTCCATACTAGGATTTGTGGGATTCATAATACCATACACCCTGGAATCTATTGAAACTAATGAAAAAACAAAATAAATGGGGTGTTACAACTACATGTTGGGGTTCCATAACCCACAACTGTCATAGTTTTCTTTTCATAACTAACATCAAGTGCACCAGGATAAACCTGAAACAAAAAATTAACAATTACTAATTTCAATTTTGAGTGACCCATAACCTCTAACCACAAACCATTGAGAATTACACTAATTTAAAATAAGTGTTACACATAATGAAAAATTTTATATTATTGTAACACTACATGAAATTATATAATCAAATAAGGATAGAGTTACAAATATAGACTTGATGGAAATTATTGAATTGTATTAATATAATTGACATCCATATTCCATAAAATATGGACATGTTCTAGAATCTCCATCATAAATGGAATTTAGATTCAATCAAAGATGAATCATATTGTCCTAAAACTTCAATAGATAAATCTACCAATATGATAATGACCAAAACATTCGTAAGTCTTATACATGAAAAGATTGATATCATGTACAAATTTGATAAAATTACAAAATTAAAATCCAAAATGTATATTTTGTATCATCTTATTTGATTTATAAAAAATGTAGACTTGGAATTATGTTCAAAATAATAATTTTCAAGATAACATTATGCTCATCAGGGGTCCCAACATTGGCAATAACCCATGTTCCAAAAATTATCTCAAATAACATGAAACTAAAGTTGTACACAACATATTTTTTGTATAATGGCCAGTCAGTTCATAATTAGGAGCATAGAATCTAGAGGTCCCCATTTACATTATGGAAACATGTGTCTTATCACCTGTTGGAACGATCTTGGGAAGCCTAAAATAAGAGAGATTTATATTTAATTAATCATCCAAAAATATGTTCACTACTTTGAAATCATGGTATATTACTTGGAGTTTATTCTTATTGTGAATGTATTCATGTGATCTTTTTACCCCATTAGAAATTTTTACCTTTGCATTCTAATCCACGGTCTTCACCGATGGAGGTAAATCTCTACAGAAAATTTTCTTCAGTTGGGAAGTTTTTGAAATTTTTTTTATGTGATTTATGAATACAAAATGAAGATACATAACAAGAATGTGAATCTATAGAGAACCATTTACTAATAGAAAATAATCCTCAGATCACCATCAACACAAAAACCTACCAAGATCAGGAGGATGGGTTGGTGAAGAAGGTTCACCATGAGGACCTCCACCATAAATTTCATGTTACCTTGCAATCAAATATTGTAAAGTAGCTTAAATGAAACCTAATAATGAACATTTAACAAAAGAATCCGAAAATTAATAGAAAAGACACTAAAATAATCAGGAGAAAGTGCACCTTTTTCTGCTCTCGAGGTACCCTTTATACACTATTCCAAACCCCAATTCATACAAAAGGAAATTGGGCTCAATGTTCATTGTCACAACATAGATCTCCTAGAATTAAAAGACATGGGAAGGGAACTGGAATTTCTTGATTTATGTCATTTCATCAGCGATGAACCTCTTCTAGTCGTTGTCATATTTTATTAAGGTAATGGTTATGGTGGGAGGCATTTCTAGTTTCATAATACATGGTGATTCATCCCTTCAATGACCTTATATTGATGTCCTCCATTAAAAATAAATATAAATATAAATCAAAAAGTGATGAAGTTAAATGAATGAATCCCATTTTTGATCTATAGATTCCATGATATCAATTATTTTAGGAAAAGGATCCATTTTTATTCATGATATAAAATAAAATGTCACTAAAAAACCGACCCTATATAAAGTTTACCCTTTCACAAGAATTCATTATATTATATGTAATTTGAAATGTGAAATAATAGCCTTAATAAAGGACTCATGAAATGATTCTTCATTTAAAATTTTATAATTCATAAAAATATATAATTAGTGAGCCATTAAAATAATAATATCTTAAATGACACCTCAACAAAAAACATAGACACACAAAAGGCTTGAGATGGAAGGATACAAAAATAAAATATGACTCTCTAAAACATATGAGTTCATCACAAAATGCTTATATGGATTTCAAAAAAATCAATTGAAGGATAGTCAATTGTAACATCTTTCATATACTATAAGGAAATAAATTTAACATTGTAAGTAGTTTCAATATTAGTTTGTAAGTCATACTCTTCTGGTATGATATCTTCTTCCTTTATAAATAAATATCTTAGTTTAATAACGACAACAATATAATTTATTGCATTATATTTTTTTATATAAAAAACCTATAAATCGTTAGATTCAAGAACAAATAGAACATTTTTTTTCATAATCCCCTTAAAAATAACAAGAATGAATCAAAACACAACTTATTTAACAAATTTAATAGGATTTACCCAAATCAAAATGAAATAAAATAACACTGCTTCTATCAGGATAAATCTACTCCGTAATTTTAGTAGAAAAACAATAATATAATACATTAATATTATTTGTTGTCGTGTTAACCAGAACACCATAATTTTGGTTCATTCTCTTCATAGAAATATATTTCACACCCCATTATAAGAGACATTGGTGCAAGGGTTATACAGGTTAAATATGAACATATTTAAAGAAAGGGAGATGAAAACGAACCATAGGGCCATGAGAAGGCATTGATGGAAATAACAGGTAGTGATGAAATAAATGATAGAATGAAATCATGATCTTGGATTTAACATTTAAAATCTTCCATCTTTCTCCTCCACACTAGACAAAAGAAAAATCTTGAAATGGTATTCTACGCTACCCATTCTATGGAATTCCTTCATCAGTATCATGCATTCCACTTCCATGTTATATGATTGTTGGTTTTTGAAATGTAATGTAATAAAATGATAGAAAATATGCAGTCACATTACTTGTGAAGCCAAATAATTCATCCTGAAAAAGTCCTAACGCCCGGAGAAGGATCACTAGCTGCAAAACCCCTTGCAGCAACCACTCAACATATGAAAGAGAAAAATTCCATTAAATAAAATGATATAATTTTTCTTATTAAACTAAAAATATGAAATTAAACCTTTCATAGAAACTCTATAGTGAAACAAGGAGTGGATTCTCAAAAGCGTAGCGACTCCTTTTAATTTGGAAGAAAGGCCACATTTACAGGTCGGGTGAACGCTCGTCGAACGAGAAATGATAGGGAAAAAATAATCAATTGGGGAATGGAAAAATTACAGGGCAGGGAGGTTAGTTTGAGAGGATAAAAAGATGAAATAAATGCTCTGTTATATTGAATGATTCATATGTTGTGATTAGTGAAGGGAAATCCTAGTCTACATTTGGCACATTTATTTTCCCATCAAGGAATAAAGAAACCCTTTCTGTTGAAAAAAATTAAGTGAAATAGTTAGAATCCTATATGATACCATGTGTTCAATTTAAGTGGAATAATAATAATCCATGATAAGAATGAGGTGAGGGGACATATTTCATAGATTCCACATATTCCAGATTTCATAGATTACAGATTTCACAAATAATTAATTTATTCCAGATTTCAGACACAATTCATAGATGACTGATTTCACACTGCAAGAAACTCATCCTACATTAAAATATAAAATAGCCTAGATTTTACACATAGATGAGGCATGCATCTATATTAGTGAGAAAACTAAAAAAAGTTCTTGATTTCAAACCAAATGATGTTTAGGGCATACTTCGCAAGGGGAAGGCTGGGGATGATGGGGGTCGAGTAGGAAAGGTCACAGATGGTGAAGGTTGAGCGAGGAAGGTTGGAGAGGGCAGGGGTCCACTTGTGGGGATGATAAGATGGTAATTTAAAGAGTGTGGCGGGTGTGGAGGGTCCCAATGGATGATGCCAGTATTGTAGGTGGAGGGTCATGGAGGAGGTGGTTGGGGTCGTGAAGGATGTGGGTGGTATAGATGGGGAGGGTTGGAGGATTCTATGAAGGGACCCGAGGGGGAGGGGTAGTCACAAAAGAGGTAGGTAATTGCAAAGGTAGAGGTCGTTCTAGTGTTAATGGAGGGTAGTGATGTCATGGGTCACTGGAGGAGGCATGGGTGGGGTGGATCTCATATTGGATATTGTGAATTAGTGTTGGGGATTGTTAATGATTTGAAAAAATAAAATAAAATAAATAATATGTCCAATTTCATTTAGTTTTTAAAATTAATAATATAATAAATATATATATGAATGGTATAAAATTTTATAAAAATTTTTAATTTTCATTTAATATAAAAAATAATTTCAATACATGAATACAAATTATTATTAAAATATTATGAATCAATTCATTATTTTGTTCTTTATTTATTAAATTTAAATTATTAATTTTTTGAATTTGTTTTGGTATAATATTATTATGTTTAATAAGTCCAAATAAGAATACTAAATTACCAATTATATATATAATATCAAAAATATGTGTTAATATATCAAATATCAATTTGATTGGAATTTTATTATATAAAAATTATTTAAATGATTATCAAATGAACAACATTAACAAATTTTAACATAATTGATATTTAGAGAATATTGAAAATTAAAATATATTAATCAGATATTTTTAATAATACCTCAAAAAAATTCAAATTGACATTTCTTGTAAATATATTAATATATGAAAAAAAATTAGGTTCGCATAATATTTTCCTAATAATTTTTAAATTAATTTTTTTAATTGTATTAATTTTTATTAAATGAAAAAGATTTATTTTTAATAGATATCATTAATATCATATAAAAATGTTAATAAAAAATGTTGGTATTATTATGATAAAGAGATATATTTAACTGATGGTAAAATAATATTTGGTATTGAACGATCAATATCAATAGATATATATGTTGGTAAAAATAAGTGTCGGTATTATAAATTAAAACCAATTAAACTTAATATCTATTAGAAATGATCATTTATACCAATAAGTATATTATTTTTCAATAAATTTATGTTGGTATGAGACATTAATTTTATAGTGATACTAGATCCATTACATTTACTAAATGGAGTGGTGGTATAGTTGTAAAATGATCTCTCAAATCAGGAGCATCTAGTGAAGATCATGGATCATAAAGATGATGTTCAACATAACCGGACTACTCACATAGTGAAAATAATTTGTTGGTACCATATATATGAATAAATGACATGGGAACGTGAGGATATGTTGATGGAGAAGAACCCATACCTGTTTTGATCATAGAATATAAAATGAAACATTGAGGGTGAAATTTTATAAGTGGGGAAGAATATAATGGGCCATCATTTTTATCAATAAAAATTACCGTCTTATAATAATTTCATAATCACATAAAAAAAAGTAGCAAAAAATATTGAAACATTTTAAATGAATAATGAATTAAATATATGTTATTTCTTAAAGTTAAGGATCATATACTATTGAAATAGCATCTTGACCATTGGATTAGTAATATAAATCTTATAAATAGTGGACTAGAAAATAGAATAATAACCACAAATATGAAGGTATAAATAAAATTCATCAATCTTATGAATGAAAATATGATAAAATTATATTTCGGTATATGTAAATATATTTTATATAAATTATTAATTTAGTGTTGATATTTTTATTAAACATCAATGTTTACTTTCAATTTCATAATTAATATAATGTATTAAAAGAAAATTCAATTCCATAACATGTATTCATTAATTAATATGGTATTAACTTATTATTATAATATAATTTTTTGAGACATCAATTAATTTTTCAATGTGTTATAAAATCAATTATAATTTTTGTAAAAAAACTTCCACGTAAATGATGATTTTAAGTGAAAATTAAATTTCTCATATTTAGAATCTTTTAAATAAAATTTAGAATATTTTTGAATTCCACATGTCAAATAATAGTGAGGTTAAATTATTGGGATGTTTCTAAAATAGTTGAATTTTTGTTGAACATTTAATTTGTGGTATTTATGAAACAAATTAGTTAATGTATCGGGGATTATTCATCAACGATTCATGTATAATATTAGACCATAATCTCAAAAACTCCATCCCTAATTTCTTTATTCAGTCATGGAATCATCACTATTTCTTGTCTCATGAAAAATAATAATCTAATGAATAAAATAAGGAAAAAACATCCCTCTCCTTCACTATGTCCAAGATCCTTTGATCTCAACAAAATACCTAATCCAATCCCTCTATATAGGTTCTCAAGATAAAGGCTTCAATAGGTAAAATCCTATATCTTTTCTTTTAATTTCTTTTTAAGATCTTTTATATTCTTATTTTATCCTTACCTCCCCTCATCCAAATGGTATGATTACTCTATCACCATACATATATTTGATTTTTATTATACTAATGGAATAATTCATCATAATTTCTCTTCCCCTCTACCTTTTTACTAAAAAATGGAAACATCATCTTTAATGTGTTAATTTATCACATTAAAGGATGACAATGTTTTTAATTTCCATTACCTCTTTCAAGAATGATCATAAGAACATTTTAATGTAAAAATAGATTATAATATGTTTATTAAAGACTATGTAATGTTATGTAACCATTATATATAAAGCATGATATTTAATAAAAAACCAGTTTGTGACGATTGAAAAGACACCAAAATAATCTAAATGGTTATCATTGATGTCTTATCTAATGATTAATTATCACCCCAATTTTCAAAATCACATATATAACCAAAACATATTGTTTATTTTCATTAATAACATATAACTTCTATTATAGATATCCATTATCATTTTACATGATTTTCCATACATGTATTCAACTAACCAATAATGAAAACCCAGGAAATGAATTCTCCCAAATGATGAAATTGTATACTATAACTCATCAAATGGATCATAAACGAAATTAATAAAATTATAATAAATTAAATATATTTATAAATAGTTTTTGAATTGATAAATTAATGAATTAATTTGATTATTTTGTACATTAATGTCACATGTATAACCCTTTAAGACATACAATAAGGGATTCTAACTGAACCTCCATTTTTTATTTTATGTTACACCTTGTATCTCTTTACCCAAATGTAATTCTTATGTATTTTCATTTAATTCTTCCAAATTATGTATATATGTTCCACAATCAGGTATCCATTTTCAAATGCACTCCATAATATATTAAAAAAAATCCTATTCATAAATTAAATATTTTATAATGAAAAACTATTTTTGTCCATTTGTAGTTTTATGAAAAGATGTATGCATTTTCCTCTTTAAATGGTCTTTAATATTTTCCTTAAACTACACTATAATGATTCATTTCCAACATCTCTTAAATTCTATTTTTTATGCGTTTTCAATTATTTTTTACATCACATGTCGTGATAAATTCCAATTATACCTTAATAATTTCCATTTATTATTTAAATACAGACTTTCATGGAGACCACTATGATATTCCCATTGTTATGCCTTAATACATGATTATGATACCCAATTCATTCCATCTATAACCATTATGCTTGAATATTCATGTGGTACATATATGCATGAACATGTTATGATGGGTGAACCCATATAATGCACCAATGAATTTGGTAATGTTTATTCTCATGATACTTTATGTTGGGAAAGGGAGTGAACCTGAATCCTTTATTCGATCTTATGAACCATGTCTTGGTAGCTAGCCTTGATTCATGTTTATGTCATGTAATATGATGTTTCCATGTTCTAATTATGTCATGGATATATGTTACCATGTTATATATGTTATTATTATTTATTTTTATTCATGTTCCATGCCTTTTTGTCATCATGTTATACCTTCTAACCCATATGGTATGTTTTATTCCAATGCTTATTCCATTACTATGATTTTTAGCTCATCCATATTGTTCATGTATACCCCAGGTTATCTTATGTTGATATAAGGGATAAAATTGAGTTAAGAGATCATTATGAAGATTAAATAATTCATTTTTATTTTTGTATCATGATGTTTTATTAGGTACCTATTATTCAAAGACACTAGAATTTACAACCCGTGGATTCTAATTTCATATTTCATTATTCTTAACGTCAGGTAATAATATGTGTAAATGGATAGGGTTGTCATAATATATCATCTAAACTAGTTTCTCATTAGGTTAATCATTCTATTATCCATCATTTTCAATATTAACATGGTTCCTACATTTTACATATATTGGGTAAAACCAAAAATCACTTCACAAGAAGTAGTAATTATAGTGAGTAATCCTGTAATAATGAAACACTATCCGAAAAATGTGAAAATCATGACATGTTATTTGAAATCTATGGAAAATCATAATCTGATTAAATCCTTTATAATGTTTCAAAATGAAAATTGTAATTAACTCAAACATATCAACCATGAGTGTCTAGACCTATGTACAGTCTCATGACCACCAATCACGATGTCATGATGATCCGATTAATAACAAATCCACCCCTTTCAATGTTATTACACATAGGTGTATCTATAACACACCCACATGCACTTTCCAATACCCATACACAGATGTAATTTAATGTAAAAAAACAAAATACCAACATTAAAAAATCATTAGGATTTTTTATATATATAAACTTCTCCCTAGGGTTTTTAATAACATTCATTAATCCAGATATCCAAAAAGAAACAAACCATAATCTGATTCTATTTTCAGTAAAAAAGTCATAACATTCATTAATATAACATAATTTTAGATAAATATTAAATATATTTAACTGGAATGATGCCTAAATACCGTAACGTTATAGTATATTTGAAAAAAAGTTCCATAATAAACATACTTCACAAAAGATATTCAACATCCCCCACAATGTTCTTCTCACATAGTTCCCATATAAAAAAATTATTAATTAATACCATTATTTATAACCTTAGGAGTATGGATAATTATTAAATGGTGAGAAAAAAATTCATCTGTTCGGGTAAATATAGGAGATATCAATCAATGATCAAAGTACACACACAAGATTATAAGAACATGATAATAACATAATAAATTCATACCCAATTAGTGAATGATCATGAATCATGGAATAAGGTTTTATTTATGAGAATAAATAAGGCATAAAAGTGTGGACTCATTAATAAATAGGAATGATACATGATAACATATCATAGGAAAATGACATAATTTTTTTGTATACACACAAGTATATAAAATAATTTTATTTGTTAAGGATAACTGCCAAGGATCTGATAGTGTATTGGTTTAACAACCCATTTCATCATTTCCCTAGTCATGGTTGACTCTTAACACTATCCTAGTAAAGAGATTCACTTACTGAAATGGTTTCACTTGAAATTTAAACCATATTCTCTTATGAGATATAATTCATAAATAAATGAATTAGGTGGATATATAATTCCAAACCCTCCCATCACATAATGAAAATAATAAATATGTGAATAATAATATCATAAAACATTCATCATATCATCATATAATAACTGATGGGAAATAATCTCGATTTATTAATATCTCTTCATCACATAATCATAAGAAATATAGAAGAATATTGTGTATGTTATCATGAGATATTTCATTATCTCATCATGTCTTAATTAGTACTTGGGAATAAAATAGGATTAAGGTAATAATACTAAGAACATACTCTTTATAGGTAATCTAGAAAGACAGATTAAATCATAAGGAAATATCCTTAGTTAAAAATACAAATATTTAAGGAATATTGACATAAAATAAAAATACCTATAAAAGAACATGAAAACCATTATTTGAAAACATGATAAAAACATCATATTATTTTCATAAAATTTTAACTAAAAACTCCCTTAATATTAATTAAATATTTTTATTTAAATATAATCATAAAAAAATTTAAATTTAATCCAAAAAAATCACGATTGTGGAAAATCCCGTTGATGTTGTAAATGTGAAAACAATGATTCATTTCAATATTTTTGTAAAAATTTATAAATAAAATGGTCATAAAACATTGTAAACATTCCTTTTTAAAAAATTGAACATAATATAAAATATTTTTCAAAATTCCTTCAAGTAATCATTTTATCATATTAATGAACATTATTTAAAAAATTATATTAAAAATGGACGTGGGTGAAAAATTCCATCAACTAAAGAGAAAGCAAGGTCAGTTAATGGGAAAAACAATTCCTTGACAATTTCTAGTATAAAAAACATTAAAATCACCTTTTTAGATGAAAATTCCAGGAATAAGAAGAAGTTAAGAAAATATAGTGGTTTTAAATGAGAATATATATTCAATTTCACTCAATAGTAATTTATCATAAACAATCTCTAAATGAAATGAGATTGTAACATAAACCCTTACCTCAAGTACTATCTTCTTTCACACACATTCAAATGGTATATATGATAAATATAGATTTATTATACAGCTATTTTAGAAAAATAGTTATACATAAATTACTATGTAAATTTAATTTTAAATTTAAAATTACCCTTTTATAAACATTTTTTTTAAAATGGATGTTTGAGTGGAATCTAGTCGATTTTATAGGCAAATCTTAGTTTAAAAGTTTGGGTACTTAAACCATGGATATGATTTTATCATATATAAGATCTTAATAATTATATAGGAATATTTTCTATTCATTATATATAATTTAATAAAAAATGATCGAAATTGGTAAGGAAAAATGAATTACAGAGCTTCATAGAGATGGTGGTCCGCACATATGCATGTGCAATTTTTATATGCTAAAAAATAAATTTAAATAATAATTCACATATCCAAAAATAATTATTATATAATATATATAATATATATTCATTAAATATATACTTATTACAATCCATGTATAGTGGAAATGAAAACCAAATCACATAGCTTCATGGAGGTGGTATTCCACACGTACAAATGAGAAACATTATTTTTTTTCCAATGTATGGAAATATAAGAAGGTAAAGAAGAAAATATAATTTAAAAATAATAATTATGTTATAAATTTAATATATTAATATTAAATCCATCATAATAACAAACCATGAATGATGGTGATGGAAAAGAAATCAAATCGTTATGTGGAGGTGGTAGTGTGGTCATACCTAGGTGAAACACATTCAATTCCCATTTGATGGAAACAGGTTCTAAAATGGTTAATAATCCTAATATAATCTCTAAATAATAATAATAAAGAACTAATAATGTTATTATGGAAATAATATACAAATATGATGCACAAGAACATATAAACTATGAATGATACTGGTAAGATGATTTCTTCTTCTTTCAAAGACCTCCTTTAGTGTATACCTTATGCTTTCCTATGATTGTATAAGGGTATGAACATGAGCTCATGAAGTAAAGAAAGTCAGCTTAGAATATTTTTGGGTAATTATTTTTTGTAGTAATCCCAAATCCAAAAACCCATTTCCAATGTAGACATTATTAGATTGGTATAATATACAAGGTATCACATCCTAAAGAACTGATCAAATTACATACCTTGGAGAACATTATAAATACATAATTCACATTTTACAGTGGAAATAAAACACATAATATAAGAAGGAAAATACTCTTAATAAGTGAAACTCAATCAATGAAAACTTATTCATATACTTGGGAAAGGAAGAAAAAATAAGGGTGAGATCAAATGCTTATAAGTGTTGAAAAAGAAGATGCCTTCATGAGTATATTATAAAAAACCATTCCTTTATGGGGGAATGAAAATTTAATAAAAAATAAAATTTAAAAATTGGTGGATATTCTAGTGTTTAAAATATTTTTTTAAATAGAGTTAAGGGGGTTTTAACCTCTCAAAAGACCCAATTTTGACATGGAAGGAAGTTCTCTAGTGGGTTAAGAGATTTTAGGATTATTATGGGAGTTAAGGGTCCAATGTTTGGAATTTTAGAGTTATTTAATTCATCTCATAGTTAACTCCTTTTTATTACTAAATATTCACCCTAGCCACATGATCTCTTTCCTAACGTGTAATGATTTGTTAAATTGTGAAATGGGCCTAGTAAATAATGAGAGCAGCTGCATCAATCTATAAAGGGTCTCTTATGGTTCAAAAAAAGGTTTGGAATCCCTTAGTCGTAACCATGTGAGGTACTGGGTTTCATGGTTCTGTTGGATGCAAGGTTGGAACATAGTTTATTATATAGTGAATCAAAACTGTTCCACATTTAATAAGAGAAAAGGACACCCCCCAATTTATTAAGTATATATCCCCATTTCTCATCCTATCTTGTGTGTAAAACCCATGAAACCCTATCCTCTTCCAAAATCTATCAACCACCAATTTTGGTTGGATTTAGTTAACTTATTCATTTTTTGAGGTATTATCGATCCTCAGATGGATTTCATTCCTCCTCCACAACCAACACTCTAATTTTAGTGTTATTAGGTTTAGTTTTTAAGGGTTATTCCACTGAATAATGTTGTAATAAACTATTTCTCATTATACTTATGGTTTTATTGTGTATAGGAGATCTGAATTTTTTTCTACATGAAATAACAAATCATTTCATGGGAGGTAAATTGTACCACTAATTGTTTTTATGATTTTTACATATTTTTGGAATCAATCAATGATGGTATATTAACTATTGGTTTTGGATCTGTCTTGGAATGTGGTTGAAGTTATGTTGTGGTTGTTTATCAAGTTTTTGGCCTTAGTTCATGTGTAAAATTATTATATGGTGAGTGGTTAGACTAATACAATGTTAAAATAAATTTTTTTTAAAAATAATTTTTACTTGATATAATTTATAAATTATTATTTCTTGGAATGAGGTTAGATATCAGGTGGTTTAGGATATCTTTTTTGTGATAAATAGTTAGGAAAGGGCTTTAGTGGTCCTTGGAAAAAGGTTTTGGTCCTTCAAAGTGTATAATAATGATTCATTAATGAGATATCAGTTTTTATAGACCTAACCATTGTTTTTAAATAATTTTTATGTGTATGTAGTATGCGTGATATTTCCATTTTGTGTGGATTTTATTCCTTGGTTTAGAAACATTTTGGCTTTTAATTGTTACCATAGGCCCGATATAAAACATATTAGTTCTATTTGTGATTTTTAGAATAAAACTGTGATCACCGTAGGGGTGTATTGTTTCATGAAAATTGTAAATTGAGATTTTAATTTGATATAGGTGGATTAAATGATTAACCAAGTTAGACTCATTAATTTATTAACATGGATAATGTGATATTTGTTATAAAAAGTGGATACATCCCATTTTACATGATATGAGGATAAAATAGATTATTTTTTGTAATATGATTTAATAAGGCTGAAGTTTATTTCGAAAACAGTTTTATAAGTGAGAGTTGTATTTTGATCCGTTATTATTTTTAAATGGGTGAAAATTATTTTTTGATGTGGATATTGTTTTCAAAAGAGGTATTGAACTCCATGTGATTTAATATGGGGCTTGAGATGAATTTTTAATATTAATTTGAAATTAGTGTGTGGTTTACATATGGGTGAATTATAATTAATGACTTATTTAACGGTTTGGGTGGAATGGAAGGTTTTGAACTTACTATGGATGTTAATGTAGAAGGCACATGTTTTATGGGTATATTAAAAGTATTTGAAATAATATTTTTGATATCCAACATTTTCCAATGTGTGTTGGAAATGGAATTTTTGTTATTTTAAAGGGATTGGTATCTCTTAAAATGTGGATGTCTTAAAGGGAAATTAATATTGTTATAGTTAATGAATCATTTAATGGTTTATTCATGATTTTTAAATGACTTGATGTGTCAATGTGTCGGGCCATGGAAATTGGTAAATAATGTGATGGTTTAGATTAATGATTTCGGCTCTAGGAACATGTTGAATTCATTATGGTTGGTGATTTTTGAAATAATGCTCCACATCAATGGTTTGGAATGTTGGACAAGATTCTCGGTATCCAACGATTGGGATGTTATACAAGACACTTTTCATCCAAGGTTTAGTTGCTAGAATGACACTTTTGGTACGAATGGCATCCTTTATTGGTTAATGTATTTATCATATTATTATTTATGGGTTATATTATCAACATTGGGCTTTGTAGGGTTTATTGGTCCATGTGTCAATTTAGAACTCATGGGACAATAGGTTAATTAATGAATGTTTGTTTTTAAAATGTAACCACATGTATTTACATTTTATTTTTCACCATTTATCTACATACATTATTTCTCTATCTAGTTTTTTCTTCAAAAACCATTGGTAGTGGCCAACTATCTTGTAATCACACCTTACTCAGGCCAACACTAAATATTAGTAATTGGTAATATATCACATGTCTATTACAAGAACATATTTGGGCTACGAACCATGTTATTTTTTACATGACCATGGATGATATCTCGGAAGGAGTTTTTTTGGAGGGGATGAGGTTCATATTTGAGATACAATAGAGCCTTTAGATGGATTTATATTATTTTGGAATGTTGATGTAACTAGGATTGTGGTAATTCAACTGTATGTTTGACATGAATGGTTTGGACCTTATATTAATTTTGTAGTTGATCATCTATGATTATATTTATTTTGTTCAATTTAAAGTGTATTTTCAGATCAATATATTTGTTTATTAGTCTATAATCTGATTCTTATCTTTATTATATGATAATTAGGGATTTTATACAATATTTTTCACTGTGTCCAGGGTTATAGTATCCCTGTAGTATTACCATAGTCCCATTCTGCTATTTAGAAGCTTATAGAGTATAGTGAGGAACACCTGAGGTATTGTGGTGAGCTAGTCTAGCTATTATCTTTGGAGTGATGTGGGGAAAAAATTTACAAAGTGCAATAAGAGAATTATTTCACTTCTGTCTTATGATTTTGGGATATGGTATATTGGATATTAGGAATGAGACATAACTTATGATGGATATCAAGATTCTCCATCTTGAACAAAAATTCTGGTAAGAAATATGGGTTACCATGGGATGGTATTGATATTATAAGAATGTGATGTTATAGTTGTATATGATTTTCTCCTTGTTTAATTCTCATATAGTTTGGATGTTTCTATTTTTGATGTAATTATTGATCTTCCAAATTGGTAAGATGAAAATTATTTGATTTTTACTCCTGTATTATAGAAGAAAGAGGTGTCTCGTGCATCATGAAAAGAATATCAGATCCGAATATTAATGGAATTATACTGTGTGATTTCATATAAAAATATGGTTAATGATTTGATGTGTCAATAATGTCTCATATGATGTTTCCCCATTTAATTACATTATATAATTATACTATATTGGGTAGACTTGCATATAGATTTCCTTCTAATGGAAGGTCATGTGGATCTTCGGTGTGGCATTCTTTATGGGGGATTTCACTGATGTAGTTCCCTTAAATGATGGGTGCAGTGACCCTAGTGCATCAATATGGAATATGTGGAAAACTATTTTTACTATTTTTTGTGGTTATTGTTCATGTCCACATACATATAGTGACCAGTAACACCCTATATTTTAATTTCCCACATTTTATGAAATCATCTTCAATATAACTGAACTAGGTGGTCATTATATAAGTATCATGTGTTGCCTATCAAGGCTCCATTTGGTGGTCCTTTATGGGATACCTGTTACTTTTCTAATCATTTTATAGGTAACTCTATAATGTATATGTGTTAGTATAAGTGGTTTGATCCATCAGGTAGATGTCTATAGAGTAGATAGTCAGAAAGGTTGGGTTCCCTATTTTTTATTGGCGATTTGGAATATGATTCATTTCATATATGAGACTCTAGAGAGGGTTTTTTCCATGTTTATACTATGCGACATTGGAAATGGGGTTTTCTTAAAAACTTATGAGTTTTGGACCCTTATTAGTTTTTCTGGCCCAAGGAGGTTACACCTAGTGAATAATCATGTTAATTGATCGGTATGGCTATGTGGGAGATCCCAATGACATTCAATGATGTGACTCTAGATTTGGGAGTTGGATCCATGTGGGTTTTGGGGGTTACTCATGAGTGGGGTCGAAAAAGTTATGAATTGGTTTGGGTGCGTGAAGAATAAGAAGATGTTTTGGAATTTTGAAAACTATTCATGATGGGTAATACCTAGTATGTGGTTTATGAATGTGGGATACCTTTATTTTTAGAATCATGAATTGTTTTCCAGTGCATTAATCTTGTGGTTGGTTCCCAATGCAGCAGGCTCATATGGCTGTTAGATCGGGTAATGATTGTGCATGTGGGATGTGCTTGGTGGTTATGAGATGGTTTGGGAGAATAGATGGTGCTCTAGGATACAAATTCTTAGGTGTGCATGTTTTCATTGGCTTGAAACCATACAAGTGAGGTAGAATTGGTGTGTTTGAGGAGGAGCTCGTAGATGCTTCATATGGGAAAGGATATCCCTAAGGATGATTTTTGTGTGTTGAATGTGGAAATTCATAGTTTTCATAATATTAATGGATCTTATAGTGCAGATGATTTAGTGGCATGGATGGTTTTTGAAGGAATGACTTGTTAGGTTCATATACTGGAAAACTATAGATGTTTTTCCAGGAATGGATTGGATGATTAAAGAAACCTAGTGAAACTTTTGAATGATACTTAGGACTAAATTGGTCTTGGAATTATTGTTGGATAGGTGTGTAGTCTATTTTTTAGGAATAACAAAGGATGATCCATGAATGGTGAGACATACCTACTGGAAACACATGGCATGTCACTTGGGATTATGATTTGTGTTTTAATTCCATGTAACACATTAAAGAATGAAATAGGTTTTGTGTTTGGGATATGTTGAAGAATGTATCTATTATAAATCAAATGGTTCATGGAGGTATGAATGTTTGATGATGTGATGGGTAACATAACATGTTGATTAGTATTTTTACAAGAATATTTTATTATTAAATAATTAATATGGAAGCTAGGGGTAGGATTTGTGATAATGAGGGTGTGATGAGAGGATTTTAGTTGTGATAGATCAAGGCTCTCTCATGAGAATCACAGTGTTTGAGGGTTTCAAAATAAAGTATGAAAGGATCTAGTGTGAAATTAAGGATGATTCATGTACAACCTCACTGGGTGTATCATAAATTGACATGTTGGGTACGTAAGCATGGACCAAGAGAAGATACACACATGTGGTTGTGTTGAGACCCATGAGGTTAAAAAATTTGGGAAGAAGTTAAGAAAATCTAGGTGGTGTGGATTGCACCATCAATTTTTTACAAGTGAGAACCTCAATTTAGAAAGTTTTATGAATGTTATTATGAGTGACTATCCCATGATTATTTAGGAGTCGGTTTCCTTTTGGAGAGACACTCAAGGGTAAATGGTCATGGCCTCATTTGGTTGCTATGTTTATTGGTGAACATAATATGGTATGAAAATATTATGAATTCATTTAGGAATGTGATGAAATAGATGGTCCTATAGTGGGGAGGGTTATTTTGGTCATGGTAATTTGATCCATATATGATGGGGAATAATAAACACATGTGACTGATAAATGGATGAATGAGGTGAAATTATGTTAGTGGTGAATAAGTGGATATGAGTACATCATGATTCCACAATGAAAGCCTAATTTTGTCTTGGTTGGGGTAAAGAATGAGTCTTCATTTCGGACATGAGATATGATTTTTTTTGGTGAGAAGAGCATGATCGAGTTGATGGTGTATCATATATCATAGTGTGACATGATGGTCTGTACTAAATAATGGTTGATTGAGAACTAAATTACAGGAGAAGTCGATTACAATTTTTCTGGTTGTTTTTAGAGATTCCATTATTCCACTAAGAATGAAGGTGTTTTGATATGGTATGTTAGTGACGCAAAGTTAGTGGGAGTCGGTTATTTTAAGGATACCTAAAGGTGGGTTAATGGTTTCACGTTGGAAATTGAATCGATCATTTATGGAAGAGATAGTTTGTTCTTATGTTATGTTTTGGTGGAATGTATGTGTCCTTCCCAGTTGGTTTTCAATGATGAGGATGTGTGTTGGCGTTTGATTGACATTTTCATGGATGTTTGGGCATTGTACATTAATAATCATATTGAGAGAATTGTGGGTGTACGATTTCATGTATCCAATGGTATTTTCTAATGTTAAAGGTTCCATTTATCTTGAGTTAATATTGGTAAGATAAATCATATGGTGGGAATCACTATAGTTGAAATGGATAACTGATGTATAACACCTTTAGTGTCTCAGGGTATACTACTTAGGTAAAAACCATCTTAGTGTTTCAGTTTTGATAGTGGATGTTTTCATGGGTTTTATAAATTTGACCAACATTAGTTGGTGGTTGTGCATTGAATAAGGTTTTTGTGTTTTGAAATGGAAGACGATAATATTATTTAAACTAGTAGCTGACATTGGTTACGAAGATTAGTTGGATAATTTCCGATACATCTTGTGGATGAGATGTATTGTGGTAGGGAAATTTTACAACCCGTCATCTATAAGGTTTCTCAAAAATTTTAGAAAAGAATAAACTTTCATGTGGTGGATGGTCCCGTCATTAAATTAGTCATTGAAATCGAATCCCGAGTGTTGGAAACTTTCAAATGTCCAAATTTAGAAATGGATTGAAGTTATATAACAATTTTAGAGGCTTCAAGGGTGTCATAGGGGTTCAATTCTCAGTGTTTTTGTTTGCGGAGTTGTAGCATGGAGCACATGATTTGATCATGTTAAATGATATCAATTTACCCTAACTATGTGGATTATTTCATAAGGTTTCATGGTTTGTTAAACCATTCATATGGGTTAGAAAACTATCTGAGAAACTATAACAAACTACAAAGGGTCCCACATGGAAGGCGCATGGTTTAACAAACCATGTGTTGTAACCATGCGAGGTGGGGAGCATCAAGGAATTGTTTGATGTATGAATTTTGAATGGTTTGATGGACCATGTGAACAGACCATGAACCATTTGAAAATTATAGAATAACCATTTTCTCCATGATGTTATAAGTATCCATCAAACATTTCTCCTCCTCTTTTATATGGATGACCCCACCACAATTCTACAATTCCCACCATTAACAAAATTCTATTTTAGGTGGTAATGGATTGTTTATTTGGTTTTTTGAGTTACGATTTGACTTTTGGTGGCATTCCTTACTCTTATTATTGCTCCTCTATAATTTTGGAGTTCTTTTGTTTATTTTTTTGATAGATATTTCGATATAGATAAGAGAAATCGCTTATTTATCCAAGGGATTTTGGTTGGCTTACATAGTAGAGAAATAATTTTTTTTTCTGCATGGAGTCACATTTGATTTCACTAGATGTATGTTTCAAAATTAATTTATTAAGGATTCAACTTAATTTTGGTACCAATAGGTTCTTTTCTTGGTTCTATTAGTTTTGAATTTGGCCTAAAATGTTGTTGAGGTTATGTCATGGGGATTTGGTGAGTGGTTGGATTTGGTTCCAATGTAGCATGAAATCCCAATCTATTTTTGAGAATATACTAACTCAAAATTTAATTAATTAATCAATTATTTTATTTGTAAATAATTAATTATTATTTTTTCTCATGATGTTAGAGGTCATGTGTTTATGGAGAACTTGTTTGGACACAGAGGAATTTGTAAAAGTCTTGGGTGGGAATTAGACAAGATTCAACTACTTAGGAATGTTAGGTAATGCTATTTTGATGACTTATATTGTTTTAGAGATTTTCCAATAGTCTGGAATATTTATTTTCATGTGCATGTAACATTCATGATAGTGATAATGTGTTGTGTGTTTTTTCCCATAGTTTATGAAAATAGTAAAGGGATATAAATTGAATCCTTGAACCCTACATATATCCTTTTAGGTCCATTGGTGATTGTGATAACAATCCTATAGCCATGATGGGGCTTTCCACGTCTTGAAAATCAAAAGTTTGGCTTCGAAATTTGAAATATGTTCATTACATACTTAACCTCGTTAGGCATGTGAGTTGGCTCAATAACATGTTTAAAATGATATTTGGTATAATTTTTGGTAAATAATTTTTGAGTTTTCAAGAGGATAAAATAGAATATTTTGTGTTCTATGAATTTATAATTTCTAATAGGATTCTAGAATTTTTCTAAATATTTTTATTTGTACTTTGATACAGTTTTGTGTTTTAATTTGTGAAAACCACGTTTTGAAGTAAATATTGTTTTTAAATAATAATTTGACCTATAAATGATTTAAAAATTGGGTTTTAAATTAATTTCATATGGTTACTTGACATGAGTTTTTGATTTCCACATTGGATAAAATTCCTTAATGGCTCTCTAAATGGTTTCATAGAAATAAAGGATTTGGACAAACTTTTTATGTTAAAAAGGAAAATAAATGTATTAATGGTGGATTAAATTTTTTATAAAATAATTATTTGATATACATCATTTTTAATATTTTATTTTGAAATGTATTTTTATTTGTTATGGGGATTGAAATCATAATCCACGTGGAGGTGTAAATGGCCTCTTAGAACCATGGTAAATAATAATGGTTGGAATTGTTCCAATATTATTTGTAAATTAATTGAGATGTTTTTGTGCTCAAACATGAAAATTTGTAAATGATGTAATGGTTTACATACCGTACTGAGTCCAAGGATGAGGTGGAATTTTTTATGGTCAAAGATTTTGGACCTGATACTCTACATCCCTAGATTGGGATGTTGGAAATGATGTTCCACATACAATTGACGGGAAGTTAGACTAGAAACTCTACATGAATAGTTTATGATGTTGGAAAAAATTAAATACATAGGTATTTTAGTGTCCATTCAAATGATATGGGCATGGATGGTAGCCTATATCATTAAAATTATGTATCAATTTATTATTTCTGGCTTATATGTCCAAAATTGACTGAAGCAGGATTGTTTGCCACATGATTCACATTAAAACCAATGGGATAAAAGGTTAATTAATTTATGATTTTTTAAAAGGTAATTTCAATTATATAAAGTTTATTTTATAAACATTTATTTATAATCATAGACTCTCTGATTGATTTTTTTTGACACTATTTGTTTTGACATATTTAGTTATAGTCACACACCACTCGGGCCTCCACTACGCATGGGTACCCAAGGAAAACTCACTTGTTCATTGTAGGAGCATGTTTGATCTGATTCTTGGGATGAGTTTTAAATTATTAGAAATTATATCTTGGATGGTATCATGGAACCAGATGAGGTTTGGCTTAGAGATGTAGTGGATCATTTAAATGGGTTCATTTTATTTTGGAATGTTTATGTAACCGGACTAGTGGGTTTTCATATGTATGTCTAAAATGGATTTTCAATACCTTAAAATATTTAATTAGTTGTTAAAATTTATTTATATTTATACACATCAATTTATAGTGTATTTTTAGATATCAGTATTTATTTATTCATGTGTAATGTTATTCTTATAATTTTTATACAATACTTGGTGATTTTATCCATTATTGTTCACTCTGATCGGGTGGTATAGTCTCCCAAATACACTACCATAAAACCCCACTGCTAGTTAGTATCCTCTAGCATATGGGTATACACTCATGAGTTTTTTTGGAGAACTAGTTCGGTTAGTATCTATAGATTGAACTGGGGTGGGATGTTACATAAATAATCCATAATCCATAATCAATATGGTATGGTATATAACTGAGAACACCATCAATTTAATCAATAAAGTCAGTATGAATTATATCCATTGATAATATCAATGTAATAATATAATGGATAATAATACCTTATGAATTATAAATGAGGAAATCACATAATGTCATACATCATGATCATGGCCCTATATCGAGATATTTTCAAATATTCTTAGGTATACCAAAAACCCCATTTAATAAGACTGTAAAACGGTTTTTCTAATAAGATATGTTGAAACATCGAGGGGATATATGGATTTTTCCATCTTATACTTAATTTTCTTGAAACTTATTAATCCATATAATATATGGATTATACATGAAAATTAAAAGATCCATTATGATTTGTTGGTTATATCTTTCATTGGGTTTTTTTCCTATATATTTTGTTTTAGATACCTCAAGGGGATATCTATTACTATGATGTATCCATAAGTTCATTTCCAATGCAATGCTAATATATTTAATTATCAGTTTATTTCATAAAAAATTTCCTTATTAGTAAATATCTATGTTGCGTAAAGAATATTCAATATCAATAGTTCATTATCCAATCAAATAAATTACTTAGTAAGATTTCATCAACATAAACTACATGAAAAATTTGTATACAGTTTAGCTAATTTTTTTATCCATGGTACAAGTAATATTGATATGGTAGAGAAATGTAATTTCTAATAAAATATGTCCATATGAAGGTGAATGTTTAAATAGAATGTTAAGGAATAAAAAATTAATAAGAGATAAAATATGACCACCAATTCATAAAAACATGTAGGTTATGTGATAATATAATGTTCGTAGAGAATAACTAATAATAAAAGAAAAAAATTAAAATATATTTTAATTAATGATTATTATTTGTATTTTTATGATAAACATATAGAATAAGCTAAATATAATATAGTTATAGTTGTCGAAAAACCAATTACCGCTGTATACATTAAAAATAAACATTCCTTTTGTCTTTTTATAAACAAAGTAGAAAATATTAATTTTTTAAAACATTTTAATGAATCATTTATAAAAAATAAAAAATTCAAGGATAACATAAAATTTAATTATTAAATAACTTGAGTAAATAAAAATGACATCTATAAAATAATTTTTAAAAATATTGGATGAACGAAATTTATACCCAATCAAAAGGGAAATAAGATTGGATTTTTTTAAAAAATTTGTTTTTTTCTTAAATTTCGTAAGGCAATAATATTTTGTAATAAAAATTTAAATTCATATAATATATGTAATATAAGAAAATAAATGGTTTTTATGAAGGATATATTATTACATTCATTCAATTTAAATAAATAAAATCATAAAAAAGATATTACAAAATATTTTCGTTTATATTTCGTAACTTTTAATTATAGTCCATTGATTAAATAAAAATGAATTGAAAAAATAATAAAATTAAGAAATTAATAATCATGTCATATACATAAAATGGGTAGTATATAAACCACATGAAAAAAATAGGTTCATAATACAATATATGTCTCAGTGGAGTGGAAATTGAGATGAAATCCATTACCACATGCTACAATCTTTGTAAAAATGATTTATCCTCATGTATAATGGTTTGAAAAATGAAATTAAATCATACAAGAGAAATTATAATATCAATAATATCATATATTATAAACTTATAACATCTTATCACCCAGCCGAAAGTAATCTTTCATTGTTATCATTACTATGTGTGTGACCTGCATTATTTTTCATGTATGTTTTGATTTGGAAGAAATTTTCTTTTCTTATTGATCTTGGATAGAATATATATAATCCTAATCATGATATTAAATTCATAAATATTCATTATATACATTTTTTTAATCATCTATCAAAATCACACATTAAAATTGAGTAACATTTCTTAGTGAAGGTAGTAGTCCACAAGTATGCACGACTGACATTATAAATTTTTAACTGGTTAAAGGATAAAGATATAAAAAATATAATATATTAAAATAATAATAATTTCATAATAAATATATTATATACTCATCATTTCCATCATTATTACTATCCATGTGAGATAGTGATGCCAAAAAATTACATCACTTCGAGAGGCAGTAGTCCTCTGTAAATATGAGTGATTGTTTGTTTCCTAATTCATTGAGTTGTAGATGACTAAATATACATAAAAACATAAAAACATCTTATTATATGGGAGATATTGTTTTTATTATATTTTAATTATTTGATCAAAATTTATGGTGGTAAATGAATAAAAAAATGAAAGTTTTTGGTTAAGATGATTTTTACATATTTTAAATATTTCCTTCAAATATCCACTTGAGGATCCTAGGGTTGGTATTTTGGAAAAAAACCAATATAAGGAATTCATGTATTCACGGGAGAGATTTTAGTTGGATTTGGGTGAGATAAATGACTCATTATGTGTGAAGGACTAGGGGAGGAGGTTGTCATTTATAGGTAAGGTTGTGTAAGATCATGAACTTCATGGAGGAATGTATTCGTTTAAAATATTTTTTAAATATATTCTATTATTAATTAATTGTTTAGATGTAGTTTGAGTGTCCTTGGGGTGTTCTGGTTGTTTGGGAAACAAAAGAAAGGAAACTTGGGCCAACCTATGCAAGACATGGGTTTGGTGCATAACAGGGGCACATTTAAGTAAACCGTGCGAGGTGGGAGGTAATATATCTAGTTTTGGATAGTGGATGACTACACAGTTGGTGAAAAGATTATAAACCATACATGATCCCTAGGTAACCATGTGACCCAACTCTCCTTATATAGATTCTCAGGAATGGTTTGCGCACGGTTTGGAAAAACTGTGTGTATATACTTCACACCCCATTAATGATGAAAACATTTAAAAACCAGCATTTGATATTCATATGTTCAGAACCAATTTTATCCCCTATTTTCTCCCTTTAAACCACATTCAATAACATTGATGTCCCAATTTTACCAAGGCTCATTATCCTTCGATTCTAGGCTATTTGGAGCACTATTGGTTGTAGATCGTATCTCTAGGTAACTCTAATGAATCCCTTTCTTCTCATCTCTAGGTTAGGGTTTTTAGTTTCCCTGATCTTATTACAATGCTCTAAAACCTTATTTTTTAGTGGGAACCATGGTTAGAAAATCAAGGGGGGATCGGGATCTAAGGCTAATATAGAGAGTGTGTTCATCAACGGTTTCAATATAGGTTGTCTACAGTTATATCCCACAGTTTTATTATAGATTTGTGCATGTTTGGTTTCGTTCATGGGAACCCATTGTTGTGATTTAGATACCCTTAGTGATATTTTATAAAATGGGTTTCTAAATGAAGATATTAACCCCTCATGATCCTCTTGGGATGCATTGAGGATGATTTGACCGATTTAGGGTTGCCCATGGGGTGTGCCGAGATTCCAGAATGTAGAAATTTGTAATGTAATGTGTATATTTAACATTGGATAACATATAGACCATGAAGAACAATTTAATGTGGTTGGATGAGTCAGAAATGGAATAATGGTAATTCTTCCTAGGGTTGATATTGGCATAATGGGTTGTTTCTCATGAATTAAAAATTAGTTAATAGGGTTAGTTGAGATTTTTTTCAAATGGTTTATGAATATTTTTACAGACACCTCAGAGAGTTAGATCATATGAGATGTTAAATATGATAAATTGAAAATGTCTTATGAAATGATAAATATAATAAATGGGTTTTCATAGGGAAATTTATCGGTATAGTAAATGGATGGTGATTTGTACATGAAATTCATAGGGGGTGTTAATACAAGGTAAATGATGAAAGTGTTATCCAAGTTAACATATGGAAAAAAATGCATATGTTAAATGTGTTAATGTATGGGAATTAGTGAATATTAATAAATAATTAGG